>CM041781.1:55631894-56259764 GCA_023374045.1 Limonium bicolor
TTAGCCTTCATGAGTGCATTGCACCGAAGAGCTCCCTGTTACATGCTGATTTAATTCTAGAGTTCTTAAGTGTAGGTGTTAGATAGAGTTGTTCCTGTCTAACCCCAAGAATAGGAATCTAGGTTGTAAATTCACCGAGAGTTTTCAATACAAGCATATCAATTCTTGTTGTTTTTATAAAAGGCTTTCGCATCACTCATTTGTCTTAGAACGAGTTTGCTTGCATCTAACACCTCAGATAGACTTGGTTAGCACCCCCGATCCAATTAGTGTTTTTTTATTAATTTTTTATCATATTTTAATGTAAAAATTAACATCAATTTGATTTTATATTACAGTAAATTTATGTTATAAACTGATAATTGAAGATGACTTATTTATTTGTATACTCCCTTTGTCCTAAATAATTGTTTTAATTTATTAGGAAATATGTGTGTTTTTTTCATGTTTAACATATAAATTAAATTAAATCAAATTAAAATTATTAATCTAAATTTGTAACATATTTCTAATAAAAAATGTATTGTAAAACATAATCTCATCAGTTTTATAAATAATTTGTCATATTAAATATCAAAATAATATCTCAAAATTAGCAAATATTTCAAGGAAATAATCATATCTTTATTATAAAATAAATCATATGTAAAAAAAACCTCACTTACAAGAATGACTAATCTTATAGTAGTAGAAATATACTTGACTTACATTTTTCTTTCTTCTTTCTCAACAAATATTTCATGTGATGAAGCATTAAAAAAAAAAAAAGAAAGTTCCTCCTCCATCCATCTAATTTTACCACGCCTCCTTTCCTTTTGATTATGCTTCCCCCAAGGCAAGCTCCTCCCCTCCCCGCCCGCCCGCCCCCTACTGTAATCATTGTGTCTTCAAACACACTCTAGTACCTCTCTCTCTCTCTCAACTTGACTCGACTCAAGAAAGATGGGGGCAGAGAGAGTGAGAAAGACAATTATCATGAGTGCGCGTTCCTCGATTTCAGTTGCTCAAATTCACTACTACTACAGTACAGATGCTGCTGGGAAGTAGTAGTACGCTAAAAAAAACCTACAACTAAAACTACGCGTTTCGAAACTCGCGAAGAGGGAAGCCGGCCGGCCGTCTTCTGGTGAGGGATTTCGTTGATCGAAATAAGCTAGTAGTAGTAGGTAATTAAGGTAAGCTAATAATTTTATTGATAGTTGGTGGGTGCAAGCCATGCAAACAGTAATGATTATAGTATACAAATGTACTATACATATAACTCTTGCACTAGGCGATCCCTCGACTTCTCCAGTCTACTACTCTCTCTATACATGAGTACGTAACGTAACGACAATTAATGTACGTAAGTTGGATTCCCGATTACCGTACTAATCAATTAACCTAACCCACCACTACCATAAAATAGTTTGACATCCCATTAACTTGTTGACGGATGGAGCCATAAGAATTAATACTATGTCTTGATAAATTGTCGTAACATGAACGATATCTGCAGTGCAGGGAACAGTTATATATTTCACCAACCAGTCGTTTGGTAGTAACTACTACTATATTAAGTATCACACTGTTATATTGTGAATACCAATGTATGTATGAATCGATAGGCATGTTTTTGGACCGACATGATCCAGATTGACGACGACGAGTGTTAGTATGAATTATAGTTCAAAATGCTTGTATTGTACTACTATAGTATATACTTTTGCCTTGGGTAATGTATATTTATATAATATACTATATCGAGAGAAAGATATACTAGTTCGACTGCCACAAATGTTGGCTGGTTGGTTTGTCTTAAAATAGGTTTCTTGTATTTTTTGCCTGAGATGCTCTGCTCTGCTCTGCTTTTCATAAACTGGGCTCGTATTCTCTTATAACCTTTATGCTATTGCTTCTCCAAACCAACACACTTTAATTTGTTTCTTTTATAACACGAGACGAGACGACTATATGTTACTACTACTTACATAGTCAAAAAAGGAAGGAGATACTACTCTATAATAGACTATGTACGTCGCTATTAAAAGTGTACATAGGTAGGACGTAAAAAGTTGAGCCGACTAGAGTTCAACAAAGAAAGCTATAAGTACTATGCAAATACATGGGATGGGTTGGGTTGGATTGGATTGGATTGGATTGGTTGGGTGCGCGCGGGTGCATAGGCCGGCCGGCCGGACAGCAACTACTCACACTGTATTCTCAGTGGGTTTGATTAGTCATCTATTTTACAAAAAAAGAGGCAACATTACACTGCAGGAAGGCAGAAGTATGACTAGCAAAAGCTAAACATAAACTTTGTATTGTATCATCAATCGGTTCTAACCTTTTTTTTTTTTGCTATCTTCTTTTCAACTTTTCAATAGTTTGTTGTTCCTAATTTGTGTTTCTTTACAGAGTGGTTGTCTGGATAAACGAACGGTAGAGTCAAATGAAAGAAAAAAAAAGAAGGGGTTTTTTTTCTTTTTACTACTCCCTCCATCTTATGTTTGCTTTATGACACGTTTTTCCACTTCAATATTAAGTATATAAGACAAAATAATTTTATAAAACTAAAATTTGTAATATATAGTTTATCATGTAAGGAATCATATACAAAACTTAAATTTTTAAAATTAATTTATTTTTTATGTTAAAAATTAAAGTCAAATAACACATCCAAATAGTAAACAGGACAGTCAACGGAGTATAATTAAGAACGGGGCGGCAAAATGTAATCGATCTGGTTTGTCTACATTCGACTAGACGTGGCATTGGAAAATGTCTACAGTACAGTAGTAGTAGTACTAACTTATACATGATGCGCGCACGGTCTCTCTCTGACGTCAATCCCGTGTTCGAGGGGATACATTACATTACACCCAAATACTACCACAATGCACACAACAAAAAGGAAACACACCTTTTTTATTTTCTCTCTTAATATAGTACTTCTACTTCTTATTTTGCGCAATTCTCCTCACACGTCCATCCCCCCTCTTAGTACCTACCCCCACCTCTTAGTACCTAGTAGTATTTGTTTATTCTCTTGTTAATTTAACCAATTTTCATCAACAATTTAATACACATCTTCATCTAATTCTTGATTTGGTTTATAGCATTTTTAATACATTTTCGCTCAACTCTTTTAAATAATAGTCTGTTATATCAATTCATTTTTTATTATATAAAGTCAAATTAAATCATTTTTCCCTTTCTAAATTGAAAACCATTGTTTGCCCAGCTAATTTTATTTTGTATCATCAAAACCAGCACTTAAGGATGGTATATATTCCTAACTATAATTAGGAGGTTCACGGGATCATAAAGAACTTTCCCTTCTCTCACATTTTCTCTTCATGTGTTATCAAAAACCTTCTCTCTTCAGGTTCCTATTTAAATATCTCTCTTATTCTCTCTTTCACGTCACTATTTTTATATAAACTTTCATCTACGTAATCGTACCAAGAAACATCATTATGGATGTCCTTATAACCCGCGGCACTTGAAGAGTGGTCAACGGTTATTTAGTCATTCCCACCCTCAAAACAAAAATCACTCACAATATATACTATAAAATGAGAAGAAAAAAAAATGATGATGAAAGATAGACACAACACACCTTAAAAGACTTAGGGGGAAAGAGAATGGGATTATCCCAAAATCATCTTTTCTGATTCTCTATCCCTTACTAGGGAATGAGATTCTCTTTCCCCAGTACATACTTTAACCGACAACTAATGACCATTGACCGGTGACCGGTGAATGTTGGCCGGTAATTAATGACCGGTGACCGGCAGCCGGCAGCCGTTAACCATTGACCAGTTATTTATTTCATTTCCCCAGCTCAAACAAACAACGGGGAAAATCAATGGGAATTCTTTTCCATTTCTCTGTATTCCCTTTCCTGATTCCATCCCATTTCCCCGCTTGAAACAAACACCCCCTCATTGTATTGCACTCTTTGATCCATATAGTGAAAACATGATCTATTCCACCACGTATGCATGGACTTGTTCTTTAAGACTAAGCCACATTAAATTATCTTGTAATAAATTGTGTTGCCCCCTATGCCACGTGTGATTTTAACTTGCACTTTCAAACGATTATTTTACCCATGAGTGGCGATTGATCAAGCCAACATTTGTACTTATCCAAAGATCCAGTTATGCAATCTCTTTACCTTAGAGTTGGGTCAAACCCTTAAACACATTCATACTCTAATATAGTAACCTTTGCAAAAAGGAAGACAAGAAGAGTATTTTTGGCTCCCAGTTTTCTAAAGTTGTTTTCTTTGCTTACATCTATTAGGAAAAATGGTAATTAAAAGAAAAAGTATGTTGTATGATTCATTATATTATATATATAATGTTTTTTTACTATTGATGTTAACAATTTTAATCCTTTATTTAATAAAACACACTTTAAAGTGCATAATAGTGACTTTTATATAAATATACTGATATTTTAAACATGTGCAGGGAGAAAAGAAAAAGTACCCAACCTAGCTACACCCTGAAAACAAGTGTTTATGGATACAAAAAACGGAGAAAAGGGTAAAGAAAATATAAAAGACAAAACCAAAATCAAAAGGGAAATATAGCAAACCAGTCTAGATTTGAAATAACGAGAAAAGGCCTTGAGTGTTAGAAAACCATAAAGCAAATAAAGGGAAGAGCATCACCATTCTCTTTCTTGGTCCGTTATTGTCATACCTTTGACATAATTGTGTCCCCATAAGAGATCCAGCTTGGGGAAGATTGATTGAAGAACAAATGGTTGCTACCAAATTTTATTAAGTGTGATAAGGTTGGTGGAGGGCCAGGTATTCATCACAGATTCATCGATCACAGTGCACACCAGCAGCTTGGACTAGGATTTTTTTTACCGTGGCCGAAAAGACCATGTAGATACCCTACCAACTTTGGTTGATCTTCCATTGAATTCGAGTAGCCTTACAGTGTAAGAAGAAATGATCTACAAATTCTGGAGCTTGGTTGCAAAAAGCGCAAAACAAATTAGATAAAGTAAAACAATGTTATATTTTTGAATAGTTTCATCTTCGTGTTGAGGCAATCATGCACAAGTAGCCAGGTGAGGATAAGGATGCATGACAAAGCCATCTTTGATAAAGGGTTTTCATGCATGCCAAGAAAGAAAGAGTGTGAGATGCCTCTATCAAGCACTACTGAGTAGAAAGACTTAGAGGAGTACATGCCGTTAGGGTTTTCTTGCTAAACAAAACGATCACCTCCTCCTTGCAACTATTATTAGGAGGTCGGGATACTGGTCCCACCAATCTAGCTGTGCAAAGGCCCTGTCTATCTTGCTCATAGATCCTCCATTGTCATTGTAGGTGTACTTGTAGCATTTTAGGTGAACCTCAATGACTTCCATTGATATCAGCCACTCACTGAAATCTCTCATCCCTTTTGTGGTGTAGCTTCTATTTCTACCTCTTATGCCAGTCCTTTCCAAAATCTTGTTAAAGCCTTCAAGCATCAATGCTGGTTGTCAAAATATGTCTCTTTGGCTTTTAATCTCACGGTATATGCACCTTCTATCTCTCTAATGGATGGGGGATTAGTTGATATCTGACATGACTAATTTCATTATTTATATTTTTTGTTTTAATTTTATCCTCTATTTATTTAGTAATGTACACCACAAAATTTTTGTCTTGAAATTATAAATGCTACCCTAGCCTCCATCGTCTATAAGATCAAGATTTAAAGATGTAAATGGGCTATGAAAAAGCAAAGACATGAAATCTTCAAAGATGTCCCTCATATTAAGTTATTCATGTATCGTTATCATTTGGAGGAGGCTCAACTCTTCATCGGACCAAAGTTGGCTCGATGCCATTCTTAGCTCGTAGGTCTTATGGAATGTTTTTTAAATACCCCTAACTAATTAAACATTTATTAAACATATAATCAATTAAATAAATGCCCAAATATGCCTTAAAACCAATTTAAAACAATAATGGTCAACATAAAGCAAAAATTGCACCCTTTGACCATTTAGGGCAAATATATGCCCAAATGAACTCCTTAGGATCCAAATTTAATTCTTAAGCATTATAACTCATAAATGAACATAATAAAACCGTTATTAAAGAAAAACAAGCTCAAAACACCTTGGAACACAAAATGTGCTCTAAGACTCCTTAAAGCACATTTTTGTGAGTTTGTCTTCAGAATGAGTTTTGATTGAATTTAGGGCCTTGAATACCCTTAAATATACTAATGTGACATAATGTACCACATTAGAATGTCTAAGTCAAAGTTTAAAAAATCAGAAATATGTGCATTAATTTGTGAATAATACTTAAATAACACTTATTTTCCTAATCTAGTCTGTGGTCAAGACCTAACCCTTGACCTTGACCATTCATTGCTGCTAGATTAAGGTATTCTCCTTATCCATTACCCAACCTTAAAATATCTAAGTATGACTCATGTTCAACTATTCCTTAAAGTAAGACTATCTTACATTATAAGCAAAAAAGACACTCTCTCACCTCATTACCTTTCTCCTTGCCGTAAAAACATCTTCAAACCCTCTCTTTTATCCCTCCATTACCGTGAGCAAGCAGCAACTTCAAAGATGAACACACTTGGTTCTAGGTAAGCTTCCAAAACATACTTATAACTGTTTTCTTCATCCTTTCTTCCTCTTTCCAATGGTGTTACTCATTCCCATTTCCATCCAGCCATCTAGTGCGAGTTGATGCTTGAAGAATAGGGGTTTCTTGGTTGAAATTCAGAAGAGAAAGGGAAGCAAGTCTAAGAAGTCCTTAAGGTATAAAATCATGCCTTAAGCTATCTTAACTCTTTCTTCTTCATTACCGGTTGTATTCTTTAGTTTCCCTAGCTTATTCTCTTGTTCTCTTCATTATTATTCATTTAATAAATCCATAACTTGAAGAGGTAGCTAGATCTAAGCCAAAGGACTCCATTTTGGCTATTTTCGGTAAGAAAATTCCACCCATCTTCTACCTTGAAAATACCGGTTTCATTCCTTACTTTTAGTGGTGTCTTAACACCTTATTTTTCCTCTAAACTTCAGGCATGAACAACCTCCTAGTACTCTACAATATCAAGGTAAAATCCATGCTTTAATGAGCTTGATTTATCCCTTAATTAGTTATTCATGTCACAAGTCTAACACACATGTTTTTCCTCTTGCAAAATGCTGGCGAAAATGTGCTGGAACCATGGAAATATTCTGCACAAAATTTAGGAATCAAGTCCAAGTTGTAAACTTATCAAAGTGGGTAATTTACTCTTTAATAACATATATTAACTAAGCTTATATGTGAATCAATGTTAAAAAACAAACCTAAACTACTTGGTAATTAGCCGAGAGTGATAGGAGTTGTGTGGCTGATTTTATTTGCTTAGAAATCAAGTAAGTATGCTAATCCTACTTATTATAAGGTTTTGATGTCATTAAGTTACCAATTAAATAAATGTGTGGGGTTATAAGGCTGTATATGACCTAGATATGTATTAAAATGTTTTATAACATTTTTAGTTAGTTAACTTAGTGTTTAAATGACCTATAAGGTCAAGAAAATAATATAAGTGGTTAAAGTGTGAATTATAAAAATATATGGGTAAGTATGTAGAAAGCCGTAAGGGTTTTATGTCATTTGTGACATTTAAGTGTAAATTTTATTATATGTTGGTGTTGTAATAAGGCCATGCACTTTAGACTATTTGATTTTATGTATATTAAGTTTTAAATGAGTTTAAGGTGAAAATAAATATTACTGAAACATTCTGGGGTTATTTAGTAATTAAAATAAAATTTGGAGGCTAACTATAGGTTATAAATGAAAATTAGGCATTAAAATCTTATTATATGAATTTTATAGTTTAGTAAAGTTTAGTGGCAAGAATACAATTTTTGGAAAACTATGGGTCAAAACATTAATTAATAAAACTTGTGGTCAAACCGGTAGTCTATAGGTCAATATTGACCATATTAGGAGCCTTGACCAAAACTAATGACATAAATAATTAAAATATGATCTTATAGTAATATTATAAGTTAAATATGAAATTTATAAAATTTATGGGGTTGGAGTGTAAATTACCAAAAGTTATGGGTTAAAATAGTTAATATAATAGTTTAAATCATCTTTGTAAAGTTTGGTAATTTTTGGAGTTATATAAATGGTTTTATTAAGAAAGGTGTATAATATTTAGTTTTGATGACATTAGAAAGTGTATAATATAAATAGTGGTCGATATGTAAATAAGTAAAGAAATTAGGTGGAAAAACAAATTTAAAACAACTTAGGGTCTGTTCATATTTTTATAGCCTAAAACTATAGGTTATAAATGTTACAAATATTAATATGATATAATATAAGCTATATGAAACATATTATAAGAAATGTGGTGAATGTGTAAATAGAAACTTACTGTGCTAGAAAAAATAAACCAAAACAGACCTAGGGCCTGTTCAGTAATTCTAGGGAGAATAAAACCATAGGCTATACATGTTACAAGTATTAAAATGAGATAATATAACTTATATGTATCATATCATAAAATTTGTGGTAAGAATGTAAATATATAAAAATATGTGTTCTGGAAATGAAAATCAGAACATACCTTAGGGTTTGCTCGGAAATTTCTATATTTGTAATCATAGGTTATATTTTATTATAAGGTTAAAATGTCATACTATGTGATATTTATAACATAGTATAAAATATGTGGTGATATTATAATAAATAAAAACTATGGGGAGTTGATGAAATAATAAGTTATATCATAAGTGCCTTCTTGGCAATAAGCATAGTTTTCTAAAACTATAGGTTATAATGTTTAATGAAATATAAAATATCATATTATATGATATCATGATATGATTGTAGCATTGTATAATATTATGTGGTCAAAACATTGTTTATAAAACACATGGGCTGTAGCGAATATATATAAGTGCCAAAAATGAATTTTTAGGCTATAGTTACAATGGTATAAAATACTATAACTATTATATAGTATTAATGTGATTAAATGAAGATAGTATGAGAAGTGATGGTTACAAGAAATAATGTGACAATTAATGAGTAAATGGAATTTATAAACTAAGGTTAGTATCAAATAAACCTTAGGGGTTACAAGCATATGATAAAAGTGTTACATAATATTAAGATAGAATTCTTAATATAAGTTGTATAACATAATACAACTAATGATAAAAATCATCTTACATAAGATAGTAAAATGTAACACATAATATAAGGTTTTACATTTCATGAAACAAATATATATATATAGATATATATTTAATGAGCGCAAGCTATATATACATATAACAAGTATATAATATGGTTGGTGAAGAGGGGAAAACACGTCCAGAAGCCCCGGAAAAGGCCAATGACCCAGCGAGGTAAAAGGAAAAGAAGAGGAAAGCCAAGGCAGCGACCGGGCGTCCCTAGCTAGGCCCAGGAGACCCCAGCCGGATCGAAAGCAGCGCCCGATCGTTCTCGACCGGTCGCTGGAAATCTTAGAGCGTAACGTAGAAAGCGATCGGTCATCTGTGACCGGTCGCCAAAACCATCGTTGCGACCGGTCGTCAAGGAACTGAGACACAGCGTAAGAAACGACCGGTCGCCTGTGACCGGTCACCAAATACGCCATATGTAGCACGAGTAACGACCGGTCGCCTGTGACCGGTCGATAGGAAGATAGGACAAGTATAAGTAGCGGCCAACGATAGGGAAATTAAGATAAGATACTTATGAGATATTTTGTAGGTCTACCAAGATATTTAGGTGTCAGGCTGGCACAATGTGATAGGCCAAGAAAGCCTGTGGGAAACACTATAAATAAGGGTTCACCCCCCCCTAATAAAAGGCACGCGATCTATGCTTGAGAATTTCCACTGCTGCATTGTTATTGCGAATCTCTTTCTCTCCTCTCTCTCTCTCTCTCTCTTGTGCTCCCTTTACTCGGTAACAAGGTAACTCGATAGAACTCGAAGGGCTTGATGATAGATTAGGACTCCGACTAGTGAATTACTCGAGAAGATTGTTTGGGAACTTAGGGATATGTACCATTTCATTTGGCGCCGTCTGTGGGAAACGAACAGCTCAGATCCAGCAACCACGAGTCCACCGATGAAAATAATAATTTTGGAGAACATATGAAGTCGACACATCTGAGAACAGAACTGTGTTTTTGCAGGTTAAGTACGAAGATGACACCCAGGACTAGGAAGAATCCGCAAACCAACGACGGAAGCACCAGACCCGAGGCGACCCACGACTCCATTTCCAAAAAATATTTGGAGAACATGCTGACGAGCCTCACCAAATCCATCGACGAGAAGATCGTGGAAGGAAACGAGCTCCTACAACAGGAATTGATGCAGAGAGACGAGGAATTCCAGTGAAAGTGGCAAGAAATGTCGGAGGCAATAGATCTCCTGAAAGGGCGAGACGTGGCGGGAAGCAACGACGGGAAAAAAGGCACCCGAGGAGAGGCCTTAACCACCATCGAGGAGGAAGAAGATGACGCCATTGACATGAGCCTATACCCCTTCTCCGAAAAGATCCGCAGGGCTAAGCTCCCGCCCCACTTCGTCGCCCCGGCAGTGGAGAAGTACGACGGTACAGGGGATCCTGCTCAGCACATTAAGAAGTTCATGTTCGCCATGAACACCCAGGGGATTAGCTCTCTCGCCTTGTGCAACTTATTCCCCGGGACACTCTCCAAGAGAGCCTTGAGCTGGATCTCGTCTAGACCGCCCCAATCGATCTCTAGTTTCAAGCAGCTAACCGAGGAGTTCCAACAATACTTCGCGGCTAGTAAAAAGGTAAAAAGGGAAACGATAGAGCTCATGGATGTGAAGCAGACGAAGGGGGAGACCGTAAAGGAGTACAGCGAGCGGTTCCATAAACAGGTGGCTGAAATTGACGACATCGATGAAAAGATACTAATCAAAGCCTTTGGTAACGGCTTGGCCCACCCCCGTCTCGCTGGAAAAATAGCCACCAAGGCGCCAAAGTCGCATGGTGAGCTAGCCGAGATGATCCACGACTTCCTCAAATCAGAAGTTGCGGAAAATAAGGCCAAGGAACTCCTCAGCAGCTTTAGAGCTCCCGCCGCGAGTGAGAAGAAGGGAAGCCAGACAGGAGGGGTGATTGTGACTGGAGGCTCGCACCAAGAAGGGGGCCGGTACAAGCCTTATTCCAAGACCCCGGCCCCCTGGGACAGCAGGCCTCGAGCTCCAGGGCCTTCCCAACAGTACAGATAGACCCAGGGAAATATGCCGCCACCGTAAGGGAAGGACTCTTGCCCCCACTGAGAAAGCCCAACCCCGGAGAGGTGCCGGTAGCCTTCTGTGAATATCACGGACACCGCAGCCACAGGACCATCAATTGCGTGAACCTCGCCAAGGAGCTAAGGTTGATTGAGGAGAACAAGAGGAAAGGAAGGGGAGACCAGCATAGGCAGCACTCCGGTAGCCAGTCCTCCCAGCCTAAGCCAGAAGAAGAAGTCCACCCAGAGTTAGACCATAGCAAGTCCTTCGGGGTAATCACAGGTCTGTAGATTGCCTAGGGTAATTCTCTAGAAAAGGGTGTGAAGTGCTCCTTTAGAAGGGAGGAATCACCTTTGTACCCCGCGGGAGGCTGTAGCTCGTTACTACTTTATAAAAGCTTTTCTACCATATAAATGCTTGCATCCCGATAAAGTTTCACGTGTCACAAACTTACAAATAAATAGTGCTAACAAAGCAAGATAAGGAAACTAATAAAACTCTCCTTGAGAATGTTCACAGGACTACTCTCGGAAGTGGGGCCCCTGACTCCCAATGAAAGGAAAAGACACGTCCACGAGGTTCACCGAGAGCTCCCGGACAAGAAGGTTGCGAAACACCAAAAGCTTCCTCCAATCTACTTCACCGAGGATGATGAAGACGGAGTCCTGTACCCGCATAACGACCCGCTGGTCATAAGGGCCCAGGTGAACGACCGCATGATGGAAGGAATCCTGGTCGACAGCGGAGCCGGTGCTAATGTCATTTCTGCCGAGGCAGTAAAGAAACTCGAGATACCAGAAGATAGGATCAAACCCTATTCAGCTGTACTGGGTGGTTTCATAGGAGGGATCTCGGCTAAGTCTACAGGGAGCGTCGACTTCACCATTACCCTAGGGCAAGGGGATGAGAGGCGCACGGAAGAATTGACGGCCTTCATCCTTCCCGGGCTCTCTGGGTACAATATGTACCTCGGGCGACCAGGGATAAACGCCTTCAGAGCCATTTGTAGCACCCACCACCTGAAAATGAAGTACCTAACCAGGTCGGGGAAACTCGCTACGGTGAGAGGAAGCCAGAAAGTCGCGCGGGTATGCAAGGTGCGGATCATGGAAAACCTACCAGGAAACGGGACCGTCAAAACCGTGGGATCTGAGAAGGAATTCAAGGGAAAGCTCCCCCTCCCCGACGAGACAGTAGAGCGGTACGAGGCTCCCGCTGATCTCCTAAAAGAGAAGGGCCACGTTCGCCTGGAGCACAGAGGAGATGCCCGGAATAGACCCAACCGTTATCTAGCATAATCTCAACGTGGACCCAACGCACCCGGCAATCCGCCAAAGAAGGAGGGTGATCGGGGCAGAGAGGGACCAAGCTGCTAGAGAAGAAGTCCAAAAACTCCTGCAAGCAGGTTTTATGAGAGAGGTGTCATACCCCAAGTGGCTGGCAAACGTGGTTATGGTAAAGAAATCTAATCGGAAATGGAGAATGTGTATGGATTTCACCGACCTAAACAAGGCATGTCCCAAAGATTTTTACCCGTTGCCATCAATAGATCGACTGGTCGTCTCATCGGCCTAAAGCTCCGTCTTAAGCTTCCTGGATGCATTCTCTAGGTACAACCAGATAAAGATGAATGAGAAGGACTCCGAAAAAACTTCCTTCGTTACCTCAGCAGGAATCTTCTGTTACAAAGTGATGCCATTCGGATTAAAGAATGCCGGCGCGACTTTCCAAAGGATGATCGACAAAGTATTCTGGGAGCAACTCTCAAGAAATGTGGAAGCTTATGTGGATGACATAGTCGTGAGAAGCCCGTCCAAAGAACAGCACATGAAAGACTTGGCGGAGACATTCACCACACTCGACAAATTCCAGATTAAGCTAAATCCAGAGAAATGCGTATTCGGGGTCACCAAAGGAAAATTCCTTGGTTTCATCGTTGGACAACGAGGAATAGAAGTGGATCCAGAAAAGACCCAGGCGATTCTCGACCTCAGCCCTCCCAGAAGCATCAAGGACGTCCAAGCCCTCAACGGGAGACTCACGACCTTAAGCAGGTTCTGTTCAAAGTTACAGGAAAAAGTAATCCTGTTTTTCAACACGTTGAGAAAGAACAACAAGTTCCAGTGGGGGCAAGAATGCAAAGAAGCCTTCGAGAAGATCAAAGAAATTCTTTGGGTGTTACCCAAGCTGGGAGTCCCAATGCCCGGTCAAGACCTCTACCTCTACCTGTCCGCATCAGTGTGGGCAGTGGCAGCGGTCCTAATCATGGAAGATGAAAAGAAGGAGATTCATGTCTACTACACAGGAAAGATCCTGACCCCCGTAGAAAGGCGCTACACCAATATCGAAAAGGTCTTTTTTGCTCTAGTGGTGGCATCCCGGAAGCTACGATCGTACTTCCAATCACACCGAATCCTTGTAAGGACCAACTGGCCGTTGAAGCAAATAACGAATAATCCAAACGCGTCAGGACGCATGGTAAGCTGGGCAGTCGAACTCACCCAGTACGAAATTCACTTTCTACCGCGAATGGTGATCAAAGCTCAGGCCCTAGCGGACTTTATAACGGAAACCAGCTTCGACCAAGAAGAAGGAAAGCCACCCCCCCCTTCATCATTCAGGTAGACGGCACCCGGTGCAAGGCAAGAGCGGGAGCAAGGATTGTAGTCCAAACTCCCGACGGACGAGACCTCAACTACGCCTTCCGGTTGGAGTTTGAAGTAACAAACAACGAGGCCGAATACGAAGCTCTCATTCAAGGCCTAGAGGTTGCCATCGCCCTAGGCGCAACAGACCTGAAAATATACTCAAACTCCTTGCTGGTCACCCGGCAACATGACAACATATATGAGGTAAAGGAAGAGAAACTCTGGAAGTACTTACTCAGGGTTCAATAACTAAAAGCAAGCTTCTCAAGATGCGAGCTAAAGCACCTTCCCCGGACAAAAAACACCGAAGCTGACGCACTAGCGAAATTAGCGAGCATGGCCGAAAGTACCAAGTAAGGTGTGGTTGGAAACCAAAACCAATCCGAGCGTAGACGAAGCCCAGGTCCTGACGACTGAGCCCCTCGTACCTGAGGAATCTTGGATCACCCCGATCGTGGAATACATCCTTGAAGGAAAATTGCCTCCGGAGGATAAAGAGGCTAGGACCATGAAACGACGAGCGGCATCATTCTTCTTCGAGGAGGGACGCCTCTACAAAAGATCATTCGCGAGGCCCGCCCTCAAATGCGTCACAAACGAGGAAGGAAGTGAGCTTATATAGGAGGTACACGAAGGGGTCTGCGGAAACCACCAAGGGGAAAGAGCCACGGCCCACAAAATCATAAGGCTCGGTTAATACTGGCCAAGAATGCAAGACCACTGCAAGGAGTACATTAGGAAATGCGCCAGATGCTAGGAGCATGACAGCAGGATACATACCCCCCCGGCCGTGCAAAAAGCCATACTATCCCCGGTACCGTTCGCAATGTGGGGGCAGGATATCATTGGTCCCTTCCCGGAAGCATCTCCCAGGAGGTTCAAGTTCGTATACATAGCCATCGACTACTTCACGAAATGGGTTGAGGCAATGCCTACCGTGTCCATCACAACCAAAAGGTCGCAAGAGTTCGTATGGAAGCATATTGTGTGTAGATTCGGATTGCCAAGGACCATAATAACTGACAATGGGACACAGTTCAATTGCGACAGTTTCCGGGAGTTTTGTGAGCAGTGGAAGATAGAGGTAAGGTTCGCGTCGGTAGCACACCCCCAGGCCAACGGGCAGGTCGAGAACGCAAACGGGCAGATCATAAAAGCTCTGAAAAGAAAGTTAGGAGGCAAAAAGGGAAGTTGGGCCGAACTATTACACCAAATCCTATGGTCCTATCGAACGACGGAAAAAGGACCAACCGAAGAAACACCATTCAGATTAACTTATGGCTTGGAGGCAGTCGTCCCGGCTGAAATCATGATCCCGTCAGTCCGCTGGGAATCCTATGACGAGCATCTCAACAATGAAGGGATAAAAGACTGCCTAGACCTACTCGAAGAAAAGAGAGCTATTGCGGCCGCCCGGATGGTGAAAGACAAAAGGAAGGTAGAGAAGTACTTCAACCGCAAGGTCAGGGAACGAAGCTTTGTTCCTGGCGAGCTGGTTCTAAGGGAAGTTAAGCAGCCCAAAAAACTCGACCCCTAGTGGGAAGGACCTTACATTATCCATCAAAAGGTTGAACGAGCTTCATATCACCTAAAGAATGTCGAGGGATACGAATTGCCCCATTCCTTGCACGCAGAATGCCTCAAAAAATTTTATGTATGAAAATCGATGTAATGCTTTGACAACATCAATAAAGGGGATTATTTTTGGGAAAGATCTGCGCGTCAAAAGAAAGACCTGGGCCATGTCCCGGGGGCTGTGAAAGCCACAAAAAGAAAAATAAACACTCGGGCCATGCCCTACAGGATGTAACGCCCTGAAAAAGAAACACCCGGGCCATGCCCTACAGGATGTAATGCCCTGAAAAAGAAACACCTGGGCCATGCCCTGCAGGATGTAATGCCCTGAAAAAGAAACACTCGGGCCGTGCCCTACACGATGCAATGCCCTGAAAATCTTGTCATGAGTCGTCGCACTCAAACGAGAACAAAAACGGAAAACCCATCTCCGAAAACCCCGGGAGCTCTGGTCGCCTGTAATGGGTGAATCGTTAGGTGTGGGACGCCACACCGTACCTTGGTCGGATCCCCCTCGAAACTCTTTCTCCCTCTCACAAGAAAAAGAAAAGAAAGGGGGGACGACCGTGAGTACCATCGTTTGGCTATCAAAAGCAAGGATAGGGAAAGGACAAACAGAGGCACCCGGTCACTGATTGCGACCGGGCGAGAGCTGGAACGACCAGTCGTTGAAAACGACCAAGTCGCATCCTTAAGACAAAAACGGAATGACCGGTCGTTGAGTGCGACCGGCCCCGTCCGTCAAATAAAGACAACCGACTAGAGAGTGTAATCGGTAGCATCCGCAAAACAGAAACGACCGGTCGCAGAGAACGACCGGTCACGAAATAAAAATAGCACTAATTAGCAAAGCAACTGACAAATAATTCCATTAACTGTTAAAAGCGCATACACATCAAAACAAAAAAAAGAGGAAAGAAAGCTAAAACTAATCTAAGTTTTCTCTGGCCTATCTAAGTCTCCTTTTCAGTGTCGAGATTCACGGCAGCGGCCCCTTGTACACTCTCCGAAGACCCAGATATCCCGGTAGAGGACCGGAGACCTACACCACCCTGATGCGCGGTGCTCCCGGGAGGAAGAAAAGACGCCTGGCCAGGTACAAGGCACGTCTCCCCAGGAAGACGCCCGAACCTCTCAAGCACCTCGTGAAAGGAAGTCTTTTGTGCAACCTCCTTAAAAGACAACTCCCGGTAAAGGCCGTCGTCCATGACCTCGCCCTTGCCCGTAAAAAACCTCGAGACAATTTGGCGGCACGATTTAACCATCCTCCCACATTGGGAGGTGAAGGATTCCTTCAGGTGGGCAAGCTTCATGCTCTGTTGCTGCAGGTCCTCCCACACCTTCCGAGAATAAGCCTCGAGACCGGTCACCTGTTGCTCCAAGGTCTGAGCGTAAGCCCGGTACCGATCGCGGTTAGCATTCACGGCAATCAACTCTTCTTCGAGGTCATCGATCCACAGGTTTAATTTCTCCAGCCCCTCCACGGGATTCCCAGGCCTCAAACCTAAGTAAAGAGAGGGAGAGAAGAAAAACTTTTATCAAAAAGGGTGAGAAAAGCAACAAAGAATGATTGGGAAAGTAAAAAATCACCTCTCGTGGCCAGCTCGGAGTTTTCTAGCCGCAGCTTAGCCAACTCCTCCTCCAGCATTCTTATTTTCTCTTCGGAGGAGAGCCGTTGCTCCGTGGAGGCCGCGAGCTCACCAGACAGCTTGTGGAGCTCGGCAGACAGCCTCCCCTTTTCGGAGACCAGGACCTCACCCGCCCGGGCCACCTCCGCCGTTCTCGCCTCGGAGGACGACAACTCCTTTTTTAGAAGAGCATTCGCCTCAGAGGCAGAACAAAGCTCTTGTGCAAGCTTAGCCCTATCCTCAACAACCAGCGCTTTCTCCTGCGCTAAAATGGCCTTCTTGGCACGAAGACTCTCGACCTGTTGATCATGAGAAGCTCGGGCCTGCCCCACCAAGGACTCCAAGTCAGGAAAAGGCATGCAACCGGGCGTCAGTAAACTTACTTCATACCTTTTTTAGAGACACAACTTCCGTCTCCAACGACCGGATCTGACCCTTAAGGGAGAGGTTTTCCTCACGCAGCCTCTTCAACTGCTCCTCGTACTCGTCACTCTGCCTGGTGCATGCCCGACGAGCATCGCCCAGCTCCTTCTTCAAAGTCGCGGTCTGCTCATGCACCCGCCTGGAGATCTCCTCTTGAACGGTGTCAACAAAGATGCTGTTGGAAGACCGCTCTATCCTCAACTCCTCTTGAGCGTTGCGAGCCCGACACTCCTCAAGGCGAAGCTTCGAACGGAGAGCCCGTGTGTGCACGTCCACACTTTGAGCAAAAGCCACCGTCTACACAAAGTAAAACGATGAACATAAGAAAATTAAGAGAAGCACGCAACACCAGCATTAAGGCGAACCACTCACCTGGTAGATCCCCTGCCACATAAGGTTGAGCGAGTCGTCTAGAGGGAAAGAGTGGCGCATGATGGCGTCCGCTCCACCCTCCCCAATCCTTAACCTCTCCTTTGCCGCGGTCACGGTCTTCATTGGGGCGAAGAGACCGTCAGGAGAGTCAGACTGGCAAATTGCCTCCTTCCACAGCTCGGAGTAAGAAGACGACTCCGTCACGGGCAATAAAGGAAGAGGCCGGCCGCGGTGGTAGAACCATCCGTCCTTTTCAGACGGCCCACAGAAAGAAATACTGGCGGGCGGAGGAGGTGAGGACGACGTGGCGGTATCGGTATCCTCCTTCACCTTTGAGCGAAGCTCCGAGTCTACGGGCACCCCCTCAGCTGCGCCCGGCGCGACGCCCGCTCCGCAGCTGCTTTCCCTAGGTAATGAAGCCCTGGGCCCAGAAGGGACAATCTCCTCCAAAAGGTCCTGTTGCGGAGCGGTATCCGTGGCTCCCGACCCGTCGAGGTGCACTATGTCGGAGGCCTTCGTCTTTTTAGCCATATGCTTCACCCTACCCTTCGAGGCAAGGGTCTTCTGGCGATGCTGAGTAAGGGACGGTTGACCAGGCGCCACGCCCGCGCCGGGTTGTCCTGCTCTCTCCTCGGCCTCGGCATTCTCGACCTCGGGAACTGCAAAGCAGAGAAACACACACAAAAGTGGATAACCTCAAAAACAGAACCAGACGTTAGCAGCAAGTAACAACCAAGGTGAAGAAGAAGCAAAACAACAAAAGCCGGAACAGATAAAACACGAAGGACGAGACCGCACATGCACACTCTCTCTCGTCCCATGGACTAAGATTGAGATCTGACCCAGGTGTAAGAGGGAGAAAAACCCGACGGCCAGAACCTGGACTAGTGTACCAAGTACTTGGTTGATTAGCAGTGGCAGGTGACCGGGTCTCCGGTGTCCTAGGAGACCCCTCTTCTCTAACCCTCGCTGGTCTCTGTTTCTTTGCTGGGTGTTCAGCTTCTTCCCCAGACCTCTTCTAACCAGCAACAACCGCCTCTTCTTCGTGAAGAGCTGTCTTCTCCACAGCGTCCAGGGTGGCATAGTAGTCCACCTTCCCTTCCCCCATCTTGAAGGACACCAGCTGCCAACTATGGAAGGGACCCACCTTTGCCCCAAGTTGAGGAAAATCTGTGACAAGAAGGGAGGCACGAGTAACAAGGAGCCGAGGAAAAAAAAAACAAAAAAAAAGGGGGCGAAAGCTCTTACCCTCAGAGTGCGCAAGCGAGGCCATACGCACGCTGGTGAAAAAGTCCTCCACGCTTGGATGACGATCGCTCACCGCCCTCAGAACCCGGGACATGGGGAGCTCCGATTTGGATGACGTGGGGCAGTGTAGGGAGCCCTTGATGATCGAAGGACAGTAGGCAACCCCAAGGTACCGCCCGGCAGGCGGGATGATGACAAACCACCGCGCATTCCAGCGCTAAGCAAGCTTCTTGTACTCAAAGAGCGAATACCCAGACCGGCCGGATATGGTCAAGTTGCCATAATCGACCCTGCTGGTGAAGAACTGGACAAACTCTGTAGCAGAAAGCGCGACCCCCTCCTCGGCGCAGAGAGCAACATAGGCATGGAGTTGAAATATAGCCTTCGGGTGAAGCTGGACAAGCGTGCAGCAGCGGCGAATCAGAAACCTCATTACGAACGGGTGGGGAGAACCGCCATTCCACGCATGAAGAAATCGGAATACACGACGTAGCCTCGACCGAAATCGTCGAGGGGATGCAAATCGTCGGAAGGAAGGAAAATCTGAGTCCCAATGGGAACCTCTACCTTCGCAAGAAGGGAATCGAGAGCTTTAACATCCAATATGCTAGGTAACGGCTCCCGATTCTTGGAGTAGGCATACTTAGGCTTCAAGAAGGATGGGCGGAATCCCCCCCCCCCCGATTTAGAACCCACGATGGCGTTTAAAGTAGAAGTGCGAGATGATTTAGAGCTGGAAGACGCCATTGGAGCAGGGAAAGTACGGGAGCAAGGTAATCAGGGAAGACGAAGCAGAGCGAGGAGAGAGAATACGGAAATAGCAAAGCGTAAGAGAAAGCACGAAAACCTGTGAAACGCAAAAATTGGAGGAAATAGAAAGCGTTGCCCTCCCAAAACCTTTTAAAAGCGGTAAAATAATTTAGGAAATATTTAAAATATAAAAACAAACAAAAAAGTGCTTTTTGCTGGAAAAGTGCAAGACTCTGCGTATTCTGCAGCAACGGCTGGCGTGCGTGAGACGATAAAAATTCTGCAACGGTTACTCCGTATAGGCGCAGGCGCGCGTGCGGCACAAACGCGGCGCCCGCAACGCGCGGACCGCAAGGAGTTCCGCCTTTCTCTTCTGAAGCAAAAAGGCGGAACTTGTGGGACTGGGAGATGGGGAGCAACAAAAGGACAAGGCCTGACGCAAGGACAAAATTTTTTCATCCCCAAAGCCAGACCGGAAGAGCCAGGATCAAAGTTCTACTTTCCTCGTTCAGAACGCCAAAAGTAGAACTTGTGGGACTGATGAAGAGGGGAAAACACGTCCAGGAGCCCCGGAAAAGGCCAATGACCCAGTGAGGTAAAAGGAAAAGAAGAGGAAAGCCAAGGCAGCGACCGGGCGTCCCTAGCTAGGCCCAGGAGACCCCAACCGGATCGAAAGCGGCGCCCGATTGTTCTTGACCGGTCACTGGAAATCTTAGAGCGTAACGTAGAAAGCGATCGGTCATCTGTGACCGGTCGCCAAAACCATCGCTGCGACCGGTCGTCCACGACCGGTCGTCAAGGAACTAAGACACAGCATAAGAAACGACTGGTCGCCTGTGACCGGTCACCAAATACGCCATATGTAGCACGAGTAACGACCGGTCGCCTGTGACCGGTCGATAGGAAGATAGGACAAGTATAAGTAGCGGCCAACGATAGGGAAATTAGGATAAGATACTTATGAGATATTTTGTAGGTCTACCAAGATATTTATGTGCCAGGATGGCACAATGTGATAGGCCAAGAAAGCCTGTGGGAAACACTATAAATAAGGGTTCACCCCCCAATGAAAGGCATGCGATCTATGCTTGAGAATTTCCACTTTTGCATTGTTATTGCGAATCTCTTTCTCTCTCTCTTGTGCTCCCTTTACTTTGTAACAAGGTAACTCGATAGAACTCGAAGGGCTTGATGATAGATGAGGACTCCGACTAGTGAATTACTCGAGAAGATTGTTTAGGAACTTAGGGATATGTACCATTTCAGTTGGAAACCATGGAATATTAAATGACAAATGTTATTACATTAGTATAGTTTATATACTATAAATTATAAAGTTTTGAATGTAAATAGAACTTGTTATAATGAATAATGAGTTGTATAATACAAGGTCAAATAAAGAATAGTGAGATGATATGTAACATAAACTAACGTTACATACATACATGCAACTATAGGTTATAAACATGTAATTATGCATGTAACCGAATTAGTTTAAGTATATGCATAAGTATGAATATAAATGTATGTTTTACACTTGTAAATAATATGGCATATAATGGAACAAATCCCCACATTCGAAAACGCTAAACTAAGACGTTTTTATACAAACTGACTCTTTAGTTAAAACCCGGATATTAGTATATACTACGGGTAAGTAACGATACCTTAACTAATTAACTGTTAAAATCTGGGGATGAACTGTCGGGATTACTAGCGTTATTCGGAAATACCGAGTCAAATAGTCATGTGGATTGAATTCTAGCTTATTTATATTTCTAGATCATACGTCAGACAGAGGCGCCCGATGAGCGTAGGGTTGTGCGCATCCTAGGTCTTAGGTGAACGGTATGTGGACGGTTTGATCTGAGTTGACCTGAGGACTTTCTCGAGCTCAGATATTTCTTGTTGTGTTTTAAGCAGTATTTGTGATATATGCGTATGCATGGAATGATGTGTGAAACCTGCTTATTGACTCGCATTAAATTATTATGCGTGAATGCCCATTGGGCTAATACTACGTCGACTATAGATCGACTTATATAAACGTACATACACGATCAATGTGATGTGACTGTTGTTACCTGATATAATACTCCTAGTATTATAATTATGTATAAAATAACCTAAGTAAAACACTTAGGTCGAGATACGAAATTGTCGGTCTCTAGATGAAATACCCCAAAAATTTAAAATAGTGATTAATTAGGCTAATTAAGATTTTAGAAGCTTAATTACACTAAATAATCATGAGGGAACAAATCCCGAAGAAAACGGATCCTTAAAACGGATAAAAAACACAAACGAACCTTAAAACACGTTTTTCGAGGAAACCGGGAAAACGTGACTTTAAGCGGGTTAAATAGACCCGTAATAAATTTTGGTCAACCAAATAGTCATTAGTACATCATAATGAAGGTCTAGAACCAATAAAATTAATTAAACGAGAAAATTCCGGAAAACGGGTTCCGGGAGTGAATAGTGCAAAAAAAACGAAAGTTGTGGGGTAAAAGCATAAATAAGCTAAACTAGTGTGTCCACTTTGCAAATAAAAATTAAAACACACTTGTGTATGTGTGTGGTACCGTCCAGCACATGCCCCCCCCTCTCTTATACTTCCTAATTTGCTAAAGGACAAAAAAAATAAAAGAAGAAAGTACTAAAAGCAAAAGAAGCTCTCTCTCTCCTAAAACACCCCCTCTCTCACGTTTTATTTTCCCCCTTACTGGCTTCTTCTTCTTCCTTATTCCAACCATGGCGATTTTGCACCCCTTCTCCAGCTCCTCTCTTCTTCTCCATATTTGAGGGTCCAATCCAACTCCAAATTCAACAAAAATTACACCACTGCACTCCTCTCCTCTTGAGCTTTCTTTTCCACCCTTTAAAAACTGAAAAGCTCACAAATATTCACCATGGATGTAGCACATTTTGGAGCTTGAAGACCCCCATTGCAACCCCTTCATCTCCTCTTGGTTCTAAGGTAAAAATAGTCTTCAAAGTCCAATTTTTCCAACTTTTTAAGGTAAAACAAAAATCTGAATTTAGCCTTGTTCTTCTCCCTCTTCTAGCCGGTTTTGGTATCCCATTTTGGAGCTGGAAATCTCCTCTCTTTGCTGTCCAAAAGCCTCTCTAAGATCTTAAGGTAATATCCTCTTGTAAACCCTAGTTTGTATTAAGTATAAGATTAGTTAAGGAATGATTTACTAAGTGGTATGGTGTGGGGTGAATGGCTGTAGCTTGCCGATTTTGGTGAGGTGAGAACAAGAATAAGAAATCAAGAAACAAGGAAGAAGGAGAGAGAAGGAAGGAAAGGAAAAGCTAGAAATCCAAGGTAAATGTGCTTGCCTTGTATTAATTTTGAGAAGCTTAGTGTAGCAGATTTTAGTGTTTAAAAGGAAGGAATTTGAGTGGTTTGAATGATGGTTAGTGTTGTGGTATTATGAGGAAGAGTTTAGGCTGTTTTAGAATGGTTTGGATAATGTTTAAGAACTTGGAAACCAAGGAATAATAATGGGTGTTGTGCAGGGAAATATTTGTGCATTTATTGAACTTATGTGCTGTTAGAATCCCTTGAGGGATTTTGTTAGCTTTTGATGATTATGAACTGAAAAATTATGTTGTGGGAATGTCTAGAAATGTAGGGAAACTATGGCGAATTTTCTGTAGCAAAGTAGAGAACTTAGTTGTTTAAATTGGGTAAAAACAGTTTATGAAGATTAGTTGTGTTCTAGGTGAAACTTGGGTAGTTAATGACTTAGGAAATTAATCTAAGAAGGAGTGTATATGTGAGTAGGTTGTAGAAGAGTAAAAATGTAAATGGTGGAGGTAGAATGACACTAGGAGTGAACCATTGGGTTAGGGAACAAACAAGAAACAAAAACTGCACTTAGTGTTCTAGGAAATTTAAGAGAAATTGTGTAATTTAACTAGATTTAATTAGGTGACTTAGTAAGTGATTTAGGTTGGGTTAGGGTGTTTAAATGATGCTAAAACATGTTTAGATACTTAGGAAAATATTAGGGAAGAAATGGGTGAAAGATTGAGCTTAAAACCAAAACTGATTTTTTGAAATCTGTTAAAAACTTATAGTGGTCCAGCACTTGGTTCCATGACAAGGACCCGGACCACCCTCTGAAAATAGGTCGAGAGTTACCTGTTACTCTGGTCCGGGACTTAGCTCTGGGCTAAAGACCCGGACCACCCCCTATTTTTTTAGCCGAGAGTGGAAACTCACTTTGGTCCGGGACTTAGTCCCAGCATAAGGACCCGAACCATAGGCAGAATTGTGCCGAGAGTTTGAATTAGGCTTGGTCCGGGACTTTAGTCCCTTACCAAGTCACGGACCAACCTAAAAGTGACTTTAAACTTATAAAACTTGCATTATAAGATGGGGATTGGTTAGGTAATGGATTTATAAGATAATTAGGACTTAATTAATGATGTTTAAAGGTGATTAAGGGCTTGAACAAGTTTAAGAAAGAATGTAAGTTAAATAACTTAAGTGTGGAAGTTAAAATACCTTGACTTAGGTAATATAAGTCGGTAACCGTAAAAGATGAAGTAAACTAGGTTAATTGTAGATCATTAACCGTACGACTTCGTGATATGTTATAGGACCCGAATAGTCAAACCGAAGGGAAACGAAAGTCCGAGATCGACGGTGCACGGTATGATTTCTTTATGCCTTGTATCCTAACGGGGTTACCCCGGCTTGCTTGTTATGTGTTTATTTTCCCCCACCTAAACAAGATAAAAGCATGTAACCGGTTTACCACACTTTCACATAAATATTGTAATTGCTATGCTTGGGTTGTTTTGTGTTTGAGCTTGGAGCTATGTTGGCTTGTGAAGTGCTTGGTTGATTGTTGTGAAGCTTGACTGTTTGTTGTGGGTTCTTACTAACTCCCTAACCATCTAACATTCTAACTTTGAGAATTTGAATTTGGAGTATTTGAGGAGTCCGATATAGTTTCGGCCACGCATGAGGATGAGGTAACAAGAGAGATTGTTAACCGATTCCTGGCTATAATATTTTCCATGGTCCAAACCCCTTAAATGGGTAGCAACCTGGTTAAGTGGGCCACCCTTAAGCCCGGTGGTGGGATAGCCTTATCCTTGCCCGGAGGTCATACCGGCTTAACTTTGAGATTTGATAAGAGATGAAAAATTTGATGGGGACAGACTTGGATTTGTTGAATTATGGAACTTGAGTATTGAGATAATGACATCCGATTAACCCGGGTGGTAATTGGGCTAACCCCCTTTGTAAAGCTTGTTATGGTTGGACTTGGATTATTGATTGTGAGACTTGTGCTATGGTTTATGTGCCTTGATTGTTTGTTGTCATGCATGCCTATGTTTTCAATTATATAGCATGTTGTATTATAAAATGAATCGCATGTTGGCGACCATATAGCTGGCGTACCCCCGCTAATACGCGGGGTATGCGGAAGTCATATGTAGCTTTTGCTGAGCCCCTAGGGGCACTGTTTTTAATTGCAGGGACTCGAGACTGTTGACAGGTCGGGAATGACCGGGATGCTCTTTTGGTAGATTAATTATTTTGCTTGGTGTACCGAGTAGTACATGGTTAGGATTTGTAGCCGGTGTACCATGTGGTACACCTTTTTAGATTTTGAAAGTTGTAAACATTTGCGATACGGTTAGATGTAAACCGTTAATATTTTATGAATTGGAAGGTTGTAAAATGTGAGCTAAACTATTAGACTCGGTAATCACTTTTGGATATTGTTGTGGAGGAACAAGGATGCATACATTGTTGGGATTGATGAGGATTGTAAACTTGGTTGAAGTTGTAATTGTTAACTCGGTATTTCTTGCTATCAGACCGCACTATTTTGTTTGGTTGGGGCCTAGTTAGTCGTATGGGCGGCTAACGGCGTGTATCACCCGCTACTTAGTTGATTGTTCCGCTGCGATTAGATTAGAGACCGGGTTGATTAGGCGATAATTAGGAGATTAGCGGTAGAGGTGTTACACTAGAGCATGGTTCTCGAACATGAATACGACCTAGATGACTGCTAGGTATGCGTAAGACCCACTAGGAGGCTAAGTAATAAATGTAATCTCCAAGACCTAAGACTATACTTTAGGTGACTGATTCAAATTAATCAAGTATGCACCGGCTACTGGTTGCGCATAGTGATCACTAGAGTTAACACCCGGATCGGGTCTACTCTTGTTAAATCCTAATGAACCTACATAGATTGTCAGGCAGAGTGTGCTACTGTTGGCACCTAGCCCTTGGCCATTTAAGGACGCCTTTAAAAAGGCAAAGTGAAAGTCCCGGGATCTCCTTGGCATTATGAGCACCTTCGTGTGTACGTGGGACTACCGTCCATGTGAGTTATCTCGGGTTGTCCTAACTTGACACCTGACAGTGCTAACTAAAATACAATGTTATGTGAGGGCCTGGGAGGCCGGTTGTTATGACGTGTATTGATTGTGATAAGCAACTACGCGTTTTTACCGCATCCGACTTTATTCTCTATTGTTGTGTAAATGATGAGTGTGTGAATTGTAGTGAGTGATGTGTGTTTACTTATGCCTTTTACAGCTTTCAATGTAAACTGTAAACCTGTAAAGCATGAAATGAATCTAATGCAAAGACGATTAATATTGACTAAGTGACCACTAGGGTCCAAACCTAGCATACTCAGCGTTTATCGCTAAGCCTACACGGCTTTTTGCAGGTTGATAATTACCGACGAAGCCGAAGTGCGGGACTCGGGTAGTTAGGGCTTTTGTTTTTTATTACCGCATAGAACCTCATACTATATTATGTTAGACGTTAAGTTTACTTTGTGATGGTGTTGTAAATATTTGGGAACAGTTAGATGCTCACTGTCGTTGATACGCCTTTTGGATTTAGTCTGTATATTGATGGTATCTCGTTATAATCGTGGAGTTTATTTATTGTGGTTGTTTAGTTATTGTATATCGTTTTGCTTCATTACTCGTATGGGTGAGTGATGGCATGTGACACCCGTGTGAGATTAATTATTGTTATGTCTTCCGCTGTGAGACGTGTTTACTTATGCTACGTGAGAGATTATTACGTTATTATCGAGAGAGGTGTTACAGTTTTTGTAGTACCCCTCCCCCATATTCCACTTTGTAAATGATTTATTTATATGTTAACCCTTGAATATGTAGTTTGTTCTCATGCATGTATGTACAAATTCTATTCCCTCATTAATTCTTAATATATTTATATATTAGAATTTTTTTGAACCATAGAATTTTATTTCATTAAACCTTCATTATAACTCTAAGACATCATATTACAACCGAATGCATCATCATCCAATAACCATTACAGATACCATTAAGATACAAACAAGCAGAACAAAAGCAACATCATTCGACAACTATAACACTTGCACACCAGAAGAACAACCTGTTAAAAGGACATGTCGCTTGAATCCATGAAAATACCACTATAGAGAACTACGGCCTCATGGAATGTGGCATGAGTAGCAGGGCAGAAACTAACCATAAACCCAACTCAAAGACTAGACTGCAAACTATTATTAATCCTAAAAAACTACTTGTGACTAACACTAAAGAAATAAGACAAACCATAGTTAATGAAACACCATTAACCACCATCAGTAAAAAACAACTCCATCTGCTGCACCATCATTCACCATAGGCTTCATTGGACCTAAATTCATTTTCCTCAATTCCTTTCCGATTCTAACCAAAGCAATCAAAAATACCACAACTCTACTTACTCAATGACACCAAACAGGACTTCCCCTATACATGGTGAGCCACCATCGTGAGTTGACCAGTCCATATCTCCACCACCACATCCATCGATTCCAAACAAATTGCCTTCAGCAGCAACCGGATCTTAGGGCTCCACTCGCCTCCCTTCCCTCCCAACCAGCTTCGAAAGAACACAATCTTCTGACTTAACCTCACAGGCGAAGGGCTTGGTTGCACCACAAACATCTATGAGATTGGAACTGGTGATTTGGAGTCAAATCACCCATTGAGTTTGTCAAAGATTTGGATGTTTGTAAAAGTATGTTTGTGGTCCTCCACGGAAGTGGAATCAAATGTGACGGAGGAAGGGGAATCAAATGTGACGGAGGAAGTGGAATCAAATGTGACGGAGGAAGTGGCCAGGACAAACTCGAGCTGGTTGTCAAACCGGAGCGCACCATCTCCAGGTTTGCTAAAGTCATCCTCTTTGGATTGGTGAGTGGTCAACTTGAAACTGAGACAATCGGCATGCAACCGTCGACATTAGACACCCTCATGGATGCGCTGACCACCGAGGTTGCCGCATGCAAGCGTCGTATCAAACTCACAAGGATGGCAATAGTAGATGTCATCACCATCACATTCATCCTCGTTGATATCCAAGGATAAGCCCATTAGGACGGGGAAGGACATCGTAGGCTAATCAAACCGAAATAGCACCCAAACCTAGAAAAAGAGAATCAATGAAGGAAAAATAATGAAACTAGCAAGACAAAGAAGGAAGAGAGTTAATTAAGCTAAAACATGTAGGGAGACAAAATTGAAGACAGACGGAATGACAGAAAGAGAAAGCGAAAGGGCGGAGACTACGTCGGAGGGAAAAGATATTTATATATTACATTTTTTAAAAATAGTTTTGCAAGTTATATATGCTCACCTTGGAGTTTGTTCATTTTATATGTAGTGATGATGAGGTGAGTGGAAATGATAAACTAC
The DNA here is from genome assembly GCA_023374045.1 of Limonium bicolor. NCBI lineage: Eukaryota > Viridiplantae > Streptophyta > Magnoliopsida > Caryophyllales > Plumbaginaceae > Limonium > Limonium bicolor. The sequence continues at coordinate 55,660,537 of CM041781.1, forward strand.
AAGTTACAAATACACTTCACTATCACTCAAACAAGGTGACTTGTTAGTTACCTTGTATAGTTAATTTACCTGACATGATTTTAGTAGAAGCAGACGTTTTGTTTGGTACCTAGCTAGCTATCGTTGGATTTCTCAAAAAAAAAAAAAAAATTGTACCTAACGATATGACAGTCTGTATGATTGTGTACACTATAAAACGAAAAGGGCGTGGACGAACGACCAGGAAAGAAAGTCAAAGTATACAAAGATACTGACTATGAACATTAGAATGAGGGAAAGGACCCTAATTATTTGGTATTTACCTGTGGTCATGCCTCACAACCAACACACGCATGACTCTACTTTTGTTTTTGGTACCTCAGTTTGCTTTAGATCTCCCTGACTTTCAGCAATTGCATATTCGGTTATACTTCTAATCAATATACATACAACTTGTATTGAACATCCCTATTTTATAGGGTATATATATAGTACAATGTCATATTCATAATACTTCAATTTATCATTAATATATACTCGTGCTTAATAAAAAGTTGTCCCTTTTGGGACTTTTGTAAGAAGCTAATAATGCTCTTACAAACAATATCTTTTGCGTGCTCATTCCCTTTTCACTATTTTTTTATTTATTAAAACTGGCTATTCAAAGATTTGATGATCATAGCAAGCAATTTTCCGCTGTACCCACAGCTTCAGGCCACCACTCACCACTTACCCACCAACATGGTCACAAAGACCAGTTATTGCCTCCATTCAACGTCGACCCCACATACATGATACTGTATTATATGATTATATGAATGCGTGATTTTAACTCAGGACAACCACCACCACGCCTAACAAAAAACGCTTTACGTGGACGTTTATTAATCATGACATCATTCTCACCTTCGTATGACGCTTAATAACTTGAGTATTAGTAGTGGAATGGGGATCCTGTAGTACAGCATGCTGGTCGTTATTCTCGTTGGCCCTACCGTAGCATTTCTAGCTAGTGGATGAAGCTCGATCATTTAGTAACGAGAATTGTTGACCTACAGACTCTGTTTTGTATTTATAAAATAAGTAACAAGTGTCTAAAGTAAGGGCATACTTATAGCTTTACTTATAATACTACAAGTGGGAAACTATAAAATAAAGTGCAATGCTTTCGTTTTTTCTTATGAGTTGAAGTGTAATGCTAATTAACAGTTGTTGAGTGAACAGTAAAAGAAAGAAATAGGACACCTCGAAAGTCAATGAACCTAGGGCTATTGTTTTGACACTTGATAAAAATGGCAGATTCACACTATATAGTAAGCAAACCGGCTGATTACATGAGGACTAATAGACCCAAAATCAGAGACAAGCTCATTATAGAAGCTCAAATAAATTAAGGGGCGTTTGTTTTGGGTAATTAGGAAGCTGTTTGTTTTGTCAGTTTTTCTTATTTTCAGATAAGGGAAAAGGAATGAGATTACCGTAAAACCCTCTATCTTTCCCCACCCCCTACTAGGGAATGAGATTCCCTTTCCCCAGTACACGTTGACCGGCGACTTATGACCATTAACTGATGACTAATGACCATTGACCGGTGACCAATGAATGTTGACCGGCTGTGAGCCTCGATTTTTGAACCCTTGATTCAAGTTGATTAGGATCTGGTCGGGTTCTAGATCCATTATACCTAAGTTTAATAACTACTTTCATATAACTATAATTATTAAAGCCTAAGTTAGCTCACTAGAACCTATTAAGAGTCGCCACCTAATTTTAACCTAGATTAAATTTGGAAAGGAGAGTTCGGGTTCGAGGGCTTGGTATACGACTTATTTAGGGTTCAAATTACTTTCATTACCCCTCCTAGGTCGTTTTTCCTTTACTTGGGTTATTTACGGCTTTTACAAGTTTATTTTACCTAAGCGCGCATGTTTCTGATTTTTTTTTGCATTTTTGATATTTTTTGTACTAAAATTAAAGTGGAAGTTAAAATGACCTATACTAGGGTTTCGGAGACAGAATTAAGTTAAATTTTGTTTCCGTCTGTAGCCACGGACCCTTGTTAACCTAAATATGCAGAAAAGTTGAATTTGCAAGAAAGCGAAAAGTCCGAGGCCACAGACAGGGTGTCCGTAGCCCCGGACATAGTTTGAAAAAACTTAAAACGTTCGAAAATTAAATTCCTGCCGCGGTCTGGGGGTATCGTGGCCACGTACATGCTGTTCGAGACCCCAGACATGCAGTCTGCAGGCACGGACTACCCTTGGACGACGGCGTTCTGATGGTTCCCGACGGTGTTTTTAGCTCAAATTTTATGGGTAGATATCCTGAAAGATTCTTTACACGTTAGTGATTGAAAGTTTTCAATTTGAGTATGAATTAAATTTGAAACTTATTGAACAAGTAACAGTATAGAAACGAAAACAAATAACAATTCAGAAGCCGAAAACAGTCGATTTGAACCCAAATTTTGAGATGATGCTAATAAAGTCGTGGGGAGTTAGAAAAGTGAAATTCCCACCTGTTTTACCTTCAAATTCACGATGATTCTTCACGTGGGGAATCTTTCGGTGCCTCGTCGGGATCGATTTTGGATTGAATTCGACCCGAGCATCTGACCCCTTCTTCCTTGTGTTGTTAACCACGTTTTGGTTATGTGGTTTTGGTGTTCTGGTGCTTGGAAGTTCGATGGGAGAAGAAAGAATGTGTTTTTGGTGATTTCAGGGTGATTTCAGCAGAGTTTCGGTGTTGATTTGAGGCTTGAAAGTGGAAAAACATGGGGAAATGGTTGATGGCTGTGTATTCTGACTTTGGGAATGTTCTCCTCTTCCCTAGGTCGTTTTTGGGAAGGTATTTTATAGAAAGAGCATGGCCAAATTGATAGAACAAAATTTTTATCCAAAACCCTGATTTTGTGCTCTAAGAGAATATGATTTTTTAAAATGTGCTACAGGTCGTTAAAAATTCTAAAATTTTAACCAAAGATAAAAGATGATTTTTAGGAATTTCGAGAGTTGGAATCTGGGTTTTTTGATAAATAACGGATTAGATAAAAATCTTACAATCGGGAACCTCCTATAATTCATAACGTACGATTGGAAATCGAAATTATGAAATTCCAATGGTGTTAGTCTCTACAAGTCATCCTCTATCTTTTGTTAAAATTTCATGACATTTGAACTTGATTTAGGTATCTTCCAAAGGAGAGAGAAAATTGCAAGAATGTTTAAATTTCTCTTTTAAATTTTGGGCTGAGGTTCCAAATAAAATAACTTCAGGTTCATGACTGTATGTAATCATGCTAACCATGTGACAATTTTATTTTAATTTTTGGAAACCTTTTTTATTTCTATTTCGAGGCTATTTCATGTGTTAATTAGCGTATAATATGAATTAAAAGCTAAATTTCCTAAAAAAAATATCATCCAGGAAATTAAGAAATGCCTTTCATAATGGCTATGGTATTTGGAAAATGTTTAGAGATGGTGAACAAGTCATATGATAATAGAAAGTCCTGAGAATGTCCTTGGAAAATCCACTCTTGGTGCATTTTGACCGTTTCTCCCTTGTTTTCGCATTTGTGCGCTTGCTTGAGCCCATCCCGAGGGTCAAAAATTTGGGTATAACAGATTGTCCCCCGTCAACTAGACTTTTTAATGGAAATGAAGAGTCTAGTTGATGCTTAAGTGATACCCCAAAATTTTGTTCGGTTCAACTCCGTGTCTTGAATTTCTACCGAAAGTCTGTTGATTGTGCAGAACTATTATGAGGCGCTAGCTACCTAGGAGAGAGGTTTGAGATTATTGGGCTATTATGAGGAGCCAACTACCTATAAAACAAGTCTAGATGTTCCAGGCTATTATATGAGGCACTGACTACCTAAAATGTGAAAAGTGGACTGAACTAAAAGTGAATAAACTAGACCGAGCATCTAAGGTGTCGGGAACCTATAATGGATAAACTACGTCGAGCAAAAAGGTGTCGGGAACCTAAAATGGATAAACTACAGCGAACATGAAGGTGTCGGGAACCTATGAGTAGAATGCAGATATGAGAATTGTTTGTATGACATGCTATTGGAGATGATATGCGTATGACGTGTGAATAAAGATGGTATACAAATGATGCTCGGTGCATTTGGGGACCGAAACCCGTGCCAATGTTCCTGGTTGGACCCTATGTGGACTTATTGCCATTGCCCCCCAAACCGGTGTGCAGGGATAACTCCTGGTATAAACCCTGGGGACTTATTGTCTTTGCCCACCATTCGTTGATCCCAAAATAAGCTAACATATCTAAAGAGGATTTATTGTCATCACCTCGCCAAATTTTATAGCCAGGGCTTATGCGAGCCTGGGTTATGCAAATGGTATGGAATGTTTGATGATGCAATATGCAAGGTAGGGCTTATACGTGCCTAAATGGAAATTCTATGTAGGGCTTATGTGTGCCTAAGGATGATTTCTATGCAAGGAAGGGCTTATGTGAAATACTCCTGACTAATTAAATATTTATTAAACATCTAATAAAATAAATTAAGGCCTAAACATGCCTTAACAATCAATTTAAAACAACAATGGTCAACATAAAACAAGAATTACACTCTTTGACCATTTAGGACAAATATGTGCCCAAATGAACTCCTTAGGCTCCAAATTTGATTCCTAAGTATTATAACTCATGAATGAACATAATAAAACCATTATCAAAGAAAACCAAGCTCAAAAACATCTTAGAATACAAAATGTTCTTTAAAACTCCTTAAAGCACATTTTTGAGAGATTGTCTTCAAAATGAGTTTTGTTTGGTTTTAGGGCCTTGATTACCCTTAAATATAATAATGTGACATAATGTACCATATTAGAATGTATAATTCAAATTGTTTCAAAAAAATCAGACATTTGTGTAACAAAATGTGAATAGTACTCATATAAGGCAAAATTAAGTCTTAATTGACCAACTTGGTCAATGCTGATCCTTAAGTCCCTTAGATGGCCGGATTTAAGATTATCTTACCTTTTTAAGCCAAAATTTGACTTCCTCTCTCATTACCTTCGCTCAGCCGTTTCTAGCACACTCAAACCCTCCCTTTTCTTCCTCCATTGGCGTGAGCAGCAGTCAGCTCCCAAGAACAATACATCTTGAACTATGTAAGGTCTTAAGGCATGGAAATAACCATTCTCTTCCTCTTTTCTTCTTCTTTCCATTGCTGTAAACTAATCCCATTTTCATCCTCTCATCCAGTCCGAGTTGGCTTGCAAAGGAGGTGTGTTTCTCGGTTGAAAATCCAAAGGAGAAGGGAAGTTAGGCTTAAGTAACATATAAGGTAAAAACATGCTTTAAGCTTGTAAATCCTTCTTCTTTTCATTTCTGGTTTTGTTCTTGAGTTTTTTAAGCTCATTTTCCTCCTCTTTGCATACTCTTTCAGTAGATATATCAATCTCTTCAGGTCTTGGCCGATTTGGTGCTAAAAACTCCATTAAAAGCCATTTTCACAAGGTAAACCCTAGCTCTTTCCTACCTTATGTTATGCGGTTGTGTTCTCTAGCTTAATTGGTGTTTTAACACTCTTATTGTACTTTAAAAATCAGGTGAGAACACCACTAAACCAGCTCTACAAACCAAGGTAAAAATCATGACATTTTAAACTTATATTATAGCATAACTAGTTATTAATATCACAAGACTAACACGTCCTTTTTCCTTGCAAATATGCTGGCGAAATATGCTTGGAACCTTGGGAACATTCTGCCTAAAGTTGTGGAAATCAAGCCTAAGTGTAAACTTGTCAAAGTAAGCTAAATCACCACCTAAATGATATACTAATCAAGGTTATATATGAGTTTGTGTTCAAAAACTAACTTAAGCTTGTTTAAAAATTAGGCCGTGAGCTATTAAGTGTGCTTGGCTGATTTTGTGACTAAAAATCATGTAAGTAAACTTATACCTAAGTTATTTTAACCTTTATTTCTCTTATGTACCCAGAACTTTATAAAATTACAAATTGGCCCCAAATTTTCCTAGAATTTGCATTTAACTCCAAAACTTTACTTTAACTTACAATTTTTATTTCTCTTCAAACCACACTTATATTTTCGGCTTATTTACATCCCAGCACCCTATATCTTATTTCCTTTACTTTGTACTTAAATACTCCAAACACCTTCTAATCACTTAGATATTTTTCCTAAGTCCTCTAATTATCTTTGATTATCCAATGAACCCAAAAACTTACACATTTAACACCAGATTTATAACCTATGATATTTATAGCATTTTATGTTACAAAACCTTATAATATACAAGCCTAAACAAATGGCTATAATCTAAACTTTAACATAACCTTTAAATGCATTAAAATACACATAAACCATAGTTTGGTCTCGGCTTTTTTAGTTCTTACCCCATTGTTTATAGAAATTGCATTTCTACCATATATACTTTATAAACTTGTTATTTTAACCCTTAATACTTAGCTAACTTAACCAAATAATATAAAACAAGTTTATACACATATGTATGTCATTTTGGGCCATTTTTAACAACACTTTCATGGCTTTATTTGTTCTATACCCCAAGGTTTCTAAAAAAGTTGCATTTTTGCCCCCTTTAACTTAATACTTGTACATTTAAACCACTTAACCACCTCTTAACTTATCCAAAGGTTATAATATAGTCTTATACACATTACTAGCTCACAATATGACATTTTTATCATAGAGCTCTCGGCCATACATGGCTCTCACAATAAATCATCCTTAAGACATTATAATGTGTTCTAATTCATTAATCCTTAGTGAAACTTATTTCAAAATTAGTATGTTGATTTATACTCATCCCTAGGTCAAAATGACCCATTTGACAGCCCTTAAATTTGGCTAATATTTATAATCAACATTACATAACATAAAGACATCAAAATGAACATTAAGGATGAATTATTTACCTTAAGCTAAACCACTTGTTTCCTCACTCCAAACTTTGAAACTCTTGACCTAATTTACACAAGGGTTCAAGGTGAGTTGCTTGCATTAAAAAAAGGCTTAACTCATAGGTTATAAGCTCTTAAACTTAGGTAAAAGTTTACCTTGTCTTAAGGTAGATTTTTCCTTGATTTGGCACTTGAATTTGGCAGCCACACCAGACCTTGATAAGGCTTCTTTTTTCTGATGAAAAGGATATGAAAGGAACAAGGTTCAAGATTAAACAATATCAAATGGAAAGAACTAGCTCAAAAGTGCTAGAATTGATTTTTACCTTAAGCACTCCTTAAGGAGTTTTCTGCCCAAACTATTTGCTAGGCTCAAGGGGAATTATTGAAGCTTTATAAGCACAAGAGAAGATGCAGGAGAAGAGGTAGATAAGTTAGGGTTTCGGACAACACTTAAAGAGGGGAAAATATGTTTTAAGCCTTATTTTCTTACCTTAAGCTTGATTATGAGGTGGGTAGCTGTCACCCATGAATATCCACGGTTTTTTCTTGTAAAATGTCTGATCTTGACAGTGGAAACCAAAGAGATGAAGAGGAATGAGCTCCCTTGCTGAAAGATGAAGGAAATGGATATTTAAGCCTTAAACTTGTAGATTTGGTGTTTATTTGGCTAAGTATGATTGTGTACTGCCATGATAGCTTGGGGATGAACAAGAGAGATCTGATGAAGGGGAGAGAATACAGAATCCAAAGGGAGAGAGAGAGAGAGAGAGAGAGAGAGAGAGAGAGAGCAAGTGAGGTGATGTGTAATAAATGAAGTGTAAGGAAACATAAGACTAAAGTAAGATTGGCTTGCTTTTAAGAAGAGAAGTTGCAATTGGTGAGGCAAGTCACCACATAATTTCCGGCCCTCATTAGATATTTAGCTAGATGAGTTTGACCATTGACCAATCCAAATGAGGATAAGGCCTTATTTGGCACTATTCACATTTTAGTGCACATTTCTGATTTTTTTTTTAATTTCTTGAATTAGGCTCTCTAATGTGGTAAATTATAGTCCATTAGTATACTATGATGTATACCAGCCTTAAAAACCACTCAAAGTCAATTCTTTAGACAATTTCCTTAAAATGTGTTTTAAGGAGTCTTAAGGCTCCTTTTTGTGTTATAACACATTTTATAGTTTGGTTTTCTTTGGTAATTGTTTTATCTTGTTCTTACCTTAGATATGAAGTTTAGGAATCCACTTTGGACCCTAATTGAGGTTATACAATCCTTTAGGTTCCTTAAGGCACATTTTTGCCTTAAGTGATTTTTAAGCATATTCTTGCTTATATATAATCTTAGATTGTTCCTCAATAATCTTAAGGCATATCTTAACCTTATTAATCAATTTATAACCATTGATTTACTCTTTCATTTAATTAACTCATGATTAATTAGTGTAATTAAGGTTTGGGTATTTCAGGATCGGTAAAGGATTTCATTGAAGTCTTGAACAAGAGCCATGGCTCAGAGCCTAAAATTCTTCCGAATGGCTGAATCAAAGCCCAGGTGCACCAGCTCTCCGGTGAGTTCGAGCAACCATAAATTCTAGTGCAGAACCATCCCACACCAAAGCCATCAGCTATGTGGCAATCAATGTGTGGATATGTATTTTTAAAGATGTACTTTCTAATAGCTTTCTCAAAAATAATTTAGTTCACCCATTTTATTTATCTTGAACTCATTAGTTGTCTAGATTCTTTTGATAACATGTCATTTGTGGAATTGAAATTTATTTCATCTACATAAATATGAATAAGCAAAATATAGATAACTTTATGGTTTGGAAACATGTCTTGTTAATCTTACAACTAATGCAAACATATGTCTAAGGAATGCATGGCTATGATAAAACCCTGGATGAATGGCTATATTGAAAATTTCTACAAAACCTTCTACCGATTATTAGGAATGATTTTTACAAATCTAAAAGAGTTTCTTCCATAGTGGTAGGATCTTGAAGGAGATCAACGTACACCACTCTCATCTTCCTTATCTCTAATTGGGATGCAACATCCACCGCAACAGACTTTAGGCCTTCCTCACGTTGTACTATCATACACAAGGTTATCTCTAAGATCTTAGCTTCCAGACACAAAGAAGTCATCCCTTATCTAGTCAATCATAGCCAAACTGTTCTCATAAAAGGGAGACTCATATCTAATAATATACAACTAATTTGCTCCAGCCTTATGAAACACTACCACAGAGCTCACACATCCCCTGGATACAAGTTGAAATTTGACCTCAAGAAGGCATTTGGCATAGTTGGCCGAGAGTTTATTCAAAGCATTCAGTGCGTCATCCCCATCAATTTTTCTCATTAAATATAAATGGTCTACCCATTGGGTTTAACGAGGGCTATAACGGGGAGATCCCATGTCCTCTTTCTTATTGTCATTATCATAAATAGCTCTCGTGCCTTCTTGGTCATGTTCACTACACTCATGGCTACCATTTCCACCCCTTTTGTGAATCCCTACACCTGACTCACCGGTTATTTGCTGATGACCCCCTCCCCCCTTGTTCTGTCTAGGAGACAAGAATTTATCTCCCTTATCCTCAAAAGGGTTAATCTTTTCTTTAAAGCCTCAGGGCTTAAACTTAACCTTTCCAAATTTGGCATGTTCCTAGAATGAGTCCCCCCCCCCCCTCAAACAACTGCTACTATCCTTCGTTCTAGTTGGCTCTCTACCAGTTTGTTTCCTTTTAAATATCTAGGTATCCCAATCACAACCAAGAAACTCAAAATTGCAGATCTCAACCCCGTTCTTGATAGTGCCCCTAAAAAACTTCCGGTATTGGGGTAGCAAGTACCTTTCATAGGGAGGTTTATTATCCCTCATACAATCCATTCTCTACAGAGTCATAGGCTTCATGGTCTCTACCTCTTTGATTCCTCAAAATATCATCAAATTCAGAAATAAACTTCTTAGATCCTTCTTTTGGGCTGGAGATGTTGAGAGCTCTAAACCTTCATCGATAATTTTGAGTACAGTCTATACCAAAAAAAAAAGAAAAGGAATGGGGGCCTTAAGTGGCCTGAAAGACATCCATAAATAGAACCTTTTTTTCCCTTTTATGCCCATCTTGGCTATCTCCTATAATCAGGAAAGACTTCAGATTAGGTGTATCCATAACTCCTTTCTTTTCCTAAACTCTAGTATTTGACTCACCTCAACTAATGAAGATGCTCATTAGATTTGAAAATTCATCATGTATGCCAGATATTAGAGGAACTCTGTATATAGCTCCCTATATGACATCACCTCCCTTCTCTTCTCCCGTGATCCCTACTCCCTCCTATGTAACTACTTGAGGAGACCACCCCATAGTTTCCTTATTATTCATTTTGTTCGTATACCTAGATCATCCTTAAAGATAAATTTATCTTTTGAATTGCTTAATACATGGGTGTCCTAAAACAACTATTAAACATCAATCTTGGGTATAGCACCCTGTAATATGTGCTAGCATTGTGAGATAGCTCAAGAGTCTAGTAGTCATTCTTCTCTTATAACTTCTCATGGAAGGTATGGTGGAGCGTTGGTAACTGGCTAAGAATCCTCATAAATCGATCAAACCTTAAAAGTTGCCTGTAACACCCCTACCGCTAGTCCTCTAATTACTGTCTAATCGTCTTGGTTATCTTACTACTCGCAGCGGAATTACAAATACTACGCGGGTGATACAACACCGCTAACCGCCCATATGGCTAGCAAGGCTTACTCTATATACAGTAATGGTCCGATAATCAGAATATACCGAGCTTCCTTAATTACGTACCAATTCATACATAGCATTTACTTACATCATTCAATTACCGAGTATTCAAAAATCATAAACTATTACATCCCTACTCACAAGTTTACAAAATTCATGAGTTTAACAACCTACTCATCTCTACCAATTCACAATTCTTACAATATCCAAAAGGGTGTACCCCATGGTACACCGGCTATTCAAAAAGGCATTCAGCCGTGTACAACTCGGTACACATACCCAATCCACTAACTACAAAAAAAGTAATCTGGGTCTCATCACGACCGTCATCCTTCACGAGCACCTGTAAAATTAAAAATAGTGCCCCAAGGGGCTCAGCAAAAGTTGCGCATAAACTTTGCATACCTCGCGTGCTAACGAGGGTACGCCGACTAATTGGTCGAATACATGGAGTTCGTTTTATACATGCAAACATGCTATTACATACATTAATACATTCATACAAAGCACATACATACAAGGATACATTACATACAACCTGAAGGCAATACATAAGCCAAATAGTATAGCAATACACTTCACAAATCCTTACTCATTCTTGGTTAGCCAGTTACCCATCCGGGTTAATCGAATGTTGTTTACTCTTTTACTCGGTACCATACGACTTACACAGTCTTACTCATACAATACTTACTTACTTTCTTTCTTACTTACTTACTTAATACTCAAGTTAAGTCAGTGTGACCTCCGGGCAGGGACTACACCGTCCTACCACCTGGCTTTAGGGTGGCTCACTAATCCAGGTTGCTACCCATTTAAGGGGTTTGGACCATGGAAAATATTAAGGCCAGGATTTGGATCCAACCTCTTGTGTCTCCTCCTCCTCACGCGTGGCCAAAGCTATATCACACTTCTACTCATTCCAATTTACCAATTTCTTAATGTTAGAAATGTAAGCTAGTTAGGAATTAGTTAGAAGTCCTTTTCTACATTACTTGGTCAATACAATACACATCAAGGCACACACACTTCATCCTCATTCATTCATTTCAAGAATTATACAAACTGAGAGTTAAGATAAGCATCCAACAAGGAACAATATAATATAAGCACAAGAAAGTGCAATAAATCCAATTCGTGCGTTTTATCTTATTTTGGTGATCACATAGCACACAAACACACAAATCAGAGTAGCCAAGGTAGCATACAGGGCATGAGAAATTCATACCGTTCACCGTTGACTTGGGTTCACCGACTCCCCTTCGGTGTTCGACTATTCGAATCCTACCACATACATAGAGTCGGGCGGTTAATTATCTATAATTAACCTTACTCGCTACGTTCCTAACGTTTCCCGGTTCTTAATTACTTTTTTCCTACAATTCACACACTTCCACTTAGGTTACTCACTCTTCATTACCTTTCAAACTTTTATACCTTTAATGACCATTAAACATCATTAATCAAGTCCTAATTATCTTATACCATCATTATCATACATTACCTTATCTTAAAAGCCACTTTTTAAATTAAATTTCAAGATTTTGGGTTGGTCTGGGACCTTGTCCGGGTCCTAAGTCCCGGACCAAACTGTTGTCTGAACTCTCGAACTGAAAATTCACCTGGTCCGGGTCCTTACACAACTACCAAGTCCCGGACCAAAACTGTCTTGAACTCTCGGCCAATTTAATGGGGTGGTCCGGGTCCTTGTATGGGACTTAAGTCCCGGACTACTCCAAGGCTTTTCTCTCGGCGGTTTTAATGTGCTGGTCTGGGAGTTCATATGGGGACTAAGTCCCCGACCTGGTGAAGCTTGCACTCTCGGACACTTTTATTAGGGTGGTCCGGGACTTGTCCCTGGGACAAGGTCCCGGACCATAGCAGAATTCCTACAGATATTACATTTTTCCTTCTCTGTTACAATCCTCTCTTTGCCTAAACAATTTCCCATTCTTCCCACACTTAATCCCACATGTTTAAGCACCTAATTAACTTTCTAAACTTCCCTAAATCCAACACTAACTCATTACTCCTTTCCACACTAATTCACACATTTCTTTTCTAACTTTCATTTCAGCACTAGCATAAATTCTTCCTAGTGTTGCTATGCTACAGATTTTGATTCCCACTACAACCATTCATGGTTTCCTTTCCTAATGCCATTTCTAAAGTTTAAAATGCATTATCTATCACTCCAATTCTACCCACTACTTATCTCTTTCTCAAAAACTGTTTTCAAGGTGTTTTTCTACTTGCATTAAGCTCTTAAGTCCTCTAGTTTCTATGTAAATTTTGACAGTCTCCCCTAAAATTTAACAATCTCACCACATTATTTTGCTCACACATTACGTCTTATCAAACCTGTTTTTTCAAGACACCAATACACAATTTTCCAAACACATTTACAATTTACCTCACTTAACTTACAAGCATTTATTCATCCTTTTAACATCCCTAAAACATTATTATCTTCTTACTAAATATGTAACAGCCTAAGTACTACTTAGCCAACAAAATAATCTTCTCATACTTAAGCATAAAAATCTGTTTACATTACTTGCAAAACTAGCTCAAGGTTTGGTCATTACCTTGGATTTGTTAGCTTTTCTTCCTTTCTCCTTTCTTCTTCCTTCTTCCCTTGCTCTTCCTCTCCCAACCGGTTATGGAAAGTTCAAAATCCTAATGCTACAGCCCATCAATACACAACAATTCCAATTCAAAACCAAACCTTAAATCAACCCAGAGCTTAGGACATGTTTTTTGGGTTTAGAAGAGGCATTACCTTACAAGTGTATAGATGAAGTTTTGGACAGCAACAAAAGCAATATTCCCACTCCAAGAGTGAAGCCAAAATCGGCTAGATAACAAGGAACAAGAAGCTCAAAACTTAGAAATTCTTATTTTGCAAATGAGAGCTAGAAATGGTGGATTTTTGAATTTCTTTTTACCTCAAGACAACAAGGATAGGGAGGAGCTTCCAATGGTGGTCTTAAGCTTCAAAAAGAGTCATACCCATGGAAATGAAAGTAGGGCTTTTCGATTTTTGAAAAGAGGAAGATGATCTCCTTGGCAAGGGGATTCCAACGGTATGATTTTTGTGATTTTTGGACAAGGATTGAGTGCTCAAAGATGAGGAAGAAGATGGAGGCTGTGTGAGTGTCTTCAGATCTTCATTATCGGCTGGAGAAGGAGAAAAATCAGAGAGAAGAAGATGGAGTACGGTGAGAGTGAGGGAGGAATGAAGGAGAGAGAGTTTATTTTGCTTTTTACTTATTAGATTTGTCCTTTTGTGAGTTAGGAGGAAATAAAGAGGGGGGGAAGTCATCCAGCCCCATACACACACATACAGATTTTTGATTTTTATTTTCAAAAAGGGACTTGTTAGTTTAGCTTATTTACACACACACACCCCACAACTTCCTGTTTTTTACACTGTTTACTAACCAGAACCCGTTTCCTAGAATTTTCTCGTTTAATTAATTTTATTGGTTCTAGACCTTCATTAATGTTTAATAATAACTATTTGGTTGACCAAAATTTTTACAAGTCTATTTAACCCGCTTAAAGTCGTGTTTTCCCGGTTTCCTCGAAAAACGTTTTAAGGTTCGTTTGTGTTTTTAATCTGTTTTAAGGATCCGTTTTCTTCGGGATTTGTTACCTCATGTTTATTTAGGCATAATTAAGGTTCTAAAATCTTCATTAGCCTAATTAATCACTATTTTTAATTTCGGGGTATTTCAATCTACCCCCCTTAAGGAACTTTGCCCTCAAAGTTGCTCAAGGTTAATGGTTTACTCTTTCTACTCATTTGGCAAACCAATTGCCACAATGTACCTTACTACCACCTTAAAAGGTGTTCACTCCCTCTACATTACAAGAATTACACAATTCAAGCACAATACATAATTACCATGCGCAATAGACAATTACAATTCACATCATTCCACAATACACATTGTGTCAATACTATACAGCATAAATACATTACACATTGTACACACATACCAAAATACACTTAGCACTACATGTGCCCACAAAATATACTACAATATATACATACTATGCAATGCTAACCCGAAGCAATGCAAAAACAAAACGGCTCTACCCCTCTTAAAAGGGGTACGCCCCGTACCCGCTAAGTACTAGGCAATCTAGTCCATAAAAAACTGTGGGTACTTCGCCTTCATGGCGTCTTCTAGCTCCCACGTCGCTTCTTCGACATCGTAGTTGGACCATAAGACCTTCACCATTCACACTGACTTATGGCGAGTGTCTCTGGTCTTAGTATCAAGAATTCTCACGGGAGTCTCGACATATCTCATCGTCGGCTCAATGGATAATTTCTCGGGCTCTAGAACATGAGAAGGATCCGCAATATACTTCTTGAGTTGTGACACATGAAAGACATCATGGACACGCCCCAACTCCTCAGGTAAAGCTAACTTGTAGGGTATAGGTCCAACTCTCTCAGTGATCGTGTATGGCCCTACAAACTTCGGGCTCAGCTTGCCCTTCTTGCCAAATCGGAATACACCCTTCATAGGTGAAACACACAGGAACACTCGGTCGCCCACGGCGAACTCAAGGTCGCGTCGTTGCACATCCGCATAGGATGTCTGTCTATCTTGGGCTTCTTTCATATTTGCTCGGATTTGCTGAACTTCCGCTTGTACTTGCTCAAGATATTTTGGTCCTATGATGATCGCTTCACTCGACTCATCCTAGCACAACGGGGTACGGTAAGGTCTACCATATAAAGCTTGGAAAGGCAACATCTTAATCGAAGTGTGATAACTGTTATTATATGAAAACTTGATAAGATGAAGCTTATCTATCCAACTCCCCTTAAAGTATAAGGCACATGCTCTAAGCATGTCCTCGAGTGTCTGGATGGTCCTTTCTGTCTGACCGTCGGTCTGTGGATGGAAGGCGGTACTAAGCTTCAACTCGGTACCCAGCGCTTCCCGTGTAGCTCTCCAGTATCTCGAAAGAAACCTGGTGTTGCAGTCAGATACGATAGTCATCGGGACTCCGTGGTGTCGGATAATCTCTTTGTCGAATAACTCTACGAGTTTCGCCACCTTCCAGGTGTCTTTCATCGGTATGAATCGGACAACCTTGGTGAGGCGGTCGACTACTAACCAGATCATCTTGAGTCCTCCCCTGGCAGGTGGGAGTCCTACAACAAAATCCATGGAGATATCATGGAATTTCCACTTCGGAATTGGCATAGATTGTACCATTCCACCCGGTCTTCTGTGCTCAAATTTTACTTTCTGGCATGTAAGGCATCTCATAACATACTCAGTCACATCGGATTTCATCCCTGACCACCAGAAGTACCTCCTCATATCTTTGTACATCTTGGAGGCTCCCGGATGGACGAACAGTGTAGAACAGTGTGACTCTCGCAGGATACGATCCCTCAGCTCAACATTGCTTCAGGGAACGCATACCTGCCATTCAGCCAGATCAGACCATCTTCATGCAATTTGAAGTCATACTTCCTTTTCTCAAAGGTGCCCTCTGTGATTTTCTATCTAATCTCGTTCATATAAGGGTCGCTCAACTGAGCATCTCGCACCTCGTCAACCAAGCTAGAAGAAGCGAGTAGCGAATGGAGCGAGTGTGCTCGACGGCTCAAGGCATCGGCTACAACGTTTACCTTCCCTTCTTTATACTGTAGGTCGATGTCGTAATCTGATAGAAACTCCATCCACCTTCTCTGTCTCAAATTTAGTTCCTTCTGTGTGAACACATACGGTAAACTTTTGTGGTCGAAGTAGATGGTGATGCTTACCCCGTAGAGATAGTGTCGCCATATCTTCAAGGCGAAAAGACAATGGCTCCTAACTCTAGATTGTGTGTCGGGTAATTCTCCTCATGCTTTTTCAGCTGGCGGAAGGTGTAGGCTACTACCTTGCCACGCTGCATGAGTACACATCCCATGCCCTTGCCTGATGTATCACAATACACCTCAAACCCCTTTGTGCCCTCTAGAAGAGTGAGAATGGGCGCTGAGGTCAATGAGTCCTTTAGGCTCTGGAAGGATACCTCGCACTCGTCTGTCCACACAAACGGTGCATCTTTCTTCATCAATGTCGTCATGAGCTTTGCGACTTTGGAAAAGTCCTTTAAAAATCTCCGGTAATAACCGGTTAGACCAAGAAAGCTCCGGATGTCGGTAATAGTCTTGGGTCTAGGCCATGATCGTACTGCTCCAATTTTGGATGGATCGACTGAAATACCCACGCTCGAGATGACATGACCAAAAAAGATACCTGATCTAGCCAAAACTCGCATTTGGAGAACTTCCTATAAAGCTGGTTCTTGCGCAGTGTCTCAAGTACTTTTCTGAGGTGGTTCTCGTGCTCATCTCTGGATTTAGAATAAACGAGGATTTCGTCGATTAAGACTACTACTGAAGTGTCTAACTGATCACTAAACAGACGGTTCATCAGGTCCATGAACTTGGCTGGTGTGTTTGATAAACCGAATGGCATCACTGTGAATTCATAGTGGCCATATCTCGTACGGAATGTCGTGTACTCAATATCCTGCTCTCTGATAGCAATCTGATGATACCCTGATCGGAGGTCAATCTTGGAGAAGACCGAAGCTCCTTTCAACTGATCGAATAGGTCGTCGATGCATGGCAATGGATATTTATTCTTTACAGTGACCGTATCCAATTCACGGTAGTCGATGCAGAGTTGGAGGCTACCGTCCTTCTTCTTCACGAAGAGGACCGGTGCTCCCCAGGGTGATTCGCTCGGGCGTATAAACCCTTTGTCGAGAAGATCACGCAATTGCTCCTTAAGCTCAGTCATTTCTGCAGGTGCCATACGATATGGTGCCCTAGCAATGGGACCAGTACCCGGTACAAGATCAATTTCAAACTCAACAGCTCTCTGTGGTGGCATACCAGGCAGCTCTTTTGGAAACACATCTAGAAATTCTGACACAACTGGCACATCGGCACTGAATTCTGGACCTCTCTCCAGATCTTGTACATAACATAGATACACGTCGTGCCCCTTTCTGAGCTCCCGGTACATAGCCATAGCAGAGATGACTGTAGTCGAAGGCTCTCTCAGTCTCTGGCGGTATGAAACAGTAACCCCAGACGGACTCTTGAGCAGCAGTCTATGCTCGGCGTAGAGGATTCACCCCTTGTGCCGTGCCAACCAGTTCATCCCGATGATCAAGTCAAATCCCAACCCATTAAATTCGATGAAGGAGATGGGAAACTCTTCGCCCCTGATTCGGATTTTGGCTGTTTGGTAGTACTTGGTACATCTTACTCGCTCCTTCGACGGAAGAGTAACCAAGAATTTTGGTAGCTCATCTGCATCTAGCCCCAACCTCTTCACAAATGATGGTGAAACAAAGGTATGAGAGGCGTCGGAGTTGAATAGTACTGAGGCATCAATGTCGTTCACTGGGAAGGTTCCCATTAAGATGGTGCCGCTCTTACCGGCTTGTGCTTCGGTGAGGATACTCAGGTTACCTTCGGTACCGAGTCCACAACCTATTGATTCACAAGTTTTTAAGTAATGATGGTAGGACACAAGTGGAATTTAATGATCAACACTGCTTTTATTGAATAAACCAACCATCATACATACCGTGTCTCTAATACCCGTTACTAATGTGTTACATGCTACTACAAGGTTAATACTTCCTAAAGGTAAGGTTCAGGCGTCCTTGTTTCATGTGTGTGGCATTGACTATTGTAGGCGGTGCCGTATTCAACTTGATCTTTTTGATACCGTGATACAACAACCTTGATTTTCCACCCATGATTAGGACATCTCCTGATCTCAATACCATTTTCCCTGCGAGGTCCACACGCTTCTGCTCACTATATAAAAATACCGCGTCATCATTAATGGACCAAGACACTATAGGCACTCCTTGTTCAAGAGATTCCGTTGTCTTGTCCTTATCTTGGTGTAAGCCAAGCAGTCCTTCTTTCTCATAGAAGTTGACGATACAAAGGTCCGCTTCAAGTGTGAGGATCGGATCATCTTCACACTGTTGTGCAAGCTCTACAGCTTGTGTAACAAGCGTCTGAAATTCAGTGGGTATTGTTGGTGGTGTTGCTCCGTCTTGCATTCGCGTCTTTTGGTATATCTTGGTATAAGGATTCCAGTCCTTTCCCAAGCACATCATCTTCAGCTTCATCTTCGCTCCACCGGGGAATTTGGGTGTGTAAAGTCCTCCTGGACCCGCTCCTAGTTTGTTGCATCATCGGATGATGGAAATCTGTGCTTCGGGTGTCAAGTATCCTTTTAATAAGATCGTACCTGGTTGGATGACCTGACACTACTCGTTGGAGAAGTGGTGAGTGGTGATGTCGGTTTCTTCATGGTTTGGGTTTGAAGGTTTTGGGTAGCAGATATAGAATCTCCCTATGGTTGTAAATTTCATCTAATGTGAGTTCTAGTCTCAACTAGTTCATTTCATGCTCAAATACATACTTTAATTCTACTTATTCGTGCATTCATTCAAACAAGTAATCTCGATACTTTAGACATGTTGTTCAAGGATTAAAGGTTATAGTCAATACCTAGGCCGGACTTAGTACTGGTCCCGTCACGGTCGATAATGTGTAAGGTCGGCTGCCTCTGTGGTGCGCCCTTCTGAGGACCTCGGGACCCCTGTCCCTGCGAGGCCTGCTGGGCTGGAGCATCGCCAAATGCAACCTCCTTGCCTTCACGTTGCTTGTACCCCTGGTAGTTTCCTTTGGACTTGGAGTTTTCCGGGCACACATTAGCACGGTGTCCCGGTTTCTGATAGTTGAAGCATCTGATTTCTCTCCCTTGGCAATCTGTGCCGGGGTGATCCTGATTGCACTTCCTACAGACATAACTACGGCCATCGGAGTAGTTCTTGCCATATCCGGAGCCAGAACCTATGGCTTTAAGGTTAGCACATTTGGTGCGGTGATACTAATTATTGCATTTACACATTTACGAGTTTAAATTTAGAAGTTTTACCCTTGGGCGGGTGTGATCTCAGTGGCTTTGCGGCCACCGGCGCAGAATAAGCAAGCTGAAGTGGCTCAGCTGCTTTACCCTTCTCAACATGTGCACTGCTCTCACTGGGGGTGTTCTTCTGTGATTGCTGAAAGAACTTCCCCTTCTTTTTCTTCCAACTCTTGCCCTGGTTCTTCTCCTCTGAGCTAGTGTTCTTGCTATTGGCTTTGCGCTTAAGCGCCTGCTCCTCATCTTTTAGCTGACAAGTGATTTCAACGCAAGATGCCGTGTGATAGCACTCCTGAAGTTTTCAGGTATTAGATGGTGCTCTTGCTCATTAAGGTAATGATTTATATATTGACAATGGCATTTAGGGTTCGAACCAACGTTTACCTGAAGGGAGGTAAATCGGGTGTACCCCATACCGTACCGAAGGCGATGGCTCAGACCGCCACAGAAACGATCGACCAAGACCTGGCCGGTGTACCCAAGGTCGGGTAATAGACATAGGATAGAGGTGAAGGTGCAGTAGTACTCATCCACTGACATCTTTTCTATCATCCTCAGGGCGTCAAGCTCTAAACGCTTCTTTGTTTTGACGTGTTCGGGGTAATACTTTGATCGAAGAATGGCGGCGAAGGATTCCCAGTCAAATGTGGGGTCGTCGACATACTCATGCTTCACTAGCTTCCACCAATCCATAGCATCATCTTTGAGGTAGTATACCGCTATCCTCACTTGAACTCCAGCAGGAGCTTCGAGAGTTTCAAACGCCGTCTCCATTTCGGAGATGTAGGCTTCAAGTTTTGCTGGGTCGCTCTCGCCTGGAAAGCAGGGAGGTCGGAGTTCTGCGACTGCTTTCACCCAATTCACATCTCTAGGTGGAGGGGGTGGGTTGGTCCCGCTTGAGTTTATTTTTTTGATGAGTTCCCACTTGAGTTTGTTGGTTTTGTTGTGTCTGTTGTACAGCCGTGATTACTTGCTGTAGCATCTGTGCTACCGTGGCAGCGACGATCTTGCTATCGTCTGCGTGTCTGGCTCGTCAATAGCCCCTCCTCGGGGTCGGCCTCGACCTCGTCCTGACATCTGAACAATTAACATTCTCATTAAGTACTGTGACCGACTGGTCTTGAATTCAAGCAATGGTATCGTCTATAAGGACGTTAAGGGTATCCATTATCATTAACGGTCATTCCTAGTTAGGTTCCTACTTCTCCGCTATAAAACGGTTGCAACCATAACTCGGTAATCCCTATGCTCGGTAATTCTAGTCATCAGAGCGTTACTACGTTCTGATACCACTTTTTGTAACACACCTACCGCTAGTCCTCTAATTACTGTCTAATTGTCTCAGTTATCTTCCTACTCGCAGCGGAATTATAAATACTATGGCGGGTGATACAACGCCGCTAACCGCCCATACGGCTAGCAAGGCTTACTCTACATACAGTAACGGTCCGATAATCAGAATATACCGAGCTTCCTTAATTACTTACCAATTCATACATAACATATACTTACATCATTCGATTACCGAGTATTCAAAAATCATAAACTATTACATCCCTTCTCACAAGTTTACAAAAATCATGAGTTTAACAACCTACTCATCCCTACCAATTCACAATTCTTACAATATCCAAAAGGGTGTACCCCATGGTACACCGGCTATTCAAAAAGGCATTCAGTTGTGTACAACCCGGTACACATCCCTAATCCACTAACTACACAAAAAGTAATATGGGTCTCATCACGACCGTCATCCTTCACGAGCAGCTGTAAAATTAAAAACAGTGCCCCAAGGGGCTCAGCAAAAGCTGCGCATAAACTTTGCATACCCCGCGTGCTAACGAGGGTATGTTGACTAATTGGTCGAATACATGGAGTTCGTTTTATACATGCTAATTACATCCATTAATACATTCATACAAAGCACATACATACAAGGATACATTACATTCAACCTGAAGGCAACACACAAGCCAAATAGTATAGCAATACTCTTCACAAATCCTTACTCATTCTTGGTTAGCCAGTTACCCATCCGGGTTAATCGGATGTTCTTTACTCTTTTACTCGGTACCATACAACTTACACAGTTTTACTCATACAATACTTACTTACTTACTTTCTTACTTACTTTATACTCAAGTTAAGTCGGTGTGACCTCCGGGCAGGGACTACACCGTCCCACCACCAGGCATTAGGGTGGCTCACTAATCCAGGTTGCTACCCATTTAAGGGGTTTCGACCATGGAAAATATTAAGGCCAGGATTTGAATCCAACCTCTTGTGTCTCCTCCTCCTCACACGTGGCCGAAGCTATATCGGACTTCTACTCATTCCAATTTACCAATTTGTTAATGTTAGAAATGTTAGCTAGTTAGGAATTAGTTAGAAGTCTTTTTCTACATTACTTGGTCAATACAATACACATCAAGGCACACACACTTCATCCTCATTCATTCATTTCAAGAATTATACAAACTGAGAGTTAAGATAAGCATCCAACAAGGAACAATATAATATAAGCACAAGAAAGTGCAATAAATCCAATTCGTGCGTTTTATCTTATTTTGGTGATCACATAGCACACAAACACACAAATCAGAGTAGCCAAGGTAGCATACAGGGCATGAGAAATTCATACCGTTCACCGTTGACTTGGGCTCACCGACTCCCCTTCGGTGTTCGACTATTCGAATCCTACCACATACATAGAATTGGGCGGTTAATTATCTATAATTAACCTTACTCGCTACGTTCCTAATGTTTCCCAGTTCTTAATTACTTTGTTCCTACAATTCACACACTTCCACTTAGGTTACTCACTCTTCATTACCTTTCAAACTTGTTTATATCTTTAATGACTATTAAAAATTATTAATCAAGTACTAATTATCTTATACCATCATTACCATGCATTACCTTATCTTAAAAGCCACTTTTTAAATTAAATTTCAAGATTTGGGGTTGGTCCGGGACCGTGTCCGGGTCCTAAGTCCCGGACCAACCTGTGGTATGAACTCTCGAACTGAAAATTCACCTGGTCTGGGTCCTTATACAACTACCAAGTTGTGAGCCTCGATTTTAAACCCTATCCTATGTTGAATAAAGTTGATTAGGATCTAAACGGGTTTTAGGTCCACTTATAACCTAAGATTAATAACTATGTCACATAACAATAATTATTAAAACCTAAGCTAGCTCACTGGAACCTATTATGAGTCGCCACCTAATTTTGACCTAGATTAAATTAGGAAAGGAGAGTTCGGGTTCGGGGGCTTGATATTCGACTTAATTAGGGTTCAATTACTTTCATTACCCCTAGAAGTCGTTTCTCCTCTACTTAGTTTAATTACGGCTTATTACGAGTCGTTTTAACCTAAGTGCGTGCTTCTGTTTTTTTTTTATTTTTTAACGTTTTTTGACAGAAAATTAAAGTGGAAATTAAAATACCTAAACTAGGGTTTCGGAGGCAGAATTAGGTCAAGTTTTGTTTTCGTCCGTGGCTACGGACCTAATGTCCGAACCCACGGACCCTAGTTAATTTAATTACACAGAAAAGTCAAATTTAGACAGAAACGAGATTTTGAAAAGTCCGGGGCCACGGACAGGACGTCCGTGGGCCCGGACATGTTTTATAAAACCCTAAATTTTGAAAATAAAAATATCCCGCCACCGTCCGGGGCGTCCGGCTTTTGGACAGGGCGTCCGGGACCCCGGACATAGCGTCCGTGGGTGCGGACCGCCCTCGGACAGCGGCGTTTGGGCTGTTCCCGAAGGTGTTTTTGGCTCAAATTTTATGGGTGTGTAGCCTGAAAGATTCTAAACACGTTAGTGATTGAAAGTTTACAATTTGAATTCGAATTAAACACGAAACTTAGCAAACAAGTTATTGGGCAGAAGCGAAAACAACGCTAATTCAGAAGCGATAAAAGTCAATTCGACTCCAGATTTTAACACAGAGTAGTTAAAGTTGAACAAAGTCAGAAAAACAAGGCTTCAACCTGTTTTACCTTCGGATTTAATGAGACTCTTCACAACGGGGATCTTTTGATGCTTCGTTGATGCCGGTTTTGGATTGACTTCGAATTGTGCTTCTGACTCCTCCTTCTTTATGCTGTAAAGGACGTTTCTCTTCTGTTTTTGTGGTGGTTTTGTGTGTTTTTGGTGCTTGGAAGTTCAATAGGAGAAGGAAGATGAGTTTTTGGTGATTTCGGAGTGATTTCTGCAGTGTTTCGGTATTGGGAGTGTTGAAAACGTGGGAGGCAAGTAGACGGCTGTGTCTTCTGACTATGGGGATCATCTACCTTGCCCTAGGTCGTTTTTTGGAAGGCCTTTTATAGAAAGAGCATGGCCAAGTTGATAGAACAAATTTTTATCTAAAACCTTGATTTTGTGCTCTAAGAGAATCTGATTTTTTAAAATATGTTGCAAGCCGATAAAAATTATGAAAATTTAACTGAAGGTAAAGAATGATTTTTAGGAATTTTGAGAGTTGGAATCGGGTTATTTTTTTAAATAACCGATTAGATAAAAATCTCACAATCTGGAATCTTCCAAAATTCATAACTTATTATTGGAAAGTCGAAATTACGAAATTCCAACGGCATTAGTCTCTAATAATCATCCTCTACCCTGTGTTAAAATTTCATGACATTTTGTTTTGATTTCGGTATTTTCCAGAGGAGAGAGAAAATTGCAAAAATGATTGAATTTCTCTTTTAAATTTTGGGATAAGGTTCCAAATAAAATAATTTCAGGTTTATGACTGTGTGTAGTCATGCTAACCATGTGACAATTTTATTTTAATTTTGAAAACCCTTTTATTTCTATTTTGAGGTTATTTCATGTGTTAATTATTAAAGAAACTAGCTTATTAAAAGCTTAATTTCCAGAATAAATATTATCAGAAAATCATGAAATACCTTTCATAATGACTATGATATTTGGAAGTGTTTGGAGATAATGAACAAGTCATATGAAAATAGAAAATCCCGAGAATGTCCTTGGAAAATCCTGCATCGGTGCATTTTGACCATTTTGCCCTTTGTAACACGTATGCCTTAGAGACTACTCCGAGGGGGTTGAAATTTTGGGTATAACAGATTGCCCCCCGTCAACTGGACTTTGTAATGAAAGTGAGAAGGCTAGTTGATGCTTGAGTGATACCCCAAAATTTCAAATGTTTCCAAGACCCTGCATGTTATCGAAAACTGATAAATTGTGTCGAGCTATTCTAAGGCGCTGACTACCTATAATGATGATATGATGTCAAACTATTCTAAGATGTTGACTGCCTGCAAGTAAAGTGAAATGAAGCAATGTCAAGCGGTTCTAAGGCGTTGACAACCTAAAATGTGGAAATGAGATAATGTCAAGCAATTCTAAGGCGTTGACAACCTAAAATGTGGAAATGAGATAATGTCAAGCGATTCTAAGGCGTTGACAACCTAAAATGTGGAAATGAGATAATGTCAAGCGATTCTAAGGCGTTGACTACCTATAATGAAATGATGTCAAGCTATTCTAAGGCGTTGACTACCTATAATGAATGAAATAATGTCAAGCTATTCTAAGGCGTTGACTACCTATAATGAATGAAATGAATGCAATGTGTTTAATGGAAGCAGGTAAGCTAAGGAGTGGTGTTAGGTCTTACTACGAGCCTAAAGGGATGACTCCAGGTCTTATGACGAACCTAAGGATGGTGCTAGGTCTTATGACGAGCCTAAAGTGAATGAATAAGGGAGGTCTTATGGGTGCCTGTAGGGTAGGCCTTATGGGTGCCTGAAAGGATTTGAATGTAGGGTAGGTCTTACGTGTGCCTAAAAGGATTGAATGTAGGGTAGGTCTTATGTGTGCCTAAAAGGATAGAATGTAGGGTAGGTCTTATGTGTGCCTAAGGTTTAGGGATGAGACTCATCTTAACTCAGTTGCTTATGGAGACTGAGATCCATCCTACTCGGTTGCTTACGGAGACCGAGACCCACTCTACTCGGTTGCTTATGGAGACCGAGACCCATCTAACTCAGTTGCTTATGGAGACTGAGACCCAATCTACTCGGTTGCTTATGGAGACCGAGATCCATCTAACTCGGTTGCTTATGGAGACCGAGATCCATCTAACTCAGTTGCTTATGGAGACTGAGATCCATCTACTCGGTTGCTTATGGAGACCGAGACCCAATCTACTCGGTTGCTTATGGAGACCGAGATCCATCTAACTCAGTTGCTTATGGAGACTGAGATCCATTCTACTCGGTTGCTTATGGAGACCGAGATCCATCTAACTCAGTTGCTTATGGAGACTGAGATCCATTCTACTCGGTTGCTTATGGAGACCGAGACCCAATCTACTCGGTTGCTTATGGAGACCGAGACCCAATCTACTCGGTTGCTTATGGAGACCGAGATCCATCTAAACTTGACCAGGCAAATGCAGTATGCTTGATGATGTGAGGATGCAAAACACGTTTTATGCAAATGATTGTCATTGTGATCAAATTGTTAAGGTTCCAAACATGGAGATGACAAGGTTTACCCGAGTATTGCAAAGTGAAATTGAAGTGCTTGCGAAAACCGAAAATTTGCACAAAGCAAGAAATAGCTGAAAATGTGCCAAACATGGCAATGCTTGAGAAAAACACTGTTAAGAAAGGAAAGCGAAATAATCATTTCCTGACTAAGAGTTCCAGACCTGCAATTTTTTCTCAGAGGATGAACACGATACTAATGGAAATGTGTGGTGTTCATTGTGGTGCTGAAAGCTTTTGCTGGTGTTCAGGATTTATGACAAGCCTGGGGTTGGGGTGTGATTTTGGATGGTGATTTGGATTAAGATGAGCTGATGTTTTGTGGAGGTAAGACCAGTGACGGGCCTGAGAGTGTTTGTGTGGAGGTTAAGGCTTATGTGGGCATGTGTGGTATGATGTGAGGGTAAGGGCTTATGTGGGCCTACGTGGTAAGGGCTTATGTGGGCCTGCGTGGTGGTGTTTGTGGTGCCCACGCTTTGGGTTTCCGTTGGTGTTGTCATGGCAATTGTTGGAACCAACAATTGCCCCCAGTATTGTTCCTTAAGGCAATCTGAGCTAGAGTTCATGGCAATCGATCGGAACGATCGATTGCCCCCAGTATTTTCTTTGATTAAACATGCGAACAAGTCTTATCCTCACATGGTCAAGGATTGTGTCTTGATGTGGTGCTTTACACTCAAAGTGTTTGATTCTTGCACTCGTTTCTCACCTACGGTCACAACTTCTTGACCATTGAATTTGATATTTGATGAATTTACGCATTCGATCTGTTACTTTCACGTGATTGGACACACAACTATCAAGTCGGAAGTCTTTAAGGCTTATAACGTGGCCATAGGGTGTGATGAAAGACAACGGGACCATGGAGGGATATTTGAGGTATGTGGAGCTTAAAAGGGGTGACCAAAGCTGCACCTTGCATCTTCTCTTGGATTCATCTCCCTTGTCTTGAAGTCGTCTAGCTGCTTCATGTTGACGTTGCTTTCGAGCTTCTGGACCTGGACTTTTGAAGTTGTCCTTTACACCTTTTCTCTTTTTGTCATTTGGATTTCTTCGAGGCACTTCGGGTTTGCCTTTTGTTTTAATCTTACTTGGCTTTGCCTTCGGGGTTCTTGTGTTTCCCGGTTTTGGGCTTCGAGAGCTGTTTTGATGTGAGCTCTGTTGATCCTGTGTCACTTTGGGACCATTTGCGGATCACTTGTCATGCTGATAGCGGCATTGCTTCTTTGGAATGATGGGAATGTTATCTGAGAGTCGGGCTCCTCGCTTCCTTTGGTCACCGGGTCGGTCATTCATCATTGGCCGGGTTATTTTGTGGAGTTCATAATGTCAAAAAGGGATATACGAAAGGCTCAGCGGGGGTACCTAGGGTTTAATGTCAGGGTTCACAAGCTTTTGGCTATGTGGTGCTGTACCTAGGCGCTTCGTCATTCCTGATAGTTGTGTATCCGCTCTTTGTTACTTTTCACAGGTCTAAGAGTAAATTCACAAATTGTCTCCTTCGGTCGGAGTTATGCCGTTTACCTCACCTTTGAATGTGGTCTTTCCGAAGTCGTGTAAAAATGACACGCCGTTCGCTCATGGTTTTTCCGCTCGAGACACTCTCATGAGTTTCACTCAGAGACTAGCTCACACGCTTAAACGAAATATTAAAGACGACGGACCTGAGCTCAAATTGCCCCTAGTATTGATTTGGGGTTTATGACAACACTTAAACAGATGTAGAATTTGGACCGCTTTGTGGATTGTTTTAGATGTTCTGTGACGGTGTTTGGACGGACATGTTCACCCATTTGAAAAAAAACGAATCGTCTTGTTCTTGCCAGAAGATGATTGTTTCACGTGCCTTTATCAAAACACGCATTCAAACCCTTTTTTTGTTAGAAAAAAAAAGCATTTATTTACGAAAAATTTGTACATGATTTTCTTAAAGATGTGAAGGATGCAAAAGCTTTATTAGTGGCAAATAAATTGAATAACACTAAGTACAAACATCGAAAAGTTACTCAAAGTATTCTAAAAAGGAAAACTGAATGGGAACGAAATATTCTAAAGTCTAAACTAAGAACTGTGAATTTAAAGTGATTTCTAACAAAAGCATTCTCCTAGATATCGTCGCATCGAAACCCCTGGTCAAAGAGGTCCTGGATCGTGTGCCTCAAAGCCTTGCAATCTTCAGTGTCGTGGCCAGGTAATTGGTGGTACCGGCAGAACTGACTTAGATTCCTTCCTTTCTGAGGGACCCCAGGCCGGGGGGTGAGAGGTTGTAGTATGCTTCGCTCTTGGAGCCTTTTAAAAGCCTGGCTCAACGGTCGGCCGATGTCTGTGAACTCTCTCTGACGGAGTTTCTTTCTAGGTGGCTCTGATGCTCCAATAGCCCAGCCTGATTCTCTTAGCCGTCGAACGGTGTTTACCTCATGCTGCCTGGTTCTCTTTTGGATGCCTCTTTGGACGCAAGCTGCTGTCCTTGAACCATTTCCGGTGTCTTCTGAGTCCCCAAGCTTTAATTCTCCCTTATGGATCAACTCCTCTAGGACACCAACTTGTCCCATCAGCAAGTCAAAACTAGGAAAGTATGTGAGTTTCAGCTTCTCATTGTATTGCTTTCGCATATTCTTGATTACCATTCGGATTTGCTCCTGTTCGTCCATATTTGTGAGCATAGCGGCTGCCTTCATCCTCCAACGCTTGACGAAGTCGGTCATTGATTCACCTTCTGTTTGTCGTGTGCTTGCAAGATCAGCCCTGGTGACTCCAAAACTTCTAGCGTACTCAAAATGATGCAGAAAGGCTTCACAGACCTCCTCGTATGTCTTGGTATTCATCCTTCGAGTTATGTACCAACGCTGAGGAGTCTCATCAAGATAGCGAGCAAATACCTTGGCCTTTTGCATATCGTTCAGCAAAAGGATAGACATTTCTCTATCGAACATTGCCAAATGAAGCTGTGGGTCGGAGGAACCCTTGTACAGAGGAAGTGTTGGCAGTTTCAACTTTGGAGGGAGATCGATCTCGGGATACAATCCAGTGGAAAAGTAATCAAAACCGGCCGGCTTGTTGGCCTTCTCCATGCGCTCAATCTTTTTCAGCATCTCATCGAATTCTATGGCTAACCGAGCATCCGTGCTGATTGGAATTCCTCCTTCTGCCATTCTCGGGATATAGGCCTACCTGTTTCCAAGGTGTCCATTATTAGCTGGCAAAAGGAAGTGGGCCGAATGATACTAGGGCTAAAATGACGTTTCACAAGGTAGATCGAAAACCAAAACAGGCTTATACTGAAAGGAAGTGGGCCAGGATGCCCAGAAAATGAGGTGTTTGGGATGGAGTACTTTTAGACTGGAATTTGGACTGAAATCTAAACGGATGGCTTTGATTGTGCCTAAGAGGTGACACCTGGATCTATGATTTTGGCATAGGGCCATGACAAGAAGTCTACCTAGATTGGAATGAGCCCTTGGGCCGGAATGTGTTTGGGCCTGAAGTAAAGCACATGAGCTGGAATGGTCCCTAAATCACGAATGGGTCTAACTTTCTTTGGGTCAGAGAAGGTGGTTTCTAAAAAAGATTTTATTTCAAGGACTTGTGAGTTATTTCAAGTTCAGGTGAATTTCTTTTTTATGGGCCTAGAACTAATTGGATAATTCAAATTGGGCCAGAAGAGAAATTACCTAAATCTAAACTTTTGGGCCGAGACCCAAACTACTCACATGTTAAACCAAACAGGGCCTCCGGGCCGCAAACAAATAGAGCTGTCAATTCGTGTTGGGCTAGGTTGATGTAGGAGAAATTCCTATCAATCTCTAGGCTGGGTAGTGGGCCGACCACACAAGCAAGCAAGGCCCACACAAATTCAACATGTCCTCACTAGATGTTTAAATTGAACCGGGTATGGATCGATCCGGAGAGGTGCTTGGGGCGTGGGCCCAGGTCACCACAAAGGAATAGGGCTTGCACGCTATTCTCTTTGGGCTTCCCCACTCTTTTCACATCACCTGAAGGTATGCGTCTACGGTCGGGTCTTTGACTGACCAAACAAAGGGCTAGGTAAGGGCACTGCCAGGAAAACGCTTGGGGCTAAGGCCCAGGTATTAAGGGGGTGTGGTTAGACGACACCCTCCTCTTTTCCCCCGCTTATTCACATCACCTAAAAGGTGTGAGTCCCTGCAGGGGACCCTCAAACGGGTCCCGGGGTAAAACTGGTTTGCGTGGACCCTCGTCATATGATGCAAAGGTGCAGGAATTAAAGTGCGCACAAAGGTAAACAAACAATGTAATAAAGCCACAAATAAACATTTTTCGAGTTAAGCCCTCTTTCTTAAAATTAAGCAAGTTAAAATTAAGAAGTTTGTCCCCAGCAGAGTCGCCAGTCTGTGAGCCTCGATTTTAAACCCTATCCTATGTGGATTAAGTTGATTAGGATCTAGGGTTTTAGGTCCACTTATAACCTAAGATTAATAACTATGTCATAACAATAATTATTAAAACCTAAGCTAGCTCACTGGAACCTATTATGAGTCGCCACCTAATTTTAACCTAGATCAAATTAGGAAAGGAGAGTTCGGGTTCGGGGGCTTGATATTCGACTTAATTAGGGTTCAATTACTTTCATTACCCCTAGAAGTCGTTTCTCTTACTTAGTTTAATTACGGCTTATTACGAGTCGTTTTAACCTAAGTGCGGCTTCTGTTTTTTTTTTTTTTAACGTTTTTTGACAGAAAATTAAAGTGGAAATTAAAATACCTAAACTAGGGTTTCGGAGGCAGAATTAGGTCAAGTTTTGTTTTCGTCCGTGGCTACGGACCTAATGTCCGAACCCACGGACCCTAGTTAATTAATTACAGAAAAGTCAAATTTAAACAGAAACGAGATTTTGAAAAGTCCGGGGCCACGGACAGGGTCCGTGGGCCCGGACATGTTTTAAAACCCTAAATTTTGAAAATAAAAATATCCCGCCACCGTCCGGGGCGTCCGGCTTTCGGACAGGGCGTCCGGGACCCCGGACATAGCGTCCGTGGGTGCGGACCCCTCGGACGGCGGCGTTGAGGCTGTTCCCGAAGGTGTTTTTGGCTCAAATTTTATGGGTGCGTAGCCTGAAAGATTCTAAACACGTTAGTGATTGAAAGTTTACAATTTGAATTCGAATTAAACACGAAACTTAGCAAACAAGTTATTGGGCAGAAGCGAAAACAAACGCTAATTCAGAAGCGATAAAAAGTCAATTCGACTCCAGATTTTAACACAGAGTAGTTAAAGTTGAACAAAGTCAGAAAAACAAGGCTTCAACCTGTTTTACCTTCGGATTTAATGAGACTCTTCACAACGGGGATCTTTTGATGCTTCGTTGATGCCGGTTTTGGATTGACTTCGAATTGTGCTTCTGACTCCTCCTTCTTTATGCTGTTAAGGACGTTTCTCTTCTGTTTTTGTGGTGGTTTTGTGTGTTTTTGGTGCTTGGAAGTTCAATAGGAGAAGGAAGGATGAGTTTTTGGTGATTTCGGAGTGATTTCTGCAGTGTTTCGGTATTGGGAGTGTTGAAAACGTGGGAGGCAAGTAGACGGCTGTGTCTTCTGACTATGGGGATCATCTACCTTGCCCTAGGTCGTTTTTTGGAAGGCCTTTTATAGTAGAGCATGGCCAAGTTGATAGAACAGAATTTTTATCTAAAACCTTGATTTTGTGCTCTAAGAGAATCTGATTTTTTAAAATATGTTGCAAGCCGATAAAAATTATGAAAATTTAACTGAAGGTAAAGAATGATTTTTAGGAATTTTGAGAGTTGAATCGGGTTATTTTGATAAATAACCGATTAGATAAAAATCTCACAATATGGAATCTCCCAAAATTCATAACTTATTATTGGAAAGTCGAAATTACGAAATTCCAAGGCATTAGTCTCTAATAATATCCTCTACCCTGTGTTAAAATTTCATGACATTTTGTTTGATTTCGGTATTTTCCAGAGGAGAGAGAAAATTGCCAAAAATGATTGAATTTCTCTTTAAATTTTGGGAAAGGTTCCAAATAAAATAATTCAGGTTTATGACTGTGTGTAGTCATGCTAACCATGTGACAATTTTATTTTAATTTTGAAAACCCTTTTATTTCTATTTGAGGTTATTTCATGTGTTAATTATAAAGAAACTAGCTTATTAAAAGCTTAATTTCCAGAATAAATATTATCAGAAAATCATGAAATACCTTTCATAAGACTATGTATTTGGAAGTGTTTGGAGATAATGAACAAGTCATATGAAAATAGAAAATCCCGAGAATGTCCTTGGAAAATCCTGCATCGGTGCATTTTGACCATTTTGCCCTTTGTAACACGTATGCCTTAGAGACTACTCCGAGGGGGTTGAAATTTTGGGTATAACACAAGTCCCGGACCAAAACTGTCTTGAACTCTCGGCCAATTTAGTTGGGTGGTCCGGGTCCTTGTATGGGACTTAAGTCCCGGACTACTCCAAGGCTTTTCTCTCGGCGGTTTTAATGTGCTGGTCCGGGAGTTCATATGGGGACTAAGTCCCCGACCTGGTGAAGCTTGCACTCTCGGACACTTTTATTAGGGTGGTCCGGGACTTCTCCCTGGGACAAGGTCCCGGACCATAGCAGGATTCCAACAGAACTTACATTTTTCCTTCTCTGTTACAATCCTCTCTTTGCCTAAAAAATTTCCCATTCTTCCCACACTTAATCCCACATGTTTAAGCACCTAATTAACTTTCTAAACTTCTCTAAATCCAACACTAACTCATTACTCCTTTCCACACTAATTCACACATTTCTTTTCTAACTTTCATTTCAGCACTAGCATTAATTCTTCCTAGTGTTGCTATGCTACAGATTTTGATTCCCACTACTACCATTCATGGTTTCCTTTCCTAATGCCATTTCTAAAGTTTAAAATGCATTATCTATCACTCCAATTCTACCCACTACTTATCTCTTTCTCAAAATTGTTTTTAAGGTGTTTTTCTACTTACATTAAGCTCTTAAATCCTCTAGTTCCTATGTAAATTTTGACATAGTCTCCCCTAAAATTTAACAATCTCACCACATTATTTTGCTCACACATTACCTCTTATCAAACCTGTTTATTCAAGACACCAATACATAATTCTCCAAACACATTTATAATTTACCTCACTTAACTTACAAGCATTTATTCATCCTTTTAACATCCCTAAAACATTATTATCTTCTTACTCAATATGTAACAGCCTAAGTACTACTTAGCCAACAAAATAATCCTCTCATACTTAAGCATAAAAATCTGTTTACATTACTTGCAAAACTAGCTCAAGGTTTGGTCATTACCTTGGATTTGTTAGCTCTTCTTCCTTTCTCCTTTCTTCTTCCTTCTTCCCTTGCTCTTCCTCTCCCAACCGGTTATGGAAAGTTCAAAATCCTAATGCTGCAGCCCATCAATACACAACAATTCCAATTCAAAACCAACCCTTAAATCAACCTAGAGCTTAGAGAGGCATTACCTTACAAGTGTATAGATGAAGTTTTGGACAGCAACAAAAGCAAGATTCCCACTCCAAGAGTGAAGCCAAAATCGGCTGGAGAACAAGGAACAAGAAGCTCAAAACTTAGAAATTCTTATTTGAAAATGAGAGCTAGAAATGATGGATTTTCGAATTTCTTTTTACCTCAAGACAACAAGGAGAGGGAGGAGCTTCCAATGGTGGTCTTAAGCTTCCAAAAGAATCATACCCATGGAGATGAAAGTGGGGCTTTTCGATTTTTGAAAAGAGGAAGATGATCTCCTTGGCAAGGGGATTCCAATGGTATGATTTTTATGATTTTTGGACAAGGATTGAGTGCTCATAGATGAGGAAGAGGATGGAGGTTGTGTGAGTTTCTTCAGATCTCCATTATCGGCTGGAGAAGGAGAAAAATCAGAGAGAAGAAGATGGAGTATGGTGAGAGTGAGGGAGGAATGGAGAAGAGAGAGTTTATTTTGCCTTTTACATATTAGATTTGTCCTTTTATGAGTTAGGAGGAAATAAAGAGAGGGGGGGAAAAGAGTCATCCGGCCCCATACACACACATTCAGATTTTTGATTTTTATTTTCAAAAGGGGACATGTTAGTTTAGCTTATTTACACACACACCCCACAACTTCCCGTTTTTTACACTGTTTACTAACCGGAACCCGTTTCCCGGAATGTTCTCGTTTAATTAATTTATTGGTTCTAGACCTTCATTAATGTTTAATAATAACTATTTGGTTGACCAAAATTTTTACAAGTCTATTTAACCCGCTTAAAGTCACGTTTTCCCGGTTTCCTCGTAAAACGCGCTTTAAGATTCGTTTGTGTTTTTAATCCGTTTTAAGGATCCGTTTTCTTCGGGATTTGTTCCCTCATGTTTATTTAGGCATAATTAAGCTTCTAAAATCTTCATTATCCTAATTAATCACTATTTTTAATTTCGGGGTATTTCACTGCCTAACTTGGATGTCACGCTACTACAAGCATAAGAGACCATCTGACTACGTTTGTCGAGTTGTTATATCCACTGTGTTCGCCATTTAAATCGAAAGATGCAAAAATACCATGACAAACAAAATAGTTGATGCCTTTAAGGTCATAGCAGACGTCAAATTCTCCATCAACCATTATTAATTTACATTTTCATTGCATATAGTGAAAAATTCAGTTATGATGTTAAATATAATGTTGTTGTTAGAGTATATGTTAAATGGTTTAACAATTAATTTTTGAATGTTTGTTATTTAATAATACAACATTGAATTAAGATATATGAATATTAAAGATACTAAAATATCTAGTGGACGATTTAAGAATGTCCAAATTAACAATCCTTTTTCATTAGTTGAATTAGCTTTTAAAACTAACTTCAATAGGATCCTAACAATGTGGCTCCTTTTGACGGTTTCTAATCGCACTTCTACCAAAAGTCATGTCGAATCATGTTTACATTATGATAAGTGCAAAACATATAGACTTTTTAAGGTTTAATCACCTTATTAATTGCAGTATTTTTAGTAATGTTTATCACTTATCTTGGGTTTTTCCTATATTTATGTTGTTATATTAACTGATGTATTATATGTGTTAAAATGTAGGAAAAATGACAAACAAAGACATAAGGATTAAAGGAACTCACGTGCATGTCACGCATGCATATGTTAACCGCCTCTGTACCGCTTGATAAAGAGGCGGACGAGACATAGATGGGCAACCGCCCCTCAACAGGCGGACAACACAGAGAGGGTGACCGCCCCTTATTGGGCGGACGTGACAGAGAGAAAATATGAGAGTGTACCGCTTGATAAACAGGCGGACAAGACAGAGGAGACCGCCACTTATCTAGCGGACACGTGCAGTAAATCAGTTATCTTCTTCGCCGACTCGCTCTGCAACTTGACTGCCTTATCGTTTAAGCAGTCGGCGCCTACCAGAAATCACGCACGCGTTGCAGCCCTGTCCCCTGCGCAATCAATGAGCTGCAATCAATGGGGAGCTGCAATCAACGAGCTCAATCAATGAGCTGCTGCTCTTCTTCTCCTTCCTCTATAAATACAACGCTCAGACACCTTCTCCAGTGTCCTTCCAGAGGTTCCGTCCGTGGTTCCTCCTGGAGTTCCAATTCACACCATCATTACATCTTCGTACCACTACACTTTCACTCACTCGTTCATTCCATTTCTAATCTCCCGCTTCTCCATTTGTTTTCTTTTCATTTCATTAGTTTAGGTATACTCTGGGAATAATTATGATGTATCTGTATTAATTATGCAATATGTTTTACTGGTTTTAGTTTTAATAAAGTTTGTTACGGTTAAAGGTTTTCTCGCCATCTTTTTAATAAACCTCATGAATTTATTAAAATGCTTTACTAAGTCTGTTTTTGATTTCATCGGTTGGAAACAGATGGGTTGATTAAGCCGTAAAACTGGGGGAAACTTATTTTCATCGTTTAAGTTAGTACTCAGTTGCAAATGTAATCCCTCAACACTCCTCTGCCGTTCGCAGGCTTTTGCTTGAGTTTTCATCGGACCTTGCATTACAGGTGAACGAGTTCTTATGAGTTTTCATCGGACCTTAAGAAAATATCAGGAATCTTGCCAAACAGTTATAATTAAACCAGTAGACCTAGCATGAAAGAGCAGATATTATATTAATGTGAACCAGAGTCCCGTTTAGTTTATTTGCTTACTTAGTTAATTTTATTAACTGTTTTTATTTATATGTAACAAGTCAATTAATCCCCCTCTTTGTGACACGCTTAGGTACTATAATATGTATATTAGTCCCGCGGTTCGATATCCGGTCGCTTACATTTTCACTATACTACTGCGACCGGGATTTGTTTGCAGCCCGACGTTTATTTTGAGTTTTAATTTCTTTTCTTTTAATTTTACACCAGTTTAACCACTCAGATTATAACGTCTGCACATTATATGATGTATGTCCATATATTTATGGAAAGTAGAAGCATGTATAGGTCTTATCATAACCAAATTATAATTACTGCAAATCTTATTCATCATACCCTTTTCGTCATCTTGGCATCTTAGCCTTAAATCACAACTTTAACTCCTTGATTGATCATGTTCATGGGAAAATATCATTCTAGGGAGGGATTCACTTTTCTTTTACGGGCCGACTTATACGCATCCAATATGTTCTTCATGACATAATGAGCTTTTGGACCTCTTGCATCAAAATTCTCAAGAAGTCATCAAAATCATCAACAAGATTTCTCTGGTCAAAGAAACTAATGACAATCACTTTGTCTCAAATGCTTAGTGTTTCAATTACACTACAAAGAAGTTTGGAGGTCTTATTCTTAAGGATATAAGAAACCTTTGCTTATTTCATAATTCTATTTTAGTTATTGTTCTCAACTTTTGGAGATTCTAGATCAAGTGAATGCATAGTGTCTATCTTAATGACTATTCAATTTAGACCATTTTCCCCACAGGGGATGATCCATATGTATGATACTTTATCCATCGTGTGTCAGACTGGATTCAAACTCGTGGGACTATTGTTGATACCATTTTCCTTCTTGTCTCCTATTACAACCACCCATGTAAGTCGGTTTTATGAAGATGCCACCAACTATTTCTCTTCATTCAATATTTGTGGGAGGCCTCAAACACTTCCTATGGCTAAATTTTGGGTCACCCCGAAAAGGTTTCATAAAATTACGTACTAGCTATAGTCTTGGGACATTGCCTTCCTAAGAGATGTTGGATTTATGCTCTTTCTCATAAGACTAACGACCATCTTCTCTTTTGTGCATGTTCTCTTGTAGAATTGGTGAACCACTTGTGACTTATTCAGTTACCACCAATCGCCTTATCTAGTGTTGGGGATGAGCTTTTTGTTCTGGTTATTCAATTATAACTGATAACCAAAATTATTTTATTTTTTTAACCAAAAAATTTTACCATTCCTACAAAACTTTCAGTGATTTGGGTAAAACCAAAATAACTTCTAGTTTATTTTTTGGTTTCAGGATTGAGCTATACGATTTACTCAAATAACCGAACAACTTTACATGTCTATACTTGTAACACCCCATCCAACATTAACACACTTACAATAAACTGCAGCGGAAATACAAACCTCATCACATTACTTAACTCGTTGGTGTTACACGCCGTTAGCCACCCACGTGGCTAACAAGGCTAATCCATATACATTGTACTGGTCTGATGGGCTAAATTCCCGAGCAACTACACATTTTTATCCCCATTCCATTTCCAACATTTATTATCTACATACAATCCCACTGTACCGAGTATTTACAAACTAATGCCGATAACAATTTCGGTCTTACTACGCTTACAATGCTTACGCCATTTAAATGGCTACCCATGTATAACATCTACCCCGTCCTACTCTCGAACGGCTTCCAGCTCCTTGTACCTGAAATAGAAAAGGAGAGAAAGGGTGGCCCCCAAGGGGCTCAGCACCTTTGCTGGTATGGTAATCCCGCAGCCCACATGCTACTGGGCCACGCACAACTAATTGTCGTCTTAGCATGCAGTTGATCATATTTAAATCATGCATACAACCATAAACACACACATTGTGTACACCCAACAATAGGGCTCATCATATATCCAACACATCCACACTTAACAAATCATCCAATGATTCCTTTAACCCTAGAGTGGCTCTCCTCTAAAACGGAGCTACTTCCTTAATGATTGACATGTACCCATTAATCGGGTTATCCTTAAACGCCTCTTGTCATAACTGGGATTCATTTCCATGATCCACACACTCCATATCCTACAACATATCTCATTCCTCACATAACAAAACATAACAAAACCTTTCTTGTTTCGGCGCACACATGATAACAACGTATTCATTTTAAGCACCTAACGTATACATATCATAGCATAGCAAGGGAAATTGCCTAGCACAATATCAACACAAAACACCATAAGATCGGTTCACACAAGGAACCTTCCACCATAGTTAGTATATAATAGTGAGCCTAGAGATTATTGTCAATCTCATGCTAAGCTCGTTACCAACCTCGTTACCGTCCAGTTATATCGAACGGTTAACTTAAACCCAAGGTGGTCGGATATAGTAATCCCAAGCACACCGAAATAACATACGTATGCCCCTGTGGCCCGACGTGAGTCAGTAACTAGCTTTGGATAAGCTAAGGGAAGGTAGAAACCAAATTGGAATACCACCTATACATACACCAAGAGAGCCGAACCGGATATGACATCGACTCCCGTCCATCACACGCGTGGCCGGAACAACCGGACTCCTCACCCCCCATTAGTACATATACCTACCCTTATAAATAAGTAGTTAGAGATCCATTATGGAGCCTACCACATCCACACACCATACATACGGTATCATAACCGAGTTAAGCACACAAGGGAGGTTCACACACTTGCATACAACAACAATGTCCAACTAACTCACACATAGCCGTGGTTAGCACGTTCCCAAGGTTTGGGCCGTCAACTCCGAATACCGATCACTCATGTGTTCCTAGATTTGGTTAGCTAAGGTTTAACACATATTTGAGGTTAAATGGTATCGGAGGCCAAATTCGCCACATAAATGAATTACTATAAACTCATTACATGTTTTAATCTTACAAGGTGGCAAACACTCAGTAAAACATATTGGCATACAAGCCGGTGTAATCCGGTAGGACACAGGTTGCAAGAAAACCATACCTGTCACCGGAGTCCACTTTACCACGTCCACTTATGTTCCTCGAGCAATTCTCGAACAACTGTTAACATCACATGTGTTTTTATTAACATCGGGGTTGCTTGATTATTTAATGTCTAATGCTTATAATTTTTTTCCCGTTAACTTAGTTACATAACTTCACTTTTTAACTTGTTTTACTTTCACATTTTATTACAACTTTTCACCCACTTAATTGTCATTAAAACTCACCTAACATGTCCTTAACAACCTCATAACATCACTAACCATCAATCCCCACCATTACCCATCATTTCCATTCCTTAACAATGTTTTTGGTCCATACAGCGCCTTGTCCGAACTTGTGTCCGGACTTCTCAAGTTCGGACACCGTTCGAGACTCTAAGGGTACAAATTGGTGGACGTCCGAACTTGCGTCCGGACTTCCCAAGTTCGGACGCCGTTCGAAGCCAAACCAGAGAATGAATTATGTGTGTCCGAACTTACCATGTTCGGACGGTAGTTCGGACATCAGTCGAAGGTCAGAAAACTCACGCGCACACAGGCACGTCCGAACGTCCACGTTCGGACGGTAGTTCGGACGGGCCAAAACCTCATTTTCCAAGTCTTGTTTCACCTCTTATCTTCATCCTTTAATTACCCAAGCTTCATACATGAACTTAGGCATATTCTAATACTAGAATATCACTTTGATTCACCTTAAAATGGTCCAACTTGTTACTCAATCTTCTTATCAAATCTCTTAACACTTGTAACATTTCCTTTTGGTTTTCTAAGTGGTGTTTCACCTTAAATGACCTCTACACTGAAATGCTTCTTCACCTTCATAACATCATCTCCCAAGCATCTCCTCTTACTAACCAAATCCTCTTTTCACAACTTCTTGAATTCCTTTCTCAAAACCTTATCTAAACATCATTTATTCCTTGGATACCAACATTACCTAAACCTTAAACAAA
Organism: Limonium bicolor; assembly: GCA_023374045.1. Lineage (NCBI taxonomy): Eukaryota > Viridiplantae > Streptophyta > Magnoliopsida > Caryophyllales > Plumbaginaceae > Limonium > Limonium bicolor. The sequence continues at coordinate 55,700,896 of CM041781.1, forward strand.
CTTCTCCAAGACTTAAATACATTCTCAAAACACACCTTGAATTCCTAGAACTTCCAAGATAGCACCTAAATTCTTGTAGCACCTTAGAACACCTTAATGCATGTTTTCTTCCTTAGTGAAACACTTACTCATTCCTAACAATTCCTAGTTCACCGAAACTCACTTAAAACACTTAGAACCTCTTATACATTTTCCAAATTTTGCCATAGCTTCTTTTGTATATACTCACATCCAAACACTTAGGTTTTTACCTTATTTCATTCAAGAACACCTAAAATCCATCAAACACATTTTTATACACAAACCTCACCCATTTAGCACTACATCACAATATAGTGCATAACTTAAATTGCTTGACACTTAGGCCCTTAAATAACATGGCTCTTAGGCCCTTAAATTGCATAAACCTTAAACACTAAATTTCCACAATACATAAGCCTTTGACCTGCAATTACACACACCAAGACATATGTTCCTTTACTAGTCTCCTTGAGAACACCTTACTAAGTCATTCACCATTTGCTCTTTAGGTAGTTATAGCAAGCATTATAAGCTCATTTCTCCTAAAGCATTACACCACATTGAGATAGCATATTTACCTCTTTTCCACTCAAGCTTCTTTCTTGTTTCCTCTTAAAACCGGTAAGGCATTTCTTTCCTTGTCAACTACTAAACAATATACCAATATTGAAATGAGTATATAAGCTTTATGCTTCACCTCATTGTAAACCCTAGGTTTACATTATTTCAAAAACATTAATGTAGTTGTTTTACCTTGATCTTTGAAGGGAGTTTGAATATCTATGAAGAGAGGACTCCACCTAGTCCATAAGAGATTGGAATGAAGCTAGAACAAAGTCACACAAAGAGCTCCATCAATGAGTATTTTCGGTCACACACAAAACATGGGGGAAACTTGATTTTTCTTTGAGATTCCTTACCTAGAAGCAAAGGAGAACAATAATATGTGAAAAGGTGAGCTCAAGCTCCATCAATGGTGGAACTCCATGGCACCGAAATGGTGGTCTTGAAGTTTTGAGAAGGTAGGAATGAAGAGCTTGATGAGAGGAAGAGAATGGTGGTGTTTGTTCTTGATTTGGTTAAGTGAGCTAAGAATTATTGCCAATGGAAGGTGGAGCTTTGGTGAGCACTATTCCAAACCGTGAATGGAAGAAAGAAGAGAGGTTGAGGGAGCCTTGGAACCGTGGGGAATGAAGAAGGAAGGGAGAAAGAAGATAAGTTTTGTTAGTTTAGATATTTAAGTAAAGTAAATAGTGTTTTACTTTATCAATTTGTATCTTGTCAATTTAACAAAGGGATGACTCATTCCCTTATGAGAAAACCGGCCCCAAATAGTAGCAAGGGGTATTTTAGACTTTATTTGCCAATTTAATTACTTATGATCACATATGTTACAAACTAACTTATAAAAGTTACTATTCATGAAAACAAGGCACATTGTTGTGAAATTTTTGATTTCCTATTGATATAGACTTCCAAATGTGATACTATATAGTACACATGTTAATTAAAGAGTAATGATGGACATTTAGCCATTCAAAACTCATTTACAAGACAATTTTTCAAAAACGTGCTTTAAGACTCCTTAAAGCACTTTTTGTGTTTTAACTTGTTTTCAAGCTTGGTTTTCTTTGGTAATTGATTTAATATGTTCATTAACATATTTATAAGGTATAGATATGACCTTTAGGTCTTATACAAATTTATCCCAAGCTTAGAGCACATTTTTGCTCATATTGACTTTAAGGTATTTTCTTGTGTTCTGTTTGGTTTAATTGTCCACCAAGGTTTCCTAAGGACTTAATTTGCCTTTTAAAATTATAACTGAATGTTATTAAGTCTTGGTAGGCTCTTTGGGTCCTAACCAAGTTCACTCATAGCTTAGAGCATGTTTTTGCTCAAACCGTGTCTTAGTGTTTTATTGTGTTTTAACTATGGTTTAAATTATACACTGATGTTCCTAAGGCACTTTTTAGCCTTTAGATAACATATTTAAACATTTAAACAACATACCAAGGTTTGGGGTATTTCAATCTACCCCCCTTAAAAGAACTTCGTCCTCGAAGTTCACATTTCCTCGCATCTTTGGATTAGAATACGGGAATTACTTATAGCCATAAAACTTCCATTACCAACCACCCTTTACATCCAACCTCGGACTTAATGGTCCGGGCAACATATCCACATTATACATAAAATATCATACTCACATGGTAACCTCGGACTTAATGGTCCAGGTACCTTCATAACATTACACTTACATAACAACCCTCAGACTCTCAGGTCTGGGTAGCAATACAACAGTTAGACTCATAGGTCTGAATAACATAACACTTTCGAAACTACCACATTAGGACTCAAGGTCTAAATTAACATTTATTACTTATTCCACACAACATGTCTTAGCATGTATATCAAACAGAAATACCTTTTCCATCTCTCCATGGGTTCGAATCCCACGTTGAGTACATATACACTGTGATCCCGCAGAACCCGGTCGCGACGGACACCTTCTGGTCCCCGTTCCTTTGGGAGATCAAAACATTCACTTAATTTTTAACATATGTACTTCTCATGTCACCGGTCCGAAGACAAAGGCTCATACGTCCTCAGCTCGTGAGCAAGTACTACAAAAATATTCTTTACTAGGTTAAGTATAAGAAGATCTTTTATTCAAAATATTATCGATTGTTTGAAAAACACCAACTGAAAATCCTTTTGAACACCACACAACTCCAAGTCCAATTTATGCTCCTTGTATTTTTCTTAACATGGTTGTTTGTGACCACTTACAGGGAGCTTCACGAGTCATCCAACCCTGATGTGATCAGCATCAGTGTTGAACTATCTTTCCACCCCAATTTGTGTTCGGCTTCCCTTGATCTCATGATAATCAAGTTTCACCTCCCACTTCTTTTTCAACCAACAACTAATTCAAGCGTATCCCATTTTCTATCTTTAAATCCTTCTAGTCATAATCATTACATCTCCAAGGAATAGAACTCCGTCTATCAATCATCACCCAAATCCAACTTAATTCAAGTTACCTAGGGAATTTTAATTCTCACTAGGTTCTATGTCGGTCTCATACCCCTTCATAAATCACAACACTGTATATATATACATATATTTTTATCAAAATACAATACATGGCTTACATTTATGCACCGTCGGGGTTTGAATTTCCCCGGGAGTTTCTTTACTCCCTTCCACTTGTACTCTCACACACCACTGTTAACAAAATAAACACACTTCCCACAATGGTATTCGCATCTTCTATGCGTAATTACCACAATTTAACCACAAATAAATGCGTATGTTTATATAACACACGCGCCAACCATCATAACAAATCATTTTGTGCTATGCACAACCCAGTTCACGTACACTTGTACGTTAAAACACACTAAGTGGTTTTGCGCTCTACCTCTCTTAAAAGGGATTACGCCCACGTAATCAATCACTAAACCTTGGCTTAAAATGTTCTGCCGTCGTGAGTGTTTTGACTTCACGCGGTCTATCACCAATGGATTCTGATTAGAGGATCTTAACCATATTGGCGGTTTAGTCCCTAAACCAAGAATTCGCATTGGAGTTCTAACTCATAACCGGTTTCGGTCCTAGCCTGTGAGGTTCTAGGCATTAATAACTAGCCATTCATTCATATTCACAATGTATATTCGGTATCTGATGCATGGGCTCACTGGCCTCTGTTGCGCAACTCTGATAATTATAGGGCTAGTTTGCCCCATTCGTTACTATTACTGTATTGTACTTCCAATGTATTCCCTTATCTTGGTAATAAAGGTTTCTCAACCGACGCACGGTATCTCTTACCGTGAGCGAATTCGGTGAGTTTCACAACTTTCCATCCACTTCTCCAACAGCTTACAGCGTAAACTACTATGTAATTCACAATGATTGACTTGCTTCTACCGACTTACTGTCGGTTGAGATTGAGCTACTACTTAATGTGTAGTGCTCTCTCAGTTATTTCCCACACCCTGGGGTATATCTCATACCGACATTTGGTATTTAGTGTTACTGTAGTCCACTTACGTAATCATGTCTCCACTTTTGGTTTTGCACAAGTATTCTTTCATTCCTGCGGCCTTGCATTACCTATGCATCGGCCATTATAACATTATTCCTCCACAATTACCATGCTTCTGATTCCTAGCTATCCCACTTGATCATTACTGCGCAAGTGCAATACCAAAACACTCAGTCATACAGAGTGCAGAGGCGTAAACTCTTGACAGTAAATCTCTCATGCGATTGCGATAGGAATTTACATTGTGTTTTACTGAAATTCTTATCATATAATACTTGTCACCGGCTTACTGCTCGGTTCGTTTGCTATCATTTATTGTTGTGCCTCCACTGGGTTTAACTCATAACTCTGCTCACTCCCCATTTTATCATCTAGCAATACTCACACAACGGTCGCTTATTGCGCACCGTATCCTTACTCATTATACAACATAACTATACTGCATCCGCTATTATATTAGCTTCCGCTATTACGCTGGGTTATCTGGCCATTATTTGGGATTTTTGAATATACTACTATTTTCTTGAGCCCTTATGTTTCTTGAGCGTTGTTCGCTACACATTTAGCTTCACACACCTATGGTGATTGCTATCAGACTTATTACTCTTCCTGTGTACACAACTGGTACGAGTACTTCTTTTCGTAATATTTTATTCAAATCATCCTGGGGTAATACAACGTGATCCATCCTCCACATATTTCTTGAACTTGGTCCCACACAACTACCGCTCTCGCGGTTTCACACTATCGAGAGGTATCCCCACTCTTTAAAGCAGTGGTTCGTTCTCCGCTCTATTTCCTTGTGTAACATATACTTCTGCAACCGATCACATTACATAACACAGGTTTTTGTGGCTTATAAGCCTTACCGTCACGATTCCTTCCAAGTTGTCTCTTTGGCAACTTAGGGTCTACTGTTGAGTAGGTTATCTTCAGCGTTTAATGAGTAGTAGTTTGTTTCAACTCTTGCGTTTCTGTTATATTGCTCCATCTAACAATGTTTAATCCAAATACCCCTCAAGGATTGCTCCTGGTTTTATTAAGTTATGCCCTTACATCTGGTTTACACTTATGGGTACTTTCAGTAAACTACGCCTTCTCCAATGTTTTATATAACAGTCGGTGCACTCCGCACCTCCTGAATCTTAGATATTCCTTGGACACATTCACTGATTCCTTCAGTCTCTTTAATTTAGCTGGGTTCCTTTACTTCAACCATTCATGGTAATCCTTAGCTCTTGTTTGATTTATACTGCTGACCGTAGGCGGAGTCGACTACTTCCCGTGTTTCGGACTCCACTCGTACACATATGTGGGGTACCATAATGATACATTGCTACCTACCCAACTAACCCATAAGTAGGTCTGTCAGGCCCACAAGCTCCTATCGGAGTGCGGTCGTCCCACAATTCAGTTGGTACACTCGTAGTGTCCGTCACACGCCTAGGTGAAGTATTCTGTTGTCAACTCCCTTATATTGTCCCTTGACAATATGCGTCACGTGCTTCCCGAACTTAATCGAAGGAAAGTTTATCCACTATTGTATCTTATCATCTGCCCTTGGTTTTACTGGTTTGGTTTAAAAGAAGGTTGGAAAGAAGTGTTGGTTTGAAAGAAAATCTGGTTTTGAAAAGAAAGGGTTTGAATAAATTTGGGTTTAAAAATTTTCATGGTTTCACAACATCTTCTTACCTTAGCCAAGTCTAGCTTCTTGCTGACTGGTGTACTTCCAATTACAGAGGTTAGGCTAGCAGGCCCTTCCACTGTTATGACAATCATATTTAACTTTATTGTACTTTTCCAAGTACTTTGTAGTGGTTATAAATTTCCCGAATAGCCCTGTTATAGCAGCACTTGCTATGGCAAGTGCGCCATGCTAACTGGCTATCGGTTCAACACATACCGGTTGTGGTATTGTTTTTACCCATGTTGTCATCAGTGGCCTTGTTGGCCCTCACTGATCTCACTGTCTTGATATTAACTCCTCTTCGTGGCCCATTCCACGCATTTATCGTGGTTACTGAGGCTTGTCTCTTATTTGGGCACTACATTGTAGTTCCTTTGTCGGTTGGTATACCGTTGGCGTATTATCTGGCAGCTGTGGTTCCGTAGACACTCGTCTCGGGTTTCATTAATCCACTTCTTGCCTGTTGCACGGTCGGTGCGTTGCAAGCTGGTTAATCTCGACTGCTCTGCATGTCGACCCAGGTTGCCGTAAATTCTATTCTCCTATACACAAATTCCTTCATTCTTCACTATTAAATGCGGTTAACGTTGTTCAGATGGAGACCGTCTCCGGGATTCCCAGTTTTCGGGATCTACCGTATGACAGGTTCTCCATACCCTTAAAGGTACTTAATAACAGCCAGATCGGGTATTCCCGAGTAAGAGAGGACCTTCATCTCTCTGGCGTTGTTTTCCCAAGTCATATTCAAGGATTGTGAAGGGCGGGAAGGATATAGTAGATTTCCAGTATTCACTGGTAATACCTAACTAGCGTATCTCTCACGCTATCACTCAACCGTTAACCCAAAGTACTAAAATCCTAACTCGGTACTTCCTAAGCTCGGTAATTCAGTCATCAGAGCGATACTTCGCTCTGATACCACTTTTTGTAACACCCCATCCAACATTAACACACTTACAATAAACTGCAGCGGAAATACAAACCTCATCACATTACTTAACTCGTTGGTGTTACACGCCGTTAGCCACCCACGTGGCTAACAAGGCTAATCCATATACATTGTACCGGTCTGATGGGCTAAATTCCCGAGCAACTACACATTTTTATCCCCATTCCATTTCCAACATTTATTATCTACATACAATCCCACTGTACCGAGTATTTACAAACTAATGCCGATAACAATTTCGGTCTTACTACGCTTACAATGCTTACGCCATTTAAATGGCTACCCATGTATAACATCTACCCCGTCCTACTCTCGAACGGCTTCCAGCTCCTTGTACCTGAAATAGAAAAGGAGAGAAAGGGTGGCCCCCAAGGGGCTCAGCACCTTTGCTGGTATGGTAATCCCGCAGCCCACATGCTACTGGGCCACGCACAACTAATTGTCGTCTTAGCATGCAGTTGATCATATTTAAATCATGCATACAACCATAAACACACAACACATTGTGTACACCCAACAATAGGGCTCATCATATATCCAACACATCCACACTTAACAAATCATCCAATGATTCCTTTAACCCTAGAGTGGCTCTCCTCTAAAACGGAGCTACTTCCTTAATGATTGACATGTACCCATTAATCGGGTTATCCTTAAACGCCTCTTGTCATAACTGGGATTCATTTCCATGATCCACACACTCCATATCCTACAACATATCTCATTCCTCACATAACAAAACATAACAAAACCTTTCTTGTTTCGGCGCACACATGATAACAACGTATTCATTTTAAGCACCTAACGTATACATATCATAGCATAGCAAGGGAAATTGCCTAGCACAATATCAACACAAAACACCATAAGATCGGTTCACACAAGGAACCTTCCACCATAGTTAGTATATATAGTGAGCCTAGAGATTATTGTCAATCTCATGCTAAGCTCGTTACCAACCTCGTTACCGTCCAGTTATATCGAACGGTTAACTTAAACCCAAGGTGTGTCGGATATAGTAATCCCAAGCACACCGAAATAACATACGTATGCCCCTGTGGCCCGACGTGAGTCAGTAACTAGCTTTGGATAAGCTAAGGGAAGGTAGAAACCAAATTGGAATACCACCTATACATACACCAAGAGAGCCGAACCGGATATGACATCGACTCCCGTCCATCACACGCGTGGCCGGAACAACCGGACTCCTCACCCCCCATTAGTACATATACCCTTATAAATAAGTAGTTAGAGATCCATTATGGAGCCTACCACATCCACACACCATACGGTATCATAACCGAGTTAAGCACACAAGGGAGGTTCACACACTTGCATACAACAACAATGTCCAACTAACTCACACATAGCCGTGGTTAGCACGTTCCCAAGGTTTGGGCCGTCAACTCCGAATACCGATCACTCATGTGTTCCTAGATTTGGTTAGCTAAGGTTTAACACATATTTGAGGTTAAATGGTATCGGAGGCCAAATTCGCCACATAAATGAATTACTATAAACTCATTACATGTTTTAATCTTACAAGGTGGCAAACACTCAGTAAAACATATTGGCATACAAGCCGGTGTAATCCGGTAGGACACAGGTTGCAAGAAAACCATACCTGTCACCGGAGTCCACTTTACCACGTCCACTTATGTTCCTCGAGCAATTCTCGAACAACTGTTAACATCACATGTGTTTTTATTAACATCGGGGTTGCTTGATTATTTAATGTCTAATGCTTATAATTTTTTTTCCCGTTAACTTAGTTACATAACTTCACTTTTTAACTTGTTTTACTTTCACATTTTATTACAACTTTTCACCCACTTAATTGTCATTAAAACTCACCTAACATGTCCTTAACAACCTCATACATCATTAACCATCAATCCCCACCATTACCCATCATTTCCATTCCTTAACAATGTTTTTGGTCCATACAGCGCCTTGTCCGAACTTGTGTCCGGACTTCTCAAGTTCGGACACCGTTCGAGACTCTAAGGGTACAAATTGGTGGACGTCCGAACTTGCGTCCGGACTTCCCAAGTTCGGACGCCGTTCGAAGCCAAACCAGAGAATGAATTATGTGTGTCCGAACTTACCATGTTCGGACGGTAGTTCGGACATCAGTCGAAGGTCAGAAAACTCACGCGCAACAGGCACGTCCGAACGTCCACGTTCGGACGGTAGTTCGGACGGGCCAAAACCTCATTTTCCAAGTCTTTTTTCACCTCTTATCTTCATCCTTTAATTACCCAAGCTTCATACATGAACTTAGGCATATTCTAATACTAGAATATCACTTTGATTCACCTTAAAACATGGTCCAACTTGTTACTCAATCTTCTTATCAAATCTCTTAACACTTGTAACATTTCCTTTTGGTTTTCTAAGTGGTGTTTCACCTTAAATGACCTCTACACTGAAATGCTTCTTCACCTTCATAACATCATCTCCCAAGCATCTCCTCTTACTAACCAAATCCTCTTTTCACAACTTCTTGAATTCCTTTCTCAAAACCTTATCTAAACATCATTTATTCCTTGGATACCAACATTACCTAAACCTTAAACAAACTTCTCCAAGACTTAAATACATTCTCAAAACACACCTTGAATTCCTAGAACATCCAAGATAGCACCTAAATTCTTGTAGCACCTTAGAACACCTTAATGCATGTTTTCTTCCTTAGTGAAACACTTACTCATTCCTAACAATTCCTAGTTCACCGAAACTCACCTTAGAACCTCTTATACATTTTCCAAATTTTGCCATAGCTTCTTTTGTATATACTCACATCCAAACACTTAGGTTTTTACCTTATTTCATTCAAGAACACCTAAAATCCATCAAACACATTTTTATACACAAACCTCACCCATTTAGCACTACATCACAATATAGTGCATAACTTAAATTGCTTGGCACTTAGGCCCTTAAATAACATGGCTCTTAGGCCCTTAAATTGCATAAACCTTAAACACTGAATTTCCACAATACATAAGCCTTTGACCTGCAATTACACACACCAAGACATATGTTCCTTTACTAGTCTCCTTGAGAACACCTTACTAAGTCATTCACCATTTGCTCTTTAGGTAGTTATAGCAAGCATTATAAGCTCATTTCTCCTAAAGCATTACACCACATTGAGATAGCATATTTACCTTTTCCACTCAAGCTTCTTTCTTGTTTCCTCTTAAAACCGGTAAGGCATTTCTTTCCTTGTCAACTACTAAACAATATACCAATATTGAAATGAGTATATAAGCTTTATGCTTCACCTCATTGTAAACCCTAGGTTACATTATTTCAAAAACATTAATGTAGTTGTTTTACCTTGATCTTTGAAGGGAGTTTGAATATCTATGAAGAGAGGACTCCACCTAGTCCATAAGAGATTGGAATGAAGCTAGAACAAAGTCACACAAAGAGCTCCATCAATGAGTATTTTCGGTCACACACAAAACATGGGGGAAACTTGATTTTTCTTTGAGATTCCTTACCTAGAAGCAAAGGAGAACAATAATATGTGAAAAGGTGAGCTCAAGCTCCATCAATGGTGGAACTCCATGGCACCGAAATGGTGGTCTTGAAGTTTTGAGAAGGTAGGAATGAAGAGCTTGATGAGAGGAAGAGAATGGTGGTGTTTGTTCTTGATTTGGTTAAGTGAGCTAAGAATATTGCCAATGGAAGGTGGAGCTTTGGTGAGCACTATTCCAAACCGTGATATGAAGAAGAAAGAAGAGGTTGAGGGAGCCTTGGAACCGGGGAATGAAGAAGGAAGGGAGAATGAAGATAAGTTTTGTTAGTTTAGATATTTAAGTAAAGTAAATAGTGTTTTACTTTATCATTTCTATCTTGTCAATTTAACAAAGGGATGACTCATTCCCTTATGAGAAAACCGGCCCAAATAGTAGCAAGGGGTATTTAGACTTTATTTGCCAATTTAATTACTTATGATCACATATGGTTACAAACTAACTTATAAAAGTTACTATTCATGAAAACAAGGCACATTATTGTGAAATTTTTGATTTCCTATTGATATAGACTTCCAAATGTGATACTATATAGTACACATGTTAATTAAAGAGTAATGATGGACATTTAGCCATTCAAAACTCATTTACAAGACAATTTTCAAAAACGTGCTTTAAGACTCCTTAAAGCACTTTTTTGTGTTTAACTTGTTTTCAAGCTTGGTTTTCTTTGGTAATTGATTTAATATGTTCATTAACATATTATAAGGTATAGATATGACCTTTAGGTCTTATACAAATTTATCCCAAGCTTAGAGCACATTTTTGCTCATATTGACTTTAAGGTATTTTCTTGTGTTCTGTTTGGTTTAATTGTCCACCAAGGTTTCCTAAGGACTTAATTTGCCTTTTAAAATTATAACTGAATGTTATTAAGTCTTGGTAGGCTCTTTGGGTCCTAACCAAGTTCACTCATAGCTTAGAGCATGTTTTTGCTCAAACCGTGTCTTAGTGTTTTATTGTGTTTTAACTATGGTTTAAATTATACACTGATGTTCCTAAGGCACTTTTTAGCCTTTAGATAACATATTTAAACATTTAAACAACATACCAAGGTTTGGGGTATTTCAATACTTTGTGTTTAATGGAAAAACAACATAAATAGTAGCGATTAGCTGAGAAATAATAATCCCTCGTGTTCTCAATAGATGGTTTTTTAGGTGTTTTCATTTTTTTCAAGATATAAGATGTTTTGGTCTTTTCTACCACTTTCCACATTTACCCCTGCTTTTTCTCCTCACAACCACAACTATCCTATTCCCCATAAAAAATATGGGTAATATAGTCCAAAATTTGCCTCCTTGATTTCCGTGCGTTGTGCTGGAAAATCTTCTATTAAGAACATAAGGTAGTATGAAATTTTGATTTTCGGTCAATTCTCGGTTCCGACTTAGGAAATATTTTAGTTTTTTGGTTTTTGATTATTTTGATTCTCAAATTAAAATTTGATTATTCGATTATAACTAAAAAACACCCAAAAAATGAAATTTTATTCTTAATTCAGTTTTCTATTAAAAATAAATAACCGAATGCTCACTTCTAAGTGCAACTACCATGGTTGGATCTTCTGATATAGCAAGCGTAAAATAATCAATAGTTATGTAAGAGGTTTCAAATTTTCCGCCAATGTATGGTATCTAAGTTGAGTGTAGCAAACGGGACATGATGAACTAGGCTCGGAATGCTCAAAAGATAGTCTCTGAGATCAAGTTTACGGTTAACTTCGTAATGATCATGATAGGCTAGAACGTGTCATCAACTCTCCCTCTCTCTTCCTCTTCCTCTTTTTATTTTGCTTTCTCAACTCATTTCCTTACCTTCATCCTCCAATATCCTGAATCCTCCTCAAATAATTTAGCTCTTACTACTAACGCGTAGATCTCATCAAGAGCTTCACATTAAGCACACCGTTTGTGCTTTCGGTGTAAAGTCAGAAGTGGGTCTACCTGGCCTCCAACCTTGTTCCACCTTCTCACCACCGTCATAGCCGCCCGCCTCATCCCCACTTCACCATCGTCATCGCCGACCCGCCTCATCCCCGCCTCACCACTAGGGTTGAGCATTTGGATAATTTGGTTAACCGAAATCCAAATTGTAAAAAAATTGGATTTCAGTTATTTCGGTAAAAAACCAAATTATCCACATTAACACTAAAACCAAATTTACCGTTATCTAGAGGTGATCATTCGGGCGGGCGGGCCGGGTTCGGACCGGGCCGAAGGAAAATTCTAGGCCCGTCAGGCCTATTTTTAAAAACCAAGCCTGATTTTTTACATGCTCGGGTCGGGCCGGGCTAGGCCCGATTTTTTCCAGGCTTTGCCAAAGCCCAGCCCAGTTTTTTAATTTTTTATATAAATTAATAAAAATAAATTAAAATTAATATATTTAGATATTATATATATAACTTATTTAAAATTTATATATTATATATAAATTTTTGTATATATTATATAAAAATTAAATATGTATATATTATATTTTAAAAAATTATAATAAATAATATAAAATCGGGCCAGGCCGGGCAGGGCTTGTCCACAGGCTCAAAAATGTGTCGCGGCCCGGTTTTTTATTCGGGCCTGATTTTATGTCCAGACCCGCCTGGAAGCCCAATTGGGCTCAGGCCCGTCGGGCTTTTTTACTGGTCGGGTCGGACCGGGCTACCGGGCCGGACACATTTTGATCAGCTCTACCGTTATCCAAATTATCCAAAATCTGAATTTTTTTTTAGTGAAAAACCAAAAACCGAACTGAAATCCAAGTTTTAGCTAGTTTGCATTTCAACTAACCAAAATTTAGGATTTATGTTTGATTATTTGTCACTAAAGACTAGAATTAAAGTGAATATTCTTATTTTTAAATTTGGATAATTTAGTTAACCGAATTAGACAAAGTCAAAACCAAAATCCAAACCAAATTATAATTTTGATAATTCGGTTAACCGAAATTTTAAATTCGGTTACAAAATTTGGTTAAAAATCCAGATAAAAAAATCGGTTAATTCGGGTTTTGGATAAATACAAAATATCGAAACTAAATGGTTACCCCTACTCACCACCATCTTTGTCGCTCGACTGGCGACACCATTTCTCAAATCCGGCTTCTGAGATCGAGTTTTCTTCGACTCGCTTCATCTAGATCTGGTGCAGATCTAGAGTTGCATGTCAATTTTGGGTTGTTAGATTTGAGATCTAGCCCTTTCTGATTTTATTTTTTTGCTAATAAGGATGAACTATCATCCATCGTAGGATCTTTGTATTATTAAGATTTTCTCTTGTTTTAGTCTTTTTCTTTCTATATCTATGTGGAAGTTCATGATATTCAATCTGCCGACAATAATGGATGGAACTAGTGGTGGGAAAACCCATTTTTCCTAGTGCTGCCTTTCCCGACACTATTATCCCCTCTATGTACTCCTCATAAAAGGATCTTTCCCCTGGCCTCTCAATAGGCAGTCGTCGTGGTGACTGACTCCGTTGCGTTCTCTTGGATTTACCGAAGAACCCCTTGTTTTGGCTATGGACCAGGAGACCCACTATGTTTCCTTTACATACCGTTGCATTACAGTAGGATGGTCACTTTTGAGTTTTTATCAATGTTGCTTATTAAGTTGCTTTCTTTTTTTGCTTAAATATGATTCTCTAGGTTTGTAATCACTTATCATTAATCAAATGTTTTACTTTTGAAAACTCTCTATTACTCTTTTATATTTTGTTAATGTAACCCTCACCTTTTTTTGGTTCTTTATACTCCACGCTTTTTGTTCTTTATGCACCTTTTAAAAAATTTATATATAGTTTCGCTTACATATTATTTTATTTTTTTAACTTCTTGTCCTTTTAAAAAAAATTGGTTCTTTATGCACCTTTTTGTTCTTTTGGTTCTTTAACTTCTTTTCTAACAATTCCTCATTTATTTTATTTTTTTACCTTTTCAAAAAAAAATTATTAATGTATCATCATTCGTAAATTTTTACAATGACATAAATTATCACCAGTTTCACCTAACTCTTTAATTCAACCATAACTTTCATCATTTTCATATATTAATTTATTATAAATCTAGTGTTTCTTCTTTCCTTTAATTTATTAATTACGCTTCTGTTTGCAATTATTTATAATGTATTGATGGTTTAGGGTTAAAAGTTACATTGACCTGGAAAGGGAAAGTTATTTTGAAACTAAATTTTTGTTCGAAAAATATTATGTGATAGAACTCAGACAAAATCGCAATATGGACAAAAGTTATTAATGTAAGTGAGATAATCTGAAGTCTTATCTATTTGTGAAATCTTTACAGTATTTATACACATACTTTTCAACTAGAGATCCTATAGCTGAGGAAACTAACGCTATAGATTGAAGTAGTTGGTAACTAAGTCAGGAGTTTTAGGAGTAATTACAAATTCAAATGATAACTGAAACATGACATTAGGATGTAGGTATATCCTTAATATGCCCCCGCAAGTTGAACGGGAGTCAGAAGAGGCCAAGCTTGGATATGTTGCGGTCGAACTGAGGTTGATGTAGAGCCTTTGTGAAAATGTCTGCTATTTTATCAGTGGTGGTGATATGGTGAACACGAAGAGTGCCCTTTTCAACTTTCTGGCAAACGAAGTGATATGCAATAGCGACATGCTTCATTCTGGAGTGGAAGATAGGGTTGGAGGACAAAAACATGGCACCAATATTGTCACAATAAATATCAAGTTGGCTAACCCGATGATGGAGCACGGTGAGCAGGGAGAGGAGCCATAGGACTTCAGAGGTAGTGTCAGCGAGGGCACGGTACTCTGCCTTGGTGGAGGAGCGGGCAACAACACGTTGTTTGCAGGAGCTTCAGGAGATTGGAGTCATGCTAACATAGACAATATACCCCGTTGTAGAGACGAAATCATCACAATCGCCGACCCAGTCAGCGTCAGAGTAGGCAGTGAGAGTGCAGGCGATGGTGGGGCGCATGGTGAGACCATGGGTTATTGTCCTAGTGAGATAACAAATGAGGCGTTTGAGCGTAGTCCAATGATGGGTTGTGGGGTGTTGCATGAACTGAGACAATCAGTTGACCGTGAATGTGATATCCGGTTAGGTAAGACCTAGATATTAGAGGCTACCACCAATGGTCCGATACGTAGTGGGCTGGGGAAGTGGATCGTCGGTGCATTTTAGGAGTGCAGTTAAGGCGGAGGGTGGAGTTGAGGAGAAAATGCAGCCGTCCAAACCAACTTTCTGGAGAATATCAATGATGTATTTGCCTTAAGACAAAAGAGGCCACCAGAGTTAGGTATAACCTCCACACCGAGGAAATAGGATAAGGGGCTGAGATCTTTAAGAGAGAAACGGTGGGAAAGTTGTTGGATTAGTGTGGTAACGATAGTTGGGTTATTTCAATGACTATGATGTCATCGACATACACTAGGAGGAAAAGTAGGGTGGTCCCACGACTGTAATTGAAGAAGGAGGCGCCGGATTCAGAATATGTGAAGCCATCATGTTGAAGAAAAGTTTTAAATTCAGTGTACCAGCCCCATGGTGCTTGACGAAGGCCATAGAGAGCCTTGTTGAGACGGCATACATGATGGGGATGGTCAAAGTCAATGAACCCTGGGGGTTGGCGGACATATACTTCCTCATGAAGAGTTCCCTAAAGAAAGACGTTATTATGTCAAGCTGACGAAAGGGCCAACCATTGGACACCGCAAGGGTGAGGACAACGAACAGTTACAGGTTGACCATCAGACTGTAGGTATCATGGAAGTCCTAGCCCGGACGCTAAGTGAAGCCTTTAGCAACGAGACGAGCTTTGAGGCGATTGGCGGACATATACTTCCTCATGAAGAGTTCCCTAAAGAAATACGTTATTATGTCAAGCTGACGAAAGGGCCAACCATTGGACACAGCAAGGGTGAGGACAACGAACAGTTACAGGTTGACCATCAGACTGTAGGTATCATGGAAGTCCCAGCCCGGACGCTAAGTGAAGCCTTTAGCAATGAGACGAGCTTTGACGCGATCAACAAAACTGTCAGGGTGAAATTTATACGCTAGATCCATTTGGTTTCAACCAAGTTGTGAGACGGAGCTGGTGGAACCAGGGTCCAGGTTTTGTTGCGATGGAGAGCATCAAACTCCTGCTGCATAGCAGCACACTAGGAGGGATGCTTCATGGCTTGGGTGATTGTACGGGGTTCGGTCGGAGGGGTGGTGGAAACCGTCAGGTTGAGTTTTTGAATGGGTTTAATGATGTGAATTTGGGTTCTGGTGACAACCATTTGGGGTGGTATGGTTTGTGGGGATGGGCGAGTAAGTGGCGGAGGAGATGGAGAGGGAGTGAAAGGGGTGGGCTGGTGAGGAGGAGCTGGATGTGAAGGAGACAAGGGAGGAAAGAAGGTGGTCGGTGTATGTGGTGGTGACGGAGGTTAATTCCAAGGGGACGGGGGAGGTGGTGAGGGAGGAGTAGTGGCGGAAGTCAGGAGGTAGAGATTCGTCCAGGTAGTGGTAGAGGAGTCATATTGGAAGGAGGTGGGGGAAGTGATTTGTTTTTAAGGGAAGACATGGTCAACAAATTGAACATGACGTGAGATGTACACGTGGTGGGTTACAGGATCTAAGCAATAGTATGCATGCTCAGATGTGGAATAACCTACAAAGACACACACTACAGACTTGGGTTGTAGTTTGTTAGTGGTATAAGTCAGCAACTTTATTAAAGACACGATAATACGGGGATTCCATACGAAGAGTTGGTGTGGGTAGGCGATTAATTAGATTAATGATAGTGAGTATGGCGTGAGGCCAGAGGTCTAGGGGTAAGCCGGAATGAGATAGCATGGCCAGGCCAGTTTCAACGACGTGTTTGTGTTTGCGTTCCGAGATGCCATTATGCTTAGGAGTGTGAGGGGGTAAGATGGTTAATACCGTGAGAGCTTAAATATGGACACAAATCGATGTATTCACCTCAGTTATCTTAATATAAAATTTTGAGTTTCATATGGAAATAGTTTTCTATGAGTTTGTGAAATCGAAGAAAAATAACAGACACATTGCTTTTGTGTTTGATTGGATAGAGCCAGGTGTACCGTGTAAAGTGGTTAACAAAAATAACATAATATTTAAAAGTTACGCTCGAAGTAGAGAAAGGGAGCTTATGACTTTTATCGAGGTTGCACGGAGTACAATCAGTTTGATTAAAAGGTATCGTGCAAAGTTTGAAATGATGTTGAAGGAACTTGAAGACTGAGGTGGACGGATGCCCTAAGCAGTGATGTCAATTGGTGCTGGCATTGACAGTGGGTGAAGGGTTGGGCCAAATGTAAACGCCATCAACGCACATCCCGAGGCAAGGAGTTTACCTGTCTTTAAATTCTTCACAGAGAAGGAAGAGGGTAAGAACGTTATAGAGCAATTATGTTCTTTGGCAAGTTTCGAAACGGAAATGATTTTTTAAGTCATCGTAGGAACACACAACGTATTAGATAAGTTTAATAAAGTTACAGAATTGTTAATTGACAAAGTTCCAGAGTGAGTTATAGGCAAACCTTCACCGCTTCCCATAAATAATTCGTCGGGGCCCGTGTATGGGTAGGCGGGACTCAAGACAGAGGTGTTGGTGACCACATGATGCAAAGCCTAAGTATCAACCAAATAGTCGGAAGCGCGGGAGTGGGCAGTGGTGATGTTAGACTGTGGGGAGGAAGATGAGGCCATGGAGGACAATGCGGTGGAGGGCGGTAGGGGTGAATGTGGGCATAAAGGAGGCAAAAGATCGGACGCGCAGCGATGACGTGACCTGTTTCCTGACACCACCAGCATTTGCCTAAAAGGGGCGAGGTTTGTAGTACCTCGGGTTAGGTATGGGCGATCGGTGGTGGGATTACGTGTGGAGGCATTATGTTGCTTGGTTTGAGCGGTGGGAGTCGTGGTTGGATCGGTGCTGGAACCGGAGGTTTTGAAGAGTTGTAATACACGAACCAGTAATTTATCGAGAAGCTCGGCCAGTCAAATAGTATAGTCGTGCGCTTTAATGGCTTCGACAGAGGAGGAACAGCCATCGTTGAGGCCATGAAGTATGTGCGAGAGAAGGTCATCGGCGTCAACCGGTTTCCCAAGTTCCGCCAGTAGGTCTGCGGTGGCCACCATGGCCTGGAGATATTCCGACGCAGTGTGGGAACTCTAGACCGTAGAACAAAGTTTTTCCTTGAGCTGATTAACGTGTCCCTTAGAAGGATTAGCGTAAGTGTCAGCCAAAATTTTCTAGGCTTCGCGGCTGGTGGTGGCACGGGTTACATTTGGTGCGACCATTGGTGTGAGGGTGCCGATGAGTGCACCGAACAACAGCTTATCCTGGCGGTGTGGGCAGGGTTGGGAGTGTCAACACCAGCGGTGCGGATGTGGGCAGATGGTGCGGGAAAGGAACCATCGACGTGTTTAAGGAGATTGTGCCCGGTTAAAATCGTCTGGCGTTGGATTTTCCAGGTGATAAAGTTGTGGGGAGTGAGTTTAATGACGTTAGAGAAATTGACGACCTAAAATGGATTAGCGGCGTCATCTGGATTGGTAATGGTGGTAGAGAGTTGGGCCACTGGAAATTAAAAAGAGGAGTGTTACTAGACAGGTTAAAACAAAAAGCAGGGAGGGGCGAGCGGAAGTGGGAATGGACGGAATGGCAACGTAAGAGGTCAACTCATGGGTGCAGCCAGTGACGAGAGGAGCAGATTGACGGTGGAAGGGATGGAGGACGTGAACTAGCAGGCGAAGAGCAGGAGTGAAGAATTGCTCTACGGGGAAGCGAAAGTGGAGTTTGACTGGGATTACGATTGAGGAGCGATTATAAGCGTGAAGAAGACCGCAAGTGGGGGCCGATCAGAACAGAGGGCGAAGACGATGTAGACTGGCAGCGGATTGGGGTGGAGGCGGAACTAAGATTGGTAGAGGCACACAGTAGTGAGGCGCAATGGAGCTGACGACAGGAATTGGGTAGCAGCCAGGGAGGTTTGCAGAGAAGATCATTGCTAGGCTGATACCATGCAAGTGAGATAATCTAAGTGTTATCTATTTGTGAAATCATAACAGTACTTATACACAGTTGAGAAATCCTATAATTGAGAAAACTAACGTTATGGACTAAAGTAGTTGGATTAGGATGTAGATATATCCTTAATAGTTAATGCATATGGAGAATCAAAACTATCGCCAAATGTATCCGTGTAACGTAAAGTTTGAGAATACATAACATGTGCTAATACGAACCAGTATATCAGTCCAAATTATATGACAATTTACAAGTACAGTCGAAGTAAAAGATACCGCTTAGTAAACCAAGGTGACATTACTTATTCAGGGCGACTGAAATCCAGAAGCATACCATGAATTCGCAGTGTCCTTATTCAGTTTGTAATAACATGCAAACTTTAGCCGTTGAAATAATACGTGAGAAAATATAATTGCTAGCAAGTTCAGGCATTGAAGAAACAGAATTAAGTTACCATAGGCATATCTCGCATTAAGTAAACCTGTAAATAACAATTAGAAAGACATGATACCGCAAAACATACACATAACATTAACACTCTGTTGCGCAATACCAAGACAGCTCTAACGACATTAAAAGAAATCAAAACAAACGCGCCTAGAACAAAAAGGCTGCTTCACCATAGTTAAGAACAGAAATGAGGGAAACTTTTCAAGTAGTAAAACCAAAAGGGGCACTGGAAGAAGCGTTCCACTTCAATCACCCTTTCTTCTGAAAGAGCATCCCTCGGTCAATCTGGCACGACCACCAGTTGGTTGGCATAGCACAGTTTGACAATTACCACAAACCACAACAGTTTGGGAATGGCTGAACACTGTAGTTCTGCAATTACAAAGAAATTTAATTAGCACAGTAGGGATAATTGAAAAACAGGAAGCTTTCATAAAACCAGTATCTAGTAATATCATATCTGAACTAAGAAACACGTACAAACATAAAAAAGTCTTTGAGCACTGTGATTTGCCCCACAAAAGAAAGACAGCAACAATATAAATCCATGCTTGAACCTTAAGACACCCGAAACAAAAAACAACAGCAGTATACTCCTGCACATCAAATGTAGGGCATACTGCATACTGACAGCAAACAAAAGTAAGTAGTTCACATTGCTTTCACGAGTGAGACTTCTCCCAACAAACATTCTCAAAATCGATTCCAGATATCATCAAACCAAAACTAATCAATCGGCAACCCTCATCTATTATGGTGCACTCCTTCAATATATGAATCTTCCCCCAGCATTCACTTTTTCTTAATATACAATCAGTGGTTAGCAATGTGTAAATTTCCATGCCCACCCAATTAATCCACAAAGATACAAGAAAAGAAGTACCACAAATAATATACCACCCATATCGATACATTTCACCTCCCTAGCACCACAGATATCTATAATTATCACTATTATGGTAGTAACATTTTTACACTACATGAGGACTAAAACTTACCGCCCAAATAAAATAACTAACTTGAGCTAAACAAAACTCTGCGAGACTTAAACAGGCGAAGTAAAACTGTCATGAAAATAATGAAATGGCCCAAAATGCCTAGTTCCTTTCATCACAAATATTATCTAGCTCATTTGGTAACAAGATTATGCACCAGTACTTTACAGATAACAGCCTTCCAACAATTCAAAACTACAGAGAAAGGAAGATTAAACCTAAACGAGATCGAACCCCATGAAGATCAATACAGTTTTTATTTTAAATTTAATTCTAATGAATTTGCCAAACATACAGAAAAGTTCAGCTTTTATTTATGATAAAAACGAAAGATTATCATCAATACCTAGAACCTAATACACTGAATTTCCAACTACCACAACTAGAATCTAATATTAGAATAACGCCAAAACGCAAAACACAGAACAGGGAAGTCAATATTTTCACTCACATGTTGAAACATCCCTGGCACTTGACATCCTGCATCAAACCCAATAAAAGCAAATTTAGAAGGTTTGGTGGCCCAAACAAGAGAGGTAAAAAATCACATTCAGCATTGTCCAAAAAGGGAGATAAGGATCACCATGAAAAAGGAATTGGGCGACTGAACGAGCCTCTTGAGCTTGTGCTTCCTTTTCTCAAGCTCGGCCGGAGGGTTCAACAAATCGATATCGTTTTGGAGAACCTGATCAAAAGAAAGAACACGGAATTCAATGATGTTCGACCAAACAGGAAGAAGATCTATTAACGAAACTAAACCGAGCACCAAGGAGGAAAGAGAAGCACGCAAAGACTGCAAACCAAAATTAAACAGTATTGTATGCATGCCCAAAAGCGCCGGAGGATGCGGTTGTCTCACCATCTTTGCTGGATGATCTGCAAAGTTCAAGCGATAACGGAAGTTCACCGATGGAGCAAACGCAACAGCGCGGCGGAGAAACGAGACGGAAGAAGGAGTGTAGTCTGAAACAAGAGCGAGGGTTTTAAGGCGAACTCCGAGATGTAATGGGAGCGAAGTTTGTTTTGTTTTTTATTTCCTCTCTCCCGCACAGCACTCCATCAATTCCCAGATCTCGATTGTTCTAGTCCAAGATAATCTGGACCTTTTGTGAGACTCCCAATTTCCCAATCGAGGCCCCAGTGAGGTCTCATAATTTAGCAGCAAGCCCAATTTTATGGAATACCTGGCCCGCGGAACAGATTTTTGTGTGCTAATTTCTCCATTTTCTAAAGTGGCTAATATCCACCTTCATGAAAATAAAATATGCTTCTATTTCTTAATGACTTCCAATTATAAATTGGTTCGCAGATAAATACACCAAAGATATTTTAAATTTTAATGAGTAGTTTTATAATCAAAATTAACAGATCATTATCTAGAAAAATAAACAAACTAGTTAAATAAATTATTTTCATAGTGAAAAGAACAACAATCTCTTGTAACTTTTTAGATAGTTAGACACAGTTTTTGCTTACAACGAAACACTCATCTCAAATAATCTCATACTAGTAGTTGTCACTCACAGACAGAGACCATTGTTTGGTCAAGTTTAACCATTATCTACAGACCCAAATGATTTTTCGTATTACTCGGTCCACTAAATTCCCTTTTTAATAGTATCAGTCCGTCAAATGTCAGTCATAATTACTTCTCACTATATGGGTTTAAAAGTAACTTTCATTACACAGCAAGGAATTTCATTATTTGTTAAGCTACTTTTTTATGATTATAATCAAGGAAAAGATTATGAATTAACCATTTAGCCAGAGTAGATAACTCATTTAACTTGAAAAAATATACTAAAAGTTTATATTTTCAATTTACCTAGAATTCATAAGTATGAGCATTTGTACTTTGATATATTAAATTATGCGGTGACATTATTACCCTACTCGTGTGCGTTATAGAATACTATATATCTCATATTATAATATCAGTTTCATATTACGTTTATAAAAAAAACCAAATCAAATCTTGCACTCTTAGAATACAAACTTAATAAACTAAACCCCTAATGTCACGGCAGAAACTACCATCTATGGGCAGATGTTGAGGTAGCATCTTGCATTTGTTTGAGAATTTGGGTCCATTTATAGTCAACTTTCAAATGCAGCTGTTAAAGTAAAGAAGAAATTAAGAGTGATATTGAAATTGATGTTAGTTTCTTTTAAAAGCACCTGTTTGAATAAAATATAAGGGAAACTGTAAAATTGACACAGAAATTAATGACAAAAACTGGTAAAAACTAACAACATCCACCAACCTACCCTTAAACTTTGTCAATAATTTCTTTTTTTTCTTTTGACGAAAAACTGTGTGAATAATTTCAGTTCATATAGCGAAAGGTGCACTTTCTATTTGTATAACCTCTTAAACAGTTGATATTTGCAACTTCCACTATAATCGTTGGCAAATGCCAATGAAGATATCAATTAAATGATGGGATCAAGTTGTACTTATGTCTAATACCCCCACCTGCGGGGAGTGGACCTGTATTTTTCATCACAGATGGGGTATAGCGTATTTGTGATGCCTTTCCCTCCCATTCATTATTTTTGAGACAGTTATTAGGATTAACTTGCTAATATTATACTACTGCTAACAAAATATTTCCTCCCAATCGAAATGTAAGTTATTTTGACTTTTTAATTACAAGATTAATAAAAATTGTAGCATAATTATCTATAATTAATAACAAGAGAATAATACTTCTAAACTAATTGCATCTAAAATTATTTTGCAAATTTTTAAATAATTCTAAACTAAAATCAATTGTAGTTTTGTTTTCTCACTCTCCCTCAACGCAAAGTACCTTTAGCATGAATAGTTTTCTTTAAAAAAACGGGTAAACAACTAGCAGACACAATTACTTGCCAAACGAACCCTGAATCAACAACCTAACGACTAGCACTCAGCAGACGATAGATAAGCAATTTCTTCCCTAAATCTGGAAGCAAATAGAGGTCTTCTTCTCGAACAAAAAGTCGGGAAGCTTGGGCATAAATATACACTAAACCAGCCAAAAAGTAATATTGTTCATACTTACGATTAGAGCAACCAGGTTTCCTCCCCAGGCAATGTAGCTATCTTGAGATCCAAATTCCTAAAGTTAGAACAGCAATTTTGAATGATAGACACAGTTAGTAAAACACATTGAAGTAATAACACCGCAACATGTACTGGATATTTAAAGAGGTAGTGAGGTATCAAGTTCATACAAATACCAGCTGACTTAATCTGAAATCTGGAGGAGTGTCAATTTCAATGTTGGCGGGATCAAGCACCAAGTCCTGACATTCTTCCAGATCCTTCTTAAGGTCTTCTGCTCCCAAGCGAGCATATGCATGGGAGAGGAGAGGATTATCTCGCATTGGTTCATCAGATTGGCTTTGGAGAAGATCATCACAGAGAGATAGTGCTTCAACAAGTTGTTGCGAATTTAACATATATTGTGATTCACTATCCCACCACTTAGGGTTTTCCCCATACTCAGCATCATTATTGTGGTCTGCATCTTGCTCTATGTGGGTCTCTGGGCCATGCTCATTTCCATGATCAGCTTTTTGATGTTCATCTTGCTCATGTACATTATTCATCAAACCCATATGCAAATCAGGGCCCTGGTAAAGCACATGCCACATGTCATTCCATGGTCACAGATGACAGAGTACTAGGTTGTCAACATTTAAGCCCCAATTCATGCATGGGGAGAATGAACTAACAAATATAGAATAAAATTACACGTCTAAACTAAACTGCTCATCTGAACGGCACAAACCTTGAAAGATGAAGTAGAATCGACTTGTTGATCAATAATAGACCTTCTGTTGGAATAAGAAGGCTCAGGTGTAACTGATTTCGGGGTAACAGGATCAACTTTTGCAATAGCTACATTGTCAACCAAATCAGGAACATCCTCAGCTACCTTCTCTCCTTGTTTAGAGACTTGTTGTTGCTGGTAAAACACCTTAGAGATAAGAAATTCTCCGTCCTTCTCCTCTTCTTCTGTACCTAGGTGGTATTGATGCATCACCCAGTTTGTTTTCTCAGCTTTTCCACCCTTCAGGGGGCTTATATAGAGAACCATTATCTTCTTACAGCCTTTTTGTACCCCATCCAACATAACAGGTTTCGTTCTACCAGTCTTATGCCAGCGAACATCACCTGAATTGTCACCATGAATCTTTCTGCGCTTTCTCGTTCCAGTACTATAAGCCTTGATTGCTTGGTGAAAGAAATGGGATGCACTTCCATCTTGTGTTACACCTGATTTATATAAAGTATTGAGTCTAAGCAAAAATGAAACTGTATGAAATAGGAAATACTTTGTTTCAGGTAACTGGCAACCTGGTAGATTCTGAGGATGAGTGTAGCAGATTCCATCATCTGAGTCAACAGTGGGAATAAATTCATCTATGAAAGGATGAGGTTTAAGACCACCCACTCCACTTTTGGCCAGTAAATGCCAGATTATCTCCTGATCAGAGGGATCAAATTTCACTCCTCTAGGCAATCCAGGCCAATCTTGAGTAACCTGCAAAAATAGAAAATACCAATGTGATGTGATCGAGGTTAAGAAATTGTCACAACTTTGTTGAAAGTGAGAAAAAAAGCAGCATATACTAAATCACAAATCCTTGTCCTCAAAAAGAAGAAACATGAGCCATGGAGCAAAGTGCTGGAAGTACAAACGAATATGTGATTTACACCAGAAACAGAAATATATGTATGATGCCAAACAAGTGGAAGGAAAGAATATCAGTACAAAAAAGGCATGCACCCTTTCGTTGGTCTTCTACACATTTTCTATGAGATACTGAGTCCACTAGTTAGTTAGATTAGAATTTTGAAAAGTACATCATCATTATGGATGTCATGCTTGCAATTAGGGCAGCTTCTAGTTGGATCACTTTTCCACTTGATAGTTCCGGGATTTTCCACGCTAGATGCACACTTGATTTTTGTTGCAATCCTACTCTTGTCAACCAACCATGATGGTCTGCATAAACACAAGTTCAAATATAAGAACAAAGATAAAATTTTCCCTTGACAACGCAACCAATGAATGTACTCTGAGATTTGAGGTGCTTCCTTTCTACAAATGTCTAGAGTACCTCTCGTCTGTGGACAAACTCATTGGACAATCAATTTCACAGCACAAAAGAAG
Source organism: Limonium bicolor (assembly GCA_023374045.1). NCBI lineage: Eukaryota > Viridiplantae > Streptophyta > Magnoliopsida > Caryophyllales > Plumbaginaceae > Limonium > Limonium bicolor. The sequence goes on from CM041781.1 coordinate 55,726,795, forward strand.
TACATTTTACAATTTTCCAGCTTAATATTATACATACACTTCTTTAACTGTCACTACCGCCTGCCAAATGACTAGAGAACAATGTCAGAATTCAACGATAATAATCCGTTATCTGAAATACGGTATAATGGAGGAAACACTTGCAACCAAATCAAGAGCAGATAATTGCCCATGTCAATAAGAAAGAAGATCAATCACTCGTAAAGTAATTTGACTTGCTGTAACAAGTTTAACAAGAACGTAAGCACAATCCTTGAAGAAATACAGAGAATAGCACAGAGAATAGCACAAGGACTGAAAGATTTCTCTAGGGTATCGGAAAAAGTGTCGAATAGAACACTCTGACCGAAGAAAAAAAAAGCCCCCGATAACATTTAGCCAGTCGGTGACAGCAGAAGTCTATCAAAATTGAACAATGCAAGAACCAGTTGTGTTTTTAGGCGACGCCCTAACGCAACAGCTTGCACATAATTACTTTTTTCGATGTACGCAATGAATTTAACAGCTTTCAAATAAATAACCACCAAGATCAGAAGAACCGGAAGCAAAAGGATCAAGCTTTCCCCAAGATTGCCTCTTGGTTTTGTGAGAACAGTGTCTAATTCATTATTGTCACAATCTGCAGCCTAGCAGCTACCTAAAGATCAACATAGGCCGCCGGTTTTTAATCAGTAAACAACTTCGCCTATCATCATATGTCGGACTATTCTTCAACGAATGAAGTACGAATACCTCAAATTTTCAAATCCAGCAAACTCGGAGAGAATAGGAAACTTTAACTACTACTAAACTGACTGCAGTACATAAATTGTAAGTATTTCAGCATGATGTAATGTGGTTTGATCCTTTCATAAGTTCAGCACATTAGGCCGACAAGAAATTAAAGGGCAATCCTTTTTGCCCATTCTGCTTGTAGAGTATAAGGGAACTAGACATTGACGGAGAGAGATCCTCACCCAGCCATGATATGGTTGGAAGAAGAAAGTGCAGAAGCAGATGAATAAGCACCGAGAGCAGAGGCGCTGCGTCCCCCTTTGTCAACCGCCGGATGCTATGACGCTGGCAAGCGGAACCTAGGAGACAAGGTCAAAGCTCTCCGTTGGGTCTTCTCTTCTACCACTACCAGTCTTCTTTTGGCATCCCACTCCCCATAGTAGTGCTAGACTCTTTTACCTTCCGCGTGTAAAATTTTCTCCTAGTCCCCTTTTGTTTAAATGAAGTCGATATCAGTCAAATTTGAATCACACCAGTCTCCGCTGACTTGTCCTACACCACCAAGCCAGTGTTTTCATATTTGATTTTTGAGGGGTTTGTCATTTCAATATTAAAAATATAATATATAAATAATTTTTTAAAAGTTTTTATAATATTTAATTTTTTATATGATTTTATTGTAAAAATTAGATTTGTAAATTATACTATCTTATCTATTAAATATTGAAATCAAATAATATATTTTAATGAATGAAATGATCAAATAAGGATAGAGAGAATACGTTAAAATTTAAATCATTATATAGTCCTACTCTAATGAGAATTTATATAAATAAGTTTATCTCATAAATTAATTATTATTTTTACATATTATAGACATCATCGATTGTTTATTTTTCCATCTATATATAATATATTAATCATGTTTAATTAAAAGAAAAGTGGATGCACATAATCAGGATCAAGGTAATAAGGAGCTACAGATAGAGGTGGTTGAGAATGTTGAGGAGAGGAGGAGGGTGGAGAAGCTTCCTCAGGAGGAGAAGAGCCAAGAGATGATACCAGGAAGTCAATAATGGGTGGAAGGGATGCGTAAGAGGGCTGGCAAGTGGTGAGTTCAAAGAAAAATTCAAAGCAGCAGGAGGAAAGGAGGAAGATGATTTTTCAGGCTGGATCTTCAAAGTTAGTGGTCTCCCTAATGGGTAAATTCCAAGTAGCTTGTTGGAATATAAGAGGGTTGAATACCCCTAATAAGAGGGCAGCAGTTGATAGGTTTGTTGTAGTGAATAATGTGAGAATATTTGCTGTTTTGGAAACTCGTATTAAAGCTAATAAATTCCAGGATGTAGTTAGCTGGTTTAATAAGAAATGGAGATGGATCTCCAATCTAGATAAAGATACTAATTGTAGAAATCCTTCTTTTGTGGGATGATACTACTTGGAATATCCAGTGTTGTGATATTACGAATCAGGTTATTCACTGTAAGGTCACATCCAAGAATGGTGAAGTTTCATTCTGGCTCTCTGCAGTGTATATGGCTAATCAGAGTACAGAGAGGGAATTTTTGTGGGAAGATTTAAGGACTTTTGGTCAGTCAATGGTGAATCCATGGGTGCTCATGGGAGATTTTAATTGCATGCTCAAACATGGTGAGAAATCTGTTGGTAACTCGATTATGGTGGAGGAAGATCCCAGTTTGTGAGTTGTATGGACTGTATAGATGTACATGACCTGAAGTTTTCTGGTGCTTTTTTCACATGGACGAATAAGCACACTAAGGATCCTAAATCCAGAATTTGTTATAAGCTGGATAGAGTTCTAGTTAACAATAGATTGATTTGTGAGTTTATTGATTCTCATGTTGTATTCTGTCCTCCAGATATTTCAGATCATAATCCTGCTCTTATTACGCTTGATAATGACAGGGTGAAGCGGATTAATCTGTTTAGGTTTCGTAACATTTGGGTCAAAGATAGAAGCTATTTTGATCTAATCAGAGAAGGGTGGAATGAGGTGGTTAGTGGTTGCCCGATGTTTAGGGTAGTTAAGAAGATGAAGAAGGTGAAAGAAAAACTTAAGGGCCTGAATAAAATGAGATTTGGTCATCTCAGTAAAAAGGTGGAAGAGAATCAGGGGAAGTTACACAGTGTCCAAGCTGATTAATAACCCCTTTGATGAAGGCCTTATTGAAACTGAGAATTTGCTGATTAAGGAATACAATCAGTCTGTGAGTATGTTACACACACATGGCTCAACAAGCAAAAATCGATTGGGTCCAGCTGGGGGATGAGTCAACTACTTACTTTCATAGATTGATTAATGCGAGGAGGCACTCGTCTAAAATCCATGTGATGGAGAATGAGCAGGGGCTGCGACTAGTGGATGAGGATGTGATTAAAGTGCATATTGTTAGTTTCTTTGAGAGTCTGTTGGGAGAGAAACTATGTAATAGAAGCACTTGTGATCCAAGGGTTTTTGCTAGAGGCAAGAGTGTTGTTCCTGAAGTTAATGAGAAGCTTATTCTTCCAGTCACTGATAAGGAAGTTTGGGATGCAGTTAATTCGATAAAGAGCAGTAAAGCCCCTGGGCCAGATGGGTTTAATTCCCTTTTCTTCAAATCAGCTTGGCATATAATTGGGGACGATGTTAAGAGAGCAGTCAAAGATTTTTTTGAGAAAGGTAAAATTCTAAAGCAGGTAAACACTACCTTAATCTCTCTTGTGCCTAAAGTTGAGAACCCCTCCAAGGTTAAAGATCTTAGACCTATAGCATGCTGTAATGTCTTATATAAAATTTTATCTAAGACTATTACTACAAGGTTAAAGGATGTGTTACCTTCAATTATCAGTAATTGTCAGGGGGCTTTTGTGACGGGTAGGAGTCTTTGGCATAATATTTTGTTGTGTCAAGAGATTATTTTGGGGTATAAGAGAAGGAATATTTCGCCCATATGTGCTTTTAAAGTAGACATTCATAAAGCTTATAAAAGTGTAAGCGGAATTCTTGGAAGAAGTCTTACTTGGCCTCGGGTTTCATGAGAAGTTTATTGGATGGGTTATGAAATGTGTGTCTACTCCATACTACTATATATTGATTAATGGTCAGAGTTGTGGTTTCTTCAAGGGTGAGAGAGGGTTGAGACAGGGTGATCCCCTATCTCCCCTTCTGTTGTTTTATGCATGGAGTATTTGAGTAGAATGTTGGTGAAGGAAAATCCTGATTTTAATTTTCACCCAAAGTGTGATAAAGTGGATTTGAATCACTTGTGTTTTGCGGATGATCTGTTGGTTTTCTGTCGGGGAGACTTGGGTTCGATCAGAATTATAAAGGAGATTATTGACAGATTCTCCCTTACTTCTGGTCTGTAAGTGAGTGAGTAGAAATGTAAAGTTTATTTTGAAGGTGTTACAGAGGAAGAAAAGCGGAAAATTGTAGATCTTTTGGGTTTTGAAGAAGGAGATCTTCCGGTTAAATATTTGGGGGTGCCTTTGTCAACACCCAGACTTGATAAAAATGTTTTCTTTCCTCTGGTTAACAAGATCACTACAAAAATATCCCACTGGACTGCAAGGAAGTTGAGCTATGCAGGGAGGTTACAATTAGTGAACAACACTCTGATTAGTATACAAAGATTTTGGGTAAACGTTTTTCTGTTTCCTAAGAATGTTGTTCAAATGATCATTCAGGAGTGCAGAAATTTTTTGTGGTGTGGTGATATCAATGGGAAGAAAGCTCCTGTTGCTTGGAGCAAGATTTGCAGGCCTAAAAGTAATGGTGGCTTAGGCATTAAGGAAGTTTTAGCCTGGAATAAAGCTGCTGTATTGAATAATCTCTTAAGCTTATATGAAGGTAGTGCTACGTCTGCTCTGAGTAGGTGGTGCAAGATATATCTGCTGGGCAATGAATCTGTTTGGACAGTAAAATTGAAAAGATATCATGCATATTGGTGGAAGTGCAGTCTCCAAATCAGGGATGAAATTGTGAACCAAAATGCAATCTCTAGTATTGTTGAGAGGTTGGAGGATAGAGGAAAACTTGCTGTCAAAGATATATATGAGATTATATACCCCCTTCCTCCTGGTACTGGCTGGGATCGTATCATATGGAGTAGTTTTTGTATTCCACATGCCTCGTTTATATGGTGGATGGCATGTCAAAACAGACTAGCCAGCAAAGATAGACTCAAGGCTTGGAATATAAACACTAATGAAGTGTGTGATAGATGTGGGCTTGTGGAGACCAGAGATCATTTGTTTTTTGATTGCAAGTTTAGTAGAGAAGTTTTTGAGGCTATTTTACACAAGTGGCTGCTGTGTAAGTTGCCGACTAACTTCTTGGAATGTATGTTCTGTCTGTGGAACTCCAATTGTAAAGCATTGTTAGTATATAAGTTGAGGTGCTTTGCGGTTGGGGTTACGGTATACCAGATTTGGAAAGCTAGAAATGAGTTTATTTTTTCAGGAGTTGTATATGATGAGAAGAGATGTATAGCCAATATCAAATCGGAGCTGAAGCTTAGATGGAGCAAATTCTCCTTTCCTGTTACGAGAAAAAACTACAGAATTTGCAAGAGTTTTGGCTTGATTGGTTTTTTGGGTAGTAGTTGAGTTACAAAGTTTGTTACGATTTGCTGTTGGGTTATATGGTTAGATAGGGCTGTAAATATACATTTGGTTTTCTTGTTTTAATACATCAGCTTATCCTTTCTTTCAAAAAAAAATTATTGGACGTGGCAAACTTAATACCGAAATATAGCAAAACAGATAAAAAGTTCAAAAAAATAATAATATAGAAAGTGTCTGCTGGCCTAGGCGTAAGTGCACCATATTCGACGTTTTCTTTTACATCGCTCGAACTAGTTAAGCAGGAATCAAGAACTTTCAGCAATTTTAAATATCCGACTGTATTATGTTTGTACGAGTCTTATTTTTACTTCTATAATTGTCTTACATAACACTTTATCATTCTTTTGTAAAAATATACAATTAAAAAAATATAAGAAATATTTCACCAAATTAGGTTAAAATACTATTTATATTAGTAAACATGGTAGGGATAACGGACTATGGTTACCCATATCTTAATACATCATAAATGTACTGTTATTTAAACTCCTTTTCCAAACATCAATCAAACTACTATTTTCATTCTTATTTTAAAAAGTGGTCTATCAAATGCTATCCAACGGTGTGATTATATCCATTAAATATTTAATGTAATCATATCTATGGGGTGTGAGTAACTTTTGTACTTTGAAAAGTGGTCTCTCAAAGTAACTATTGTACTAAGGGGCCGTTCTATAAGGACATTTAGAAGATTAATGTCACTCTCTTTTATAAAGTACAATAGGTGTCAACTTCTAAGTGGTTAAAGAAATGACATGTCAATTTGGTATTAATTAATCATGGCCAGCTTTATCTTAAACCTTCTATTAGTAGCTTTTGAGCTATGTGGAGAACGGGACCTAAATGTATACAATTTAAGCATGTTGAATGTGACATTTAGGAAAGTGTTAAGTAATATGGGGTATTATTTGCTTAAAAATGGATTGAGTGATTTGGGTTAGAATTTAAATATTTTTAAACGGATTAGGTTAGGTTTATGATATTTTAAAAGGAAAATTACATCCCCACCCATGACGTTTGTCGTAATTATACACCCCACTCACGAGATTTCAAAAAACTTTGAATTTAACATTGGACCAAAATATAACACTTTAGCATCATCCATGTAAAGTTTCATAAATTTTAGACAATATTTAAGCATCTCCTAAATTGAATGAAAATTAGAAAAGTTTTCAAATGTAAAAAAAAAAGATAAACCACATGGGTGGGGAAAGTAATTTTAAAACCTCATAGGTGAGGTGTGTAATTTCACCAACCGTTATGGGTGATGGATGTAATTTTTAGGGGTGAGCATTCAGTTTGGATATTTTGAATTTATCCAAAAACTGAATTAACCGATTTTGTTTTTTGGATTTTTAACCGAATTGAAAATTTTGGTTAACCGAATTATCCTAATTATAATTTGGTTTGGATTTGATTTTGACTTTGTCTAATTCGGTTAACTAATTATCCAAATTTTCTTTACAAAAGAATATTCTATTTTCTAATTTTAGTCTTTAGAGACAAATAGTCAAACACAAACCTTAAATTTTGGTAAGTTGAAATCTAAACTAGCTAAAATTTGGATTTCAGTTTGGAAGGTAAAAAATTGAATTTGGATTTCGTAAAAAAATATTGATAATTTCACTTTAAAAAAATTTGGATTTCAGATAATTTGGATAATGATTAAATTGGTTTTGGTTTTAATTTGGATAATTCGGTTTTTAACTGAAATAACCGAAATCCAATTTATTTTTTACAATTTGGATTCCGGTTAACCGAATTATCCAAATGATCACCTTTCACTATTTCAAATTGTTAGGTTAATAACCTAGAGCAGATCAACATTGACCTGCCCGGCGGCCCGATCCGGTCCGACCCGAAAATAAAGTCCAAAAAACCCGTATGAAAAAATTCTGGTTGAATTTGGACAGCAAATCAGGCCTGATGAAAAACCGGGCCGGGCTTTGGTAAAATTTTAGGCCCGCAATGAAGCCCGGCCCGGCCCGGCCCGGTTTATTATCTTATATACTTTTATAAATATAATATTATACTCCCCCTTGTTCTCAATATATGATTTTTTGGGTCCTTTCGTTATTTTCAAAATTTAACATATTATAGTCTTTTTTGTCATCTATTTTTCAATTCTATCCTTCATCTTTTATTTCACAACTCTACTTTTCAAATTATTTTATTCCCAATGCAAAAATTAAAGGTAAAATAGTCTAACTTTTTTGTTTATTATTCTTGTACCTATATCTAGAAAATCAAGTATTGATAACAAAAAAGAGTGTATATTTAATTTAACTTTATATAATACCTTTTACTATTTATTTAAATTATATATAATATCTATTAATATTACATACAACATATATACATATTATAATTAATATATATTAATATTATACAATCTATATATTTTTTCTAAAAAATTAATAATATTATTAAAAAAATTATAAAACTAGGCGAGACAGGCTGGACATTGACAACCATTAAATTAAATCCGAGCTAGCCCAGCTCGGCCTGAAAAAATTAAAACGACTTGGACAAATATATAAGTCATTCAACAGAGGGATCATCAGCCCAAAAAACGAAAAAGAAATCAAAAGGAAGTCGAAACAAAGAAACATACCGAAAGAACTGCGTAAGCGTAACTGCGTAATAGTTAATACTAACAAAGAAAATAGAAAAACCTGGAAGAAGGAGTGGAAAATCGAGAAGACCGACCAAGGCAAAAGCTGAAATCTTACTAGTAGGGGAAAGGTAAGTGAAACTAGAGCCTGACTGAGTTCAGAGGCTAGCGCGAGAGATCGAACTTAAGGCAAGCAACCGACGACGGCTCAAGGTGGAATTTGAATTCACAAGTGCCGAGGTGAAGCGGAGGTATCATGTATAAATCGCTCTTGTATCATTCCGATCAACAAAAGGTGTTTTATATTTCAATCAAGCTAATATCATCTAGGTATTCGTTCCTGAAGCAGCCTACTGGCTCAATTTTTTGTTAGTTCTTGCGTATCATGGCGTTCCTGTATATTATGGCACTTGAATCCGCTCGTGTTTTGGTTAGAGCAGAATCTGTTGACGTTCTTGTCTTGTCGTTTTCTTATATGGAAGCGATGAATTGATGAAATGCATGTCTTTTATCACCCGATTAGATACTACTAAGTCACATAGACTATCTGATTCGATGCAGTCATGATGCAGTGATTTCGGGGATTTGCAAAAGAAAAATGAAATTAAGTTATCAGCCTTATTTGCAGGGCGGAGCTAGGTGTTGAATTGGGTGGGCTTGGCCCCTCCAAAGTTTGAAAAATTTAATAGGAAAATACATAATACAATACTCCCTCCGTTCATTAATATCTATCGTTTAGGATGTGATTCTTGTTCAAAAAATCTGTCATTCTAGCTTTTTTACACACCTCTTTCCACTTTTATCCCTACTATTTAATATAAAAGTAATTATTATCTAAATGGAAAAGTAAAAAGTAGGGATACATGCGTCATTGTCCTACTTTTCTTAATAAGTGTGTAAATTTCTAAAATGACAGTTATTGTTGAACGGAGGGAGTATATTTATAGTGTGGTCACTCTAATATTTTAATGTGCCCCCAAATTTCAAAAGCTGGCTCCGCCCCAAAATTTGCAGGTCCATCTAATTCAAGGAACTCATGGAGGATATTCTGGTTGCGGTATTGTCTATGCTTCTCATCTTTGCCTTAGTCCCACTTTATCTATGGAAGCGTCGTCAAGCGTCAAATGCCAATGAGCCAACTGAGGAGCCTCAGGTTCTATTTTATATGGTCGTTTAATTTGTGCTAATCTCTTTGATCTATCGTTGTTTAGTTTCATGATATTATTCATGGATTTTGTACACAACAAAAGTTATTTTGTTGCATGATAAAATGGTATAGGCCGTCCAAATGGACCTGATTGAAAATGCTAATTGTTGGTTTTGTTAACCTTTTTCTCTCAAATGTGTCTTATTACCTGATCCGTATTGTGCTCAAAATTGCAGGCTCCTCGGCGAGAGAATGTGGTGCGTGCCACTGGTGCTGCTCGTCGTATGAGAAGGAGACCTGCTGCTTCTGGAGCAAGCTCATCTTCAGCTCCGGTGATGGTTCCTGGTGGGTGGCTTCTTCTCTTTCTTATAACTAGCCATCTTTTTTAAACCAGAATGAACCATCCTCTTGCTTCCATCTGTATACAAATTACAATGCCGGTTCTACTTTTGGGTCCTACTGATTCTATTGGTACTTCCGATAGAGCCAAAAGATTAGTTTTGTTGCGTGTTAAGCGTATGCTTTTTTTTCTTCATCATTGTGCACCAACGGACTAGGTCTGTGGCTCGTCTAGTTAGTTCCTGGGAATCATGAGAACTTAATTACATGGATTTATGTTAAGTTTTTGATTGGTGTTCATGCTGAATTTTTTTATCTGGTACCTGTCAATCGGCCAGAGGCTATTAATGGAAATACCTGTTTATAACAATTGATTATTTCACCTAGCTATGACCACTCAAATTTGACTACCTTTTTACTTGGTTGTTTTGCATTGTTTGGATCGAGGGCTTGCTAAGGAATCTCGTAGACGCATCTATAATCATTCAGATTATTTTTGAATGACACGGGCTTAAAATGCTGTGTAATCAAGTGTAAAGATTGCAGTCATATATATGTTTCGAAATTTTAGGCATATATTACTGACTGTCAGACTTTGGTTATAGAAAATGAGGGTGACAGTGATGATGAAGATGCTGGTGATGAGAATTATGGGAGTAGATCCAAGAAAAAAGAAAAAAAGAGGCAAGAAAGGGAAGCTCAACGTCAGGTGAATATTCTTGGTTCTGTTCTTCAGTCGTTCATTCACATTCTTATTCTCTATTCTCTACCTAGTTGAGTTAGCAGCAGCATCATTTTCAAGTAGCTGTTCATCAGTGATGCACAACTTTAACACTTCATCATTTATGATGAAAAACATGATCCATCACCTTTCAACTTACGGTCTATTCTTTGTTGAAGGCGGAACAAGCTGCACGGGATTCAAGGCAAACAAAACAAGATTGGTATTCTGAAATGCGTAGGAGGAAAGATGAAGAGAGAGAAGCAAAGGAGCGACAACTTGTATGCAGATTTGACTTCACCATTCGTGAATCCTCTCTTTTGAAGTATTTTTGTTTTATAGTTCTTATGACCAGGTTATTGTTCCCTTTTTTGTTGCCTTTAGGAAGAAGAGGCTAAGGCTCGTCAAGCCAAGGAAGAAGAAGCTGCAGCTATGGAGTTTGAGAAGTGGAAAGGGGAGATTTCAGTTGATGCTGAAGGTACAACAGAGAATGAAGTGCAAGATACCCAGGATTTGCTGTCCGATTTTGTCGAATATATCAAGGTACCCTTTATGTTCCATTTTTTATGTGATCCATCTTAGAAGACCTATTGATGCTGTTTAAAGCTGCTTGTACCTTGTAGTTTTGTATATAAGGGCTGACATGCTAGTTGTGTAATTGCATCTTTGATCTATGTTTCAAGTTAATTTATTTTGCTAATAAATTGGATTTTAATGGCATTACTTGTGTATTTTTTTCCCAATCCAATATTACTAAGTCTCATTGAGGATACCTGTCCAAAAGCTCATGCCTTTCATTTTGCAATCACAGAATCACAAATGCATTCCTCTGGAGGACCTTGCTGCGGAATTTAGGTTAAAGACCCAGGTATATTGGACTGTATTCCTCCCTCGTATAAACTTCCTATAACTGAAGGCTAGTTAAGCGTCTATAACTATGTTTTTCTATACTGGGCACATGAGATCCCATGCTCTGCTAGTTAAGAGCTTATTGTTCTTGTGTGTAATTTCTGTACAAGTACGGAATCTGATTTATTTCCATGTTATATGCCTTGATCAAATTTCCGTGTAGGACTGCATCAATCGCATTGCCTCCTTGGAAAGTATGGGTATGTATCTATCCCCTCATTTTACTTTTTAGTTTTCCTGCCTCTCTCTCTTTTCCTTACTCAAGGGGTCGCTACAGTTAAGGACGATGGGCATTAGGTGCTGTGTTGTTTCATGAATAATTCAAGATTTTCATCTATGAGGATAACTTTGCAGGGAGACTTTCAGGGGTGATGGATGATAGAGGGAAGTACATCTACATCTCACTAGAAGAAATGAAAGCTGTTGCTGACTTCATCAAGCGAGAGGGGAGAGTTAATATCTCACATTTGGCAAGTAAGTCTAATCAGTTTATTGATCTGGAGCCCAAATCACACCCACTTGTTGATGACATTGCCGTAGTAGACGAGATACATGCCATATAATAGCCCAACTGACCTGGTAGGTCCTTGAGTATTGTAGCATGTGTCTTAGTGCCGTGCCCTTGGAATGAAGATGACTGTCTGAGTTTTCTGTTCTATTCAGTGATCTGGTAACTGTTGTATATTATCCCAGGAATATAGTGTCACTGTTTTATTATAGGTTTTTGTTTGTCCAAGCTCTTGAAGTTCTGAATTCGGTTTATATTGACCTCATCGCCATATCGAAAGATGAACAGTGTACGGAAGCTGCTTTGTTATTTCTTCTAGGCTCGTGAACTATCTATTGGTTTTTAGCCATAACAGGATCGATATGTTGAAGGGATGAATTCGACTCTCGGCTTGCGCTCAGCATTCATTCCCTGGCTTTTTGTTGTAAGGGGACAAAAAATGGCGGATCGGTTTTTGCTGTTCTTTGTTCTGAGCTCAGTTTTACATCGTCTACGCTCTAACACTTTTCCTCTTTACTTCCTTCTGCCTATTTTTGTTGGGCCTTCAGTTTGGTTTGCCTCTCCCGTTCAGGCTCTGATGAATATGCTGCTCTTTGTCTTCTTTCTTTTGCTAATGTTGGGTTAGGCGAAAATAGAAAACAGGGGAGCTGTTCACTCCTAAGGTTAGAATGGGCCAGAATTGTACGGAAATGTCTTAATTTTCTTGAAAGGCGATGTTGGTGTAGTGAAAAAAATTATCTTTGATTTGTTTATGTTGGGAAAAAAATTGATTTCTATTATTGTCGGTCATTGGTCAATAATTATCTATTGCAAGAGTGTTGAGAAAAGGAAATGTTATTCATTATTGATGTTGAAAATAAATTTAGACTAATCGGGGTAATTATACATTGTTTTAAAAAATAAGGACAAGTGCATACAAAAATGACATAAAGTTTAATGATTTTGATCTCCTTTTTAACTAGTCTTACACTAAAACTTACAGGACTTTTAAATTTGTATAAATAGATATTTTGAACCTTTTAAATATAGCTACATAAAATATAAGATTTTGTATTATTCTGATTTAAAAAAAATAAAGCTTTGTATTATATTTTTTCTAGTTAATTAAATATCTCAAATTCGGGGTGGGTTAGGAATTGTCAACTCAAGACCGGCTTGGACACATATCCCTAATCCAAACCCAACTTGTTTGATATGAACCTAAACGACTACAGAAAGATTAGGGTTAGTTTAGAGTTATTTGTATTATGTAATGTTCACAGAATCATGATTTGATCCCATGATCCTACGATTTTATGATCCAAATTCATAGTTACAATGTGGATTGGAGGTAGGATCGGAGCGATGTAGGATCATCAAAGGATCACGTTTTCGTTACACGATCTTACATTCTAGATTCATAGTCTGATCCCAACTTTATTTATAGTTTATGTTTTCATATCAATGTGAATTATATCTTAATAAAATATAACGAAACAAAAAGTTCTCAAAATTTTGTAGAAAGTTTCATAATTCATAAAATATTATGACTTTGAAGAATATTGCAATTGGATGTTATTAAAACAACTTTTATATGTAAATTTATTTGAGTTCATTGAGTGGATAAGGATTAAGATAGGAATATCACTTCTTCTTACTCTCCATCATGAATGATTACAATATGTACCTAGGTGTTAAAAAAATGTATAACATTTAAAGTATTTCTCTCTCCGTCCTGAATTGACCGTCCTGTTTACTAGTCCCTCCTATTCAAAATAAATGTCGTTTTAGACATTTTCACACTTTTTAAGGAAGAGTTTAAAATGACTAGTATGTCCTTACTTTTTGTATGTAAAAAATAAAAAAATAAGTATACTTTATTGGTAAGACAAAAAAGTAGAGTACAATGACATTAATAATTAAAAAAGTGAAAAGGGAAAAAGTAGAAAGTAAGATACAAAAAGTCTAAAACGACAAATAATTTGAACATAAGTCTCAAGTCTAAAACGACAATTATTTTGAACTGGAGGGAGTATTTGGACATGTCATTTGACTTTAATATTTAACATATAAGATAATATAACTTTAAATGTATAAGTTTTGCATATGATTTCTTACATGATAAACTATATGTTACAAAATTTAGTTTTATAAAATTATTTTATCTTATATGCTTAATAATGAAGTAGAAAAACATGCCATAAAGTAAACAAGACGATCAATTCAGGGCAGAGAGTATTTAATATTGTAATGAATGAAAAATTCAAAGTTATAAAGCTTTATAGTAGAAAATGAAAAAAAAACTTAAAAAGAACCACTAAAAATTTATAAAATATTATTGATTACTCTTATCATTTTTGTTCTTCTTGGTTTATAAGTGAAACTGTTAGAACTCATTTTGACTTTGTATTCCATTGTTTACTCTTTTGAATGAGCATGGATAGGAAAACCCATGACTTGTAAATAAAGAACTTGTAGCTCATAATGTTTGTTGGGAAGGTGATGAAAGAAATAAAGACACAAAAATTATAAAGTCTATGGATTTGATCTATGTTTAACCTATCTTATTAGATTTTATCTTTTTTATGGACAATATTATGAGAATTCATATAGTTTGCTTATCTATATTTCATGTAACAACCCCAAAACGGCCTAGGAGTTAGGGACGTTACACGCCGCGTATCTATTACCTAATAACGCAAGGCCCTAACTCAATAGAACACAAACCTAAAAGGAATTACTTGTATTAAAGAGAAAAGTGTCTACAATATCCAAATGCCAAAGCGAAATACATAAACGAGTAAAGGCCCGAAGGCTACATATAAGCAAATAGCGTCTAGCGCTTAAATACACAGAAAAACCCAAGTACTAGAACAGCATAAAGCTGGACCCCAGAAGAGAGAGGGATGCTCTCCACGCAATCAATCTGTAACATATGTATAAAGGGGTGAGCTCCACAAGCTCAGTAAGTAGAAGCCTTCCTCAAGGAAGTTTACTCAAATAAGAAATCAGAAGATGAGTAAAAATAGATGAGGTCATAGTATAGTTCGCAATAGCGGAAATGGATGAGCTAAAAATCCCCAAAACAGAACAGAACCACATCAAAAACATTAGTCGGAATTTCGGAAACAAATAGTGGGTGGGACCATAGTAACCAGCTAACACATCAGAAGTGCTTGGACTCAACCCTATGGATCCGCAGATCCCACGTCAAAAGCCGAAGAGACAGCTATTGGACCTGTCGGTCACTAAACGTACTAAGGTAAACCCACATGATCATAAACAGAAGGAATTCCTACGCAGCATGCTACGGGACAACCCGACCCGACTATCCAAGGCTCAAAAGCTATGTGACTAGGTCCCCAAAACAAATGTTCATAAACACAGTCCAAAAGTGCATAACCATGCATATAAGCAGCACCAAAGGCTTGTACATAAATAGGGCAATACAACCCCACAAACAGAATTCAAAATGGAGCTCAAACGAAGAAGTTGTGCGAAATCAAAGGCCTTTTCAAACACGCATCCGAACATGCATGTTCGGATGTAAGCAGAGAGTTATAAATCTAGAAGTTCAAAGTGTCCGAACTTGCGTTCGACCTTGCAAGTTCGGACAATTGCCGAGAGTTAGAAAACAAGGAAATCACCTTGTCTGGACATAGGTCCGAACGTCATCATTCGGACTCATGTCAAAAGTTAAAAAATCAGGAAAACTCAGCATCCGAACTTGTGTCCGGACATGCAAGTTCAGACACAGTCCGAGACTCGCACGCCAGCTCGTCCTCGCACTTCGTCCGAACTTATATGTTCGGAAGGAAGTTTGAACGCATTTGAAAACAAAAGAAATTCATTGTGCCAGAGCCCTGTCCGAATTTACATGTTCGGACAGATGTTTGGACGTGACGAAGGCGAAAACTACAGAAAACCAGTCACAATTCAAGGCAGAAAAACACACACAATGCAATTAAATCAATTCAGCATGACCATGGGGGTTTAACCACAGAAGAATACACCTAAAATCAGATGCGAAATCACATTTAAAACTTCTCAAATCATAAAGCACAAATAATCTTCTCAAACCCCCATGGGTGAGCATCCAACCCCGATTCCATCCCCCACTTACATGATTCAGAGTGCAGAACTTGTTCCAACAATTCCAACAGCCACCAGATGAGATCACACACAATCAAGAGGCACACAACACTGAATTCAGCCAACAACAAAAACCCCAAAATCAGAAACGTAACTCCAAAATCATAAGGAGAAACAACCCTAAAAAAACAACGAATCAAACCTGAATAAACGACGCAGACAACCAACAGCAGCGGGGAAGGAGCAGAGTAATCACACCAATCAACACAGCAGTAGAAGGCCCAAAATTGCAGAACAACAACTAGAGTAAGGGAAGAAGGTTCTCGCTTAACACCATGGAGAGGAAAACTATCGCGATGCAACTGAACGGGAACCAAAATAAGGAATTCTTTCCTTAGTAAATCACTTACCAAATAAGAGAGGTGAGAAGACTACCTTACTCTTCCCTTCTTCCCAAAAGACCATAACATCCTAAATAGCATAAGACAACATACATAAGCGAAAATAAATCAGACTTAAAGGAAAACCAAAAACCGGGTTATTACATCATTCCCCCCTAAAAAGGAATTTCATCCTCGAAATTTGACATACCTTACTGCTTGAAAAGGGAAGAGAACTTAGCACGCAATTCCTCCTTGAGTTCTTAAGTCTCCTCACGCTCGGACTGATCAGACCACTGAAACTTCACCATAGGCAGTGTCTTACTACGAAGGCGGTGAACATCGCGAGCTAGAATATGAACAGATACTACTTCATAACTAAAGTCTTCTCGAAGCCGAAGCAGCCCATAGTCAATCATATGAGTCAGATCGTGAAGATACTTCTCTGAGCATCGACACGTGGAACACATCATGGACTCCTGCCAACGCTGGTGACAAGACCAACTTATAGGCCACAGGGCCAATCCTCTCAAGCACCTCGAAAGGACCCACAAACCAAGGACTAAGCTTGCCTCTCTTGCCGAACCAAACCACTCCTCGAACTTGAGAAATCTTTAGATAAACGTGGTTCCCAACTTGAGACTTGAGCGGACGACGCCTCTAATCTACATAGCTCTTCTGTCAGCTCTGGGTAACCAACAGACGTTCCTAGATGGTCCTGATCTTATCCACGGCTCCTTGAACTAACTCCGCTCCCACAACCACTCTCTCCTTTAGATCATCCCAATAGATGGGTGACCTGCAATGCCTACCATAAAGTGCCTCAAACGGAGCCATCCTAATACTCGACTAGAAGCTATTGTTGTAGGCGAACTCAATCAAAGTGACAACCTTACTCATAACAAAGCTAAGTTTTAGTGTGTCGGTTTTAGGTCAGATTTCAAGTGCATATCAGATTTGAAAACCCTACTAATAACAAAGCTAAGTTTCATAATGAATTTTGCAATAATTATGTACTGGTGTGGGTTTTACTTGATTTGGTTAGTTTTTCTCAAACGGGTTGTGGGTCGGATTTTAGATTTATATAATTGGATCACAGTGTTACATCATAATGTCGAGTAAACATCAAGATGAATCAGAATGAATCAAATATTATTGGAATATACATTATATTCCTAATTAGTTAGTTAGTGAGTAGTCAGCATGTGTGTTTGTTTACGTTAGTTAATAGTCTCTGTATAGTCTTTGTATCCATATATAAACTAAGTAAGTAGCAATCTATATCTAACAGAGTATTGTTCTCTCTGTAATCATCTTGTAAACAGAAGACTAGTAAGCATTGATTGTATTCATCAATCGTAATACAACTTCTTGATTCCTTATATCTCACTACACAAACTCTCGAAATGGTATCAGAGCTTTGCTCGATCTAATTTCTTTCTTCTCCATTCGTGTCAAGATTTCACAAAATCCCTAAACCATGGGAGACAAGGGGAAGAATACTTCATCAGAAACAGAAGTCAAATCAAACAAATCGATGGAATATGGCGATCCTTTTTACCTGCATCCCGGTGACCTACCTGGAAATGTCTTGGCACCTATCTTCAAAGGGGAAGGATTCGCTGGCTGGAAAAGGAAGATAGTTCACGCAATGAAGGCAACAAATAAATATGGCTTTCTTGATGGAAGTCTTCAAATTCCAGAAGCTGGCGATTCCAAGTTTGCCGCCTGGGAGAGATGTAAGCACATGATTATATCCTGGCTTGAATCATGATCAGTGGATAAAGACATCACAGAATCAATCATCTACTATAGCTATGCTTCCGAAGCATGGAATTGTCTATGTTCCCGATTAGAGCAACCAAATACGGCCCAAGTGTATTCTTTGAAAATGGAATTAAGTAGAATTAGACAACGAAATGATACAGTAGCCAACTTCTACACCAAGATTCACAACATCTAGGATGAACTCACAGCCCTAGAGACACAACCCACCTGCAGTTGTAACACCAAAGAGGAATACGACAAGTTTTTGAATAAAGAGAGAAGGATGCAGTTCCTATTGGGACTTAACGATGAAAATTCGATTGTAAAAAAGCAGCATTCTCCTTAAGAAAATTCTACCTAGCCTAGAAGAAGCCTTCTCCATAGTCATTCATGAAGAGAAGTGACGACAAGTTTCACAAAGGTCTGTCACCCCCAAGCAAGAAACCCTAGCCTTATATGTCGAGAAATTTAGGCATAACATTGGGTGAAGAACGCCCTTTAAAGACCCAACTAAACAATCCCTTCCGTGTTCCAAATGTAACGGAAAGGGCATCTGTGTGAAAACTGCTTCAAAATAGTTGGGTATCCTGATTGGTGGAAGAATAGGGCATCTGTGAATTCAACCTCCGCAAATGAAGCTTTCCAACCTACCAAAACAGACAACAATTCGAGCCTCGCATCTCTCAAATTAAGTCATTTAAAGAGCATGCTTCAGAAAAATGCAACAAATACTTAACATAAAGATGAATTATGTAGCTTCACAGGTAAACCTCACAAATCTTTATTTTGTTTCACTAGTCAACTTAATGCTGTACAACCTAAAGCTTGGATTATAATAGTGGGGCTTTAGAACATATGTGTGGGGGTTGAAGATAAAGACATGTTTACACATATTGAAAACCTTGCTCAAACCCACGAAATATCAATGCTTGAGGGGCATATTCAGAAGGTTGACAAACAGAGCAAAGTGAGATTGGGGAAAAAATATCACCCTTGAGGATGTTCTTCTTGTTAAAGCTTTTAAATTTAATCCTCTTTCTGTCAAAAAGTTGCTCCTTCAAACGCACATGATTGTTACTTTCTATGAATATGTTTGATGTTTGCAGGACCATGAACACAAGAAATCTATAAGGATAGAAGATGCTAGAAATGGTTTATACATTTTGGATCCAAATAGCTTTGATGTCTTGCATGATAATGATGTTCATAGAAATAAACAAACAAATTGTTATAGTTCTGTCAAGAAGGACACAAGTGCTTGGCTGTGACATAGTAGGCTAGGTCATGTTCCTTTCCAAAAGCTTGTTTTTCTAGATTTGATAAAACAAGATCAAGTTCAAACATGTAAACCGTGTGACATTTTTCACAAGGCAATATCTGTAAGAAAACCTTTCATTGATTCTTCAATAAAGAGCACGAATAATTTTGATCTCATCTACGTTGATGTTTTGGGGCCTTTAGAGTCCCAACTTATGATGGCTACAATTACTTCCTTACTCTTGTTGATGATTTTTCAAGATGCACTTGGACTCATTTGCTTAAACACAAATTAGATGCTTTTTATACTATGACCTGTTTCATAAAGTTGATTAAACATTAGTTTGAGAGGAAAGTAAAGTCGAAGTGATAATGCTTTCGAACTTGGAAGCAGTCATGAGGGTGTAAAGTTCTTTAATGACCATGTCATTCTCCATCAGACCACTTGCACTCGCTCCCCACAACAAAATGGAGTTATGGAGAGGAAACACAAATATTTGTTGGAGACTACTAGAGCACTCTATTTTCAAGCTAATATGTCTTTACCTTATTGGGGGGACTGTATTCGTTATGCTACTTTCCTCATAAACAGGTTACTATTCAAGGCTATACAAGGTATAACACCTTATGAAAAATTGTACTTAACTAAACCTGATTATAGTTCTCTTAAGGTTTTTGGTTGCCTCTGCTATAGAACTGACCTAAGGAAGAACAAAAACAAGTTTGAGCCACGTGGTGCAACAGGTGTTTATATTGGAATTGCAGATAATGAGAAAGGTTACAAGCTTCTGGATCTTGAATCCCAAGCTGTTGTAATAAGTAGAAATGTAATTTTTTATGAGACAAATTTCCTTCTTAACTCTTTACCCACAGAAAATCAAGAGCAAACAGAGGAGGACCCCTTTCCATCCAACAATCCCAGAGCTCATTGTGATGAAGATGAAACACATCATGATCAACATCCCCTAATATCTGAAACTGTCTCAGATCTGCCTATTGAAAATAAAGAGAATGATGAAGCTGAAACTCATCCGCAACAAGAGTTGAGGAGATCCACCAGAGAAAGAGTTTTACCCAGCCATTTGAATGAGTATTTCCTAGGGGGAGTGCAGATCCTTATTGATGATATCTTCACCAACATCTTATGTGAAAGACTACAGAATAAAGGTAACCAAGGTAACTATCGTTCTGAACCTCTTACTAATATCAAATCTTGTAAATCCTTTGCTGTACACAACCTAATTGCCCAGTCCTATTCAGTATTTACACATGTTCAAGCTATTATAGAACCACGTTCTTATAGGATTGCAGTAAAGGACCCAAATTGGGTTGAAGCTATAAAAAAGTGAGTTTCAAGCTCTTCTAGAAAATCACACATGGACCATTGTTGACCCCCCAAAGGCAAACACATTATTGGCTGCAAGTGGATTTTCAAACTTAAGCTACGATTTGATGGAAGTCTAGAAAGACATAAAGCCATATTAGTGGGTAAGGGATACATGCAGAAATACGGGGAAGACTAGTGGGACCTTCTCTCCAGTAGTAAAGATCACAACAATCAGAACACTAGAAACTGTAGCTGTCAAAAGGAAGTGGCAAATAGAGCAAGTTGACATCAACAACGCCTTCTTGCATGAAGACCTAGACGAAAATGTATTCATGGAGATTCCAGAAGGTATGAAAGAAATTCACAAGGGAAAGGAATGCAAACTTCATAAGTCTTTATACGACCTCAAACTAGCAAGTCGACAATGGTATGAAAAACTTTACAGGTTTCTATTTTTACATGGCTATATACAATCCAAGAATGGCTGCTCTCTGTTTATTAAATACAATGGAGATTACAGAACCTTCCTTGGAATATATGTAGACAACATACTTATAACAGGAAATCATCCTACTGAAATAACCA
Organism: Limonium bicolor; assembly: GCA_023374045.1. Classification (NCBI taxonomy): domain Eukaryota; kingdom Viridiplantae; phylum Streptophyta; class Magnoliopsida; order Caryophyllales; family Plumbaginaceae; genus Limonium; species Limonium bicolor. The sequence goes on from CM041781.1 coordinate 55,747,760, forward strand.
AAATAAAATTTGCTTTTAACACAGAATTTAAAATCGAAGACTTATGCAGATTAAGTTTTTTCTTAAGCATGGAATTTCTTTATATAACTCATGGAATTATCCTAAACCAAGGAAAATATGCCTATGGTCTTATAGATGAATACTTGCCATCTAATTCTCGACTTGCAGTGGTCCCTTTACCTGCTGGAATTAAACTTGCTAATGATCAAGGTCAAGTGTTGCAGGACCCAACGTATTACAGGAGGCTTGTGCGCAGAATGAACTTCCTCAGCAACACAAGATTGGATATCACCTTCCCTTTACAACATCTTAGTCAATTTCTCAAACAGCCAACAACAGAACATCTAGGATCAGCTATGCACTTACTTCAGTACATCGAAGGGACACTAAGACAAGGCCTTATCCTCAACGACATACCCACCTTGGATCTAACAGCCTTTTGTGATGCCAACTGGGCTAGCTGCCTCATAACAAGAAGATCCATCAGCGGTTACATTGTTCTTCTTGGTGACACAACGATCAGCTGGAAGTCAAAGAAACAGGAGACAGTTTCTTTATCTACAACAGAGGCAGAATAAAGATCAATTAGAAGAGTCACTACTGAGTTCACTTGGCTCCCTCGATTTCTCCATAAGCTAGGAGTTACAAGCATTATTCCCATTAACGTTAGTTGTGACAACAAAGCGGTAGTTTACATCCCCAAAAATCTGGTTTTTCACGAACGGACCAAACCCATCGACTTGGATTGCCACTTAGTTCGTGAAAAAATTCAGGAGGGTCTAATCAGTCTACACCACATACCAGGAGCTCAACAATTAGCAGATGTACTTACCAAACTTGTTACAACCGATGATTATCAAAAATTTCTCACTAAGACTGGTTTCCAAATTCATACTGAAGACAATCAAAGTGGCTAGCTTGTTCTACTTCACAATGTCATACTTACAATGTTTGAGCATTATTATGCCCTACATCTTGAGGGGGAGTGTTGGAATATACATTATATTCCTAATTAGTTAGTTATTGAGTAGTCAACATGTGTGTCTGTTTACGTTAGTTAATAGCCTCTGTATAGTCTCTGTATCCATATATAAACTAAGTAAACATCAGTCTATATGTAATAGAATATTGCTCTCTCTGTAATTATCTTATAAACAGAAGACTAAGCGTTGACTATATTCATCAGTCATAATACAACTTCTTGATTCCTTCTATATCGCTACACAAACTCCCAAAAAATATTGACATCTGTAAATTCTGAATCTTAGAATAAGTGAGCCTGCTCGTGCCAGGTAATCAAACTTTCTAATCGTGATGTGGGTTCATTTACAAGTTGATGTTGTCTATGTACTATGGTGTTGCTTCGTAGATTACTTTTTAGGCTTTAGAAGTACATGAAGATATGTGTCCCTAACCAATCGCCTCAAGATGTATTTTAAGTTTTTAGATAATAAGTAAAGGGCATTTTACGGTTAGAATAAGTAGGCTACTCTCTGATTTCTTTTTTAGAAAGAAAATAAATGTATAATGTTTACAATTTATTACTCTATAGCAGGCCTATATATTAACATAGATAGTTACGTGATAATTTTTCTGCTCCATATACCAATTCCTAAACATGTATGAAACACTTTGCCTAAGTATACTTAATTTAGAACTGTATTGCATTGTCGTTTTGAAGATTTCTGAGGCTTTTTGCTAAAATTAAAAATAAAGTTCCACATAGAATAAAATTAAATAAGTATAGAAAAATTACTAGATTAAAAATACATATTCACAATTGTCATGTTTTGATATATTCAATTCAAGATAAGTTTGGATCTTATATCATTCTCTCATGACAAACACTAAAGAAAGGAAATAAAAAATTTGGGGCCCAAATATAAGTGGCCCTATTTCGTCGACCAAACTACACGCTGGCAGAATAGTACGAAAATGTCTTAATTTTCTTGAAAGGCAACGTAGGTGTAGGGAAAAAAAATTCTTATATAAGATCCAATCACCATGAGCTCCTTTTCCTTCGCCAACCATCCAAAACCCGTTGGCTGAAGTTCGCTGACTCTAATTCCACGTTCTTTCATAGTGCCATTAAGCGGATAAGGAATAAGAATTGCATTTATTCCATCACTAAAGACCTTGGGGAAGTCCTTAGTGCCCCAGCTAACATTAAAGACTGTCTTGTCACTCACTTCAAGCGCATGCTTGATTCCAGTGGTACGCTTTATAGCTCTCTACAGGACTTCAATCTGGATAACACTAGGATCCTCGACTAGCCTAGGTGTGCTCCCTTAACTCCGCTTGTTGAGAACAAAGATATTAAAGAAGCCCTCCTCTTCATAGGTGACGACAAAGGCCCTGGGCCGGATGGGTTCACAGCCAAATTCTTCAAAGCTCTTGGTATATCATAAATGAAAATGTTTGTCAGGCTATCATGGTAGTCTTTTTAAAGAAATCAACTGTAACGACCCTAAAACCCTCCTAGGAGTTAGGGCCGTTACACGCCGTGAGTCTATTACCTAACGTCGCAAGGCTCTAACGCATTCGCACATAAAACCCAGAACAACATACTTGATTTAAAGTGAAAAGAGAGTTTACAATATTTCGGAATCCAAACAAAAGTAAATACAAAGTCAGGCCCGTGGGCTACATAAAGTCAAAAGCGTCCAAGCGCTAATCAATACAAAGTCTTAACAAACGTAAATAAATCCGAAATCAAATCCCATAAAAGAGAAGGTCTCCAAGCTCAATCTGCATAATGAGTAAAGGGGGTGAGCTCAACAGCCCAGTAAGCAGAAGTCTTCCTCAAGGAAGCCCACTCAAAACAGAAGTAGAAGAGTTCACAAATCAAAGGATGTCATAAGTCGTTTTCGAAATAGAAGAATCAGAAACAGAGCAAATATCAAAGCTGAACAGAACGTCATAACAAAACATTAGTCGGACTTGCGGAAACAAAATGATAGAGTGGGACACTAGACACCAGTAGATACATCAGAAGGGCAAACACTAAAGCCCTATGGATCCGTAGATCCCACACAATAGCCGTAGAGACAACTATGGACCCGTTAGTCACTAAGTATCCAGGGGATCCTAAGAAGAGAATAGAAGGGAACCCGATGAACGAAACAGAAGGAATTCCTACGCAGCATGCTACAGGGCAGCCCGACCGACTATCCAAGGCTCAGAAGCTAAACATCTACGTCCCAAAACAATACAACAAAAATATCATATCAAATGTGCTTAAATAAGCATTTTTTTTATCAGGGATGTGCTTAAATAAGCATAACACATGTATAAACATCTTATTCACACTTAGGGGAGTCATACCCCACAAACAAAATAAAAAAGGAGCTCAAACGACCAAAATAGACAAAACATAAGGTGTGTCCGGACATGCGTCTGACCTTGCATGTCCGGACACGGTGCGAAGCAAAATCAGAACCAGTCTGGACATGTATCCGAACTTACATGTCCAGAAACATGTCGGAATCGAAATCCAGTAGAAGTCCGGACATGTGTCCGAACTTACAAAGTTCAGACATACACTGCTGGAAAAAAAGGAATAAACAACGTTTTTATTTGTCTTTTGGAACGTTTTATAACCGTTTTTTATGCCGGCGACGCAAATGGTCGAGCCTCTTAAAAAACGTGTTGTAAGTGTTATTTATGCATTAATTTAAAAGAACGCTTATCCCTAAAGTGTTTTTTTAAGTGGGTAAGGTGGCGAGAATCTACGAGGCATAAAGAACACTTTCACCTTGAAGCGTTCTTTATGTCCGACTATAAAAAACACTTGTTTATTATAAGCGTTCTTTATGAATATTTATAAAAAACGCTTATCAATATAAGCGTTCTTTATGTCTTTTGGCGTGAGAGTATAAGAAACGCTTATACATATAAGCGTTTCTTATATGGTCCTTTTTTATATTTTTATTTTTTATACAATTTATTACCTTGCGCATAACACAAAATTAAAATCACAAAATCATTCAAAACCTGTTTGTATTGAATATACCATATCAACCAAATTGGTGAATTTTAATTAATAGATCAACAGAAGTAGTACTTTGTTTACAATATAGCGCACATACGCTTAAGTGTAGTATCGATCAACTACAACATTTGTAACTAGCTAGTTAACCAAAATACAAAAAATGGTTCAAGTACTTCGATCATAACATGTACAATACAACCATTTGAAAAAGAAAAGATATATATAGATCATGACTCATGACTTCTTCTAATCAATTTAGTGCATTCAAACACATGTGTGCGCCCTCTCCTTATTGACAAACTTCAGATCGATCGGCTTGTGAATAAGTATTGAGAAGAAATCAACAAGTTGCACAACAGAATTATAAAAGCGATTAACTACACCATTTAAACTTTTCCAAACATGCGCAAATAATTAAAATCACCAATTCAAACACAAAAGTACTTATAATACGTACCTGTGAAGAAATTTCCAATTCGCTAAGACAGTTGTTACCTCTGTTGAAGATGAAAGTACCGACGATCATGATGATTCTTTTGCTGATACAAAAGAGACAGAAGAATAAAAATATGGTACAAAAGAGACAGAGGAAGATACAGATGAAAGGATGAATGAAAACTCAGAAACAGAGAGGTTGAAGAAATTGGCTAAATAGTTAAGTGAGGCTTCCACGAAGTAGAGTCCGGTGGCGATTAACGAATTACCGGCATACTTCATGACCTTGAATGAAGAAAACAGTTTTCTAGAGTAGTTGTATCAGTAGGATAAGAGGAACCTTAGTCGATTATATGGTGGCATGGGGACTATATGAAGATAAAGTGGTACCAGATCGCCCGGTTGATGAGTTTCATGACTTATGGATGGAAACAGAGGTGGAGAAGGTAGACACTTCTCCATCTTCATTTTGGATTGGATTCACACCTTCTTTCAGTTTTGAACATCGATAGGTCGGAGAATCTTCAAACACTTGGACATGAATGTCTGTAGATTGCATGCAGTCAATTGGAATGCTAGCCACACATTGTTGATGTGGGGTGCATCATACCTTTTAAAAAAACTAGATGAAAAACTCTTGACAATTAAAAAGATTGAGAGATTCCCCCTAAGTATGATTCCCCCTGAGTTTGCATGTTAAGCGACTTTAACAAATGATAGCAATAAGTGACAGTTTTTATGCACAATAAGTGATAGCTTTTATGTTATACTGTAACCTTAGTAGATAACTTACTACTAAGGTTACAGTATAACATAAAAGCTATCACTTATTGTGCATAGAAGCTGTCACTATCGATGTTCAAAACTGAAAGAAGATGCGAATCCAATCCAAACTGAAGATGGAGAAGTGTCTACCTTCTCCACCTCCGTTTCCATCCATAAGTCATGAAACTCATCAACCGGGAGATGTGGTACCACTTTATCTTCATATAGTCCCCCATGCCACCATATAATTGACTAAGTTTCCTCTTATCCTCCTGATACCACTATTCTAGAAAACCGTTTTCTTCATTCAAGGTTATGAAGTATGCCGGTAATTCGTTAATCGCCACCGGACTCTACTTCGTGGCAGGCTCACTTAACTATTTAGCCAATTTCTTCAACCTCTCTGTTTCTGAGTTCTCATTCATCCTTTCATCTGTATCTGCCTCTGTCTCTTTTGTACCATGTTTTTCTTCTTCTGTCTCTTTTGTATCAGTAGAAGAATCATCATGATCGTCGGTAATTTCATCTTCAACAGAGGCAACAAGCGTCTACATCGGCCAAATTTGTCTGACTTTTTATCCGATTTTCTCTGTGATGTTTCAGTGTTGTCCAGTTCTGATTGCTTGGTCTACTGAAGCTTCTACAGCATACATACTAGTCAGAGGTGACTAAAGGAATCGAAAAGGAGAGAAGAAAGGTCGTGAAGGAAAATAAAGTTGGTGGGCTCGTCCGAGTTCAATTTTTTTTATTATAGGTTGATGACGATCGAAGGTCATGGGCGCTAGCCAAAAAATGTAAAGGGATACTAAAATAATAACTACAAGAAATTAAGAAGCTGTAAGTAGCGCTAGAGGTCTCTAATATGGCCAATGGTGGTCATATAGATTTCCAAAACATTAGAGGGTTAATTGGAATGCCTAGCTTGACCGGATAACAAATCTGAGAAGAATGTGAAGGAACTTAAAAGTTTTTGATGTTGGTATTGGTAGAAACGTAGATAAACTTCTGGGTGGATGTTAAGGTAAACGCAATATGGGAAAGGGGAATACGTCAGGCAAGCTGCCGTAATGCTATGTCTTTGTAACTAATTAATACATCCTATAGTCATCTGATATTTGCACCCTAGGTTAAACTATAATATAATATATAGCATTAATTAATACACCCTATAATCATCTAACCAAATTAATTTCGCCATATATACTATATTTGTATGCATGCCGAAATGCATTATATTACACATTAATTCTCAAGTCCATTAATTGTACCAGCAAGTAAAAATCAGTACATATATACTACAACAAGCGCGTCTGATTAACAACAATCAGCACATATATAGTAAAAACCAGAGCGCAAGTCCGTTGGTCTACATGCAAAGTTATTCCCAAACACACGTACACACTTTATTCACGCCGTCAATCGATCCCAAACAAACAGATAAACAGGGTATATATGTTCCCGATTAACAAGTTTGGTTTGCAAGCACACATAGGTTAACAACAAATGCGCGAGCCACAGTTTGTTTGCATGCAAAATTATTCCCAAACAATGCACACACAATATATTTCACGCCTTAATCACAAACAAACAGACGCCTTAATCCTTAATCCCAAACAAACAGAGCATGTATATTTTTCCTGATTAAGAAGTTCGGTTTGCAAAATTACCTCATCAGCATAAGAATAAAGCCGACAGATCTAGCGCGCATGTATGTTGTTCCTTTCGCTACTTGGGGCCGGTTGTAATCCAGACGCCGCCGTGCGTGCGACAGGGGTTTGTTCCCTGTTCGTACGATTTGCAAAATCAAAATTAATTACTGAAGAGTATATATATGAAACTAAAGGATCGATAGGCATATATGTGTTCGCAGCTCAATAATATTACCGATAGCGAGAGAGCTCGAGGCGCCGACGATTGATATCGACACATGCATGCATCAACAGTTTGGCCGCCGGGTTGCAGAGAAATGTTAGAAGCTAGTGAAGATGGCGAGCGCATAGAAGAAAGGGGAAGAGAAGAGGCGTACCGCGGCGGAATCGAAATGACATTTAATTTGGGATGGTTTGGATTGAGATCTAGCTTAGCGTATTTACAGAGAGCGTTTGTGGTAGGGGAACAGTCGCGATTTGATTGATGATAAACTGGGCGGGAGGGCGAAAAGATGTGAGTGTATTATAATTTAGGTAACATAAAAAATGCTTCACTTAAGAAGCGTTTTTTATGCTAGCATAAAGAACGCTTCTTAAGTGAAGCGTTTTTTATGTTATCGTGCCTAAACACTTAAAAAACGCTTCATTTCTGAAGTGTTTTTTATACATGTCTCTTTAAAGAATGCTTTGTAGCAAAGCGTTGTTTTTGACTTTGGGCTTGATAACAAAAACAACGCTTTGTAAACAAAGCGTTGTTTAAGATGTCCGGCCTATGATTAAAAAACGATTTACAATATAACCGTTGTTAAAGGGGCGTTGTTTATTTTTTTTTCCAGCAGTGATATGCCGAGAGCAAAATTAGAAAAGTCCTCTCATGCTGTCCGGACTTACATGTCCGGACGCATGTCCGGACACTTCAAAAACGTTGAAAACAAAGGCGCGCCAGACAACACGTCCGGACGTCACAAAATGCCAGTTCATAAAATGTAACAGAGGCGCAGAAAAACGGGACAAAATAACGCTAAATTCTTCCCAATTCCACAATCAAGCAAATCAGTCCCCTTGGGAGTTTAACCATTTCAAAACAGACATGAACCAATTGCAAATTCACACGACACAACACAAATCAATATAAAAAACGTGAATAAAATCAGCAATCTCGAGGGTGAATGAACAACCTCAATTCCATCCCCCACTTACTTGAATTTGAAGAGTAGAATCTGTCCAAACGATGTCTGTAATCAGCCCAACAAACAACAATAGAGAAGCAGCACAGAATGACGCTAAATTGGCAAATCGAACAGCCCAAAATCTGAAACACTGCACTTCCTAAAACAGCAACGAAACTACCGAAGCCATAAGGAACCAAACCTGGATTCACAGAGGAGACTGACCCAAACAACAACAGAGAAACGGGACAGCAAACAGCTAAATTTGGGAGCAAAATTAGAGCACCAAAGAGAGGAACTGTAGAGCGGTACGTACAAACTGTCAAGAGGGAAATGTCATTCTTGAGAAACTGATTGAGAACTACCGAAAAGAAATAATGGAATTTCTTTTTCTTATATTCCACTTACCAAAATAAAGAGAGGGAGAATGACCTCCTTGTCCCTCGTCTTTAACCAAATGACTCCGAGGTCCCGGTAACTAAATAAAACCACACACTAAAAGATGACAATAAAATGAAACGTTAGGAAAATCTGAAATACAAACCGGGTTATTACATCAACTCCACACTCATTACCCTTATTCCTAAATCTGATGTGGCCTCATCCCTGGGGGACTATAGGCACATCTTGTGTTGTAATACGTTATTCAAAATCATTAGCAAAATTCTAGCTGAGAGACTCATAGACACCCTACCCTACCTAATGAGTGATAGTCAAGGGACCTTCATCAAAAGGCGGCTCATATCAAATAGCATTCAACTCTGTTCCTATCTTATGAAACATTACCAAAGGGCCCATATCTCCCCCCAAGGCATGACAAAGATGGATATTAGCAAAGCTTTTGACTCTTTTGATTGGATCTTTCTTTAGGACACCCTCTCCTACATGAATTTTCCCTTGAACTTTGATAACTAGATTATGCAATGTGTGACTTCCACCTCTTTCACTATCAACATTAACGGTCCCCCCACTAGGTTTTTCAAAGGCGAGAGTGGGTTGTGGCAAGGAGACCCATATCCCCGCACTTATTCACGCTGGTTATGGACGTGCTCTCTCATCCCCTTGATCAACACCACCCCTCCTCTGTGTTTTACTATCATATCTCACGTAAATCCTTGTGTCTTTCCCACCTTTTTTCATGGATAATGCCCTTTTATTCTGTAGAGGTGACTAGGAATCTATTTCTCTCATGCTATTCAATCTCTTCTCTGATGCCTCTGGGCTCAGGCTTAACCCCTCCAAGTCTGACATTTTTCTCGATGGAGTCAGCCCCCATGGCGATCAAATAATTCAATCAACTAGGTTTAATTAGGCTCCTTCCCCTTTCGTTACCTAGCATCCCTATTACCGCTAGGAAACCTAGAACTGTAGGCTTTAACCCCCTTATCAACAACATCCATAGAACTTTCTCCTCCTGGGGTGGTAAATCTCTCTCGTTCGTGGGTAGGATCTCCCTAATCCAAAGCACCCTATTTGGTATGGTTGGCTTTTAGGCTTCCAACATTTCTATACCAAACACTACAAGAAAAAGATGTTTTAACTACCGATGAATTGCTACTACACATATATTGGTATCTAAATTGGAAAATTGCTACTGATTTTTAATATAATTAACAAAGTGGTTGCTTTTGTGCTACCACAACGATAATGGTAGCTAAACTTTTAGCCAGTAGCTAAATGTCTACCGCCTTATTAGATTACTACCTTCAATAGTAGCTATCTTATCTTTCATTATGATAGTTTTAGTAAAAGTAATTTTACTACCAATATCGATAGCTAAATTAATGAATTGGTACTACTTGGTTGATGTTAATTCAATCATGGTAGCTATTATGCTACTATTTGAGCAACGGTAGCAAAAATATTCTAATCAATAGCTAAATAGCTACTATTTTGAAAGTTGCTACAGCCATGTAGAGAAGCGAAATTATGAAATTGCTACTAGCACTTGATTACGGTTGCTGTTATGCTACCATTTTTGCTATGTTAGCAAATATTTTTAACAAGTAGCTAAATTGCTACTATATAAGTTTCAAAATTGCTACCGTCTAATAATATTGATGAAAGTTCAGTTGATATTGTGCTAGAATAAAAGAATTGATAGCTAATATCGTAAACTTTAATAAAGTTATATTTGTTTTATAACTTAAACATATGATTAGTACATAATTTAGAATACTAACCTATATAACTACTACCATAGTGGATATATTATCTTCTTATATAAATATTTTATTTTTATAGTTTTTTTCAATATAGTACGTTTAGTATATTTTACTTCTTGCCTTTTAGCTATCGAAATTTTAAAAAGAACTTTAAGTAAACAAAAATTTTCTAATTCGTGAAAATTAATCAAAACTACATACCACTTCAAGAATTTATTTATCATATAAGATATATCTAACATAATATATTTTTGATACTTTTAATATTTTTAATTTTCAAAGTATCTCATGTATTAATAAATTAATAAAATAGAGTACATTTAATAATAATTGAAACTAGTACATATGTTGGTTAAAATTTACAATATTAATATAAATTAGTTGTCCAAATAATTTAAATTAGTAAATGATATATATGTATATAAATTTTAAATTTTGTGCAGCTTTATACATTTTACTATATAATTCTTTTAGTTTACAAAATCACATAAATTAATAAAATATAAAAATACAATAAATAATAACAATTTCAATTAGTTGACACGTTGGTTAAAATTTGCAAAATAAATACAAACTATATATATAAAATTTATAAATGTTTAAAGTTTTTGTAAATGATAAATATGTGTTTATTTTTAAATTTTTATACAATTTTAAGCCAACATATACTTTTATTTTTATTATTTTGACCGTACAAAATTAATATCATAATATTCTGTAAATTAAAATATCAATATGGCTTAGTCAGACCTAAATCTTTTTTTTATTAATTTTTACATATCCAATGTTTGATCATATCTCGACAAAAATTTTCATTTATATTTAAAGTATCAAACATTCAATATATACATGTAGTATGTAAATATGTTGTGAATAACTATCATGACCCAATGGTTAAGATAATATCTATCTAGCCCACATGTCACAGGATCGATTTCTCATGTGTGCACATTTTAACACACTAGTCTGAATTAATAATGTCATTGGTATGAGGTCCGTCCTCCACACCAGAGACTCGCCACCACCTCTTTTTTTTTAATACAGGTTCTGCCCGCTACTGTAAGAGGAAGCATGCGATCAATATGGTGAGAAGAGCTACTATCACTAACGTGATATACTACATCTGGATCGAGAGAAGCAAGCGAGCCATGACTATCTGAGCTAAAGACCCACTCGAATTGTTACAGACATCAAGGTTGCGATGAAAGACTCCATCATAGATTTTGATCGGTTAGACAGGGTGCTTTGCTCATAGAGTTCTGTTAGTGTGGGACGCTTTTGTTTTTGTATCTCCTTCCTATTTTGTATATCCCATATGATTGATGCTTGGCGCTATGCCTCCTTTGTATGGCATGAGGAATTAAAGCTTTTACACGATCCCCTTCCCCTTAGCCTAGTCATTTTTTCTGTAGAAATTACATTTTATTATTAATATATGACCTTTTTCCAACAAAAAAAACAAGGGCAAATTTATAATATATCTCTTTTTTCTTTTGTAATTCATAATATATCTGTGTTGATTTTCGTAATTCAACTTTGAACATGATTAAATGTTGTCCAAAATTGATAAAACTTTACATGGACGATGCTAAATTGTTATATTTTGGTCCAATATCAAATTTGAAGTTTTTTAAGCTGACATGTAAAGTTTCATCAATTTTGGATAACATTTAAGCATGTTTAAAGTTGAATTACGAAAACCAACAAGGATATATTGTGAATTACAAAAGAAAAAAAAAAGTATATTGTGAATTTTCAAAAAAACAATCATGAGCTCCTTAGGAGATCAGAGATCAGGCTTTGCCAAGCCTGTCAATCGTCATTGTCTTTGTAATCAATATTGATGTCCAACGAGCCAATTAATGAGGAAGGAGTTGCGTACTTGGTCCGGCCCATCAACAGTTTGCCCAAAAACAACCATACAAAGTATATATGTATCCTTGTTTTATTAACAAGCTAGATCAACACCAAACACGTTCATCTGTTAATTGTTTTTTAGTGAAGTAGTACAGCAGATTTGACCACAAAAGCAGCAATATGCATGCATACATGCAACCATGTATACATACGCAGGTTGTACTTTTCTTGCTCGCAAGCTCTCTATATTGATAGATAGTGCTATAATATTAACTACTAGTCTTCCTTGTATTTCTTGCTCTTACTCACATCACCTTCTCTTCCACTACAGAGTATATATGTAGATACATACTCATACATAGCTTCGCATTTATATATAAAGACTTACCTAACCATTATATGTATACATATAACCCCAACTACTAGAGCAAAAGTGATATTCTTCTTTTGTTTTCTTTTATGTTCTATCGCTTTTCAATTTGAAAACGACCGGTGATTTATTGAGTGTTGTTGGCAAGACCGGCATTTATTGTTTAATTGTAGAGCGTGTGGTTGTGTTGATTGTTTTATGCGGATCGATATGCATGCATGATTGTAGCATGAACATGAAATAGAGTGATTTAAATTGTACTAGTCAAGAGTGATTTATAGGGTAAAGAGAGTGGTCGGCCTTTTCTTTGACAACTTCCTTCTCACTCGCTAGCCAATGCCCTAGTGTCTTCTCTTCTTACTGCTGCAGGCTTGTGGAACATTGATCTTCTCCAAGCTTGATTTCCACTCTCGGATGTCAATCTAATCACCCAAATGCCTCCTCCTCAGCAGCTCACAGACTCGACTTCTTCCTGGTATTGGGGCTTTACTTCCTCAGGTGCTTTTTCAGTTAAATCCGCATACCATGCAGATTTTCATCGTCGACATTTCGTGGATTCTGCTTCATCCTCCAATCATGGGAATCAATTGGGTAAAGCACTTCCATGTCTCAAGAAGCCGAGTCTTCCCCTAAGGGTCCAATTATTTGCTTGGAAGCTCCTTAATGGTATTCTCCCTTGCAAACTGACCTTGGCTACACGCTTGAAGCTTGTTCATGCTGATCATCATTGTCTCTGTTGTGGTCAACCTAAATCTTTGTCCCATGTCTTGCTTCACTGTCCTGGGATTTTCCACTACTAGAATCTCTACTTAGACGTCATGCCTCCCCTAATTGTCTCCTCAGATGCGGCTTTTCTTGACTGGTACTCGCACTTTTACCACTCTTCCACTCTACCATCTTTAACAACTATCAGCCTCCTCCTCTAGCGCCTATGGTTCATCCGTTGCCAAGTCAATCACAACTGCATCACTTCTTTTGATCAAGGCTGGTGCCAAGCGGACAACTTCCTCAAAATTACTACTTAATCACCGCAATCGTTACTGCAGCATTGTCTACAACATCCGCACTTCTTGGACGTTTATGTGGGCGGTAGTTTTGACAAGTTTAATCATTTTGGTCTTGGTTATGCTGGTTTCCAAGATGGGGTGCTCAAGTTGGCGGGTTTCAAAGGAGGTTCTGGGCCCTACATTTCGTCTCAGGTAGAAGCTTAGGCTTTGGAGCTTGGCCTTCAGGCTGGTTTGGCTTCTGATGCTCATTCGATCCGCCTATTGACCGACTGCAAACAACTTACTGACTACCTGGATCAAAGCCCTTCCACGACCTTCCTTCCCTCGGTCTGGGATGTTTTACATCGCTTTCTAGGATCACTATGCATGTATCCGACTATAACTTGGTTTCACGTACCAAGATCTGACAATTTGTCAGCCTATTACTTAGCCAATTTAGGCCGATGTACTCAGTCAACTCAGCAATGGTCCTCTGGTGCTATACTAGAGTATGTATCTAGGCTATGTAACTCTTAATACAACCTTGCATTTTCAAAAAAAAAAATCTTTATAAGTACGTAGTCAAAGATATTAAATAATAGCTACCATGTCAGTAGTTGGCTCTAAACGTGGTCTATTTTTTCTTCCTTACGGTGGGATCGTTGTGCCTTTCTCACATGCCCTCTTATCTTTCTCGTCTTTGTCCTCACTTTCTCCAGCTCTAATCCCTAATCAAGCCTGTTCTTTTCTTTCTCAATCGATGCCAGTTGACTCCTTTCTCCCACTATCATAACTTCCCTCTAGTTAAATTAATTTGGCCTTGAAATGGTTGCGCCCACTTTCGGGCATTTGATGTGAGGGTGGGGAAAGGCCCATCCATCTCTCCCCCTTTTTTCTTTTAGTTTGTCTTCTTCTTTTCCGTTTCTTCTTTTGTCTTTCCGTTGCTTCTTTATTGCTGTAGAGTTTGGTCTGATTTTATTGATCAAGTAATGAAGCTTCTATTCTCTACTTTTTATACACTCTGAGCTCTCTGTACCTCGAGGACGGCTAATCCAGGGATGCATGCAATGGTTGATGACTGGCCAACACGGTATGCAGATCTCTCTCGCCCAAAAAATTCTACCCTCAAGGCCCAAGAAAACATGACAACGACTAGTGGGGAAGTCATCTGCAGGGTGGATCTGAATAAGTAGTGTTGGTTTCTTGAAGTTGCAGAAGTTTGTGGCAGCTTGCTCTTTGTTGGTGGCCTTGAATATGTCTAGCGTTGTGGGCTATGCATATTCCTCTTTTGGAGGCTTAGTTGCTGGCTGCTTTTGTTTAATCTTGGTCATTCGTACTGGCGCTTCACCTTGTTTGGCTGGTGTTTTTTACACTTTGTTGATAAGTGCTTAGTTTCCTTTAAGTGTGCTTGCTTTTGGTGCTCTTTTTTTTCCAGGCACACCTTAGGAGCCGACGTTGGTCATGCCTAAGTGTCAGTAGCAGTTATATAAGTTAGGCTGTGATGATCTAGTTCTTCTTAGTTGATGGGTGTGGCTCTTGTTATCTTAGCTAGTCATAGGTTAGTTTCTTTTCGCTTGGTTTCTCTCCCGTCGGTTTTTGTGGTTTTGTTTGTTAACGGTTCCGCTCTAAATCTTGGTTCTCGATGAATCATACTACTGTTGCAATAGCCCATTGGGCCTCTTTTGCTCATAGTAGTCTTGCCATCTTTAGATCTTTATGATCATCAGTGATGAACCATATTTCTCATTGGTTGTTAATAAATTGGTGGTTTGGTTATCTCTAGTTGTGTTTTCCTTCATTTATTTCTATGGGCTCTAGGTTTGTAATTTCCTTTTCTTATGTAATATATATGTATATGTTTCAAAAAAGAAATTAAATCATGTGTTTATGTTCAAAGAATATGAATGTTAATGCTTAACCACAACAAGAATATACATAATTGGCTATTGTGATATGAATACTATATAAAGATAAGTAATGGAACTTGACCCACGTTGATAGGATCAGGGTGATGACTGAATAGGACTGAGGGGTTAGTCTCAAACCAACTCAACTATGCCCGAGAATGTAGATGCCGAAGCTTTTGTTGAAATTTACAAGAGCAGAAAACTTGTATTGAAAACTTAAAGATGAATTTACAACTTAGTTCTCTACACTTGGGGTTAGACAGAATAGCTCTGCCTAACACCTACACTCAAACACTCTAAATATAGATCAATACGTATGAAGTGTTTAGGTGCAATAGCTCTATAAGCTAGATGAATCTATATGAGCATAGAATGAACTTAGTCTCAAAAATAATCTCTCAAAGTGAAAGCTCTCTCTCAGTATGACTTTCTCTATAAAAATGTGTAAGTGAAAAGCCCCAACTATTGTAAATGTCTTCTAACTGGTTAAATACTGATACAACCCGAAGTAACTACTCCAATGACGTGTAAACTGATGTTTCCATGACCTTGCACTAAGCATTGGGTGGGAAATATCTCAACTGCTGTGCGGCTGACTTGTTCTAGCTCAACTGCCACATAATGACTCACTTTGATGTGCTTTAACTACATTCTACTTTGTTGTTCGTCCTTGAAAGTGATGGATAGTTATTTCCTTACTTTTACATGTTCTAGCTTTAAGTGCGTTTTCTCGCTACTACTTTGATTATTCAGACTTGTCTTTGCCGTGGGACTTGTTATGGCCCTTTTTAACCTTGATCCCCTTGATTATCGAAGCTGGTCAAATGTGAACATGTGTAGAAGTTATTTCCTTGTATTTCTCCACGTTCTAACATTAGAGGTTCAACTCCTAGCTTCTAGAACTTCCCAAGAGAATATTATGTCGCAACACGACTCCTTCACTCAGTGAGACTCCTTCTGTCATTCAGACTTACTTTCATACCATTATCAGCAAAACCTAGGATTTCAACAATTTCCCCCTTTTTGCTGATGATGGCAAAGAGAGCCAACTCTTTCAAAATGAATTGAAATTCCCCCTTAAGTTGAGCATCATTATTAAATGAATGTAAACCGCTTGTTCGATCGAGTCTGGTTGACAACCAAACATTGTCCGTCTTGATTCTTTGTCTGAGGGCAGGCTCTGGATGACTAGTTCTCTTCACTGGGAGTTACTGTTCATTAAACTCATACTCTTTCTGACTTGTTCTCTTTTTGTTGCATCAATTCTCAAGCCGACTCTTGCTGGCAGCTAGGCTTTGACAATCTTAAGCAAAACTCAACTTTACACACTTCCCCCCTTTTTGCTGATGATTCTAAAACCACTCGAGTGAATCTCGTAGCAAGAGTTAACCTGCAAAAAAAACATACAAACAAAACAAGCTTGAAAGAACCAACCTCCTTGACTGATTCCCCCTTACTCCAATATTCCTCCTAAGTTTGAGCACATCATTTAAGACAAGACTAGTAAGAGAAGAGCATCATACAATTACATTTAGCTTAAACAGATATAGTCGGCTTGAACATAAGCAAGGCAAAATCCATAAGTGCAATTTAAGTCTTCTTACCATAAAAACATTAATTTGTCTTACTGAGAATGAGATTCACTGCTTCCCCCCTTTTGACATCATCTAGAAAACAGGGTGAGTCTACATGACACCCAAAAGCAATCACATGGCTAAATAGTCAACTGATAGAGTCTGTCAAAGTTTGATAAAAAACACCTCCAAGATAAACAAAGTTTGAAATAGGTTAAAAGTATGGTCAGGGGTGTAGGCTAGAAAATGGAGTTCAAGACTTGGTCTACTTCTTGATAGTGACCCATTCATTTTGAATCTCAAGTGAGTTGTTGATGTGGCTAACTGTGGTGGTGAAGCTTATGGACCAAAATATTCATACCCTAATGTGCAAGCCAGCCTTGCTGTGAAGCCCAAACCAGAGTCACGCGACTTCCACTCTTACAAGTGGTGGTCGGAGCAAGAGTCTTCTTCAGTTTAATTATAAGTTGAAGAGGCGAGGCTAATTTGCTTGGTTTTAGCCTTCTCATGGGATTTATATCTTTTTTTTTTGGAAATTCACTTCAATTACATGAGTAATTTTTAGCTAGAGCGACTCTATTTGTATTTTTGTGCAACTTGACTCTAGCAGTACTTCTTGGGAAGAATGAATGTAACACCCCTACTTCATAATCAACCCGTAATCCGATCATTAACGTAAATAAACAATTCAAACGCAGCGTAACTTAAACCATAACCAAATTAAATCTGGGTGCTACCGCCGTTACCCACCCATGTGAGTAACAGGGCAATCCAAATAACATACATTACTACTAACACTGTGATGACTAGAGATAGTTAAATCCGAATTACAATACTTGCCATAAATACGTGAGCATTTACTACATAGTTATACAGCCGAATGTTCGATCCAAAAGATAAACCAAAATACAACCAAAATAGAGTTGTCTCTGATATCTACCCAATCCTGCACTCCGCGTCCTTCGTCAGCTACGAACCTGTAATATGTTGGCCATAAAAGACTCAACACAATTGCTGAGTATGCTATCATGCAACCGTCATGCAACCTCAGACTCCCTTAAGTAATTTAGCGAGTGACATGCGGTTCCATTTTCATGTATTTCCATTTAACGTAATATAATCATAATACAACATTAACTTAAACATCACGTAAACATGTTGTAGCAACTCAACCAGCGTACATATAACATACAATTCCACACATCATTCAACCATATAGTCAATTCATAAACAGCCCAAGGTAAGAACATACGAGGGCTATTTATTGACTCGTTCTCGATAACTAGCCTTCGAGGCTCAAGTTTGTTCTCCAAGTCTTGTGAAAGTAATTGTCATTTCACGTTAATATTCAACTAATAGTTTCTTCATTATTATTCAACTCTTTTTTTAAGGAGTCGTCAAGTTAGAAGATGACTCATTATAAACAACGTACCCCTATTCGATAACGGGTCACCAAGTGCAGTAGCCATGCACCAACGGTAGTGCCTCCAACCAACGAGTCCATCCGGCTCTCTGGCTTTCCACAATTCATAGTTTTCAGTTCACATCTTACCCTATTCTATGGCGGGGTACCAAGGGCCGTAGCCTTGCACCAACGGTAGTGTCTCCGACCAAGGAACCTATCGGTTCTTGGAATTTAATACCTTGAGCGGACCTGTAACAGTCATCCCCTCATGATCACATGCGCAGCCAGGCGAACCTGGATTTCCTCATCATATTCATCATCCACCATTTCCAATACTTCAATGTATGATTAAGTTCTCTTAATCTAATTCCTTAAGATTCATTCTTAGGATTCCAGTGACTAACTATTTGAATGTATTGTGCCTTTCAGGTCTCATGTATGCCTAGAAGTGTCTAGGGCATTCACATTCGAGTTATGTTTCATAAGAGCGGTTTCTACCTGAAATACCCCTAACATTTAAATAATTAAATATAAGTAAATATATATTATTTTTAGAATTATGAATATTATTTGGGGATTACGAAATCCTAAAAGAGTATATAAACACTCAGGCGTTAGAAAACGCACCTAAATTCCTTAAGGTCATAAACGAGCGTTAAAAGCCCGACCTTAAGTTAAATAATTATATAAGCTATGGATATTATATGAATTTAACTAAGGATCATCTTATGATCTTTAAAATACAAGTTCTCAGTTAGAACTGAGTAAAAATACAAGGTTCTCGGAAGTTCCCGATGTGGGTCCCATAAAGGCCCGGGAATGTCTAGGAGGAGTGCCAAGGTGGCACAAAACCTTATAAAAATTATTCTTAGAGTTACTAAAATCATTATTAATTATTCTAAAGAGAATTTCCAAGCCACTTCTTCAAAAATAAGCAGAGAGCTCGGGGGGAATTTCTTAACGCTCCTTTTATCTCGGGAGTGCCCCTTTAGCCCGAAAATTGAGTTACAAGTTTATATAACCCTATATAACTTAATGTAACACCTTAATATATTATTATTGACTATAAAAATGTCAATAAACACTTGGAAGTCATAGCGACTAATTGATTCCCAGAAAAATCCTTAAAGCACAAAAACACACTTTCGGGTGTCATAAAAATGCATTTTACGCAATTGTCTTGAAGCTTTTGAGGAGCCACGAGTTAGTAATCTTAAAAGTGGATAAAATGACCATCAAAACCAATTGATGGCAGTACTAAACTCATAGTATAAACAGGGGCGATTTTTAGGTAAAAAAGATCACCTTAAAAACTTCCATCCTTTATCAAAATAAAAATGTACCAATTAAATGCTGGAATCTATTACACATATTAGTATGGTCTTAGTACAATATAGTGTAACAAAAATTAAATAAAAAATTAATCTCAATTGATCCCTATATACCATGCGTTAAAATGGGTAGATTTTGGCAAGTTTAGTTCAAAATCTTTGCCTAATGTATTTGTGACTCACGCATGACCTACTTGACAATTAAGCAACTTAAAATACTGGAAATGAATCTTCCTCATACACGTATGACCTGCAAAAGAAAAAAAAAACAAAGATAAACAAGGTAACATTATTAACTAAGCTAATAAAACCTAAACTAGTATGGTAGCATTCCATCATCGTAGGACTCCATGAATTAGTGCTGGTGGTATGCTCCTTCACATGCGAGTACACCTGCATAAAAAGGCAAAGTAAGAAACAATAATTCAGCTTATTTTTATGAAGATAATTACATGATCATTATGTAGGCAATTAACAAAAACTAAAAGTCTAACTATACTTTCTAGCACTACCGTAGGTATGCAAGCAATGGAGCTGCTACCTCCATTGATGATACTCCACCAGCCGTTAAACCTGCATAAATAAACAGGTTAGTGCTCAATAATTTCATATAAATCAAGCTAATATTAAACCAAAGAAAAACATGAACCTAACAATACCACTAATTGCCTATAAACTACAAGTAATCAAGGCTGCTCACATGCTCACATGCTCCATTACCGTAGCAATAAAAGGAAGTGGAACTTCCACTTCAGTTGCTGATCGCATCCACCTGCAAAACGAAACAAGTTACAGCAATAAACAATAAAACTTATACCACATGATTGTAGATGATTGAATACCCCATTGCTGAGTCCGATTGCACTACCTGCAAAATAGAAAAGATTAGTAATATTAATAAACATGATAAGTCCTAAACTAATAGACATGATCGGTTTGTTTGATACTTAACAAACTAAGTGGAGCTCCAATTATACCGATCGTACCTGCATGACAAAAACAAATGAGTGTGATTAATATACATAAAATCATTACATATCCTTACCTTACAGCCACTCCTTTTACCGATTGGTGCTGAATAAATAGAGGTGCTTACTCCACCAGCCACATGCCTAGCTGATTAAGAAATCATGTAGCTAATTTAAATAAGCATGAACATGACAAACGAACTAAAGGAGTTGATTGCTGTCATCCCCCTAAAACTTACGTAGGAGTTTTCATCTCATTTGCCATGCTTCATTTACAAATGGTGAGTGTCCCTTCTTGATTCTCTCTTTTCTTCATTCTCTAAATCAATTCCTAAGTCCTAATAACTCCATTAATGGTGTACTAGTTTCTAACACCATTTCTATGTAAATTCCTAGTTAATTCTATCAAGTCTTGAGGCAAGAAAACATCCTAGCAAATCTACAAGGAAATCGCCAAGCATATATGCTCCAAGGTGGTTCCTAAATTCAACAACAACACAAGGAACAACAAGATCAAGTTAAGGTATATTTTTATGTTGAAAACCCTAAATAAATTCCTTGTAGTATTTTCGAAATTTAGGAACTTCTAAACCAATATTTTCTTCATTATTTCATGAAGGAAACTTGAATCTACAATCATCTCAAGGTGTATCAAAAATACCTTGAAAATTCCTAAGGTAAGCTCTTGTAAAAATTACTGCATATATTATTTATAAACTTTGTTAGAAATCTAACAAATAGATCTCCTACATATATACAAGGAGTTCGAAATATCTTCATCAAAATAGCTTTTGGAGAGCTTGGAGATTCAAGGAAAAATCAAGTACAAGAATTGTCTTGATTTAAGGGTAAGTTTATATAATTAAGGTTTATTAACTTTAAGCTTAATTTGAGCTTCAAAATTTAGTATAAAAATTATGTTAAGGCCATGTTAATATTAAGGCCGAAAGTTATTAAGTTAAAGTATCAAAGAAGATAATTTATAACATATAAGGTAAGATTATTACCTTAAGGTATAAATATATGTCACAAAAATTAATTAGGATACACATATATTAAAACCGAAATATCTAAGGATAATATGTTCTATTTTTAGTTTATAATCATTCTAAGTCATTAGCATAATTTTTAGAAGTGTTATATGGCTTATATACATTTATAAGTATTTATTATAAGGTTTAAAGCAAGTTTTAAAACTATATAGTAAAATAAAATTGGAGCCGAGAATGATATGTATTATTTGAATGATTTTCGAAATATATAAGTATATTAATTTATATTATAATTTTTGGGAGTATTAAAAATAGCTACAAGTATTTAAATGACAAGTTCATAAAGTTATGTGGTTAAAATGTAATTTTTGAAAAGTTTGGGATACAAATACTAATTGCCGAGAATATAAGGGGTGATTTGGTATGTTATAGTATAATATAAGGTAGGAATTAATATCATGAATTTTGGTGAATTTAAATAAGTGTTTAAATGTTAAGAATACCATTTACTAAAGTTTTGGGACTATTTTGTAATTATTGGGAAGTTTAGGATGTTACCGAAAATACATACTCCCTCCGTTCAACAATAACTGTCATTTTAGAAACTTGCACACTTATTAAGAAAAGTAGGACAATGACGCATGTGCCCCTACTTTTTACTTTTCCATTTAGATAATAATTACTTTTATATTGAATAGTAGGGGTAAAAGTGGAAAGAAGTGTGTCAAAAAGCTAGAATGACAGATATTTTTGAACAAGAATCACATCCTAAAACGACAGATATTAATGAACGGAGGGAGTATGATTTTATTGGTATATTAAAGTATTAATTGTGAAATTAAGTCTTGGTCAAAGTGTTGACCAAAAACTTTAGGTTAAAATGATTTATGACATAAAATATTAAGTTTATAAAAGTTTTGGGGTGAATATGTAATTTATGAAAGTATATATGAAGAATAGAATTTAATGTGGGCGGAAATGTAATTTAAGAAAAGATACGGGTTACTTCGGTTATTTAAAGAAATAAAATATTTAAACTATAGTTTATAAGTCAATATGTAACTTATATAAAGTTTTGGGGTTAAAAGTGTAAATATGGAAACTATATGATTTAGCCGAAGAGCTTATGGGCTAAATTGACAATTTATAAGATTTTTGGTATTAATTGTAATTACCAAAATAGTATGAGGATTTTGGTGATTTGTAAAAATAAGATGGTTAATTAATATTTACTAAGGTTAATGAGGGTAGTTAGTGAATTATAAAAGTTATAAGGATATTTGGCAATTTATGGGAGTTAATATAATTGTCTTACAAATTTTCGAAATTGATAAGGGTATTTAATAAATTATAAAAGTATATGGATATTTGTTAAGTTGTAAAAGTTAACGGGATCAATTGTGATTACCGGAAGATTATATGTGGCTATTTAGTAATTTATTAAGTTGTTGGGTATATTATATAAATACCGAATTAATAAGGTTGGTTTTGTAATTTAATAAGAAAAGGAAGTGAAATTAGGTAATATAATGCATTGTGGTATATTAAGGAATATAATATAAAGTTTATAAAATAATTTTGGTTATAATAAAAATGACCAAGGGATATAATATAAATGATAAGTGGAAATAATTATAAGTATATAAGGTAATGAGGTACCGTATAAATGATAATTCATTATCACATGTGAGTTTCACATAAAATGATGAACTGCTAGGTTATCTAGAACCACTGTTAAAATAACAGGGGAAAATAAATAACATACGGAGTTATTATACGACGAGTATAAATATTACAGTGACAGTACTGTAATATTTAGTGAATAGTTATATTAATACTACCCGGTATTGCATGTCTAAATAACAGCGTACGGGAAGGGACTACTAAACAGGAGTTTGTCAAGCTAGCAGTTTCTTGGTGAACGGTATGTTAATTGTGTGGTCTGAATGTCCTAAGGATTATCCTGAGGTCCAGGCATTGTGTGTTTTAATGTTTAAGAACGATATCTATGATTTTATGTGAATGATATTGTATGTGGGATTGCTCAAACTGTTGCGTTGTATTTTGTACGCGAATGTCTTGTGACTAAAGTTTATACATCTAAACTGGAAAAAGAAGACTAACTGACCTTTAGGTATTAATGAACCTAACAAGGGTCAAATGTGATAGTCTTATTTCAAGTATTGGTTATTA
The DNA here is from genome assembly GCA_023374045.1 of Limonium bicolor. Lineage (NCBI taxonomy): Eukaryota > Viridiplantae > Streptophyta > Magnoliopsida > Caryophyllales > Plumbaginaceae > Limonium > Limonium bicolor. The sequence continues at coordinate 55,771,517 of CM041781.1, forward strand.
TGTCACTGACAAAAGGGCTAACTTATAAAGAGAGGAATCCAGATCGTTTCGACTTTCTGGTTGCGCATTGTGATCACTATGAGAGACTCAAGAAGGGAGTCACTCCAAATCCATCAGCCACATTCGGGGATGGCGGAATGCACTGCCGTTGGTGCACAGTTTCGACCGGATCGGTCAATGTATATATTTATCCAGGGCCATAAGGTCAGCTGGTGTCGGTTCCTTTGGAACCCAATGGGACACACTGTCCATTTTCACAGGTTAATAGGGGTTGTCCTGACAGGACGCCTAAGGTAAAATTAATTGGAAAGGTTAAGAGGTTAGGGTCATGTGACCTACTAACAAGAACAGTTGTTTATTATGTGCACCGTATTTGGGTTGTTGGTGTTGTTTGTTGTTTGATGTGTATTATTATGCACTAAATGTTTGCAGGTAAATTGTTATGTGATTACTCTGTGTCTACTGTATTACTGTTATTCTTGTAAACCGGATTATCTTGTAATGAATCTAATATCAAGATGGCTAAAACGACTTAAGGAATCTAGAAGGCTTAGGACTACATTTAGCATACCAGCATAGTTTGCTGAGCCCTTCATTGGGCCAAACATTTCAGGTCCCTGAAGAATACACAAGCCGGAGTGCGGGGAACAGGGTAGCTGTTGTGTTTTTATAAACACTTGTGGATTTGTTATGTATTATATTTTGGAGTTTGTTGTGTTTCAGTTAGTTGCTCATTTAGTTAGATTTGGTTTGTAATAAGTAGAGTGCTCAGTATCTGTTCATCACAGCGTTGGAAGTTGTAATGTTGGAAAGAGTAAGGATGCCTTGTTACTCACAATGGTGAGTGACGACGTGTAACACCAAGGTTAGATAGTTTTATTTTCCGCTGCGATTTGCTATTTATTATGCTACGAGTTATGACGTCATTACAGGTTTAAGTTTAGGGGTGTTACACTACCATTCCTCTACCTAATTAAGGAATGTTCTCAGGTTATCGGAATAACACAGTTTATCGTTATCCTTTCTCAAGTGACATTTTTATATTACTCGTCATATCCTAACTCAAGATATAATTGGTGTTGCCTTGGTTCAGTTAAAGCCCACGAACGCATAATATTACAAGTCATTCGAGCAATCAATTTAAAGGCACCAACACCATATATAATCACATATAATCTTATCAAATGATCACCCATATCATCTTATCAATCATTAAAACATATCCAAACCCTAGGTAATCCTCGGGAGCAATCAAATCACACAATAACATACCATACACTAACGTGCAAGAAGCAGACGTCCTATCCCGCGCCCGTCCTCTTAATCTCTTAGCTTTGAAATAAGTCGCTAAGTATTAATTACTGTAGTTCACTAAACCATCCGATATTCCCTTGTAATTATAAACCCACATAATTAACCCCGTCGGTTAATTATCCATTATTCGGTTATTACTTAGGGTATCCGTATACCGGATTATTCATTAATCCTATCTCGGTGTTAGTAACGAACATGGGGTATAATCTTACAACCATTAGGATTTTAATTCTCATAACCTTCTCACCTTTTAACCATGTCTATATATATAGATTCATATAATTCATTATTTTATGTTATGGACATAATTGACCTCATGTATTAATGAACTTTAACTACTTCATTTAATTTAATGAGTTGGTAAAATTGACCCTCTTTGGTGAATGTAGTTGACTTGGTCAATTTAGTCAAATTATCGGTTTAGTCAACACAGTCAACCCCCTATTGGTCGAAGCGGTCAAGGTCAACATTGTTACATATGATAATAAACTTATAATTCATTCTAGGTTTAATAATCTATTATTCAATCCAATCTTTAACCATTTATGTAATGGTTATATAATTTCCAACCTTAGGTTAATGACTTAGCTTAGAGTCCTCATCATCCCCATACCTATTTACCTCACAAACTTTAGTATAAAACTCTACGTATCCCTAACATTCATTATTTCATGTGAATTATAAAACTCTTTAATTTGTACCGACCTTTATATACTAACATTAGGATTCTATGCTTAATGTTATATAATATAATTCTAAATCTTATCATATAATCCACAGTATAATACCAACCTTAGTAATCTTTTAATTCCCACCATTTCCAAACCTTAATATTAACATTAAGAACTTTTTACTTAATTTTACATTACATAACTTCAAATCCACTTATAACTTATATCCAACTCTTTCCTTAAATTATCCTATGGTCCAAATCAAATCCTTTATAATTACAATCTGACCCCAATCTGTACGATTCGGTTTCTACCTAGATTTTTCTATAATTTCAAATTTACCCCACAACCTTTTATAACTTTACAATTTCCACCAATTCTAATATTTTGCAATTCCAATATCTTACTTAACTCAATTCAAAGCTTCAACCCACACTTTTCATATTTTTAACATTTCTTTCTCTTACTTGGTCAAACCCCCAACTTTCCTCTTAGGTTTGACCTATTATTTTACCTTGACCCATATTTTCCAGAAATTTTGGTTTGACCCCCTAAAGTTTACTAGGGTTTTCATTTAACTCCCAAAACTTACAAAAACTTGTATTTTCCATCTTTAATCCAAGTGGGACCTAACTTTCAGCTTATTTAATGTTTGTCACTCCAAACTTTATTGAATTTAAATTTTCTAACTCATCCATCAATCACAAAATTCCTAAGACATTAATTATTCTCCTAATTACTTGTAAGCCCCATTTTGCACTAAACTATATCCAAACACTTCCCAAATTTTGTAGGTATACTCCTATCACCTTTTTAAGTATTTTAAACCTCTAAACTGTCCCCAAAGCCCAAGGTTCTGATTATTTACACTTAGCCACTTAAACTTTACTAAAAGTTACATTTAAACCATAATCATCCTTAAACATAACCAAATATGTTAACATAGGTCTAAGTTGATTTTAAGGTCATAACACTTCATTTTTCTCACCTCAATCTCGGCCATATTATCAACTTACCCACAAGTTTTTTTTTTGGTTTTTGCATAAAACCCCCAAACTTTGTCAAAGTTACAATTTGATCCTTGAATCATTTATAAGCATCACTAAACATGTTAAAGTCGTTTTGGGATCATTTTAAGCTCAAATTAAACCCAATACATCTACCCTTATGCTCCAAGCTAAATTTTTGAACTCCAAAGCTATATTTCTTCTCCAAGGTTTTTGGCCCTAATGTGAGTAAGGGGGAGGGTTTTTTCTTTGGTTAGCTCTTTGATAGTTTGGAGAGTAGAAGGAAGTTAAGACATCAAAACTCTAGCTTTCATGACTTACATTTGGTTGAAGTTTGCCTTGCTTTAGCTTGGTTTTTCCTTGTGATTTTCAGCAAAGGAGAGGAGTTGAAAGCTCCAGATTTTTTTAGTGAAAAAGGATAAAGAAGATGAGTCAAATGAGTCCCATTTTTGGATCTCAAAAGCAAAAGAAAGGACTTAAGGTTTTAAAGCACATTTCTTACCTTTGTTTGCTTGAACTTTGGCTAGATTTTCTCCTTGGTTTCACTTCAGATTTTTACCCCAAATGCTACAGAACTTCGGCCGTAAAATGAATGGAATGAGTGGTGATTTTCTTTGTTGAAGAAAGGAGGAGATTTAGGAGGAAAAAGAGCAAGGAAGTTAACTCACCATTAATGTCATTCCACGGAGCTTGAAGAGAAGTATCAAGAGGAAGGAGATGAAGAATTTTTTGGCCAAAGTGAAGGGACGTTGGACAGCAGCAACATGAGGAGTAAAGTGAGAGTTATAAGAGTTGTGTAAGAGTGTGCAAGGAGTGTGAGCAGGGATTCCCTAGGAAAGAAAACTTTTTTGACATTAGAAAGCTTCCTATTAAATTACATTTGCTTTTTGATTTTGGTTTCCCTCCCAAACTTGGCCGACCAACTTTAGATATTTAGGGGTAGTTTTTGTGATTTTGCAACTTATAATATTAAGGTGTTACATGTTGTAAATTTGGACTTGTTTCATGTGGTAGGTTGTAACTTATGTAATTAACTTGTTCTAAGCTGTACTCCTTTGTGTTAAGGTGTATCCCTTTGTATTTTAAGTGATTAGTATACTTTACTATTCATTATGACTAGTTAAGTATGTTCTTTGATTTACTCATGACATTTGTGCTCTTAATTCCTGTACTGATATATTACATGTTACATCAACTTTATTAGTTGATTCTCCTTATAATTACTCCCACTTTAGTCCAATATTTTATGTAAGGTTTAATGACCTTTTTGAACTACATGTATTTGTTTATATAAATACATTTGAAGATATATAACTCCTTAATGATTTAAGGGCTCATTAGCCTCTATAATTACCCATTTAATCCTTAATTATATTTCATAAACTTTTGGCGTATTTCAATGAAGGCAAGAGGCTCTAATGGACTCAAGCGGTAAGAGAGACCATAACGCAGAGAAGCCAGCAGATGTGATTGAAGCTAGATGGTTTGATTTAAGGGTTTAAGGTTTGAGTTTCAAATGGGTTTGGTATTTCGGTGGCTTTAGAGTTGGAATCTTCAATTTGATCTAAGTCAACGATGGACCCAAAATGGGTGGGATTTTTGTGTGGTGAGGCTGCCATGGGAGACTTAGTGATGGTTAAGGATTGGGATAACAAGAGTGCCTTGTTGGGAGAATTTTTGGCTTTAAGTGGGAGAGTGAGTAGGAGTGGTTTCAGGGTTAGGAGAATTTGTGGGTGATTGTGAAGGCGAAGTTGTAATGGTTTCAGAGATGATGGAGTCGGGTTTTGAAGGTAGATAGTTCATTTGAAGTTTCTGAATTGTGTTATTAGATTCATGGAGTTTGATTTGATCTTTGTTGACATGCCCTTTTAGAATGCGTACTCTTCATAAAGTAAGGCAATTGTTTCTCGCTCTCGGTTAGATCAAACTCAGGATGATTTGGGTCTATGAAGAACATAGAAAGGTCTAGAAAGGTACAAAATTTGCACTAGAAACAATATTAGATAAACCTGACGTAGACAGAGTCCTAATTACCTGATTATGAGCAGGTTCCTCACCATTGTGAACCATCAAGCACATTAGACTGGTGGTGCCTAACTCGGGCTCCTCGTTGGTAATTTCTACCATCTTGAGAGACTTGTCAGCCAACACAGGCACTAATACCACTTAATAGGATCGGCGTGCTAACCAAATAGGTTTGAGGGGTTAGCCTCAAACCAACTCGACTATGCCTAAGGATGTAGATGCGGAAGCTTTTGTTGAAATTTACAAGAGCGGAAAACTTGTATTGAAAACTCAAAGATGAATTTACAACTTAGTTCTCTACACTTAGGGTTAGACATAATAGCTCTGCCTAACACCTACACTCAAACACTCTAAATATAGATAAATATAACGTATGGAGTGTTTGGGTGCAATAGCTCTATAAGCTAGATGAATCTATATGAGCATAGAATAGACTTAGTCTTAAAAATAATCTCTCTCTTAGTATGACTCTCTCTTTAGAAATGTGTAAGTGAAATGCCCCCACTATTGCAAATGACTTCTAACTGGTTAAATACTGATAAAACCCGAAGTAACTACTCCACTGACGTGTAAAACTGATGTTTCCACGACCTTCCACTAAGCGTTGAGCTGGAAATATTTTAACTGCTGTGTGGCTGACTCGTTCTAGCTTAATTGCCACAAATTGACTCACTCTAACGTGTCGTAACTACAATCTACTTTGTTGGTCGTCCTTGAGAGTGATGGACAGTTATTTCCTTTAACTTTTCTACGTTCTAGCTTTAAGTGCGCGTTTTCTCGCTGCTACTTTGATTATTCAAACTTGTCTTTGTAGTTGGACTTGTTATGGTCTTCTTCAACCTTGATTGCTTCGATTATTGGAGTTGGTCATATGTGAACGTGTGTATATAGTAGTTATTTCCTTGTATTTCTCCACGTTTTAATATTAGAGGTTCACCTCCTAGCTTCTGGAACTTTTAAAGAGAATCTTATATCGCAGCATGACTCCTTCACACAATGAGATTCCTTATGTTATCCAGACCACTTTAATATCATTATCAGCAAAACCTAGAGTTCCAAGACAGGTCCATGTGGGATCAATGACAACGTAATTATAATGGGTTGTTGCTGTTGATGGTGGTTGGGTCGTGGCGGTGGGTTGTCAAAACACAATGATTTAACTATAAACTCTCTCCACATTCACTTTGGCATTATAATAACGCAAATTCGAAGGTGGCTATTACGCCATATTGTAATGTGGTGATGACTATTTTGGTCATGTGTTATCTATTTTATCTTTTTGTGTTTTATATTTTTATAAAACTTTAAAATGTTGTAGATTATTAGATATAAGTCCAAATAACATAAAATTTATACCATTGTTCATCATAATTTGAGTTCTTCAAAATAAGACCAAAAATGAGTATGTTTTGATAAAATTTTATTTTTTTTATTTTTTGTTTGTACATATTTTTTTAAAATTCATTGTGAATCTTAAGTTTACGAAATGTGAATCAAAAGTTGTTAAAAAGTGAATCGAAGGTTGTTAAAAAGTGAATCAGAGAGTTGCATAAAAGTGAATAAGAGGTTTTCAAAAAGTGAATCACAAAAACAGAGATTGTTTGACTAAAGTAATTCTGATTGTTTGACTAGTGTGAATCAGAGGTTTAGAAAAGTGAATCAAAGGTTGTTAAAAAGTGAATCACAAGTTGTTACAAAGTGAATCAGAGTAATAAGAAAAGTGAATCTCGTAAGCATAGATTGTTTAACTAAGTGATTAAGAGGTTTAAGAAATGTTAATCAATGATTTTTATAAAGTGAATCATGAGTTTAAGAAAAGTGATTATCGTAAATAGAGATTGTTAACTATAGGGCTGTCCAAACGGTTCTGTTATTTCGGTTATAACCGAAAACCGGATTTTTTAACCATTTTTCATAATCTTTTTTAAATTTCGGTTTTCGGTTAACCGAATTTTATTTCGGTTCGGTTTTTGGTTGTTGTAGAGAATATTTCGGTTAACCGAATAACCGAAATATTTTTTTAAATAAAATTAAAATATAAAAATATTAATGAAAATTAAAAATTTTCTTTTAAAAATTTCGGTTAACCGAATTTATTACGGTTAACCATAGCTAATCCGGTTTTCGGTTATTAAGTAGTAAAAAAAATTTGGTTTTCGGTTAATTCGGTTATTGACTTAAATTACGGTTAATTCGGTTAACCGAATGGACACCCCTAGTTAACTAAAGTGAATAAGAGGTTTAAGAAAAGTGAATCAGATGTTTAAGAAAAATGAATCAAAGGTGAATCAAAGGTTTACGAACAGTGAATATTTTGTTTTAATACTAATAGAAGTGAATCCTACCACAAACTTATGCAAGAGGTGGATTTTAGGGTGTTTGGGGGGTAGGGTAATCTTTTTGGCATTAGTCTACACTTTATATTGTCGTTACTAACTCGACAGATTTTTAGAGTTTGTGGTTTAGGGTACAAACCATAAAAATGTCTTCAACGTTTTAAACTTTTCTAGGGTGGTTTATAGAGTGTTTGGGGTAAGATTCATTTTGTTAATGAATAAGATTCATTTTATTGTTAAAGAAGAATCATTTTGTTAATGAATAAGATTCACTTAAAAATATGTAATATATACTCCTTCTAAAAAAAATAAAATTTTAAGTTTACCAAAACATATCCATGATGCATCTTGTTTTGAAGAGCACGGAAAATGATGAACAATGGTATAATTTTTTTTTCATTTTTACACTTATATTTTGTAAGTTATAACATTTTAAAAAATAATTACTTCTCTCTCCTACTAATAAAACTACATACAACCCCCTACAAAACTCACGCGTGACTACATCGTTTATTCTACTTTTTTTCTTTTATTAATTTTTTTTCATTTATTCCCCAATCATAATCTGATACATGTTCATCTCCACGTACCACCCTGGCGCTTGCGCCAGGGTCTCCATGCCAATGAGACAGGGGAGACACGGAGACTGATCTGGAACGATGTCAATCGGCAGACAAAAACAGCTGCGTGCATCAATCATGCATGTTACGAAGTAAAGATCCGTGCAAGAAAGAAAGGAAATAAGTATTAAGTAACCAATTGCATGATTGCATTTCTACCGTGATACTGAATCATGATCATGATTTGTATATATAAAAAAAACAGATCGATCATGAATCACTTTTTTTTTTTTGATAATTGGCTGAAATGAATCACTTAGTACTAACTTTCATGGATCGGATTCAGGTCTCGATCGAGGGTAATTAATAACTTAGTACAAATAGATCGTGGGGTCGTGCATATATAGATATGATATGAACATAAATGGAGAAAACATGTGGCGTGTGACTGACTTATTAGGTAAGTATGTGGCGTGAGGTCGTGCGTCATCCTTTAATCACAAATTTCAAATGTTGGATCAATTCAAAGCTGATGATCTTGACTCATCAAAACGTATATGTACTATTGCATTACAATACTGTTATTATATGTCTACTTACTAACTAACTCAGTAGTATGCTCATTCTCCTATTGGAACCTAGGAGCCAGAACTTTGAAGAAACTATATATCTCTCGCTTTGTTTTTTTCTTTAAAGATCAATTGCATTCATGATTCAACTAGGCACATCAGATACAATGGTCAAAACGACCGACTAGAGCAAGCCAACCAACAGGCACAAGCCAGCAAAATAGGTTAGAGATGATCAAATAGCCACCACCAATTGTAACCTAATCCAACATGTGATGTTACGTGAGTGGTACTACGACAAGAGTGATCATAGACTAACCAACAACCTAAATAATATAAGCGAAGAAAATTAAACAACCTGAAGACTCTATCTAGCACAACCAAACAACGAAAAGCAAGAAAGATCAAGAGAAAAGTCCAAAAGATTATAACAGACCATGCATCCCAAATCCAGGTACGCTTAGGAGAAAGGAAGCTAGGGCAAAGCAGAACAAGAGGGATCAGAAGCAGAATCAAGTGCGGATCTTCTCGAGTGGTCCAGGATAAACAAAATCTCTTGTGGTTGAGATGTAGGGCTGGTCAACAAAGTGGCTTCGCTTTCATAATCTTTGGCCCTATAGGAAACGATTGTCTAAAACCTTCATGAAGACCTTCAGGAGTTTGTTGGTCCCAAGACCACTTGCCTAAACCAGCTAATACAGCATTGTCCTCCCCCCTTATGCCCCTCGTGCGACTATGCGAGCAGCCAGAATCCGTTGAAGAAGCCGGCGATGAAGATCCTTTAACATTTGATCATGGTTGATGCTTATCACCAACTCCTTCCCCTTCACCTCTTGGAGCCTGATTAGGGCTTGTGCCATCCATCAATCTAGCCAAACCACATACGGTTTTTCAAACGCTTTCATTTTGGGCTAAAAGAGAATGTTGGCTTGGTCTTATTGATTGGACTCTCAACCAAGAGCCATACGGGAAGGGCCCGCCTAATGGAGTTCCTAAAACAAAGCAATCTTTTGTCGCATGAGTAAAGAGACCACACTAGAAGCAAATTTGTAACACCCCAACTAACAACAACACACTTAACAACTAACTGCACGGAAAACATACTTCATCACATTACTTAACTCGTTGGTGTTACACGCCGTTAACCACCCCCGTGGCTAACAAGGCTATTACATATACATTGTATCGGTCTGATGGACTAGATTCCCGAGCGACTGCACATTCTATCCCTTTCCATTTACAACAACAACATACATATACCTTCCAACTGTACCGAGTATTTACAAACTAATGCCGATAACAATTTCGGTCTTACTACACCTACAATACATACACAATTTAAATGGCTACCCATGTACAACCACTACCCCGTCCTACTCTCGAACGGCTTCCAACTCCTTGTACCTGAAATAGGAAAAAGAAGAAAGGGTGGCCCCCCAGGGGCTCAGCACCTTTGCTGGTATGGTAATCCCGCAGCCCGCATGCTACAGGGCCACACACGACTACTTGTCGTCTTAGCATGCAGTTGATTATATTTTAACCATGCATGTAACCATAAACACATAACACATTACATACACACAACAATAGGGCTCAACAAACAGACATCACATCTACACTTAATAAATCACTCATTGTGTTCTTTAACCCTAGAGTGTTTCTCCTCTAATGGAGCTACTTCCTTAATAGACGGCACTTACCCACTAGTCGGGTTATCCTCAAACGCCTCTTATTATAAACTGGGATTCATATCCATGATCCACATACTCCACATTTTAACAACATATAACATCATGTCGCAATAAGCATTGCAGTACATCAATAACACATAACATAACGGGAACGGTTCTCTTTAGGAACCGACCCAAACATAGTTAATTCACTGGTGAGCCTAGAGAATGATATCACCCTCATGTTAAGCTCGTTATACAACACTCATTACCGTCCTAATAGTCGGACGAGTAACTTAACTTAAAGATGGATCAGATATAGTGACCCGAACACACCACACAAACACATGTTCCCCCTAAACCGATCATAAGTCAGAATAGTTAAGCTTTGGAGTAAGCTAGTGGGAGATCGTAATCCAAGAAGGAAAAACAACCATAACAGAGAGGAAGGTAAAGCAAGGATGGATACCCACTCCCAAACAACGCGCGACCGGAACGACCGGATTCCTCACCCCCCATAATATATATATATATATAAACATAGTTAAGGGCTCCACTGTGGAACCTATCACATCCATACACCATACATTATTACAACTGGGTTAAACACACAAGGGAGGTCCATACATTCACACACAAACATCACACAATTAACTCACGCATAGCCGTGGTTAGAACGTCCCATGGTTCGGGTCGTTAAATCTGAATACCGATCTCTCATGTGATCCTAGACTCAGTTAGCTAAGGTTTAACACTTTCAAGGTTAAATGGTATCGGAACTAGACACGCCACATATATGAATTACTGTAAACTCATTACATACTTTTATCTTATAACGTGGCAAACATACAGAAAAACACATTGGCATACAAGCCGGTGTAATCCGGTAGGACACAGGTTGCAAGAAAACCATACCTGTCACCGGGGTTTCACTCTAACGTGCCATCACATATTCCTCGTAACATCTTTGAACAACTGGTAACATTACATTTACTTTCATTAACACCGGGGTAACTTGTTTTTTTAAAGTCCAATGCTCATGGCTTACTCCCGTTAAACAGTTAAATAACTTCACATTTTTAACTTGTTTTACTTTTACATTTTAACACAAATTTCCACCCACTCAATTATCATTATAACTCACTTATCATGTCCTTAATAACCTTATAACATCATTACTTATCAATCCCCATCATTAGATATCACTTCCTAACCTTAAACAAAGTTTTTGGTCAAAACAACACCTTCTCCGAACTTCTGTCCGAGCTTCCAAAGTTCGGACGCAAGTCGAGACTCAAAAGGGTGTAAACTGACGACTGTCCGAACATGTGTCCGAGCTTCCCAAGTTCAGACACTGGTCGAGGCCAAACCAGAGAATAGAGATGGGTGTGTCCGAACTTCCAAATTCGGATGGTAGTTCGGACGTAGCTTTAAAACTCAGGAAACTTACGCGCAACAGGGCATGTCCGAACGTCCAAGTTTGGACGGAAGTTCGGACGCGCCATAAACCTCATTTTCTACACTCTTAAACACTTACTCATTTCTTGCCAAAATGCTCAACACTTATAATGTTTCCTCCCTTAGGTTTATAACATGTTTCTACACATTATTTAGCCCACCAAAACACTTTTTGTCCTTCCTAGAATTTTCTTCACAAGTTCAAACATCTTCCTTATAACACCTTACTTCCTCATTGTTACCAACCTTTGTATAGATCCTTAACACAATCTCACCATGGCTTGAAGTATCCTTAACTCTCATTTGCATTCTAAATCCTCCAAGATAATGACCAAGACACTTTAACACTTAAGAACACCTTAATTCACCTTCTTTTAACAATTTAAACCTTAATCATTCCTAGTTCAACCTAGGTCACCAAACATCATTTAGACACTTAAAACTCCTTGTTCATTAACCAAATTTTGCCATAGCTTCTCTTGTATCACCTAACACCAAAACACATAGTTGTTCACTTTAATGCAACCCAAGAACACTCAATGTTTTAATTCACATCCTTATACACAACACATGGCTTTTCATCCTTTAAACATCAAAGACACAACTTTACAAGGACCACTCTTTACACACAACTAAACCTCAAACTACACTACATCACAATATAGTGCATGAACTTAAATTGCTTGGCACTTAGGCCCTTAAATAACATGGCTCTTAGGCCCTTAAACTGCTTAAACCTTAAACACTGAATTTCCCACATATATATTGCCTTTGACCTGCAAATACACTCAACATCACATATGCCTTTTAATAATTCCCTTAAGAACAATTCTCTAGCTCTTTTGCCATTGTCTCCTTAGGTATTTTATTAAGCAAATCAAGCTCATTTTTCCTAAGGCATTTAAACTACATTGAGTTAGTTTGTTTACCTCTTTTCTTCAAGACTTTTACTTGAACACCTTTGCTCTTCCTTGTTTGGAAATCGGCAAGAGGACCTGGTTACTTGTCAATGTTCTAATCAATACACAAGTAAAACCAATGAGCATTCTAGCTTCATGCTTAAACTCATTTACAAACCCTAGGTTATATATATTGTCTTAACACATTAGGATAGTTGTTTTACCTTGGAATAAAAAGAGAGCTTGAAAAAGCCTCAAGAGAGGACTCCTCCTTGTCCTTTGAAGATTAAAATGGAGCTAAGGAAGAACAAGAGAAGACACCATTAATGGTGAATTTTCGGACATGTACAAATATGAGAGGAAACTTTGATTTGCTTTGATTTTCCTTACCTTGGAGCAAAGGAGAATGACAAGGCATGAAAATATGAGCTCAAGCTCCTTCAATGGTGAATCTCCATGGCACCTAAATGAGGCTTTTGAAGATTTGAAAAGATAGAAGTGTAGAGCTTGCTCCAACTAAGACAAATATGGTCTTAGAATTTGATTTGGTATAAGGAGCTAGAAGTTACAAGCTATGGAAGTTGGAGATGGTGTGGTTTGCTGTAGCAAAACCGATGGAGCTTGGGAGAAGATGAAGAAATCGGTGGTGAGTGAAGGAGAATAAGAGAATGAGGGGAGAGAGTACTCTTTGTTAAGATATTTATGTTTAAAAGCAAATAGTTCTTTTGCTTTATTACTTTACTAGCTCATTTATTTGCATAAGTGTGGTGAGTCACACATGAAAACCGGCCCCCATTATGTAGTAAGGGGTATAATAGTCTTTGTTGACCAATTAACTTACTTATATTGACTTATGTTATAAACTAGCATACTTTGGTTACTATTCACAAAACAAGGCACATAATTGTGAAATTTTTGATTTCCCATTGTTTTAGACTTCCAAATGTGATAATAAGTATTACACATGTTAACTAAAGAGTAATGATGGACATTTAGCCACTCAAAACTCATTTAGAAGACAATTTTTCAAAAATGTGCTTTAAGACTCCTTAAAGCACATTTTGTATTTAAACTTGTTTTTAAGCTTGGTTTTCTTTAGTAATTGGTTTAATATGTTAATTAACATGTAAATAAGGTATAGGTATGACCTTTAGGTCTTATACAAATTTATCCCAAGCTTAGAGCACATTTTTGCCCATATTGACTTTAAGGTATTTATTTGTGTTTTGTTTGGTTTAATTGTCTACCAAGGTTTCCTAAGGACTTAATTAGCCTTATTAAATCATAATTGAATATTATTAAGTCTTGGTAGGCTCTTTGGGTCCTAACCAAGTTCACTCCAAGCTTAGAGCATGTTTTTGCTCAAACTGTATCTATGGTACTTTATTGTTTTACTAAGGTTTAAATCGTTCACTGATGTTCCTAAGGCAATTTTTAGCCTTTACATACCATAGTTTAATGTTTAAACAAAATATCAAGGTTTGGGGTATTTCAATCTACCCCCCTTAAAAGAACTTCGTCCTCGAAGTTCACACTTCTCACGCATCAATTGGATTAGAACACAGGGATTACTTGCAAATAAAACTTCCATAACCAAACATACTTTACATCACACCCTCATACTTAATGGTCCGGGTAATATATACTCATCCATACATAACATAACATACTTACATGATAACCTCGAACTCAACGGTCCGGGTATCTTGACAACATTGTACTTACATAACAACCCTTAGACTCTAAGGTCTGGGTAACATAACAACATTTAGACACATAGGCCTAGGTAACATAACAACATTTAGACACATAGGTCTAGGTAACATCACAACTTTTAGACACATAGGTCTAGGTAACATCACAACTTTCGGAACTCAACCACATTAGGACTCAAGGTCAAAATAATATTTATTACACATACCACACAACATGTCTTAGCATGTATATCAACCGAAAAATACCCTTTTATATACACTGTGACCCCGTAGAACCCGGTCGCGATGGACACCTTCCGTCCCCGTTCCTTCGGGAGATCAAAACAATCACTTAAGTATAAGAAATTTCTTTATTTAAAGTATCTATCGAAGGTTTTGAAAATACCAATTGAAAATCCTTTTGAAAACGCATACAACTCCAAGTCCAACTTAAGCTCTTTGCTTCTTTTCCTAGCGTGGTTATTTGTGACCACTTATAGGGAGCTTCAAGAATCATCCAACCCTGATGTGATCAGCATCAGTGTTGAACTATCCTTCCACTCCAATTTGTGTTCGGCTTCCCTTGATCACATGCAAATCAAGTTCCACCTCCCACTTCATTTTCAAGCATCAAATAATACACTCATTTCCAATTTTCTATCTTGTTGGTCATTCTAGTCATAATAATTACATCTTCAAGGGATAGAACTCCATCTATCAGTTATCTCCATTCACTTTAATCCTGTTACCTAGGGAATCTTATTCTCACTAGGTTCTTGAAAGTGTATGGTTCTCTTACTCAAGCCAAGATTGTAAAGAGAGCTCCAACTGTTGTATTGATAAAAGCGTGATCCATTACATGACTTATGACCCTTATTTATAGGCCCCCCTACAGTGCATAACCGTTTCCGTGGGCCTACATTACTCTAGAATATTCCCAAATATACAAGGTTTTCGTACAACTTTACCCCCTTTTGTTAATGACTACTTTATTACTCTCAGTCTTCTCGGAGAGGGTCTTGCTCTTCTTCGGAGGCGACCGTTGGCTCTCTGCTCGCAAGGGTCCGTTTATTGGAGTCGGAAGAGGGTTTGGTCGGAGAGAGTTCCATCTATTGTCTCCGCAGGCAGTATGTACTCTCCGCTTAGCCATTTGGTTACTCCGTGTGGTGAAACCCCACTTCATCAGTCCCACAAGATCTTTTCTTGTTTTATAAGGAAAGATCTTTTCGTTGTTGCCCTTTCTTTTTTTTAAAAAATTTTGGTGTTCCGCTCCGCCGCTCCGCTCCTCCTAGTCCCACAAGATCTCTTCTCTCTTTTTTTTTTAAAAAAGAAAAGATGTCTTCGGAGTTGCTCTTTTTCTGTTTAGATTTCCTACCGTTGGAGTCCTAGCGGAGGTTGAGCAATCGCGCGTTGCTGCAACTGCCGCCCCCTCATCTTCCGAAACTTCTTTCCTGACACATTTGCAGGCGTAGGTTTTGATTATTTTTTGGGAGGGCGTGCCTTAATTCCCGCCTATTTAAACCCATTCTCTCCCCTCTACTCTTCTTTCCATTCTTTCAAACTTTCCAGTTTCTCTGATCTTTCACACATACAGCGGCCACTCCTCTTCTTCTTCCTCTCTGCTCCTTAATCCCCGATTCTCGCTCTTGCGTATCTTCTCCTTCGTACTCCTCCCCCTACTTGTTCGTTTGTATTTGACGGTTACTTCTGTTTGCAATGGCTCTGTCAAACCCAGGCTCCTCTGCTCTGATGCCGGCGGGATCAACACTCTTCACCGACGGGGAAAGGTGTGTTGTTGAGGATCCTGCTATCCCTTTTGAAGATATCGCCGGGGACTACCCTCGCCAGGGCACCGGCTGCAGCCTTACTGTGAGGGATTTAAAAAAGCTCATGAAGGGCGTGCCAGTCCCACTGGGATCGAAGATTCGCGTGCCGGAGCCGACGGCGCACCCTTTTAACTCCTTCGGGGATGGTTTCGTGGTGTATCGGGAGCACCTTCACCGCGGCCTGCGTTTCCCCCCGCACCCCTTTGTGCTTGGCTTTCTTTCCCGCCGGCGTTGCACTCTTGCCCACTTGAACCCCAACGCCCTGGGCTGCCTGCACGCCTTCCTCTCCGTCTGCGCGGAGAACGACATTACTCCCGACGCGCGGGAATTTGTAAATTTTTTCACCACCAGGGTGAATACTACTACGACGGAGGAGGACATCTCCGTCTTGGCTGTTTCCGGGTACTCCTTTTTTAAACGTGTGAGCCTGGAGAGCGGCTGGTCTTCCAACTGGTTCGTTTTCTACCCTCCGAGGGGGACTTTCATCGGAGTTTCTCATGTCGGAGACATAGCTAAGGGGCAGCTTGCCGCTCCGCTAGCCCCTTCCGCAAATTTATCTCCAATTGGGGATATACTCAAGAGTTTGACTTCTTCTGCGCTCCACCCCATCACCTTCTTTCTCTCCGAAGAGAAGTTAAACAAAACTCGGGCGAAGATTGACCGTACGTACTTTTCTTATATGTCTTCTTTCTTTATTAGTTTTTGGATGCTTTCTTATTTTTTGTTTGTTCCGCAGCCTTTGTTCAATCGGGCGGAAAATTTTCCCTCCGGTACAACTGGGAGCTCGTCGACTATAGGTCCACCGAGGAGAAAAAAGGAGCTCCCCCTGCTCCTTCCGGTGGAAAAACTCGGAGTCCCTCCGGTAGCAAAACCGCTGGTACTAAGAGGAAAGCCCCCGAAGGGCCCAAAAAAGTTGATCAGTCGAAAATAAAGTTAGTACGAAGGGAAAAGCTAGTTACCGAAACTGGTTCCACCGGTCCCCTTGCTGCTCTCCCTTCAGAAACAGGTACTCCCGTATCTACCCCTGCCTGTAGTCCGGGCAGAGTTGAGAAAGATGTGGATTTAACCCCCATATCGTCCCTCTTCCCTGATCTGCATGGCTTTTTTTGCGTAGACGAAGCTTTAACTCAAAATACCGATTCCATTTTTTCCACCGGTATCCTTCCAGCTCCTTTGTGCCCTTCCTTTGCTTTTACTTTGTTTTGTCAGATTACTTATAGTTTTGCTTTTTGCAGCCACCGTTCCGCCCTCCGCAGACCCTGAGCCTGAACGGGCGCGTCGTCCCACGCAGAGTGTTGCGATTAAGGAAGGCGGCGCTCCGGAGAGAAAAAGGCCCGCGAGAACCCGCCTGGGAAAGGCAAGGGTATTGCTGAGGCTAGTGCGGAGGAAAATTCTTCCTCTGACTCGTCCGATGCTCCTTCGCAGGGGGCTCCTCCGTCCGGAGTTAGGAGCAAGCACGCAGACGATAGATCTTCTCCTCCTCCGCGGGCCGATCCTTCAGTCTGCGGTCCTTCTTCAAAATTGGACTGGGGCTACCACCGAGGGAATCCGGTTCCCCGTATTCCATTTGTGCTGGGATGAGGTACAAGGCCTTCTGGTCTACCGCTGCGAAGGCGGCCAAAAATGACAACGGCATTTTTGCCCCAGGCACTCACCCGACCCCTCTAAAACAAAAACTTCGGATTGGGGAGGGTAGTTCTGATGCCATCGTCCGCCACTCTCTTCCGGAGGGGTGGCTTTTGAGCGTCTCTGGGCTGCTTTAATCCAGGTTTGTCTTTTTTGTATAAACTCGTCGCGAGAAACCTTCTGTTTTATTCTAATATCCTTGTCCTTTAGGCCATGGCGATGGCCCAATGCGTCGAGACCCAGTCTCAATATTCCTCCGAAGCTCTCCGCTACCACGGGGCTCGTGCGGAGAGATACAAGAAGGCTGCGGATGAAGAGAAGGCTAAGGCTCAAGAAACTTTGAAGCGAGCAGAGGCTCAATTCGAAGCCGAAAAGGCCGCTCTTCGGGAGGAAATTCAAGAATTTGCTTCCGTCGACCAGGAGGATACTGTTAACAGGCTGCAGGCTTCTTTTGAAGACCAAAAGCGGGCTGGAAGAGGAAGCTGAAGACCTCCGGAAGGTTGCTGAAGAGATCCGGAAATCCACTGAGGACCTTCGGTCTTCTTTCGAGTCTGAGCTGGAAAGAAAGAACCAACTCCTGCAAGCAGCTGAGGCCAAACAGAACGATCTCCAAGCTGACCTTGGATCGGAGAGGCAGAATCTTGCGGAGGTGCAAGCTGATCTTGAATCGGAGAGGCAGAAGCTTGCGGAAGCCGCTCTCCGGATTGAAGAGCTTGAGGCAGAGGTGGAAGCTCAGAAGAAAAAGGCTTCCGGTAATTTTCATATCTTCGAAAGCTTCCTCTTTTACTTGTTATTCTTTGTTAACCCTTTGTATTTTTTTGCAGAAAATCCAAGTCCTTTGTCAGAGGCTGCCCGAAACTCCGACTTTTGGCTTAAAAAGGTGTCAGTACTTAAAGCCTCACTAATCACTTCGGAGTCGGAGAGAGAACGATACCGGAGCCTTACCCATTCCTATGAGAATCAGGTTGCAAAGTTGAAGGGGGCCCTCAAGGAGACACGATCGGAACTTCAAGCGAAGGACCGCTCTGTTTCAGGCCTTAAAGAGGCGCTCTCTTCCCAATGCCGCAAGTTTGCTGGAGAGAGCCAACGGATCGTGTCGGAGTTCTTCTCCGAGAGGCAACAATCTGTTGACGAAGTTCTTTACGAAAGCTTGGAGTTTGAAGCACTTGCCCGCGCCACCGGATATCATGAGGAGTTAGTGAGGTTTTCACGTCCCGCGGGGAACACATGTTTTGCCCCATCCTTTATGGGATCAGTTGCCGCGCGGGCTCGGAGTGATGCCGCCCTTACACCGGTAGGTGAGAAGGAAGACTCCGAAGGAAGTACCTCAACCCTCCAGAAGCGAACACATGAGTCCGAAAAGCTTGCGGAAGACCTACAGAGCCTGCAACATAAACTTTTTCCTTTTTGCTTTACAATTTGTTAAGATTATTTGTTTCGGAGTACTCTCGTATTTGTAATTAACATCTTTTTTTGTAATAGACCAACCAGACCTTTCGGGTATGACCGGAGCGACCGGTCTCCCGAAAGTCGGAGACTTTTATTAATACAGAATTTTTAAGTTGCTTTTCACTTTTGTAAAGGCTCTCTTTCCCGGTAACCTTTTAGTTACACTCTTCCGCTTTCACACTCTACCACTGTACACATGGTGAGATCGTCGATTTAACACTCTACCGACTTTGAGTCAGTGAGATCGTCGGATTAACACTCTACTGTCAGTAAGACAGCGAGATCGTCGGATGAATTACACTACCATCGTTGATGGTAGATCGTCGGATACAAAACACTCTACCATGGCCAATGGTGAGATCGTCGAATACATTCTTTGCCCGTCTTTTTTTGAAAAACTCTTTGTTTCTTGCTTTGTCTGGAAACTTTATATATTATTACCGGAGAGCAAGACATTTTGAAAACAAGATAACTGAGATCTTTAAGCAAAATGCTTTATTGCCACCATTTGCAAGGTCATCGGACACCTGTGTGAGATTATTCTTGCGCTTTTTACTAAGCAACTCATTATCCTGCATTTGAAAGAAAATATTAAACATAGAACTTCTTGAGGCACTCTACGTGCCAGGAATGTGGTAAATCGTCTCCATCCATATTTCGGAGCCTATAAGATGCTCGGTCAGTCTTAGTCTGAACGACGTATGGGCCTTCCCACTGAGGTTGTAGCTTTGCTGGTTGCTTCACTTCCCGGAGCACCAAGTCACCTGCGGAGAAGGACCGTTCCCTTACCTTTTTATTGAAATGTCGCTCGATTCTCAACTTGTCACTTTGATTTCTTAAGTCAGCGATCATTCGCCTTTCATCCAAGATGTCCAACTCGTCTCGGATGCCCTCATCGTTCTCTTCCTCCTTGTACCCTTCAATTCTTTTTGATGGTATCATGATTTCTGCGGGTACCACCGCTTCCAGACCGTACGTCAGTCTGAAAGGGGTTTCTCCAGTTGGTCCCTTGACAGTCGTCCTATTAGCCCATAGAACCTGCGGCAGAACTTCCGCCCACCTTCCTCTTTTCCCTTCCAACTTTCTTCTCAGAGCTTTTACAATTTGTCCATTTGTATTCTCTACCTGGCCATTCGCTTGTGGATGAGCTACAGAGGCAAATCTCAGGTCAATCTTCCATTCTTCGCAAAAATCCCTAAAGCTCTTGCAATTGAACTGCGCACCGTTGTCCGTTATGATTACCCTCGGTATACCAAACCGACATACGACGTTCTTCCAAACAAACTCCTCTGTCTTTCGTGCAGTTATGTTTACCACCGGAAGAGCTTCTACCCACTTGGTGAAGTAATCTACTGCCACATATAAGTACTTATACCTTCCGGGGGAAGCCTCTGGAAACGGTCCGACAATATCTACATCCCCATTTCGCAAAGGGGATCGGAGAGGTAATAGATTTCATCTCCGCAGGCGGGTTTCCAACCCTTGGACCATGTAACTGGCATTGCACGCATTTTTTGACATAGTCTCCGCACATCTTCTGGATTGCCGGCCAGAAGTAGCCCATCCTTAATATTTTATGCATTACCGCCCTTCCTCCTTGGTGGTTACCGCATACCCCATTATGGACTTCGGTGACGAGCTCTAGCCCTTGGCTTTCCGTCAAACACTTCAACGATGGTCTGCCGAAAGATCGCTTATACAGTTGGCCGTTTTCGAAAAAGAACGATGCTGCCCTTCTTTTTATTGTTTTGGCCTCTTTTTCGTCCTCCGGTAGTGTCCCCTGCTGGATATACCGGACAATGGGAGTCATCCACGATTCGCTTAAATCAGTTATCTCAACTACCATTATCTCCGCTTCTTCTATACTTGGGAGCTTCTTTAGTTGTAGCTGAACTTCTTCCGGTATTCCTTCCGCTATACTTGCCAATTTAGCCAGTACATCGGCCTCCGAGTTTTGGTCTCTGGATATGTGTCGGAGATTGCATTTCGTAAATCTTGCCCTTAGATCCTGTACCTTTATTAAGTAAAGTTTCAGTTTTTCCTCCTTTGTTTCGAAGATATTCTCACTTTGTCTTGCCACAAGTAAGGAGTCAGATTGTACTTCCAGCTCCGTCACCCCCAGAGCACAGGCTATCTCTAGTCCGTGTACTAATGCCTCGTATTCTGCTTCATTGTTCGTTATTTCGAATTCTAACCTTACTGCATGATTTATTTTCCTTCCATCAGGAGTCTGGATCACAACTCCAACCCCCGCACCAGTTTTACACCTAGCTCCATCCACCCACATCTTATACGGGACTTCCCGCTCTTCTTGACGGAAGAAACTTGCCTCGGTGATAAAATCAACCAGGGCTTGGGCTCTTATTGCTGTCCGAGGAACATAATGGATTTCAAATTGAGTTAGCTCCACTGTCCAAGTAATCATCCTTCCGGAGGCGTTTGGGTTATTGGTGATTTGCTTTAAGGGCCAATTAGTTCGGACGGTGATTCGATGCGACTGGAAATACGGTTTCAGTTTCCTGGATGCAATTACAAGGGCGAACAAAACCTTCTCGATATTGGAATATCTTGTCTCCGCAGCGGTTAAGATCTTTCCGGTAAAATAGACTGGGATTTCTTTCTTTTCCTCTTCCATGATTAATACCGCTGCCACCACATTCTGAGACCGATAGGTATAAGAATAGATCCTGGCCTGGTGTCGGAACGCCAAGCTTTGGAAGCTCTTGAAGCATTTTCTTGATTTGCTCGAAGGCATCCATACACTCCGTATCCCACTGGAATTTTTTATTTTTCCGGAGGATATTAAAAAATGGGATAGACTTTTCCTGGAGTTTGGAGCAAAATCTACTTAAGGCAGTGAGCCTCCCGTTCAGGGCTTGTACATCCTTAATGTTTCTTGGCTGCGGAAGGTTGAGGACTGCTTGGGTTTTCTCCGGATCAACCTCAATTCCTCTCTGCCCGACTATAAACCCCAAAAACTTCCCTCGGGTGACTCCGAAGACGCATTTTTCAGGATTTAACTTGATTTTGTATTTATCCAGGGTATTGAAGGTTTCCTCAAGGTCTTCCATGTGCTGGGCTATAGAATCACTTCTTACCACTATATCATCCACATATGCCTCCACATTTCGAGACAACTGCCCCCGAAATACCTCATCAATCATTCGCTGGAAGGTTGCTCCTGCATTTTTTAATCCAAACGGCATGACCTTGTAACAAAAAATACCAGTTGAGGTGACAAAAGATGTTTTCTCTTGGTCATTTTGGTTCATCATTATTTGGTTATACCCAGAAAACGCGTCCAAAAAACTCATCACGCTACTCTGCGCTGTTGCCGCTACAAGCTTATCTATGGAAGGTAAAGGATAAAAATCTTTCGGACAAGCTTTATTCAAATCCGTGAAATCCACGCACATCCTCCATTTTCCGTTTGCTTTTTTAACCAAAACTACATTTGATAGCCATTTTGGATAAAAGACTTTTCTAATAAAGCCGGCCTCCAGCAACCTTTCGACCTCCGTCCGCGCAGCCTCGTCCCTTTCTCTTCCTATAATCCTCTTCCTCTGTCGGATGGCGGGAAACTTCGGATCGACGTTCAAGTTATGCTGGATAACGCTGGCGTCCACTCCGGGCATGTCCTTTGGGCTCCAGGCGAATGTCTTTCTTCTTTTTTCCAAAAATCTCATTAAGCGAATCTGCTCATCATGGTGAAAAGCATTTCCAATTTTGAAAAATTTAGAAGGATCGGTGTTCAGGGGTACCTCTTTTGGTTGTTCCGCCGGTACCACTGCCTTCTCGGAGGTTTCTTCAGGCATCCGTGCTCTGGCCTCTCCTTCTTCGTACTCTCGACTAGAGCCGACCTCTTTGACTACATCTTCCTCCGGAAAATCCTCGGTGATCCGAACTTCACATACCCTTGCCGTTTTCTGGCTCCCGGGGATGGACACCAGCTTTCCGCCCCTTGTCAAGTATTTGAGCTTGAGATAATAGGTGCTACAGACAGCTCCGAAAGCATTGATCCCGGGCCGCCCCAAATAAACGTTGTATCCGGACAGATCCCGCATGATATATAAGGTTATTCTTTCTGTTCTCCGATCATCCTTTTGGCCTAACGTCATTGTGACATCGATACTGCCCCTGGCCTGGGCCATGATTCCTCCAATGAATCCTCCGAAAGTAGCAGTAAATGGCTTGACCTTTTCATCCGGGATTTCCAGTTTCCGGAACACCGCGAGGGAGATCACGTTTGCTCCCGCTCCGCTGTCGACAAGGATGTTTCCCACCATCCTATCATTGATCTGAGCTCGAATGACGAGGGGGTCATTGTGGGGGTAGTAGACTCCCTCTTCATCTTCCTCCGTGAAGTAGATAGGTGGTAGGGGTTCCCTTTTCTGAACTTTCTTCTCCGGTAGCTTCTCATGGACTTCGTGTACGTGCCTTTTCTTTTCCTTTGCCGTGAACGGCCCTCTTTCTGAGAATAAACCAGTTATGACCCCAAAATCAAAAGATTTGCTATGGTCTAGCTCGGGGTGATCCTCATTCCTCATGCCGCCCCCGTTATGCCCGTAACGAGATCGGTTTTGATAGTCGCTGTTACTCTTTTGCTGTTTGGGAGCTTCCTGTTTCTGCTTTTCTTGTTTCCTTTTTTGCTCATCGATTTTGTTCAGTTCTCTTGATAATGTTACACAATTGGTCGTTCTGTGGCTGTAGTGTCCGTGGAATTCACAAAACGCCAATGTGCTCTCACCTGAGGCAGGCTTCTTCGGAGGCGGAAGATAGCCTTCCCTTACTGCAGCTGCATACCTTCCTGGAGCGATAGAAATAACTTTTGCTCCGTACGTCATCTTACCCCCAGAATGGGAAGGTATGACCGGATCCTTCCCGTAGGGCTTGTACCTTGCTCCCCAAGGTTTCGGAGCGGACGTCTCCCCATAACTCGCGCCAACAGACGACGCTCCTCCCTGTTTCTTCTCATTAGGCGGTTTGAAGCTATTGGCCAATTCTCTCGCCTTATTTTCCGCAATCTCCGATTTCAAGAAATCGTGCAGCATTTCTGCTAACTCTCCGTGAGTTTGCGGTGCTTTGGTAGCAATTTTCCCTGCCAGCCTTGGATTTGCCAATCCATTCCCGAAAGCTTTCACCAGTATTTTCTCATCCACATCGTCTATTTCAGCCACTTGCTTATGGAAGCGTTCGCTGTATTCCTTCACCGTCTCTCCCTTTCTCTGCCTGACGTCCATCAGCTCGATCGTATCCTTCTGGATTTTTTTACTTGCCGCGAAGTAAAGCTGGAATTCCTCTGTAAGTTGCTTGAAACTTGAGATGGATTGAGGTTTCCGAGAGGAGATCCAGTTTAGAGCTCTCTTAGTAAGCGTTCCTGGAAACAGATTGCAGAGTGCCTGGGAACTGATCCCCTGAGTGTTCATCGCAAAGATGAACTTCTTGATATGTTGAGCGGGATCTCCAGTTCCGTCGTACTTCTCGATTGCTGGAGCGACAAAGAACGGTGGAAGTTTCGCCTTCCGAATGTTTTCGGTGAAGGGATACAGCGACATGTCGACGAGGTCTTCCTCTGTATCCTTCGGTGGTGACTTCTCTTTCCGGCTTTCGTCACTTTTTGATCCGCTTTTCGCTTTCAGATTCTCGATTACACTCGCCATCTCCTCGATCTTCTTCTGGTGCTCCAGATCCCTATCCGCCAGTTCCTGTTGGAATCGCTCATTATTCTCAGCCATCTTTTCATTAACTTCTTGCGCAAAACTCCTCATCAGATCGGTGAGGTCTTCCTTTGAGAACGAGCTCTCCCCAGTCGCAGCCATCTTCCCCTTCCCCTTGCTTGATCGTGGTGCCATGGTTGAACAAAGGACAAGATCCGTGACTCTTGTGGATTGGATCGCGGTTGTCGTTCGTTTCCCACAGACGGCGCCAAATGAAAGTGTATGGTTCTCTTACTCAAGCCAAGATTGTAAAGAGAGCTCCAACTGTTGTATTGATGAAAGCGTGATCCATTACATGACTTATGACCCTTATTTATAGGCCCCCCTACAGTGCATAACCGTTTCCGTGGGCCTACATTACTCTAGAATATTCCCAAATATACAAGGTTTTCGTACAACTTTACCCCCCTTTTATTAATGACTACTTTATTACTCTCAGTCTTCTCGGAGAGGGTCTTGCTCTTCTTCAGAGGCGACCGTTGGCTCTCTGCTCGCAAGGGTCCGTTTATTGGAGTCGGAAGAGGGTTTGGTCGGAGAGAGTTCCATCTATTGTCTCCGCAGGCAGTATGTACTCTCCGCTTAGCCATTTGGTTACTCCGTGTGGTGAAACCCCACTTCAGTTCTATGTCGGTTTCATACCCTTTCATGAATCACTATATTGTATATATATACATATATTTGATCAAAATACAACACACAGTTTCACATTTAGTGTCATATGAACATATAATGTCAGGGTTTTAGTTCCCCGGGAGTTTCTCTACTCCCCACACTTGTACTATCACACACAACTGTTAACAAATAAACACACTTATTACAATGGTATTCGCATCTTCTGTGCGCAATTACCATAATTAAACCATGAATGAATGCGTATGTTTACGTAACACACACACACACACCAATCATCAAAACAAATTATTTGTGCTATGCACACCATAGGTCACGTACACTTGTACGGTAATACACACTAAGTGGTTTTGCGCTCTACCCCCCTTAAAAGGAATTACACCCACGTAATCAATCACTAAATCATTGGTTTAAAACGTTCTGCCATCGTGAAGCACTTTAACTTCCACGCGGTCTGTTATACAATGCATTCCGATTAGAGAATCTTAACCATATTGGCGGTTTAGTTCCTAAACTAAGAATTTTCATTAGAGTTTATTTAACTCATAACCGGTTTCGGTTCTGGACTGTGAGGCTTCTAGGCATTAATAATTAGCCATTCACTCATGTTCACCATGCACATTCAACACTTGAATCACTGGCCCACTAGTTTCTGCTGCGCGACTCTGATAACTATAGAGCTTAGTTTGCCCCATTCATTATTCTTACTGTATTGTACATCTACAATTATCACTTTTATCATGGTAATAACGGTCTCTCAACCGATGCGTGGTATTTCTGACTTTGCGCGAATTCGGTGAGTTACAAACATTCTATCCATTTCCATGATAGTTTACTGTGTATACTGCTACGTGTTTCACAATGATTGACTTGATTCCTTCCGACTTACTGTCGGTTGAGGTTGAGCTACCACCTAATGTGTAGTGCTCTCTCGGTTATTTCCCACACTTGAGGTATATTCCATACCAATATTTGGTATTTAGTGCTACTGTAGTCACTTGTTCTTAACCATGCCTCCACATTTGGTCCTGTACAAGTACCCTTTCATTGGTACGTCCTTGCATTTCCTATGCATCAGTCCCTATGGCGTTATAAGCCGCTTTCTGTTTCCTCCACAATTAACATTTCCCGAATCCTATCTATCGCACTCGACTTACTGTACAAATGCAATACCAAAACACTCAGTCATACAGAGTGCAGAGGCGTAAACTCTTGACAGTAAATCTCTTATTAGCAACGGAGGCCACACTGAGTTCCTTATCATATAGTACCAACTACTGGCTTATTGCCCAGTCTGTTTATCATCACTTACCTTACATCTCCACTAAGTTTAACTCATAACTGGTCTTATCTGCCATATTATTATTTAACAACACTTATACAACGGTCGCTTTCTGCGCACCGTGCTCTTTCTCATTGTATAACATCAACTTATATGGTATTCACTGTCATATTAGCTTCCACACATATACTTACATCATTCGTATTATGGTTTGTCATTCATTTGGATGACTACAGAATGCTCCTTGAGCATTGATCACTCGAGTCACAAGCCGGCGTTATTTAGCTCGGTGCTTCACTTTATACACACATGCTACCAAACTATCTGGTCTCTCGCAATGACAACATGGTCAATCCTTAACATGTTTCTTGTACTTGGTTCACATAACTGAAAACGTATGATTTTTGTTATACATGTTAACATCAAGAGACTATAAACCAAACACCAAGAAATATAGTGGTTCAGCCAATGATCCGGTCTACATCCACTTCTAGACAATATATATCTTTATTCCTTCCCATAGTGTTACAATGTTAGAGAGCTTTTCTAGTGTTTCTCTCTCTTCTAATCTTGTGTCCTTCACAAATGAGTCCCTCTACCTCTATTTATAGACTTTCTAGGGTGAAGCCTATCTTTAAGCCCTTGTACATGTGACCTTATTCTAACGGAGCCTCCCTTCTAATCTTGATATTTTCCATCTTGTAGAGTCTTCTAGCCCCAAGATGCGTGGTACAGGGTACGATGCCCGGATGCGAAATACGAGACTCGGGATGCGGCACCCGGTCGTAGAGTGCCGAGTGCGGGATCCGGGACCCAGTCATGAGGTATAATGCCAGATTAAGGGCCGGGTTGGGCCCGGACTGATGCTTGGAGCCTAAATTGGAACCTGAACAAAGTCTTGAAGGAGGCTTGGGGTCTGGGCCAGGGCCCGGGATCTGGGCCACCTTGGCTCTTATGTCTCGTCATATTTTTGCCCTCTTCATCAGTCCCACAAGTTCTACTTTTTGAAACTTAAAAAAGTGGAACTTACAAAAAGAAAGATAAAAATTTACATTCTTTCTACTTTTCCTTTCTCCCATATCCTAGTCCCACAAGTTCTTTTTTCTTTAACTTTTACAAAGAAAAATGAACTTATAAATTTGCTAGTCTAATTAGTACAATCAAAGTCCCACAAGTGCCTTTCTTCTTAATCTAACAAATTGGAAACTCTGGGATATACATCTTCGAGATAATACATATTTGATGAATAAATCCTCCAGTCTTTGATATGCAATACTTAAGAAGTCCAGAAATCCAGAAGTCCATAATAAGATCTTCATAAAGAAGACAAATGGTTCTTTTAATAAGAACTATTCCCCTTTTGAAGGGTAAAATAATATAATGATCCAATCCTTGCTCATACCAACAGGATGATAATTCCCTTTAAAGGAAGAATGGAGATAATATATTTTCCCATCTTTGCTTGTGCTAGCCAAAGAATAGTACTTCCTTTTAATATATATTTCCCATCTTTGCTTGTGGTAGCCAAAGGATGGTACTTATGATCATACCCTTCTAAAAGTGTTTCTTTTTTGAAGGTATTGGATCGTGATACGGTGTGGCGTCCCACACCTAATGATTCACCCATTACAGGCGACCAGAGCTCCTGATGGTTCCAGAGATGGGTTTTTTTGTTGGCTCGATGGCCGGGTTTCTTTTCAACCCAAGGTGTTACTTTTCGAGGCATGATAGCCTGTAGGTGTTACTTTCAAGGCGTGATAGCTTGTAGGTGTTACTTTCAAGGCATGATAGCCTGTAGGTGTTACTTTCAAGGCGTGATAGCCTGTAGGTGTTACTTTCAAGGCGTGATAGCCTGTAGGTGTTACTTTCAAGGCGTGATAGCCTGTAGGTGTTACTTTCAAGGCATGATAGCCTGTAGGTGTTACTTTCAAGGCGTGATAGCTTGTAGGTGTTACTTTCAAGGCATGATAGCTTGTAGGTGTTACTTTTACCAGAGGGCCTATGAAAGCGCCATGGACAAGAAGGCCTATGAGAGCGCCATGGATTTCGATTATACCTTTGATTTTTTTGCTGACATTGAAACATTCCAGGCAGAGGGATAATTGTTGATGTAGTTAATGAAAGATGGTCTGAATTTTGAGGACCTCGCCCGGTCCCGCCTCGGGGAAGATGCATCACCTGCCTGGGTTGGACATAATGACATGCGCCCAGGCCCGAGACAACAGGCAACTTCAATACTTGACCAATTTTTCTCCAGAACTGAAGTGATCTTGCCCATCTTGATAGTTCCTGGGATGTGCCCTCAGGTATGGGAATTTCTTTTGTCTGATAAGAGAAGTTTCTTTTTTTAACGAGGAATCTGAGTTCACCCATACTCCCCGTGGTAGTAGAGGGATTGATTCTCTTGCACCCTCTGGTGATAACAGAACCATGGATAGAACCAAATCCATAATCAAATCAGGAAATATCAAAGTGTTGGCCCCTTTTTGCTTGTATTGACTTGTTGGATTTCCATCTTTTGCTACATTGTTCTGTGTTGTGCTCCTTATTTAAGCTCAATTCAGTTGAGGCCCCTGGAACACTTCTTGTTTAGGCATTTTGGAAAGTCTTTAAACTCCCTTGGTTCAACGTGTGCAAGGATGAATGGGCCATAGTTGTAGCAGCAATTTCTTACAGCAAGACAAGAGAAAACACATAAACTGTTAGAGACTGCTTTAGATTGCAGTAGATGCTCAAAAATCAATTAGTTTAAGTAACACAATGTTTTTGATGAGCAGCCCGTAAGACTCGTCACAAAATACAGAACCAAAGTCAATCTTAACTAATCGGATTCAGCAGCCTAACTGAGTTGACAGAAGTATCATGTGGTAACTCATTCATAAAACTTTTCTTTAGACAAAGGTAACAAATTGAAGCAAGGATAGCATTAATCCTTGGCCGTAAGGTTTACTGATACAAGCAACATTATTAGTAGAAGCGAGTTTGAATAATACAGTGGTAATAACGTTTAGATGTAGAGGAGCAAACAGCAAGCATGAATGAAATAGTAGCAGTACAGAGTAGTGAAACAAATGTTATGTATGTAAGGAAGTGAAATTGCTCATCTCGTGTAACCAAGATGTAATTTGTCAAAGATGCTATATAACAGTGGTCCCACCCTTGTGATTTTATCACTAGAGAGATTATAACATACCAGAAGCAATTAAGAGCTATTCCCAGTTTGTATTTTTACAAACGAATCTCACAAATCAACTTTAGATAGATCAGATTCCATCAATGTTTTTGTCTTATAAACAGAGGCATACACTGATTAAAAGTTCCCACCAGACCTTAGAAACTGTTAATAATATGCAGAGATAAAAGCAGCAACAATATCTAACTTATCCTTTCTGTGACATAATTAATCAATCTCTATTGATTATAATAGTACGTGTCATACAAGAACTGAATCATAATAACATATAACAGAGTTTTAAACAGCTTCGTATCAGTTTATAAGTGCGAAAGTGCATTGTAACATGAAATGTTAACCAATAGAAAAAACTGATGGGAAACAGAAGCAAGAAACGATCATATTTTGGAAATCTTAATCTGTTGATACAGCTTGCTGCTTGGGTAGCAACACTGGTCATAGAACAGTCACGAATATGTCTTTATGCCGGCTGTAACAGAGATTTCTGTGCATATTTCTTATGATTTAGACCCCGACTTTTTATAATTAGGACTCCACAGATCATAATCCTAGAAGTGCAGCGAAATGTCACACCAGAAGTAACTATAGTCTATAATTACATACTATAATTTTATAGATTCAGAAACTGCTGGAAGTTTAGCGTTATCAAAGAAACAATAGCTTTGTCAAGGAAACAAAATTGAAGCGATGAAGAGAATCAAGTCCTACTAAACCGGGGAATTTTGACAGCAAATAACAGCAGGAATTTGATCGTATTTAATTATGTGCAACTTTTCCAGCCAGAACAATCTTTAAACAAGTGGGTTAGTAAAAACATGATTAATGTCATATAAGAGGAAAAGAAATTGCGGTGTGCGGTTACACACCATGATTTCTAAGCTTGCTGGAACATTAGCATAACAAAGATTTTTCGGGAGCATAAGACAGAAGCGGTGAAGACCTTACTTAAGTATGAGAAAACAAGTAATCAGCTAAATCATATGGAAACTTGACAAATATGGACATTGTTTCAAAGCAGTATAAAAGAAGTAATGTATATTGCTTGCCATGTGTTGGCTAAAGTGGTAATAGCAGCATGAAGAAAAAAAAAAGCTTTTTACGAAAGCTATACTATTTATACCGCACAATTTAAATGAAAAGAACTACTGATATGGATCTACTTCCACCACAGTGCTTTTCAGCCAAGATGAATTTGAAGATATGTTTGACCATTTCATGTAAC
Organism: Limonium bicolor; assembly: GCA_023374045.1. NCBI lineage: Eukaryota > Viridiplantae > Streptophyta > Magnoliopsida > Caryophyllales > Plumbaginaceae > Limonium > Limonium bicolor. Next base: position 55,802,665 of record CM041781.1, read on the forward strand.
AGAGCAGATTATATTAGTAAGGAGACCGAAAACAAAATTGCTGTTGATCCTGATTACGATGTTTTCATGAATATTTTTGGAAGGCAAGTAGGTAAAGGCGCATATAGCCAGAAGAAAAAGTTGCCGAAATGAGCTTTATTGACACAACAGTAAATGATGCTCAAACTTAGGAAAAAAAACGGCAGCAGTATATTTGTGCATAAACTTGAGTGACTGATTTTAGGTGGTAAACAGAGAGTGATTTTCATGGCATTAAAAATCAACACAATAGTTGTCTTTCAACTTTTTCCATCAAATTCTTCGAATATACTCAGATTTTAGGAATTGGAGCTTGCGCAACCAGTAGAAAGTGACAGTAGAAAACAAAAGAGTATGAGCATCACTTGAGATGTCAAGCAGACAAAGCTTTGCTACAGTATTCAAACAGAAGCAGCAGTCAGGAAAGGATTGGTTGAAATTAGTCAAAAAGTGACTATAGAAGATTACACAAGGTTATCTACAGGCAACTCTTTTTAGATACCGGATCTCTTTTTAAAATCATGGCGATGCAGTCAGTTTTAAAGGATGGGGTTTTAAATGTGGCTTGTAGACAGATCAAAAATAATAACATCAGCGGTCAGAAACTTTTATAACTCCATTGCTTGAATAATTCACAACTTGAGCTTCATAAAGCGGTGTTAATATCAGAAATAAGAAACATAAATAGCAGCTTTTAGAGACTTGTAATAGTTTTTTGAAAGGTTCATACATAGTAGCTCTTTGTAAAAAGGCCTAACTTTAAGATTAGGTGCAGAGTACTACAATGGAGTGAGGTACGTTTGAGCAAAGATGAGCAAAAAGTTAATTAATCAGAAGGATATTTTAAATCATTCTCATAATGTTTAGAAGAGATTAAATGTTTTGATGTGATATCACTTTTAAGTTCAAAATAGATATAGATGAAGCTTGCGGAGCGTAATCAGACTTTCATATTAGCCTCTTATAAGAGACTAAAGCAACTGATCTTTATTGTTGCTGATCACCTCGTCATTTTTGAGTAATGTACTAGAATAAATCTTTGAATTGGTGCAGATAACAACAACAAAACGAAGTCAAAATGAGTTCAACTTAAGCCAGACAGAATGTGTTTTTGAACAGGCTAAAATAAGAACAGAAATAACTTTAGAAAGTAAAAAACTTACTGAGGTAGTTCAGTAATGTAGCTGTAATACCGTTTAAGGATATGCAGACAACAACATGATGTTTTACCAGACTTTTGAATCTGAGCAGTTCAGATGTCTAACTGCCAACTTAGAAAGGAGATACGGACTAACAATGTTTTCTTTTTTAAATGCCCCGGTGTCAAATGGAGTAAGGGGCATGGCTAGAAGAATTTATTGCAACGAGCTTTAAAAAACAACACCGATTGGAGCAAAAACACTCCATCAAATTCTTAAATCAACAACAGAGAAAATACGCTTAGAAAGTAATCACATCTCTAGAAATCCGAAATGCAAGTCTTGAGAAGGGACAATCATGCTTAACAAATCACAGATATTAAGCCAGTACTTTAAGATCGATGGACTTATCTTAGTTTTTTTTAGCTGGTTGCTTGCTTCAAATTTCATCGATTGTCAATCCCTTGAATTTATGCCTTGAGCTTGGGTTTGAGACTCCGGCCTTGGCCTGGAAGGAGGACGTCGCTTGGCTTTGAGTCGAGGATATCGTCTAGTCTAGAATTGAGTCACCCAGAGGACGTCACTTGACATCGCCCGAAAGCAACGAAAAGGCGACGACCGGAAGCAATGACCGGCTACTTTGGAGGATGACGACCGGAAGGCAACGACTGGAAGCAACGACTGGTTACTTTGGAGGACTACAACCGGAAGGCAATGATCGGAAGCAACGAAAAGGCGACAACCGGAAGCAACGACCGCTACTTTGGAGGACTACAACCGAAAGGCAACGACCGGAAGCAACGACCGGTCACTTTGAAAGACTACAACCGGAAGGAAACGACCGGAAGCAACGACCGGTCACTCTGAAAGACTACAACCGGAAGGCACCGACCGGAAGCAACGACCGGTCACTCTGAAAGACTACAACCGGAACCTAAACGAAAAGGGCTTCCGTGGGGGAAAAAGTCTGAATACTTCTTCAACTGCCCAGTTTTGATCCAAGTCAGGATGCTATCCCTTGCTGCCGATGTCTTGCTTACTTCAGATCTTGCTGATGCCCAGTCACAGACCGAAATGCCTAGGAGTTGCTACGCCCAGTCTCATGACAGGAAGATGTCACACCCAATCTTTAGGTAAAGAGATGGCGATGGCGTGCCTGGTTTCATGCTTAAACCAAAATCAATGCTGCATCCATGAAAGAACATAGCAACACGCATTTGTGATACCCGGGCATAATATTTCCAGGAGGAATGCTTTTCCTTAGCCTAGCTCTTAATGAAAGCGATGTTGAGGCATTTCTTTTACCCAAATCTTCTATCGTATAACGAATTGTCGAATTTGACCCGTGGATATTCTTCTCCGCCGGTTGCTACGCCTGAGATCCCTATATCATCGGTGAAACCATTTCCTTGTAGTCGGCATTTTCCATACCTTATCTTTTATGTTCTCAAGTCGGTGTGAGACTATTCAAATGCGGCAAAGAGGTTTTTTCGATCTTCTGGTTGATTAAGCAATTGACGGGAGTGCCTGAGTTTCATTGATTCTCAATCGATCGATCAATTTAGGGCTTTCCACTTCTTGATTTCGATTTGCACTCTGCGAACAAGAGCTAGCTTCCATTTCTTGATCTTGATTTGCGTTCTACGAACAAGAGCTATCCATCCTTGGTAGTTCTGATTCCTTCACCTCGTACTGGAGCTCTTAAAAGATTCAATCGGTGCAAATCTTATGGTCGGGCTTCTTGATAATGCTAAGGTTATATCTTCGACTGCCTCCGAGTTTCTTCCTCGATTGATCTATCTGCAAGTATCTTCGACTTCGATCCTTGCTTTTGGCCTTCCTAGTGATTGACGATTTTGTTACTATCGATCCCGACAATCTTGTTCTTTGTGAAGATTTCTGGTCCTGCTGGTTCCTTGAAGATTTTACTGAAGCGAAATCCCGAAACTTGTACGCTTGTATCTCAAAAATCGTGATGAACACTTTCAACTTACCCCGTTCGGAACCGGGAATCGTAAACTTGTGCCTTTTACTTCATGAATTTGATGAATTCCCTTGATTCTAAACTTCCAACGAAATATCTACTTCCCGTCATGGCTGGATCGTGGTTACCTTTCCGGTTGTCCGCTTCCCACAGACGGCGCCAAATGAAAACGTATGATTTTTGTTATACACGTTAACATCAAGAGACTATAAACCAAACACCAAGAAATATAGTGGTTCAGCCAATGATCCGGCCTACATCCACTTCTAGACAATATATATCTTTATTCCTTCCCATAGTGTTACAATGTTAGAGAGCTTTTCTAGTGTTTCTCTCTCTTCTAATCTTTTGTCCTTCACAAATGAGTCCCTCTACCTCTATTTATAGACTTTCTAGGGTGAAGCCTATCTTTAAGCCCTTGTACATGTGACCTTATTCTAACGGAGCCTCCCTTCTAATCTTGATATTTTCCATCTTGTAGAGTCTTCTAGCCCCAAGATGCGTGGTACAGGGTACGATGCCCGGATGCGAAATACGAGACTCGGGATGCGGCACCCGGTTGTAGAGTGCCGAGTGCGGGATCCGGGACCCAGTCATGAGGTATAGTGCCAGATTAAAAGCCGGGTTGGGCCCGGACTGATGCTTGGAGCCTAAATTGGAACCTGAACAAAGTCTTGAAGGAGGCTTGGGGTCTGGGCCAGGGCCCGGGATCTGGGCCACCTTGGCTCTTATGTCTCATCATATTTTTGCCCTCTTCAATAACTACCGCTCCAGCGGCTTCATAGTATCGAGAGGTATCCCCACTCATAAAGCAGTGGTTCGTTCTCCGCTCTATTTACTTGTACAACATAGACTTCTACAATCGATTCAAATTTACCTAACACATTTGCTTGTGGTTTAGTAGCCTTACTACCTCGAGCTCTGCTCATTGTAGGCTGTTCACACACATTTATTTCCCTGTACGACATTACATTGTTTAGTGGTAGTATTGGGCTCCATGACAGGGTCGTTGCATCACGTTTCCTTTCATGGGATGCCCCTTAGGATTGTCAGTCCGTCTCCTAACAACTTATGCTTAAACTAGGTGTTAGTTTCAGTCCTTGCGTTTCTGTCACATTATTTCGTGCAACAATTGTTGATGCGAACACCCTTCAAGGATTGCTCCTGGGTGTTGCTAAGTTATGCCATTACATCTGGTTCGCACTTATTGGTATATTCAGTTAGCCACGCCGTTTTGCGTTCTTAACTGGCTTATTATCCTCTTCTGTGAAGTTCAACATTTCCTGGTAGTGTAAGTACTCATTCTGGGAGTTTCATCCCGTTCATTGCACATTAATGTGTCCACATTAGGCATCTGCTTGCCATGCACAGGCTGGGTCACCATTCCAGCTATCATGTTTACCCCTCGGGATTCTTAAGACATGTGTGATGTCTTTACATAACAGTCAGTGCACTTCGTACTTCATGAATCTTAAACATTTCCTTAAAATGAGTTTACTAATTCCTTTTAGTCACATTAACTTATCTAGGTTCCTTTACTTTAACCATTCATGGTAATCAGTTGCTCTTGCTTGACTTTTACTGCTGACCGTAGTATGGAGTCGACTACTTCCCGTGTTCCGGACTCTACTCGTATACATATGTGGGGTACCATGCTGATACATTGCTACTTACCCAACTAACCCATAAGTAGGTCTGTCAGGCCCACAAGCTCCTATCGGAGTGCGGTCGTCCCACATTACAGTTGGTACACTCGTAGTGTCCGTCACACGCCTAGATGAAGTATTCTGTTGTCAACTCCCTTATATTGTCCTATGACAACATGCATTCCGTGCTTCCCGAACTTAATCGAGGGAAAGTTTATCCACTGTTGTATCTTTATCAACTACCCTTGGGTTTACTGGTTTGGTTTAAAAGAAGGTTAGAAAGAAGTATTGGTTTGAAAGAAAACTTTGGTTTTGAAAAAGGGTTTGGAAGTGGTTCTAAGTTTGAAAGAGGTTTCACAACGTTTTCTTGCCTTAACCAAGTCTAGCTTCCTGCTGACTGGTGTATTTCCAATTACAAAGGTTAGGCTATCAATCCCTTCCACGGTTATGACGATTCCCTTTAACTTCGTGGTACTTTACTAAATACTTTGTATTTGTTAAAAATTTTCCCGAACATCCCTGTTATAGCAGCACTTGCCATGGCAAGTGCGCCATGCTAACTGGCTGTCGGTTCAACACACACACCGGTTGCGGTTTTGTTTTCAACCGCACCATAATCAGTGGCCTTTTTGGCCCTTACTTTGATCTTACAGTCTTAATAATAAATCTTCTGGGCGACTTCTCACTGTCTTTACATGACAATCACTAACTAGGGTGTTTTCCATTCTGGAAGACCCCTTTTTACTCAGTACTGTATCCTCTTCGTAGCCCGTTCCACGCATTTGTCGTGGTTACTGAGACTTGTCTCTTGTTTGGGTACTACGTCGTAGTTCCTTCGCCGGTTGGTATACCGTTGGTGCATTATTTAATAATCACGGTCCCGTAGACACGCGTCTCGGGTTCCATTACTTCACTTCTTGCCTGTTGCACGGTTGGTGCGTTGCAAGCTGGTTGTCCTCGACTGCTCGGCATGTCGACCCAGGTTGCCGGAAATTCCATTCTTCTATACACAAGATTCTTCATTCTTCGCTATTAGATGCGGTTAACATTGTTCAGATGGAAACTGTCTTCGGGATTCCCAGTTTTCGGGATCTACCGTATGGCAGGTTCTCCGTACCTTTAGAGGTACTTAATAACAGCCAGATCGGGTTTCCCGAGTATGAGAGGACTTCCATCTCTCTGGCGTTGTTTCCCAAGTTATAAAACATGGATTGTGGAGGGCGGGAAGGTTATAGTAGGTTTCCAATATTCACTGGTAGTTCCTAACTAGCGTATCTCTCACGCTATCACTCAACCCTTAACCCAAAGTACTAAAATCCTAACTCGGTACTTCCTAAGCTCAGTAATTCAGTCATCAGAGCGATACTTCGCTCTGATACCACTTTTTGTAACACCCCAACTAACAACAACACACTTAACAACTAACTGCAGCGGAAAACATACTTCATCACATTACTTAACTCGTTGGTGTTACACGCTGTTAACCACCCCCGTGGCTAACAAGGCTATTACATATACAATGTATCGGTCTGATGGACTAGATTCCCGAGCGACTGCACATTCTATCCCTTTCCATTTACAACAACAACATACATATACCTTCCAACTATACCGAGTATTTACAAACTAATGCCGATAACAATTTCGGTCTTTCTACACCTACAATACATACACAATTTAAATGGCTACCCATGTACAACCACTACCCCGTCCTACTCTCGAATGGCTTCCAGCTCCTTGTACCTGAAATAGGAAAAAGAAGAAAGAGTGGCCCCCCAGGGGCTCAGCACCTTTGCTGGTATGGTAATCCCGCAGCCCGCATGCTACCGGGCCACGCACGACTACTTGTCATCTTAGCATGCAGTTGATTATATTTTAACCATGCATGTAACCATAAACACATAACACATTACATACACAAAACAATAGGGCTCAACAAACCGACATCACATCTACACTTAATAAATCACTCATTGTGTTCTTTAACCCTAGAGTGTTTCTCCTCTAATGGAGATACTTCCTTAATAGACGACACTTACCCACTAGTCGGATTATCCTCAAACGCCTCTTATTATAAACTGGGATTCATATCCATGATCCACATACTCCACATTTTAACAACATATAACATCACGTCGTAATAAGCATTGCAGTACATCAATAACACATAACATAACGGGAACGGTTCTCTTTAGGAACCGACCCAAACATAGTTAATTCACTGGTGAGCCTAGAGAATGATATCACCCTCATGTTAAGCTTGTTATACAACACTCATTACCGTCCTAATAGTCGGACGAGTAACTTAACTTAAAGATGGATCGGATATAGTGACCCGAACACACCACACAAACACATGTTCCCCCTAAACATATCATAAGTCAGAATAGTTAAGCTTTGGAGTAAGCTAGTGGGAGATCGTAATCCAAGAAGGAAAAACAACCATAACAGAGAGGAAGGTAAAGCAAGGATGGATACCCACTCCCAAACAACGCGCGACCGGAACGACCGGATTCCTCACCCCCCCATAATATATATATATATATAAACATAGTTAAGGGCTTCACTGTGGAACCTATCACATCCATACACCATACAATATTACAACTGGGTTAAACACACAAGGGAGGTCCATACATTCACACACAAGGGAGGTCCATACATTCACACACAAACATCACACAATTAACTCACGCATAGCCGTGGTTAGAACGTCCCATGGTTCGGGTCGTTAAATCCGAATACCGATCTCTCATGTGATCCTAGACTCAGTTAGCTAAGGTTTAACACTTTCGAGGTTAAATGGTATCGGAACTAGACACGCCACATATATGAATTACTGTCAACTCATTACATACTTTTATCTTATTACGTGGCAAACATACAGAAAAACACATTGGCATACAAGCCGGTGTAATCCGGTAGGACACAGGTTGCAAGAAAACCATACCTGTCACCGGGGTTTCACTCTAACGTGCCATCACATATTCCTCGTAACATCTTTGAACAACTGGTAACATTACATTTACTTTCATTAACACCGGGGTAACTTGTTTGTTTAAAGTCCAATGCTCATGGCTTACTCCCGTTAAACAGTTAAATAACTTCACATTTTTAACTTGTTTTACTTTTACATTTTAACACAACTTTCCACCCACTCAATTATCATTATAACTCACTTATCATGTCCTTAATAACCTTATAACATCATTACTTATCAATCCCCATCATTAGATATCACTTCCTAACCTTAAACAAAGTTTTTGGTCAAAACAACACCTTGTCCGAACTTGTGTCCGAGCTTCCAAAGTTCGGACGCAAGTCGAGACTCAAAATGGTGTAAACTGACGACTGTCCGAACATGTGTCTGAGCTTCCCAAGTTCGGACACTGGTCGAGGCCAAACCAGAGAATAGAGATGGGTGTGTCCGAACTTCCAAATTTGGACAGTAGTTCGGACATAGCTTTAAAACTCTGGAAACTTACGCGCAACAGGGCATGTCCGAATGTCCAAGTTCGGACGGAAGTTCGGACGCGCCATAAACCTCATTTTCTACACTCTTAAACACTTACTCATTTCTTGCCAAAATGCTCAACACTTATAATGTTTCCTCCCTTAGGTTTATAACATGTTTCTGCACATTATTTAGCCCACCAAAACACTTTATGTCCTTCCTAGAATTTTCTTCACAAGTTCAAACATCTTCCTTATAACACCTTACTTCCTCATTGTTACCAACCTTTGTATAGATCCTTAACACAATATTACCATGGCTTGAAGTATCCTTAACTCTCATTTGCATTCTAAATCCTCCAAGATAATGACCAAGACACTTTAACACTTAAGAACACCTTAATTCACCTTCTTTCACCAATTTAAACCTTAATCATTCCTAGTTCAACCTAGGTCACCAAACATCATTTAGACACTTAAAACTCCTTGTTTGAAATACCCCAAACCTTGATATGTTGATTAGACATTAAACTATGGTATTTAAAGGCTAAAAAGTGCCTTAGAAACAACAGTGAACAATTTAAACCATAGTAAAATGCAATAAAACACTAAGACACAGTTTGAGCAAAAACATGCTCTAAGCTTGGAGTGAACTTGGTTGGGACCCAAAGAACCTACCAAGACTTTATAACATTAAATTATGATTCAATAAGGCTAAATAAGTCCTTAGGAAACCTTGGTAGACAATTAAACTAAACAAAACATAAATAGATACCTTAAAGTCAATATGGGCGAAAATGTGCTCTAAGCTTGGGATAAATTTGTATAAGACCTAAAGGTCATACCTATACCTTATAAATATGTTAATGAACATATTAAACCAATTACCAAAGAAAACCAAGCTTGAAAACAAGTTAAAACACAAAATGTGCTTTAAGGAGTCTTAAAGCACATTTTTGAAAAATTGTCTTGTAAATGAGTTTTGAATGGCTAAATGTCCATCATCACTCTTTAATTAACATGTGTACTACTTAGTATCACATTTGGAAGTCTAAATCAATGGGAAATCAAAAATTTCACAAATATGTGCCTTGTTTTGTGAATAGTAACCAAAATATGCTAGTTTATGACATAAGCCAATATAAGTAAGTTAATTGGTAAACAAAGACCAAACTACCCCTAAGTAGATGATGGGGGCCAGTTTTTATCAAGGTGAGTCACCACCTTGTTAGTTAATAAGTAAATAAGTAATGAAAAAGCAAGTAAATTCACTATTTACTTTACAACTTATAATATCTTCAAAGTATACTCTCTCACCTCATTCTCTTCTTTCCTCCTTGGTTCCCACCGTCTCCAACCTCCTCCATCCTTCTCCATCGGTTTGCTACAGCAAGTAGCCATTCTCAAACTTCCATAGCTTGTAACTCATGACTCCATGGTCCAAATTCAATTTCAAGACCACCATTCTTCTAGTTGGAGCAAGCTCTACAACCTTGTCTTTTCAAATCTTCAAAAGCTCCATTTCGGTGCCATGGAGATTCACCATTGAAGGAGCTTGAGCTCATATTTTCATGCCATGTTATTCTCCTTTGCTTCAAGGTAAGGAAAAACCAAAGAAAACAACATTTCCTTCATTTTTATTACATGTCCGAAAATTCACCATTAATGGTGTCTTCTCTTGTTCTTTCATAGCTCCATTTCAATCCTTAACGGAAAAGGAGGAGTCCTCTCTTGATGCTTATTCAAGCTCTCTTTTGTTTCCAAGGTAAAACAACTATCCTAATGTGCAAAGACAATATATATAACCTAGGGTTTGTGTATTGATTAGAACATTGACAAGTAGCCAAGTACTCTTGCCGATTTCCAAACAAGGAAGAACAAGAGTGTGCAAGTAAAAATCTTGAAGAAAAGAGGTAATCAAACTATCTCAATGTAGTTTAAATGCCTAGGAAAAATGAGCTTGATTTGCTTAATAAAATACCTAAGGAGCCAATGGCAAATGACCTAGAGAAATGTTCTCAAGTAGTTAATTAAAGGGCATAGGTGATGTTGAGTGTATTTGCAGGTCAAAGGCAATATATATGTGGGAAATTCAGTGTTTAAGGTTTAGGTTATTTAAGGGCCTAAGAGCCATGTTATTAAAGGGCCTAAGTGCCAAGCAATTTAAGTTTATGCACTATATGGTGATGTGGTGTAATTGGGTGAAGTTTTGCGTATGAGAATGTCCTTGATGGATATAAGTGTTCTTGAATGACTAAAGGTGAAAACCTAAGTGTTTGGATGTGAGAATATACAAGGGAAGCTATGGCTAAATTTGGGTAATGTATAAGAAGATTTAAGTGTTTAAATGAGCTTTGGTGAACTAGGAAATGTGAGGAATGAATGAATGTTACTAGGGAAGAAAACATGTATTAAGGTGTTGTAGAGTGTTACAAGGGCTTAAGTATTGTCTTGGAAGTTCTAGGGATTCAATGAGTGTTTTTTTGGGATGTAATAAAGTCTTGGAGAAGTTTGTTTAAGGTTTAGGTAATGTTGATGTACAAGGAATGAATGATGTTTAGGTAAGGATATGAGGAAGGAATTTTAAGAAGGTGTGAACAAGGAAATTTAGTTAGTAAGAAAGGATGTTTAGGAGATGATGTTATGATGGTGAGGAAACATTGTTGGCATAGTGGTTATCATAGGTATGAAACACCACTTGGAGAAACTAAGGAGAAAACATTATAAGTGTTAGGAATTTTGGTAAGAAAAGAGTAAGTGTTTAAGGAGTTATAAAATGAGTTTTATGGATGTTATATGAAGGGTTAAATGTGCCAAATGATGTTAGAACACATTAGGAGGCTTGAGGAAAAGTTGGGAAGAAGTTTGACAAGTTTTGGACAAGTCCTGGTATTGTCCGACCCAGTGGTCCGACCCAGGGTGGGTCGGACGGCCCCTGTTAATTCACCCGTTGATGTTTCTGGAATGGTCCGACCCAGAGGACTTGGGTCGGACATGGGTCGGACGGGAGGATTTGAAAGACAGAAAAAGTTTCTGGAACGGGCCGACCCAGCTTGTGGGTCGGACGGTGGGTCGGACGACCCAAAACATGTAAAAAAAAACAAACAAAGTGTGGTTTAAGTAGTAAACCCTAGTGGGTATAATGATGACAACCAAGTGTGAGTTTAAACAAAAGAAAACGTGTCATTCAATCGTGTAAAGTGTTTAGTAAACCGGAACTTAATAAGTAATTAACCGACATTGTCAATCATGTCTAGGAGCTACGTTTGGCGGGACACGTACGCAGCAAGGACCAAGGTATGGTTTTCTTGCAACCTGTGTCCTACCGGATTACACCGGCTTGTATGCCACTGTGTTTTTCTGTATGTTTGCCACGTTGTAAGATAAAACATGTAATGAGTTTATAGTAATTCATATATGTGGCGGTTTCAACTCCGATACCATTTAACCTCGAAAGTGTTATACATTAGCTAACTGAGTCTAGGATCACATGAGAGTTCGGTATTCGGATTAAACGACCCGAACCATGGGACGTTCTAACCACGGCTATGCGTGTGTTAATTGTGTGATAATTGTGTGTGTATGTAAGGACCTCCCTCGTATGTTTAACCCAGTTGTAATACTGTATGGTGTGTGGATGTGATAGACTCCATAGTGGGGCTCTAACTAATATCTAAAAGTAAGTATGTACTAACAGGGGTGAGGAATCCGGTTGGGCCGGTCGCGCGTTGTTTGGGAGTGGGTATCCTTTTTAGCCTTACCCTCCTCTCTGTTATGGTTGTTTCCCTCACGGGCTACGATCTCCCATTAGCTAACTCCAAAGCTTAGCTATTCTGACTTATGATCGGTTTAGGGGGAACATGTGTTTATGTGGCGTGTTCGGGTCACCATATCCGAACCATCTTAACTTAAGTTACTCGTCCAGCTATTAGGACGGTAATGAGTGTTGTATGACGAGTTTATCATGAGGGTGACATCATTCTCTAGGCTCACCAGTGAATTAACTATGTTTGGGTTGGTTCCTAAGAGAATCGTTCCCGTTATGATATGTGTTATTGTTGTACTGCAATTCCCATTGCGATGTTATGTTATGTGCACGTTGAAACATGAAAAGTGTTGTTATGTGGTGTATGTTATATGTTGTAAAATGTGGAGTATGTGGATCATGGATATGAATCCCAGTTTATGATAAGAGGCGTTTAAGGATAACCCGATTAATGGGTAAGTATCGTCTATTAAGGAAGTAGCTCCATTAGAGGAGAAACACTCTAGGGTTAGTGAACACAACGAGTGACTTATCAAGTATGGATGTGTTATCTGTTTGTTGAGCCCATAGGGGTGGAATGTGATGTGTTGTGTGTTGAAAGTTTACATGCATGATTCAAATATAATCAACCGCATGCTAAGATGACAATTAGTTGTGCGTGGCCCGGTAGCATGCGGGCAGCGGGATTACCATACCAGCAAAGGTGATGAGCCCCTGGGGGGCCACCCTTTTCTCTTCTTTTTCCTATTTCAGGTACAAGGAGCTGGGAGCCGTTCGAGAGTAGGACGGGGTAGTCGTTTGTACCTGGGTAATCATTTAATTTATAAATGTACAGTAGGTGCAGTAAGACCGAAATTGTTATCGGCATCAGTTTGTAAATACTCGGTATAGTTGGAAGGTATGTGTATTTTTAGTTGTTAATGGAAAGGGATAGTAATGTGTAGTCGCTCGGGAATCTAGTCCATCAGACCGATACAATGTATATGTCATAGCCTTGTTAGCCACGTGGGTGGTTAACGGCGTGTAACACCAACGAGTTAAGTAATGTGATGAAGTATATTTTCCGCTGCAGATTGTTGTTAAGTGTGTTGTTGTTGGATGGGGTGTTACATTGTTCATTAACCAAATTTCGCCATAGCTTCTCTTGTATCACCTAACACCAAAACACATTGTTGTTCACTTTAATACAACCCAAGAACACTCAATGTTTTAATTCACATCCTTATACACAACACATGGCTTTTAATCCTTTAAACATCAAAGACACAACTTTACAAGGAACACTCTTTACACACAACTAAACCTCAAACTACACTACATCACAATATAGTGCATGAACTTAAATTGCTTGGCACTTAGGCCCTTAAATAACATGGCTCTTAGGCCCTTAAATTGCTTAAACCTTAAACACTGAATTTCCCACATATATATTGCCTTTGACCTGCAAATACACTCAACATCACATATGCCTTTTAATAATTCCCTTAAGAACAATTCTCTAGCTCTTTTGCCATTGGCTCCTTAGGTATTTTATTAAGCAAATCAAGCTCATTTTTCCTAAGGCATTTAAACTACATTGAGTTAGTTTGTTTACCTCTTTTCTTCAAGACTTTTACTTGAACACCTTTGCTCTTCCTTGTTTGGAAATCGGCAAGAGGACTTAGTTACTTGTCAATGTTCTAATCAATACACAAGTAAAACCAATGAGCATTCTAGCTTCATGCTTAAACTCATTTACAAACCCTAGGTTATATATATTGTCTTAACACATTAGGATAGTTGTTTTACCTTGGAATAAAAAGAGAGCTTGAAAAAGCATCAAGAGAGGACTCCTCCTTGTCCATTTAAGATTAAAATGGAGCTAAGGAAAAACAAGAGAAGACACCATTAATGGTGAATTTTCAGACATGTACAAATATGAGAGGAAACTTTGATTTGCTTTGATTTTCCTTACCTTGGAGCAAAGGAGAATGACAAGGCATGAAAATATGAGCTCAAGCTCCTTCAATGGTGAATCTCCATGGCACCAAAATGAGGCTTTTGAAGATTCGAAAAGATAGAAGTGTAGAGCTTGCTCCAACTAAGACAAATATGGTCTTAGAATTTGATTTGGTATATGGAGCTAGAAGTTACAAGCTATGGAAGTTGGAGATGGTGTGGTTTGCTGTAGCAAAACCGATGGAGCTTGGGAGAAGATGAAGAAATCGGTGGTGAGTGAAGGAGAATAAGAGAATGAGGTGAGAGAGTACTCTTTGTTAAGATATTTATGTTTAAAAGCAAATAGTTCTTTTGCTTTATTACTTTACTAGCTCATTTATTTGCATAAGTGTGGTGAGTCACACATGAAAACCGGCCCCCATTATGTAGTAAGGGGTATAATAGTCTTTGTTGACCAATTAACTTACTTATATTGACTTATGTTATAAACTAGCATATTTTGGTTACTATTCACAAAACAAGGCACATAATTGTAAAATTTTTTATTTCCCATTGTTTTAGACTTCCAAATGTGATACTAAGTAGTACACATGTTATCTAAAGAGTAATGATGGACATTTAGCCACTCAAAACTCATTTAGAAGACAATTTTTCAAAAATGTGCTTTAAGACTCCTTAAAGCACATTTTGTATTTAAACTTGTTTTCAAGCTTGGTTTTCTTTAGTAATTGGTTTAATATGTTCATTAACATGTAAATATGGTATAGTTATGACCTTTAGGTCTTATACAAATTTATCCCAAGCTTAGAGCACATATTTGCCCATATTGACTTTAAGGTATTTATTTGTGTTTTGTTTGGTTTAATTGTCTACCAAGGTTTCCTAAGGACTTAATTAGCCTTATTAAATCATAATTGAATATTATTAAGTCTTGGTAGGCTCTTTGGGTCCTAACCAAGTTCACTCCAAGCTTAGAGCATGTTTTTGCTCAAACTGTATCTATGGTACTTTATTGTTTTACTAAGGTTTAAATCATTCACTGATGTTCCTAAGGCACTTTTTAGCCTTTACATACCATAGTTTAATGATTAAACAACATATCAAGGTTTGGGGTATTTCAATCTACCCCCCTTAAAAGAACTTCGTCCTCGAAGTTCACACTTCTCACGCATCAATTGGATTATAACACAGGGATTACTTGCAAATAAAACTTCCATAACCAAACATACTTTACATCACACCCTCGGACTTAATGGTCCGGGTAATATATACTCATCCATACATAACATAACATACTTACATGATAACCTCGGACTCAACGGTCCGGGTATCTTGACAACATTGTACTTATATAACAACCCTTAGACTCTCAGGTCTGGGTAACATAATAACATTTAGACACATAGGCCTAGGTAACATAACAACATTTAGACACATAGGTCTAGGTAACATCACAACTTTTTGACACATAGGTCTAGGTAACATCACAACTTTTGGAACTCAACCACATTAGGACTCAAGGTCAAAATAATATTTATTACACATACCACACAACATGTCTTAGCATGTATATCAACCGAAAAATACCCTTTTATATACATTGTGACCCCACAGAACCCGGTCGCGATGGACACCTTCCGTCCCCGTTCCTTCGGGAGATCAAAACAATCACTTAAGTATAAGAAATTTCTTTATTTAAAGTATCTATCGAAGGTTTTGAAAATACCAATTGAAAATCCTTTTGAAAACACATACAACTCCAAGTCCAACTTAAGCTCTTTGCTTCTTTTCCTAGCGTGGTTATTTGTGACCACTTATAGGGAGCTTCAAGAATCATCCAACCCTGATGTGATCAGCATCAGTGTTGAACTATCCTTCCACCCCAATTCGTGTTCGGCTTCCCTTGATCACATGCAAATCAAGTTCCACCTCCCACTTCATTTTCAAGCATCAAATAATACACTCATTTCCAATTTTCTATCTTGTTGGTCATTCTAGTCATAATAATTACATCTCCAAGGGATAGAACTCCGTCTATCAGTTATCTCCATTCACTTTAATCCTGTTACCTAGGGAATCTTATTCTCACTAGGTTCTATGTCGGTTTCATACCCTTTCATGAATCACTATATTGTATATATATACATATATTTTATCAAAATACAACACACAATTTCACATTTAGTGTCATATGAACATATAATGTCGGGGTTTTAGTTCCCCGAGAGTTTCTCTACTCCCCACACTTGTACTATCACACACAACTGTTAACAAATAAACACACTTATTACAATGGTATTCGCATCTTCTGTGCGCAATTACCATAATTAAACCATGAATGAATGCGTATGTTTACGTAACACACACACACACACACACCAATCATCAAAACAAATTATTTGTACTATGCACACCATAGGTCACGTACACTTGTACGGTAATACACACTAAGTGGTTTTGCGCTCTACCCCCCTTAAAAGGGATTACACCCATGTAATCAATCACTTAATCATTGGTTTAAAACGTTCTGCCATCGTGAAGCACTTTAACTTCCACGCGGTCTGTTATACAATGCATTCCGATTAGAGAATCTTAACCATATTGGCGGTTTAGTTCCTAAACTAAGAATTTTCATTAGAGTTTATTTAACTCATAACCGGTTTCGGTTCTGGCCTGTGAGGCTTCTGGGAATTAATAATTAGCCATTCACTCATGTTCACCATGCACATTCAACACTTGAATCACTGGCCCACTAGTTTCTGCTGCGTGACTCTGATAACTGTAGAGCTTAGTCTGCCCCATTCGTTATTCTTACTGTATTGTACATCTCCAATTATCACTTTTATCATGGTAATTACGGTCTCTCAACCGATGCGTGGTATTTGTGACCGTGCGTGAATTCGGTGAGTTACAAACTTTCTATCCACTTCCACGATAGTTTACTGTGTATACTGCTACGAGTTTCACAATGATTGACTTGATTCCTTCCGACTTACTATCGGTTGAGGTTGAGCTACCACCTAATGTGTAGTGCTCTCTCGGTTATTTCCCACACTTGAGGTATATTCCATACCAATATTTGGTATTTAGTGCTACTGTAGTCACTTGGTCTTAATCATGCCTCCACATTTGGTCCTGTACAAGTACCCTTTCATTGGTACGTCCTTGCATTTCCTATGCATCAGTCCCTATGGCATTATAAGCCGCTTTCTGTTTCCTCCACAATTAACATTTCCCGAATCCTATCTATCGCACTCGATCATTACTGTACAAATGCAATACCAAAACACTCAGTCATACAGAGTGCAGAGGCGTAAACTCTTGACAGTAAATCTCTTATTAGCAACGGAATCCACACTGAGTTCCTTATCACATAGTACCAACTACTGGCTTATTGCCTAGTCTGTTTATCATCACTTACCTTACATCTCCACTGAGTTTAACTCATAACTAGTCTTATTTGCCATATTATTATTTAACAACACTTATACAACGGTCGCTTTCTGCGCACCGTGCTCTTTCTCATTGTATAACATCAACCTATATGGTATTCACTGTCATATTAGCTTCCACACATATACTTACATCATTCGTATTATGGTTCGTCATTCATTTGGATGACTACAGAATGCTCCTTGAGCGTTGATCACTTGAGTCACAAGCCGGCGTTATTTAGCTCGGTGCTTCACTTTATACACACATGCTACCAAACTATCTGTTCTCTCGCAATGACAACATGGTCAATCCTTAACATGTTTCTTGTACTTGGTTCACATAACGACCGCTCCAGCGGCTTCATAGTATCGAGAGGTATCCCCACTCATAAAGCAGTGGTTCGTTCTCCGCTCTATTTACTTGTACAACATAGACTTCTACAATCGATTCAAATTTACCTAACACATTTGCTTGTGGTTTAGTAGCCTTACTACCTCGAGCTTTGCTCATTGTAGGCTGTTCACACACATTTATTTTCCTGTACGACATTACATTGTTTAGTGGTAGTATTGGGCTCCATGACAGGGTCGTTGCATCACGTTTCCTTTCATGGGATGCCCCTTAGGATTGTCAGTCCGTCTCCTGACAACTTATGCTTAAACTGGGTGTTAGTTTCAGTCCTTGCGTTTCTGTCACATTATTTCGTGCAACAATTGTTGATGCGAACTGTAGGATCGGGTGGCTAACTCAAACAAATCAAAGGTGTGAGTCTAAGGATTGGTTTGACTCAATCAGCCTTCGTAAATGAGAAGCACTCTGTGATGTAGAGGCACTCAATCGAATTAACTAAACTGAGGGTGCGGAAGACTTTTGCGGTAATTGTAGCGAAACGATGAAAAGAGAGAAGGACTCTGTGGAACTCAGCAAGATACACAAATAAGCTATTTCATTTCCTGGTCAAATAAAATAACTTACAAATGCCCACTAAGTAGAAGGATCTACTTAGCGGTTTTTCACTCACTCACCCAACACACTTTCTAATCAGAACAATGATAAGCGTAGTGAAACTAGGATCTTCCTAGGTAGAGTCTATCTAAAGGTGCTAACTAACTTGGTACGTATTCTCTCTCTCTTTCTGGCTTACAATGCGATTCTATTTCTCTCTCTAAGCTCTGGAATAATCCTCAATGAAAGCACACAAGAAACTAACTATTACACATCTTATTTATACTCTAAGTACAACAGCAGGTCGAAGGAGTTAGTTCCGAAAATACCGGAACTAACTTAGTGGGCAACTTCCAACGGCTCTTAAGTGGTCTTCTTACATGGGCTGCGATCTTCGGATGTTGAGGGAGAACTTCATGACCGTTGTGGCACTTAAGGTGTTCCGAGTTGACTCCTGATTTTCCGCAACAGCACGAGAGAGTCTATGAAGTCTTCTTTGTTGCGCGGACTCTAGTGAAGAGGCTCACTCTTTGTGTCTGTCAAGTGATGATTGACTCTGTCACGGTGAAAGGCTATCTCTGCAACACTCCGATGTCCCAACAATTCCCCCCTTGTTGCTGATGATAGCAAACCTTCGTGAATCCCGATGGAGTCAATCCTGAAATAAAAACACAAGGACTAGGGGAACCGACCCAATCAAAGTTCCCCCTTAATAGCAACAGTAGCAACTGAATTCAAAGACTCTATTTAGGTTCCCCTTTGATCGGAGAGGGACTCCAGGCAAGCAAACGATAAATAAGCAGTGTAATAGGCAGGATAGTATATAAGGCAGTTAAAACACTAGACCACGTGGTCCAGCAGCGCAAATCCAAAAGCAGTTTAAACCAGCAGCAGAATAACCCGTACACCAGACGGGATTCACCGCTTCCCCCTTTTGCTTTCATCAGAGGGGAAGCCCACAGTATCACAAAGTCAGTCAAAGTATTCACAAAAAAACCATTAAAAAGTGTTTAGAACTTAAAAATAGCCTAGGTTCTAACACTACGCACACACGTCATTCTAAGGGTTTGGGGTTAAGGTGGATTGGATGTCAAGGAGTTGGTCTTGCAAGGCCGCCACTGTCGTCTCTATCCCGGCGAGTCGGTCCATCATCCGCGTCTGGCCCTGAATCAGCTCGGCTGCGTGCACAATAAGCCGCTCCACTTTTTCCAGGAGGGGTAGGAGTGAAGCTTGAGGGACTGCCTCTTGAGAAATGGATGTCCCCACCGTCGTTGGAGTAGATGGTGGGGGCAGCAGCTTTGATTTGTCGATAAAAGTCAGCCGATTCAGATACCGCAGGTTGATGGTGTCTGCCTCCTCGATGGACTCTGGCGTCGAAGTCGCCAAGGGTACCTGAAAGAATTGGAATATGCGAGGCAACTAGAACACGTACCCCAAGGAGTGTTTCGGGGTGTCGACCGACTGGGCTAGGTGATGGAGAATTATATGTGCCAGATTGATAGAGTGACGATTGATGATACAGTACATTATGATGAGGTCCAAGCAATTGACCATGAGATTTCCTTCCTTCCTTGGGACAATGTTTTTGATGACCAGAATGTGGAGGAGTTGATGTAAAATGGAGAGATCGCCACGGGGTATGGGGGAGCCAATCTTTTTCTTGGAGGAGAAAAAGCGATAAATTTTATTTTGTGGGACCCCGGGGATCTCAGGAAGGATTCCTTTCTCATAGAATGACAGGCCACTAGTAGGGACGCCAAGAATTTGGGACAATTTTGCAAGATCGAAGAAGATTGGGGTGGAATTAACAACAGACTGTGCAGCACCGTTTCGGATGACAAGGTTTTGAAAGAAGTCGACAGACTCTGTGGGATACCACTCCGTAATCTCACAGAAGAGGTGTTTCCACCCCTGAACTTCTAGCATAGTAACTAACTCCCCTAGGTTGGAAGATAGAGCCCAAGAAAAGTCGAGGAACTTACCCCTGACGATATTCTGTTCTGAGGCAGGGTCCCCGAGCATGTAACGTTGAGTGAATGGGTCGACCTTCACACTCCGTCGGTGCGGCTTCGGTGGTTTTTGATCTTTGGCGGAGGTAGCACCAGTAGAGGCATCGTGACTGGCCGTGGACAGTTCTTGGACTGGAGACGATTCACCGGAACCAGAGGAGACAGGTTGTGCCTTGACAGAGGAACGAAGGATTCTTTTTGCTGTGGGTCAGGTAGAGGTTTGGCCTTTTCTCTTGCGGGTTTTGGGTGGAGGTTGTTGTGGTGGTGTTGCGGATTTAGCGGGTGATGCTTGTGGGGTTGGTGTAGGGGATTTGCTGGGTGATTTATTGGTATGGGCTTGTGGTTGATCGGTAGGAAGATTTTCGGCAGGAGGGATGGTAGCTTGTGGTGTTGGAGATGGTGGCAGGGTTTGAATTGGGGTGACCTCCTCAATATCGGTTTCAAGAATTTCTGTTCTTGCAGCGGATGGCGGTGTTTGATGAGTGGATGGGTCGCGGGATTCAGGTAGTGGTGTGGAGGAGCGTGTGGGAGACGAAGTAGCGGTGGTTTTAGTGGGAGAGTGAGTGGTGGTGGTGGTGAGTGGAGATGGATTAGGGTTTGCCATCGATTGGAGGTACGCCTGAAGGCGAATGGGATCGGCAAAAATATCGGTTGGGATGTTGATTCCGTTGAAGTTGATGCCGGTCATTTGGAAATTTGAAGGATGCTTGGGTGTAAAGGGAGTGGAAGTGAGAGAGATGGAGTGGACGGGTGATAGATATAAAGGCTGGAAGTTGCAGAGAAGGCGTGTGTCAGGTGAGATAAATGCGGCGACGTCAGGGTAGGGCGAGATTAAGGGTGACGATTTAGGCGGGTTGGGTTCGGATAGATGACGTGGATAGTAGCGCTAGAGTAATAGGCGTGCTAAGTAATAAAACACATTTCACTGATTCAAGTGCAAACAAAGACAGACTCTATGAGACATGAGGGAGTACCTGCTGAAGATTGCGGTAGGGGCAAGGAGATGCGACCGTCTAGGTAGACGGAGTCAATCCGATTGCTGATCACAGTGCTTCAAATCTTGCTGTAGACAAGGGTTTAGTGAAAATATCTGCAAGTTGATCTTCTGTGGGCACAAAGTCAAGTTGGATAAGCTTTTTCTCGACATAGTCTTTCAAGAAGTGAAAGCGAATTTCGATGTGTTTGGTTCTTGAGTGTTGGACTGGGTTTTCTGATATTTAGATTATGCTTTTGTTGTCACAAAAGATTGGGATCTGTTCTTGGGTGACATGATAGTCTTGAAGTTGTTGTTTCATCCAAAGGAGTTGGGAGCAACAGGCTGCAGCAGAAACATGCTCTGCCTCTGCGGTAGAGAGTGCTATAGAATTCTGTTTTTTGGAGGACCATGAAACAAGGCAAAGACCCAAGAACTGTGCATTACCTGAAGTACTCTTTCGATCTTGGAGAGAACCAGCCCAATCAGAGTAACTATATCCAAATAAAGTAAAAGTAGGAGATCGTGGATACCATAGATAGAGTGTACTTGTACCTTTAAGATAGCGGAAGATACTCTTGACTGCTTTGAGGTGAGACTGTTTTAGTGCTGCTTGGAAGCGAGCACAAAGACAGACTGCGTGAAGAATGTCTGGGCGACTGGCAGTCAGGTACAAGAGGGACCCTATCATTCCTCTATATTCGGTGGCATTGACGCCGACTCCGTCATCATCAGGAAGTTGTGGGACTCATCGAACTTGACATGTGGACTCTTCTAAACATTGAGTTCTCAGATTGATAACACGATAAGCTTTGCTTTTAGAAGAATAGCCAAGAAAGATACCTTCATCACTTTTAGGAGAGAACTTACCCAAGTTGTCCTTACCATTATTGTGGATAAAGCACTTACATCCGAAATGCCTGAGATGCATAAGACTTGGTTTACGTTGACGGAGTAGTTCATAGGGTGTCTTGTGAAGGAATGGATGAATCAACGCACGATTTAACACATAGCATGCTGTGTTAACAGCTTCTGCCCAGTAAGATGGAGTGAGTTGACTGTCAATGAGCATGGTGCGAGCCATTTCTACCAAAGTTCTATTTTTGCGTTCAACTACTCCGTTTTGTTCTGGAGTACGTGCGGATGATATTTGGTGATCAACTCTGTTGTCCCTGCAATACTCATCAAATGACTTGTTGCAAAATTCAGTACCCTGGTCGGTTCTCAGGGTTTTTAGAGTAAATGAAAATTTGTTGACAAGCATTTTATGGAGTTTGACGAACTCCGTAAAAGTTTCATCTTTAGTAGATAAGAAAATGACCCAAGTCCACCTGGAATAGTCATTGACTATGACCAGGATGTACCTCTTACCACTTCTGCTTTGTGTACGCATGGGACCAACAAGATCCATGTGTAGCAGTTCTAGCGGAGAGCTAGTAGAGAGAGTAGGCTTACTTTTGAAGGAGGACCGGGTGTGTTTACCTTTTACACATGCTTCACAGACGGAGTCTGTGTCAAAGGTTGTGTCGGGTAAACCAATCACCAAGTCCTTGCTTTTAAGTTTGTTCAACAGCCTATGATTTGCGTGACCAAGTCTGGAGTGCCACACAGTGAGTTTTTGGAATGCACGTTGAGACAGACTTGATCGTCTGGATTAATGGAGTTTAAGCACATTTTGTAGAGATTTCCTTCTCTACGTCCCACAGCTTTTAATGAACCTGTACGCTCATCATAAACTTTACAATCCGAAGAGGAGAAAAGTACCAAATTGAATCTATCACAAATTTGAGAAATACTTAGTAAACTGTGTTGGAGTCCAGTGACCAGATGGACTCCATCAATTTTAAATTTTGAGGGGTTACCTACGGACCCAACTCCCACGATTTCACCGTGGTTGTTGTTTCCAAAAGTAACCTTACCTCCTTGGTAGGATGACAGCGAATTGAAATGATTTGGATCTCCAGTCATGTGACGAGAGCATCTACTATCCAAGTACCAGCTGTCTCCATTCGCATTCACCTACAAAAGAACAGATCATTTGTTAGATTTGGGAACCCAGATGTACTTGGGTTCCTTTTCGAGCCAGACTTTTTCAATTCTTCTCGTGCTTCAAGTATCAATCTAACGCGTTTGACATTAAAAGAGAGATCTCTATTCAATTTATCACATGCACTGTCTCGATGTCCAAGACTCCCGCAATAACCACAAATTTTGGTTGGTGGAAGATTGACGTATTTCTGTTGTCCTTTCCACCAGGAATCGAATTTTTCTTTTTCTTGATATCGTTTGGCTCTGTTGTCGGATTTGGACATATTCTTTGAAATGTCGAACTTACCTTTGTGCCACTTGGGTGTGGATTGAGTGGATCGAACTCCGGATTGTAGATTCACAATCTGTTGAGAGAGTTGTTCTACTTTAGAGCGAAGAGCATCTCGATCTTGGCTAATTTCTTTGATTTTGGAGTTGGCCCACTCAGGTAGTTCGGAGGAGGTGACTTGTTTGATAAACTTGACTGGCTTAAGGGAAAGAGCGTGTTCCTTTTCTTTCAGTTTTTGAGTGAGGTTTTTGATAGTGGTGTTCAGGGATATGTTTTTGGATTCAGAAGCATTAAGATCATTTTGAAGAGAACAACACTTATCAGTAAAGATGGTGAGGTCTTGTTTGAGAGAGTCGATCAGGGTGAGAGACTCTTTCTGGTCACCCTGTCTAAATTGAGTTTGTTCTAAGGTATCATGAAGTTCCTTTTGAAGGGAATCAACATGACGCCTTGAATCTTGTAGATCTAACCTGAGAGAACAAGAGATGGTTTTGTGTTCCTCAGCTTCGTCTCTTAAGGCATACATAAGATTTTTGAAATTTCGAGCTCCTCTGTTAACTTGGAAATTTTGCTGTTGAGACTTGCTTTGAGAGAGTTGGTCTTAGAGACAATTTTAGCAATTAAAGTCATAAATCCCATAGGAGAAATACGGTAAAGGTCTGTTTCAAGGTGAGAACGAGTTACCTCATTGTCTGGAATTATGGATTCCGTTGTGTCGTGTGCCATGAGGCATACCAGGCCGCTAGACTCTGTGTCTGGATCGTCGGAGTCTGAATCGCCCCATCCAACAGCTGCCATCAGCGATCTCCCTTGAGATTTTCTATACTGGCTCTTGAGTAAAGGACAGTCCTTCTTGAAGTGACCGGGTTTATTGCAGTTGAAACAAGTGACAGAATTGAAAACTTGTTTAGAGGTGTTCGAGAACGACCGACTCTGTCGATTAGGTTGGTTACGCATGAATTTTCGGAAGTTCTTGACTATGAAGACAAAGTCCTCCATAGTCTCAGCCTCACTTTCCTCAACAATAATGTCCACCAGCTCAGCCTTAGCTTGTCTGATTTGAGTATCAGCAACATAGGCTCCTTCTTGAGTTAACTGAGTCGAATTAACCTGCAAGGCTTGGTCATTCAAAGTAGTAGTCTTACTAGAAGAGGGAGAAGAAGTATTACCACACTGTCTCTGCCCATTCTTCTCTGAGACTGTCCAACAATTTATGCAAGACACTCTCTCTATCTGGTAAGATGCTAACTTCCTGCATAGTAGTAGTTAGTAAGTAAAAACGATCAAGTACTTATTCCAGTGACTCACCGGGTTTTTGTAGAAAATTTTCATAGTCCATTCGGAGTTCTTGAGCTTTGCATTTCTTGAGTTCAGTGACTCATTCGTGGGTAGCTTGAAGGAGTGTCCATATCTCATTTGCGGACTTACAGTGATTGACTCTCCTTTGTTCTGGGATGGACATGCAAGTATATATCGCACGTGATGCTTGTCGATTTAGCTCGTACCTTTTGCGATCTGCAACAGTCCATGTTGATCGGTCTGGATTAACTGTAAGATCTCCTCCAGTGACTATCTCCCAAAGCTCAGAGTTGACGGACTCAATGTGTTGCTCGAAATCGTTTTTCCAATGGTCGTAGTTGGTGGAGGTGAGTCTGGGGTGCTCGAAGTGCATTTTGTTGTTTTGGTTGGCAAAGAGATCTGCCATTGCTTAGTTGATTGACCGTTAGCCTAAGCGAGGCTCTGATACCACGTGTAGGATCAGATGGCTAATTCAAACCAATCAAAGGTGTGAGTATAAGGATTGGTTTGACTCAATCAGCCTTCGTAAATGAGAAGCACTCTGTGATGTAGAGGCACTCAATCGAATTAACTAAACTGAGGGTGCGGAAGACTTTTGCGGTAATTGTAGCGAAACGATGAAAAGAGAGAAGGACTCTGTGGAACTCAGCAAGATACACAAATAAGCTATTTCATTTCCTGGTCAAATAAAATAACTTACAAATGCCCACTAAGTAGAAGGATCTACTTAGCGGTTTTTCACTCACTCACCCAACACACTTTCTAATCAGAACAATGATAAGCGTAGTGAAACTAGGATCTTCCTAGGTAGAGTCTATCTAAAGGTGCTAACTAACTTGGTACGTATTCTCTCTCTCTTTCTGGCTTACAATGCGATTCTATTTCTCTCTCTAAGCTCTGGAATAATCCTCAATGAAAGCACACAAGAAACTAACTATTACACATCTTATTTATACTCTAAGTACAACAGCAGGTCGAAGGAGTTAGTTCTGAAAATACCAGAACTAACTTAGTGGGCAACTTCCAACGGCTCTTAAGTGGTCTTCTTACTTGGGCCGCGATCTTCGGATGTTGAGGGAGAACTTCATGACGGTTGTGGCACTTAAGGTGTTCCGAGTTGACTCCTAATTTTCCACAACAGTACGAGAGAGTCTATGAAGTTTTCTTTGTTGCGCGGACTCTAGTGAAGAGGCTCACTCTTTGTGTCTGTCAAGTGATGATTGACTCTGTCGCGGTGAAAGGCTATCTCTGCAACACTCCGATGTCCCAACACGAACACCCTTCAAGGATTGCTCCTGGGTGTTGCTAAGTTATGCCATTACATCTGGTTCACACTTATTGGTATATTCAGTTAGCCACGCCGTTTTGCGTTCTTAACTGGCTTATTATCCTCTTCTGTGAAGTTCAACATTTCCTGGTAGTGTAGGTACTCATTCTGGGAGTTTCATACCGTTCATTGCACATTAATGTGTCCACATTAGGCATCTGCTTGCCATGCACAGGCTGGGTCACCATTCCAACTATCATGTTTACCCCTCGGGATTCTTAAGACATGTGTGATGTCTTTACATAACAGTCAGTGCACTTCGCACTTCCTGACTCTTAAACATTTCCTTAAAATGAGTTTACTAATTCCTTTTAGTCTCATTAACTTATCTAGGTTCCTTTACTTTAACCATTCATGGTAATCAGTTGCTCTTGCTTGACTTTTACTGCTGACCGTAGTATGGAGTCGACTACTTCCTGTGTTCCGGACTCTACTCGTATACATATGTGGGGTACCATGCTGATACATTGCTACTTACCCAACTAACCAATAAGTAGGTCTGTCAGGCCCACAAGCTCCTATCGGAATGCGGTCATCCCACATTACAGTTGGTACACTCGTAGTGTCCGTCACACGCCTAGGTGAAGTATTCTGTTGTCAACTCCCTTATATTGTCCTATGACAAAATGCATTCCGTGCTTCCCAAACTTAATCGAGGGAAAGTTTATCCACTGTTGTATCTTTATCAACTACCCTTGGGTTTACTGGTTTGGTTTAAAGGAAGGTTAGAAAGAAGTATTGGTTTGAAAGAAAACTTTGGTTTTGAAAAAGGGTTTGGAAGTGGTTCTAAGTTTGAAAGAAAAATTCTCGTGGTTTCACAACGTTTTCTTGCCTTAACCAAGTCTAGCTTCCTGCCGACTGGTGTATTTCCAATTACAGAGGTTAGGCTATCAAGCCCTTCCACGGTTATGATGATTCCCTTTAACTTCGTGGTACTTTACTAAATACTTTGTATTTGTTAAAAATTTTCCCGAACATCCTTGTTATAGCAGCACTTGCCATGGCAAGTGCGCCATGCTAACTGGCTGTCAGTTCAACACACACACCGGTTGCGGTTTTGTTTTGAACCGCACCATAATCAGTGGCCTTTTTGGCCCTTACTTTGATCTTATAGTCTTAATAATAAATCTTCTGGGTGACTTCTCACTGTCTTTACATGACAATCACTAACTAGGGTGTTTCCCATTCTGGAAGACCCCTTTTTACTCAGTACTGTATCCTCTTCGTAGCCCGTTCCACGCATTTGTCGTGGTTACTGAGACTTGTCTCTTGTTTGGGTACTACGTCGTAGTTCCTTCGCCGGTTGGTATACCGTTGGTGTATTATTTAATAATCACGGTCCCGTAGACACGCGTCTCGGGTTCCATTACTTCACTTCTTGCCTGTTGCACGGTTGGTGCGTTGCAAGCTGGTTGTCCTCGACTGCTCGGCATGTCGACCCAGGTTGCCGGAAATTCCATTCTTCTATACACAGGATTCTTCATTCTTCGCTATTAAATGCGGTTAACATTGTTCAGATGGAAACCGTCTTCGGGATTCCCAGTTTTTGGGATCTACCGTATGACAGGTTCTCTGTACCTTTAGAGATACTTAATAACAGGCAGATCGGGTTTCCCGAGTATGAGAGGACTTCCATCTCTCTGGCGTTGTTTCCCAAGTTATAAAACAGGGATTGTGGAGGGCGGGAAGGTTAAAGTAGGTTTCCAGTATTCACTGGTAGTTCCTAACTAGCGTATCTCTCACGCTATCACTCAACCCTTAACCCAAAGTACTAAAATCCTAACTCGGTACTTCCTAAGCTCGGTAATTCAGTCATCAGAGCGACACTTCGCTCTGATACCACTTTTTGTAACACCCCAACTAACAACAACACACTTAACAACTAACTGCAGCGGAAAACATACTTCATCACATTACTTAACTCGTTGGTGTTACACACCGTTAACCACCCCCGTGGCTAACAAGGCTATTACATATACAATGTATCGGTCTGATGGACTAGATTCCCGAGCGACTGCACATTCTATCCCTTTCCATTTACAACAACAACATACATATACCTTCCAACTGTACCGAGTATTTACAAACTAATGCCGATAACAATTTCAGTCTTTCTACACCTACAATACATACACAATTTAAATGGCTACCCATGTAAACTACTACTACTACCCCCCCTCCGTCCTACTCTGAATGTGCCCCCCAGCTCCACCTTTGCCTGGTATGGTAATCCCGCAGCCCGCATGCTACCGGGCCACACACGACTACTTGTCGTCTTAGCATGCAGTTGATTATATTTTAACCATGCATGTAACCTTAAACACATAACACATTACATACACACAACAATAGGGCTCAACAAACAGACATCACATCTACATTCTTTAACGCCTCATAGTCGTTTAACCCTAGAGTGTTTCTCCTCTAATGGAGCTACTTTCTTAATAGACGGCACTTACCCACTAGTCGGGTTATCCTCAAACGCCTCCTATTATAAACTAGGATTCATATCCATGATCCACATACGCAAAATTTTAACAACATATAACATCACGTCGCAATAAGCATTGCAGTACATCAATAACACATAACATAACGGGAACGGTTCTCTTTAGGAACCGACCCAAACATAGTTAATTCACTGGTGAGCCTAGAGAATGATATCACCCTCATGTTAAGCTCGTTATACAACACTCATTACCGTCCTAATAGTCGGACGAGTAACTTAACTTAAAGATGGATCGGATAGAGTGACCCGAACACACCACACAAACACATGTTCCCCCTAAACCGATCATAAGTCAGAATAGTTAAGCTTTGGAGTAAGCTAGTGGGAGATCGTAATCCAAGAAGGAAAAACAACCATAACAGAGAGGAAGGTAAAGCAAGGATGGATACCCACTCCCCAACAACGCGCGACCGGAACGACCGGATTCCTCACTCCCCCATAATATATATATATAAACATAGTTAAGGGCTCCACTGTGGAACCTATCACATCCATACACCATACAGTATTACAACTGGGTTAAACACACAAGGGAGGTCCATACATTCACACACAATCATCACACAATTAACTCACGTATAGCCGTGGTTAGAACGTCCCATGGTTCGGGTCATTAAATCCGAATACCGATCTCTCATGTGATCCTAGACTCAGTTAGCTAAGGTTTAACACTTTCGAGGTTAAATGGTATCGGAACTAGACACGCCACATATATGAATTACTGTAAACTCATTACATACTTTTATCTTATAACGTGGCAAACATACAGAAAAACACATTGGCATACAAGCCGGTGTAATCCGGTAGGACACAGGTTGCAAGAAAACCATACCTGTCACCGGGGTTTCACTCTAACGTGCCATCACATATTCCTTGTAACATCTTTGAACAACTGGTAACATTACATTTACTTTCATTAACACCGGGGTAACTTGTTTGTTTAAAGTCCAACGCTCATGGCTTACTCCCGTTAAACAGTTAAATAACTTCACATTTTTAACTTGTTTTACTTTTACATTTTAACACAACTTTCCACCCACTCAATTATCATTATAACTCACTTATCATGTCCTTAATAACCTTATAACATCATTACTTATCAATCCCCATCATTAGATATCACTTCCTAACCTTAAACAAAGTTTTTGGTCAAAACAGCACCTTGTCCGAACTTGTGTCCGAGCTTCCAAAGTTCGAACGCAAGTCAAGACTCAAAAGGGTGTAAACTGACGACTGTCCGAACATGTGTCCAAGCTTCCCAAGTTCGGACACTGGTCGAGGCCAAACCAGAGAATAGAGATGGGTGTGTCCGAACTTCCAAATTCGGACGGTAGTTCGGATGTAGCTTTAAAACTCAGGAAACTTACGCGCAACAGGGCATGTCCGAACGTCCAAGTTTGGATGGAAGTTCGGACGCGCCATAAACCTCATTTTCTACACTCTTAAACACTTACTCATTTCTTGCCAAAATGCTCAACACTTATAATGTTTCATCCCTTAGGTTTATAACATGTTTCTACACATTATTTAGCCCACCAAAACACTTTATGTCCTTCCTAGAATTTTCTTCACAAGTTCAAACATCTTCCTTATAACACCTTACTTCCTCATTGTTACCAACCTTTGTATAGATCCTTAACACAATCTCACCATGGCTTGAAGTATCCTTAACTCTCATTTGCATTCTAAATCCTCCAAGATAATGACCAAGACACTTAAACACTTAAGAACACCTTAATTCACCTTTTTTCACCAATTTAAACCTTAATCATTCCTAGTTCAACCTAGGTCACCAAACATCATTTAGACACTTAAAACTCCTTGTTCATTAACCAAATTTCGCCATAGCTTCTCTTGTATCACCTAACACCAAAACACATAGTTGTTCACTTTAATACAACCCAAGAACACTCAATGTTTTAATTCACATCCTTATACACAACACATGGCTTTTCATCCTTTAAACATCAAAGACACAACTTTACAAGGAACGCTCTTTACACACAACTAAACCTCAAACTACACTACATCACAATATAGTGCATGAACTTAAATTGCTTGGCACTTAGGCCCTTAAATAACATGGCTCTTAGGCCCTTAAATTGCTTAAACCCTAAACACTGAATTTCCCACATATATATTGCCTTTGACCTGCAAATACACTCAACATCACATATGCCTTTTAATAATTCCCTTAAGAACAATTCTCTAGCTCTTTTGCCATTGGCTCCTTAGGTATTTTATTAAGCAAATCAAGCTCATTTTTCCTAAGGCATTTAAACTACATTGAGTTAGTTTGTTTACCTCTTTTCTTCAAGACTTTTACTTGAACACCTTTGCTCTTCCTTGTTTGGAAATCGGCAAGAGGACTTGGTTACTTGTCAATGTTCTAATCAATACACAAGTAAAACCAATGAGCATTCTAGCTTCATGCTTAAACTCATTTACAAACCCTAGGTTATATATATTGTCTTAACGCATTAGGATAGTTGTTTTACCTTGGAATAAAAAGAGAGCTTGAAAAAGCATCAAGAGAGGACTCCTCCTTGTCCTTTGAAGATTAAAATGGAGCTAAGGAAGAACAAGAGAAGACACCATTGATGGTGAATTTTCGGACATGTACGAATATGAGAGGAAACTTTGATTTGCTTTGATTTTCCTTACCTTGGAGCAAAGGAGAATGACAAGGCATGAAAATATGAGCTCAAGCTCCTTCAATGGTGAATCTCCATGGCACTGAAATGAGGCTTTTGAAGATTTGAAAAGATAGAAGTGTAGAGCTTGCTCCAACTAAGACAAATATGGTCTTAGAATTTGATTTGGTATATGGAGCTACAAGTTACAAGCTATGGAAGTTGGAGATGGTGTGGTTTGCTGTAGCAAAATTGATGGAGCTTGGGAGAAGATGAAGAAATCGATGGTGAGTGAAGGAGAATAAGAGAATGAGGTGAGAGAGTACTCTTTGTTAAGATATTTATGTTTAAAAGCAAATAGTTCTTTTGCTTTATTACTTTACTAGCTCATTTATTTGCATAAGTGTGGTGAGTCACACATGAAAACCGGCCCCCATTATGTAGTAAGGGGTATAATAGTCTTTGTTGACCAATTAACTTACTTATATTGACTTATGTTATAAACTAGCATATTTTGGCTACTATTCACAAAACAAGACACATAATTGTGAAATTTTTGATTTCCCATTGTTTTAGACTTCCAAATGTGATACTAAGTAGTACACATGTTAACTAAAGAGTAATGATGGACATTTAGCCACTCAAAACTCATTTAGAAGACAATTTTTCAAAAATGTGCTTTAAGACTCCTTAAAGTACATTTTGTATTTTAACTTGTTTTCAAGCTTGGTTTTCTTTAGTAATTGGTTTAATATGTTCATTAACATGTAAATAAGGTATAGGTATGACCTTTAGGTCTTATACTGAAATACCCCTAAATTAATTTAAATTAATTTAGGGGATTTCTTTTATTAAACCTTTAATAATACTATTAAGTATTAAATTATTATATGGAATTATGAATATTAAATTATTATATGGAGTTGTGAAATTTATTTAGGGGTTTTCTCCTATTTAACCCTAATTATTATACATTGTTATATAGTATTAAGAATTTAATAATAAGATTTATAAGTCAATAAATCTTGGGAAAATTATTAAACACTCCAAATATATTATAAAGATTTTAGGAAGTGTTGGAACATTGTTTTGACACATAAAAGTCAATATAAAATTCTAGAAACCTTAAAGCTTATTAAGCCTTGCTAGAGTTGACTTTTTTAGAATGGTCAAACCAGGTCATGAAACCTATACCAATAAATAGGTTATGAAAAACCATGAAGATCGATAAAAAGAACGTCAAAAACGGATCATCCTAGCCAAAGTTATGCTAGATTGAAGTTTTGAATCAAAATTTTAAGAAGTGCCACGTGTCACTTTGTAGTAGGTCGCCCACACTTAGCCGAATTCCTTCCCTGATTTTCGTAACCGATTTCACTTCCTAGCCCTAACTTTAGACGGCTATAACTTTCACATTACTCAATATTTTTCCATGCCGTCTTCACCACTCTCTTCTCCTACAATTCCTCTTTCCAACCATTACTCATACAAGCCCTAACTCATTCTACATCGACGGGAAAGTTGATCCAAAGTTGCCAGCTTTCGAGTTCGTAACCCAGATTCCAGTTTTCATTCGATTTCAGGTAAAGTTCGTCTTGCCATAACTTCCTCGTCTTTCAACCAAAATTAGATTTCTTTAGCTCGTTGTAAAGATCTCTAATCCCTCTACAACTTTTGTGTTTATGCCCAAGTCCAATTCGTAACCATTTGGGAGATATAGAGGCCTAAAGTTTCGGTCTTGCCAGCACATAAAATAATACCGAAACAGAGAGGTAAACTCGTGTTTTGTGACTTCGATTTCTTTCTGTGTGATGCGAGTTAGGATTAGTGCTTGCTATCATTGTGTAGATCTATGTTTCTTCTTTCTAATGAGCCCAAGAACATGGCCTAACTCGATCTAGAACGTATTTTATAGATCCCCGAAGTTGACTACTCGAACAGGTCGGTTCGAAAACGTTTCCAGAAAACCGAAATCTCTTTGCTCCGTTCTTGCAATTCCCGGTGAGTTTTCCTAAAATTCTTCCGATGATGTTAAACTAATCTTCATTGTCGACCAAACCCATGTTGAAATTTCCCTATTATGCATTAGATTACGAGAATTTGAAAGATTAAAATTCGAAACCGAAACTAACCCTAACCTTCGAATTCAAAATCGAAACTGGATGAACTCTGCATTATAATTGGGGAAATTAGTATCAATAGAACCGCAATTAAATTTCAGATTCAATGGAACAAGAATCACTCGATTTGGTTCTGTAGATTGTGAGAAATTGGTGAATTAGTACTCGAATCGAATTGGGGATTTGCTGAAGAACTGGGCGTTCAGTGTCCGTCCGATCGGGCTTAAAAGATTTGGACGGCCGAGATTAGATCGTGGGTTATAAAGATTGTTTAAGTTTTATAATATTTCAGAATTTAACCCTAACTTGTTGAATTTAGTTAATGGTCTTCCCGAAGGTATTTTGACTTGAAATTTTAACCATAGGTTCCTTATTTAATGAAGTTTATTTTGATGTAAATTATTAAGGTTTTGGAGTTTTTAAACATAAGTTATGATTTTTACAAGTTACGGGCTTCCTGGAATTATTTGGCTAAATTAAAAGATATTTTTATGAAATAAAATTTTATAATATGTCTAAAATGTTTAGTTACTGTATATTAAGTTTGGGAATTTTTGGGTAACGGGAAAAGGTTTTAAAAATTGTGTTTGTGAGTTTTTCATAAGAATAACTTTATATATAGTTTTTTATGTAATCAAAAATTAAAGTATAGTTGATTAATGAACTTTATAGGTTGGGGAAATATAATAAGACTAATTAACATTTAATACAGTATGTTTATAAATATTTGGGTATTAACTTTAAGTGAAGTAAAAATTGTTACATATATTTATATATATATTTATATGAGTGAAATAAATAGAAACTTATATTCAATCAAGGAATTTAACTAAACTACATTTTATTTATTATATATAATATGGAAGCTAATATGTTTAACTAAAACTAAGGGAAAATACTCTATTTTATAAACCTTAAATCAGTTGTGGATATGTCTAAAAGATATTAAATATAATTAAATACAATATAATTTGTTAAAGAATGTTCTGGATAAATCTTGATATATGTGGATATATATATATATATATATATATATATATATACATATATAAAATAGATAAAGGAAATAACATTCCTTGTGGGAAATATAATAGGGAGGATATATATATATATAATAAATAAATAAAAGGAATAAAATACCTTATAGAAAATATAATATGAAGGAATTAATGAGTTAAAATAAACCTCTACATAATACTAATAATAGAATACTATATGAGGTGGTATTAATTTATGGTTATGAATTGAGTTTTTAGTTACCCTTGAATTTCTAAGTATAAACAGTATTAAAATACATGTATATATTTAGTCAATGTCCACAATGTAAATCTATAATTGGGTTAAGAAATTAATAAGTTGAAATTTGGGAATATTTGTAATTAGTTTACATAAAGTGTTACACAAATAGATCTCGTTATATAATTAATAATAAAATAAATGAAATACTTTTACATTTAAATGTTCTTATTATATAAACAATAGTAAAATAAATGAGTTACTTTTACATCTACATGTGAAGAGGATAAATAAGTCTAGATTTAATTATTTCTTAATATTTATAGTATTGAGTAATAACTTAATATTTTAAGATAAAATCATTAAAAGGATTATGATATAAAACTATATTAAACTATGATTAGGAGATTAATCTAAATAATAGTCCCTAAGTTTCTTACAACTAGTTAAGCCATATAAATACATTTAATACCAATACTCAGGATGTGAGTAAATAGTTAAGTAATGTATTTAGTAGTTAGAATTTACAAGAAGGTTTGTAAATAGGAATTAGATACTTAAAATCTTTAAACCTTTAATTAGATGAAACTAGGTTACATAGAGATTATATTGATTTACCTTTTGTCACAGGAAATATTAATGTGTCATTTGAATATAAGGTATGGAGATTGTTCAGAATATATTATCTTATTAAGTAATTGATAATTTCACTTACGAACTAGAATTTAATTCTTTGATAAATTCTACCTTATGCTAAGATATAATGTCCATCCTAAATACAATAAAGGAAATTAATTTATTAAGTTATTCTTTTGAAACCTTAGGTTTTGTAAACCATATAAAATGTATTTAAGACTTGAGTTTAACGAAGTTTAATACAAAAGGATTGTACATGGTCTGTAGAGAGAATGTGTGTAAAAGTAAACCAGTTAGGGAATTAAATGTAAGTAAGGATACATAAAAGGTTATCTTAAAACACCTTATTATAAAGATATGGTTAAGTAAATAATATACCTTGTGGATACTAAATGTGAGAGTTCGATAAGTTTGAGTTAACTATAATATGGTTATTTCAAGATGAAAAGTAATTTAACAACTTATGACAAGATTAATAGATGGTTGTAATTAAAGGCCATTCTGAACTAAAGATAAGATAATTGAGTTTAGTAGCTCAAATAAGTTATACTAAAATGCATCTACAACACTACGATTTCAGTATACGGGATGTAGATCTTAATTAAGTTAAGGGGGAAGACTTAGTTATAATGGATTATCTAGTAGATATTGATAAAGATACATAGTCAATAAATTGTGAAATAATAGTATAGTATTCTAAGATAAACCCATCATTGGTCATAACACGATGTGTCCTAAAGTAAGAATAAAAGTGTTGAGCTTAAGAATTGTTATTGAGATTCTAAGATTGATTGGATAACGTATAATGCACTTATGTTATAAAGGTCTTTAATGTGGGAATTAAGGTTAAGTATGGGAAAAGTGGATAAGGGTGGAACAATTAACTAGTGTTGATAAAATACATTCCTTGGTCTTGCAACCTTGAGTAATACATCGTTCTCAGACAAGTCAAAGATTATACATAACATTTAAGTGGGGGCTTAAAGGATAATTGAGACTTTGAAATAAGAGTAAGGAGTTTATTTAAGCGTAGCATAGGCTACGAGTGGTTGATGACGGATTACCTTTAATATTCTTCAGAGTATTGTTGATTGTTTGTGCAAGTTGATTAGAACTGCTACAACGTTACCCAGGTACGATTTCTCGTACTCAGATACTTTTGCTAATGGGCTTTATGGAATGTTTTGTACGATTTCTCGTACTCATCTTGTTGTGTTTTGGACCTTATGGAATGTTTTGTACGATTTCTCGTACTCCGATCTTTTTGCTGATTGACTTGTGGAATGTTTTGGAAAACGCTAACTGACTTTAAGAGGAATTTCTAAAAAGGAATTGGTTGTGTGACTAACTCAGCTTGTGTGACTAACTGAGCCTTGGATGTGAAACTTACAAGGGTATTGGTTCCTTCTATCTGGTGCCCCGTTAGACATTGGCTGCTTAGGGTTTACGCTTCTGCACTCTGTAGGACTGAGTGTTTTGGTATTGCTCTGGGTAGTTGGTGATCTAGCGGGAATATGGGAAAATGTTAATCTTGGTATTGAGTATGGATTATTTCTATTAAGTGGTGCACACACTTTTCACCGATGACTGAGAACGGGTCGGTGGCAGCGGAGGTCTGCTATACCTCGCCCTTTGTGGCAACTGACAGCGGAGGTCTGTTTACCTCGCCCTTTGTGGCAACTGACAGCGGAGGTCTGTTTACCTCGCCCTTGTGGCAACTGACTGGCGGTGGGGGCCATCTCTCCCAATTGAATTATTCCACTCTTGAGTATATTTGGTCTATGGGAATCATCTTCTGGAATGGTGGAGACATAAACTGTTTACCACGGGTTATGGTTATTAATGTCACTCCTGGTCCTTTGTGACTACTTAAGTCTTTCTCTTCTTAACCAATTGGTTCTAACATCAACAATGGATGCTTACTAACTATGTGGTGTGACTACTTAAGTGGATGACTTGGTTTGGAAGTTCTTTATCTCTATCTTTGTCTTGTTTTCTTTTCTCTTTAACTTGATTGTTTTGAAGTGCTTTATCTCTGTTTTACTTTTAAGAGTTTGATTTCAAGTTATTGTTTATTTTGAAGAGTTATGTTTTATAAGTTTGTTTTTGGAGGATTGTACCAGTTCCATTCCAGGGAACTGACTCACCCCTCCCGGGGTGGGCTGCTTGGTTTCATCTTGCAGGTACAAATTGATTTACAGGTGGCCACGAAGAGCATGAGTGATTGGGATGGGATTAGGTTTATGGAGAGCGAAGGTGTTTTATTATTGTTATGTTTATGTTAAGTTTTCTCGAAGTTCAGACCGTAACTTAGTTAATTGTAAAGGTTGTAATTGGTGAGGTTGGTGCCGGGTGTTTGGAACCCGATGGTCTGTAATCGCCTTAGAGTTTTATTTCCGCTGTATTTATGGTTAATAGGGGCATTACATATACAAATTTATCCCAAGCTTAGAGCACATTTTTGCCCATATTGACTTTAAGGTATTTATTTGTGTTTTGTTTGGTTTAATTGTCTACCAAGGTTTCCTAAGGACTTAATTAGCCTTATTAAATCATAATTGAATATTATTAAGTCCTGGTAGGCTCTTTGGGTCCTAACCAAGTTCACTCCAAGCTTAGAGCATGTTTTTGCTCAAATTGTATCTATGGTACTTTATTGTTTTACTAAGGTTTAAATCGTTCACTGATGTTCCTAAGGCACTTTTTAGCCTTTACATACCATATTTTAATGTTTAAACAACATATCAAGGTTTGGGTATTTCAAAATTGATGGCATTCGTTCGTATGTAATTTGAAGAACCTTAGCCTGATTTGAAACATTTATAGAAATGCATCTAAGGACTGGATTCTTAACATCAGAACAGACTTTAACCCTCATGAAACCTTTAAGTTGATCTTCGTCTTCCCCAAAATCAAGAAAACAACCCAACCGATTCTCTAATATCCTTGCAAACTATTTGTGTTGATAAACGAATGAAACATCATGGACCCTATTCCACATCTTGAACCAGTTGAATTCATGTTCCCTTGACCCTTTATTCTTGTCAAGTCTTTGAAAGATCAGTAGACAACCGTCGTAGAACCATGGTCCTTTTGATAAACAACATGCAAAGATTCAATCTTATCAATTCAAATAGGAATAGACATTTCCCTGCCGGTTTGACTGTGAAATCGCCATCCACCTGCCAGGCCCTGGAGAGTGAAGCTTCCAAAGCTTTAATGTTTGGCGGCTTAATGGTGAAGGACTTGCATTTTAGACATTTTACATATGAGCGCGGTGCTTCAGGTTTCACGATTCCACTAGTGTCCATCACATTGCCTTCCTCTTTAGAAAGGGCCAGGGTGGCACACCGATCTACAAATATCTTCAACCGAGACCTCCTAACGTGTCACCATAAGCATGAGACATAGGAAAAGAACAGAGAAAAAGAGAAGGACGTACCAGGTGCAAGAGCGGGTGCTTGTTCCATCGATCAAGTGGAAAGGATGAATAGAAGGAAGCTAGCTTCCAAGATTCATGAAAATTCTTTCATTATAGATGGTGTAAGGCAGATAAAACGAAGACAAAAGAGAGGTTTCTCTCCCGCTGAAGGGAGAGTTTAACTTTTGCATGTTGTCTTATGTATATCTCTCTTTATATGTATTTCTATATATATCAAAATACATTGGAGGTTTTTGATCAACATTTTTCCTTGCTGGAAAAATATATGTCTAATTAATGGAATTCAAGTTGTCTCTCATTCCCTTTTTGTGGAGATCATGAGAATATCAATCATGCATTGTTCTTATGTTGTGCTACTAAGTATTAATCAGTGTTTTTTTGCTTGATACTAAGAATTTACTATAGTTTTCTAATGGAAATCTAAAATGTTGGTTTCACTGGTGCAGGTCATGGTTGGGAAAATTCGAATTCCTACTAATGTGGATACTGTTATTTGGATGATTTACTTTTCTATGTATTGAGAAACATAATCTAGAGACTTATTTACTACGCTTGTCATCTTGGGTCAGATTCCCAGTGATACAACGAGATCTTAGTATTACCTAAGGTCATTATCATAATCAATAATTTCTAATTGGTTAAGTGTACATCTAAGTTTTGCACAAACTACTAATCAATGATTACATGAAGTTTTAAGTTCACGATGTTGAAGAATAAGTATTAATCTTTCATTGGTAGTTAATGTCACTTTATTAATTTATTGGACTGCATCAACTATTATCACCGATATGGAATTGCATAGATAAATCAACTGTAGCTAGGAATTCTACTTTCATCATGCCATTGTCAAATATAAATTACTTACAACCCATCTTTGCTACAACAATAACAAAAAAAACATCAAATTCTCATTATGGGAGTCTTATTATGGGAGTATTTCCAATGAGCATCTCCAGTCTAAATCTATAGAGGTACATATAGGCAGAGGAATATCCTTTGAGGACTTATATGATCTTAAGAGCATTTAGAAATTATGCTTATTGAATGAGCAAAAAATAAAGGAAGGGAGTAGCATTACTAAGTGTAAGTTTGTCAAAGTGTGAAATTCGAACACTCAGTATAACAACAACGTAAGTGATAGACAAGACACTCATAATAGAAGAAAGATCCACCACTAATTCTATTGATAACTTGAAAATTTTTTACACGTGATCTGTTCACCGGTTGAACAATCACTAAACACGTTTACAACCCTAGACAACACGTCGAGATTATCTCGACAAGGTTACTCTGAAAACTCTCTCTTTCCGCAGTAGCAGCTCTAGTTTTCTATAGTGTTTCCATATCTATATACTAACTTGGAGACGTGTATAATTCCCTCCTAAAACCTATAAATAATCTTTGTCTACACAATCGTATTTTACAAAGAATAATATCCCTAAAATATCTCTTAGGATAAAACTGATCAACAAATGCTTCTTTGTTATAGACAGTCGCTCATCGGTTAGTCTTGAGGTAACATGTTTGTCACATCAAAAACTTTAACTTAATATACATTTACACTAAGAAAGGTAGTGATCTTATTTAGGTTGAAAATTTCTAGTATAGAGATTCTGGCGACTTAGTATAGGACTGAATAGTGTGGTGTTTGTAAATGACAAAAACGATTCTTAGAAGAAAACTCTGCTAGTAATCTTTATTAATGGCTTGAAAAACTTCTCACCTGATATGTTCAACATGATGAACAATCATTCTCACGTCTAACATCTAGACTACTCAATAATTAGCATGAACTTCAAGAACTCTCTCAAGTGGGTTGTTACTCTTTCTTTCTCGTAAAGTCCCAATCATAACTATAAGAATCCTATACGTATATATACTCAATCTAAACAAAACAAACGAAAGATAAACATTGAGATATTCTTGCATGTTCGATATAGTTACCCATCAAACCCCACTCTAATAGATAGATTATAAACAGATAATCTATCCTAACAAACTCTCATATGATAAAGAAACTATTAGGTAAACAAGTTAGTTAAAAATCTTTAATGCACCACCTAGCCGGTTGAGATATTTGCACTGAGTATTGGTTTGTCAGTTTGCCACATCAAAAGCTGCAAATATACAATGTGCATACATTTACACTTCCCCCCATTTTTTTATGTGAGCAAACTCAATATGGTGAAATAATTCCATGTTCCCCCTAAAGTGTAGAATTCCCCCTGAAGATGTGAGGAATCTTCACAGATTGAACATTCATAAATCAATTAAAATTATTCACCATATTTCCCTCTTTTGTGCAATAAAAAAATGGTACTAGACTAGATTTCACGAATTGTAAAATGGCATGCATAATTCACAAAGTGGAATTTTATACAATTTTAATGAAAGGAAAGAGTTTCATAAGTAACTAATTGATAAGCACAACCATTGAAGGTAGAAGAAAAAAACACAACATTCAAGTAGGAAATTCACAGATGAATAAAATATTCAGCAGAATAAGAACAACTTAAAAAAGGTATGGACATACAATGAGGACAACCAAAAGAGTAGAAGTGGGAATGGAGGAACAACATCCAAAGAGTTCCTAAGCAAGTCTAAACAATCTAACAACACATCCCCAAGTGCTTCTCCAGCTTGGCCAACCTCTATTCCACTGAATTCAAAGTATTAAGAATCTCTTGGAGCTGGTCTGGTATAAATGACAACTGATCAGAAGCACCAACATTAGCCTTCGGTGGTTGTTTCATAAGCAACTGGTTTCAAACCAATCCAAGACCCATCTTGGCCAAAGTAACATTGATTATCTCATGGTTGTGATCCAATATCTTAGCAGACACCTTAGATAGTTCCACAACATAATATTCAAAAACTTTAGTCAACCAAGATGCATAGGGGAGAGATGAGGTAGACTGAGTTATAACATGATGCATGTGAAACATCATGAAGTGTGGAAGACTAACTGGAAACTTCTGGACCAAACACCACATCAAATAAACATCCAAAAAGATCACAGTTCCACGCTGATCATTACGGGGCGCAATACCTTTATAAAGAACCATATAAAGAAGTCTTCATAATACATCCAACAGTCTTTGAGGGGCAGAATGAACTTATCTTGTTTATGATTCAATTCCAAAGAACCCAAATGACTCTTCATCCATTTTCACTTCATCAAAGGTGTTAATATCATAAGAAAAAGCTTTAACACCTTCTGTTACGATAGAATCGGGGTGCTGACCGAGTAGGTTTGAGGTGTTAGTCTCAGACCAACCCTACTTGGGAACGAGTATTTGCCAAAGATAATAACGTAGAAGCTTTTGTATAAACTTAACAAGACAAGATTTTGCTTTGTATTGAAATTTGAAGTGAATTAGAACCTAGCTTCCTATCTTGGGATTCGACAGAGGTGTTCTGTCTCATCCAACACTCGCTCTACTCTAAAAGTAGATCAATACGGAATGAGGAATAAAGGGAGTGTTTTGTGTGCTCTTTTGGTAATAAATACCTAAGCTAAAAAGACAAAGTCACACTAAGTTCTCTCGAAAATATTGTGTCTCTCAAACAATCTCTCTCTAAAGCTTAATCTGGGATACGTATCTATCTCATTACAATTGTGCGCTTATATACAACCTAAAATTTATTAAAATATTGGAACTTGATTCGTGGAGTGAGTTTTTTTGTTTAAGTGCGCAAGTATCAGAGTTCACTTGCTGATCCATGATCTCCATAGGGCATGTTTAACACGTTTCCTTGAATATCGGAGTCGACCGGTTTTACATTATAAGTTCGCGCCAAAAGTTGATCCGAAGTAGAAGTGGAAGTGTCTGTGTAGTGCTACTCGAATTGGAAGATCTTGAGGGCTAGTAGTTCTGCAGTGTAACTATGTCTGAGGAGGCAATCATCTGCAAAACCAAGTCTTTAACGAAATTCCCATTTTTTTTGCTGATGATGGCAAACGGAATGCATCCAGCATGAACTTTTTAGGAAGTGTACCTAAAAAATATCACAAAACATAACAGAGCAAATATCTTGGGAGAACAACTTACTGTTTGTTCCCCTTTAATCATATATTCCCCTTTAAGATAACACAATTTAAAAAAGGCTGATAATACTAAAGTATGAAACTATTCATGATCTACTTGACAGAAATAAAACCAATCTAAAGCATAGTGAGGCCTTCAGAGTCACTCAATATACACACAAAGTCGCCTGCATAAACAAGCCACGGGATACACCGCTTCCCCCATTTGTCAACATCAGGGGGAA
Organism: Limonium bicolor; assembly: GCA_023374045.1. Lineage (NCBI taxonomy): Eukaryota > Viridiplantae > Streptophyta > Magnoliopsida > Caryophyllales > Plumbaginaceae > Limonium > Limonium bicolor. The sequence continues at coordinate 55,845,762 of CM041781.1, forward strand.
ACGCACAAGCATTATCCACAATAGCAGAGTATAAAAAGTCTCACAAAACCACTAGAGCAAAGTAGATTTCAGTTCAAAAGTTAGTCATTCTAAGGTACTATGGGTTAGGAGGGAGTGAAGCAAGTGTTAGACATCTCCTTGGTCCATGCCTGTATCAGCAGCCATCGCTCCATCTTCCCTTGAAACCTCAACTTTCTCTGCCTTGTTTGCTATTGCAAGCGCTTCAGCGAACACTCTCTGAACTCCTCGACCAAGTGCTTGACCCCTCCTTCAAAGATGTCCATCATCTTCTTGTGGTTGTTGTTGAGGATGTCGATGAGCATATCTATCTTTGATGCCAAGGTGGTCAAAGTTTCTTCAATCACAGTAACTCTTTTGGTGAGAGTTATAGTGTCAGGAACGGGAATTGGTTTTGGAGCAGGTAGTTTTTTGGATGAAGAATTTGGTTTGGAGACAGACTTGATCTGAAAGGATGAAGTTTTGTTGTACATAATCTAACCAAGTATGTCTGTTTCAGTGATACAACTGGCTTGGGAAGGATCAAAGGAAATGCCGCAGTGGGTAAGGATTTTCGGTAACCAAAAGATGTACCCCAGAGAGTGTCGGGGTGAAGAGATAGTAGAGGCTATGTGATTGAGGATGAGTTGGGGTAGGTTGATTCTTTGGTGTTGGATTAAACAGTACATAATGGCAAGGTCAAGAAGCCGAACAAACTGGTTTCCTTCCTTTTTAGGCACAAGGTTTTTAACCATCAAGGAGCGAAGCATTTGGTGTATGTTTAAAAAAGCGCGTCGGTCTAAATAATGACCGACGTGGCTATTTGGAAGGAAGTAGTCATAAACTTCTTGTGCAGATACAAACCCTAGACCGGGAAAGCCCACTCTATCACAAAACTCTAAACCAGAAGTTGGTATGGCCAAATGGGTTTCAATAGTTTTAGAGTCAAGGATGATAGCATTTTCATGTACCTTGGCCACGATTTTCCCTTTTCTGATGACGTAGTTTTGGTAGAACTGGTAGGCCTCTTCCTCGTGGAATGTTTGAATGTCGTGGAACAAGTGGTTCCAATCTGAAAGCGGTTAACCCCCTCAAATGTGGTGAATCCCATCGAATGAAGCCATTCGAGGTCCAGCAACTTGCCTTTGACCAGATTGCGTGACTCAGTGGAGTCGTCAGTAGGGAGAGAGTAGACCACAGTTTAGGTATCGATCAGACCTAGTTGTGGAGTTGGTGTTGAAGGGACTGACTCGGCCCAAGGACGTAGTCTCTTTCTGGTAGAAGTAGTTCTGGTGTCTGAGTCTACTGGAGTAGAGGAGTTAGCGGTGCTTTTTGTTTTCTCTGGAGGAGGTGTTGCGACTACCGGTGAAGGTGGAGGAACCATGACAGTAGGAGTTGACGTAGAAGATGTCATTTGGGTTTTCGCTCTGGATGGAAGATTTATAGTGGTTGGAGGACAGGGGGCATTGGTTTTAGAACAACAAGTTTTCTTTGGGGGTGGTGATTGTTCTGGGAGAGGGTTGTGCTTCAAAGACTGTATTGTTTTCGGGATTATCATTGGTGAGGGAGTCGGGTTTCGGACTTTCAGATGGTTGTTCAACAGGTGGTGCGAGGAAGCCAAACTGAATTTGCTTTTGCTGCGGAGATTTTTTTATGGTGTCGGGAGTGGGTATGATTGGAGTTGTGGGTGGTGATGGCTTCTTGGTTGGGGAAGGTGTGGTTACTGATTTTTGTGCTGAAAGGGTGGGGTTTATCGTGAAAGTCAGTTTGGTGGAGGTGTTGAACAGAGGAGTGGTGAGGGGTTGGGTGTCGATGGACATTTCGGGTGCTGCAGTGGTGGAGGTGGTGGTGGAGGTATGCGCTTGTTTGGCTTGGAGAACGGAGAGTTTGTTGATTAATGCTTGAAGGAGTTGTGGGTCATTAGGGAGGTCAATATTGGAAAAGCTAGGGTTTGGGTTTGAATCTGGGTTGGTCGCCATGGTTTAGAGGGTTGTGGTTACGACAATGGTTGAAATCGGAGAAACAAGAGTAGGCTTAAGGCTGGGACAGCATGTGCTAGGTAGAAGAAGGTAGAGAAATCGGTAGGGTCTAAATATAGACTTGGTGTTTGTGTCAGGATAAAAGTCTTTGATTGGGCGAGATAGGTGGTAGCGGATTAAGGGGCTTGAGTTTCACGGTTGTTTTTTTTTTTTGCGTATGAAAGATAAAGTTTTTAATGCTCTGGTGCTTCTTGTTTGACAGTCATACTAGGTCATTAGACATACTCATGTATATTACCCAAATGATGGTTAAACAAGAGAAGGAGATACAACCTTAGCTAAGTCAAGCGAGTCATACCTAGTTATGAACGTAGAGTTTCAAATGGACCTCGTTGCAATGGTTTGGTGAATATGTCTTCAAGTTGATCAGAAGTGGGGACGTACTCTTGTTTTATCAAACCTTTTTCAATGCAATCTCTTAGAAAATGGTGATGTATCTCAATGTGCTTTGTCCTGGAATGATGAACAGGGTTTTTAGATAAATCAATAGCACTATTGTTGTCACAAAAAATTGTAAAGAAGGAGGAATTAGATAGTCCAGTAGTTGTTGTTGAATCTATAGTATCTGTGCACAACAAGTAGTTGCAGAGACATATTCGACCACAGCAGACGAAGTGCTACTGTGTTCTGCTTCTTGGAGCTCTAGGCTACAAGACATAGCCCAAGAAATTATGCTATACCGGAGGTACTTTTTCTGTCTAACAAAGAATTTGCAAAGTCAGAGTCACTGTAACCCATTAACGTGAAGTCAGAAGTACTTGGATACCAGAGGTACATGTCCTGAGTGCTTTTGAGATAGCAAAATATTCACTTTACTTTGCAAGTGAGATTCTTTTGGGTTTGCTTGAAATCTTGCACACAGACATACAACATAGAGAATGTCAGATCGACTTGCTGTTAAGTATAACAAAGAACCTATCATACCTCGATATAGTGTAGCATCAACAACGATCCCTTTTTCAACGAGATGTGGTTTTTCAGTTGCGGACATCGGAGTAGGAGTCACTTTGGAGTCCTGCATCTTATATTTGACGAGTAGCTCTTAGATGTATTTTTGTTGATGAATTTCAGTTCCGTTTTCTTGTTCATTGATTTGAAGGCCCAAGAAGAATTTCAATTCTCCTAGAGCACTCATTTCAAACTCTTTACTCATTAGATCAGAAAAGAAAGTACATAATTCTGGAATGGAGGATCCATAAATTATATCATCCAAGTAGATCTGAACAATGAGTATGTCTTCACCTTTGGTGAGAGTAAAAAGAGTTTTGTCACCCTTACCTCAGATAAATCCATGAGACATATTCGACCACAGCAGTACTCGGGGTGAAATGGATCTTCAAATCCCGGAGGTTGAGCAACATAAACATCCCTGTCGATATATCTATGTGAAAATGTAGTCTTGACATCCATTTGGTATAACTTCATACCTTGATGAGCTGTATATTGCACAAGTATTCAAATAGCTTCAATTCAAGTGACTAGAGCATAGATTTCATCATAGTCGATTCCTTCTGCTTGAGCATATCCTTGAACCACAAGTCGAGCTTTATTATGAGAGATATTCCCTTGATCATCGAGTTTGTTTTGAAACATCCACTTGGTACCGATTGGTTTATGGTTTGTTGGACAAGGAACAAGTCGCTAGACTGGGTGGCGTAGCAAAGAGTGTAGCTCTTCTTGCATTGCTAAGATCCAGTCATGGTCGCCTAGGGCTTGTTGGATATTTTTTGGTTCGATTGTGGAGATACAGGCGTTAAATGCGCAGAGAACTTCGATGGATTTTGTTGTGTATTTGAACACCTTTGGTAGGGTCACTTAGTATTTGGTCTATTGGGTGAGCGGAGGCTTGTTGGAATTTTCTTTTGGAGCTTGATTATTGGGTAGAGGAGATTTCTCGTGTTTGGTGATCTGGAAGAGTGGGTGTAGTGTTGGGGTTTGTGGTTTGAGTTTGTGGGTCATCAGTGGGAATAAGTGAGGCATCTTTGAACGAGTCATCTGGGTCGTTGTCACTGTCGGAGGAGGAGTCAGTCTGGAGAGGTGTTTGAGGAAGAGGGATGGTTGCTATGGGTGTTTCAATGAATGTTGTGTCTTAGTAATCTTCATGAGGTACTAGAGGATCATTCTCGTAATCACCAGAGTCTGATAGTTCTTCAAAGCGTATGTGAGGGATTTCTTCAAGGCTTTTCTTACGTTTGTTGAGTACTCTATGATAATCCTTAGACTTATCATATATTATAGTCTAGAATTATAGGAATAAGAGTCAAAATGAGGCTAGAATGGCCAGTATTTATGCTATATTATGAATAAAGTCTGTTATATATGTTCAGACTTATGAATAAATTATGATCAAATGACGCCAGACACACTACCGAATGTGCGACTCACGACAAGAGTATAGAGCAGAAAAGAGTTATTACCGGATGCAGTGCCGGGTAGATCCTATCAGGCACATGTGAAGAGTCGCCTTGGTTCGCCAAAAGTGGGCAGTTAATTACCGTTACCCAACCAACTGATACCGGGTATGGTGCCGGACGTCTCCTATCCGGCACAAGCTCATTTCGCGGGATTTGGTGGTTAATTGACCTTTAGAAAACACGTGGTGTTGGGTACTCCGTACCCGGCATGACACCAGGCACACATGGAGATGTGAGTCTATAAATAGGCTGAGAGCCTACACAATTCACTACACTTCAACATCCTATACACTCCACTCACATCTCACAATCTGCATTCATCCAAGTTTTAGTGTCCAAGGAAGTTCCGCGCAACCGTCCACGCGAATAGAAGGAAATCCTTGTCGGGTTAAGGTTATGACCAATTCCCGTATCCTCTCGTATTTTCTTCTTATATTTTGTATAGATGGTTGAGTAGAATTCCTAGTTATCTTTGGTTAGGAATGATCTTCTTTGTAACACAATTATGATCATTAATAAAGTTACAAGTTTCCAACTTAGATTTTGATCTTTGTGAAAAGTGGAATAAGTTCGCTACTTGTTCTTATTTACTTCAAAATTCTAACAGAATGGGTTGAGAAGATCTAAGTGATCTTTGCCTTTGTCTTCTTTAAATTAGGGGATGAAAAATAAGATTTGGAATTAACCATTTTATTCTCCTCCTTCCTGTTCGTTTATTGGCAATAGATTTGCTGGATTCGATAATGGATTGAGAGTGTTTTGTTTCAAACCAAAACTGGAAGACAACTATGACATTTTGACATCGCCGAAAGCAATGCCGGGTGTCTGGTGTCTGGCACATTCAAAGTTCTTGAATGTGCAGTGCATCTTATGTCTGGCATCACATCCGGCGTGTTCAAAAGTTGTTTAATTCGAGACTTGCTAATTTGACCTATTGATCTGATGGAGAAATATGTGACTACTTCTACCACATAGGCAGTGTACCTATCGTTTTGCGGATATAGTGAATGAGTGGGTTGTCGATCTCAGGGACCTCGTACAATTAATTGACAAATATTTGATTAAATGGGACTATTAGTTAAACTAAGGAAAACAGGAAATATCACTTTTTCGGTTTTGGATGGTTGATTAAAAGAAACTAAACTGCAAGGAAAAATAGAACAATTTAAAAGATAAATAAACATAGAGGGATTTAAAGAGTGGTGAATGTGATAAATAGAAAAGCGCACCCCGGGTTGTTTGCTTACCTATTCCTTTTATATCTGTTATTAAATTCTTTCTTTAATTTTACTGCAATAACTTAGAAACTTTAATTAATTCATTAACGACTAAGTATAATGAATCCTAACCAATTGTTAGACCTAGCAGCAGACTAATGCTCTAGACCGGACACAATTAATCGCATAAAGAGTAGTTTCTATTGGAGTCTAATTAACCTATAGGCCGGATCAGGCTTCTAGTTATTAATTAGGTTCAACTTCCTCTGTCTCGTTATCTATCTCAGCTCTCGCATTTTAATAAGATAACTACAAAAGTTATTCTAATTACTGGCCAAATAATTAAAACATTTGAAGGACAGGAATTGAACTGTTGCAGTTAACAAAATTTATTCGAAGAATCATATAGCAGAATTTAAGAAATAGGTTCGCTTCCCAACCCGGGAAGCTAAAATACTTACTCGCTCATCGTTACAAAAACAACAATAACAGAGAAGGAATGCATTAAATAAATTAAAGTAAGGGTAAGAGATAACTCCAGTTTAGAAGTTCACTCCGGCTCCCTGCTTCAACTTCGTCTTGCGTTGCCTCGACTGCTAACTTTATTTCTGTAAACTGGCGTGCAACAGGGGAAATAAAATGAAAGTGGGATGTGTGTGTTTACGTGGGAATTTAATGGAGTGGATGGGTGATGATTTTTGATAGAGGGAATGAAGTGAATGGAGTACGAGCGTGGGTGAATGGATGAATGGATGAATGGATGAATTTTTAGCAAGCAGAGTGTGGGTTTATATAGACTGAGGAATTCAGAAGCAGACAACGGAGAAGTGACAGGGACGGTACAGTGCAGTAGGTGAGTAGATGGCGTTGGAGTTGATGAGCAGATCCGCGAAGATTTGCAGTCAGAGAATTGATTGCAGACAGATAGAGCCGGCGTCACGCGTGAGTGATTTAAGGTGGGCGCTGTCTGCAATTAATGAAGGAGCAGTTCGAGTGCGGCGCCGCGAAGGAAGAAGAAAACTATTCGCGTCGAAATCTGTCGAAATCTGGTTCTGGTGCATTTTTTAGACACGTCCGCGCCTCTGTCCGCTTTGCTGTCCGCTTGGGTTCTATGCGGACATGTGTGTCTTCATGTGATGTCCGCTTTGTTTGCTTCTGTCCGCCTTAACGTCCGCTTGGGTTCTATGCGGATGCGCCTCTTGTCCGCGCAAGTGTCCGCGTCGATTCTATGCGGACGTGTGTGATGTTTGCTTGTCCGCCCGCGTCTTCTTCTGTCCGCGTTGGCGTCCGCCCGGAATCAATGCGGACGCGCCTGATGTCTGCGCCGTCCGCGCTCGTGTCCGCCCAGACTCAATGCGGACGCAGGTGATGTCTATTTTCCTGCGATCTTCATCCGGCTCCAGATTCTTCGTTATAAGTCCGTTTTACTCGTCGTTTGTTGCGTTAGAAAGCTCATGAGATTATCTATCCATTTATATAGCTTTTTCCTACATTTAACACATATAATACATCAGTTCATATCAAAACATAAATCTAGGAAAAATGTAAGATAAGTGAGAAATATTACTTAAAAATACTGCAAATTATAAGGTAATTAAACCCTTAAAAGTCTATATATTTTGCACTTATCAAACTTCCTCACACTTATCTTTTGTTTGTCCTCAAGCAAATAAAGAACAGACTTTCTCTAAGGTCACAGTATGAAACTCCGGGATTCAATAATCGTGGAAGGAAATCAAGCTAAATGGCAATCAAAAGAATAATCCTGCTCTTAGATGTAGGTTTTTGTAAACAGTGAAACAGAAATTTTTTATTAAGAGCATGGATAAGTTAGATTGTAAAGATTGAACATAGATTAGCTCGGAACCTTCCACCAATTTCTTTTCTCTAACCTTTGGATGACAAGGGGTGTGAAGTAACACCTTATTCCGTGGTACCTTTCAACACCACGTACTCATGATCAAAATATGAGAAATTGCGACAATCATTCAGCATTAAGAGTTTTGCATGTTCATTTTTTGTTTTTCTCTTTTTTTTTTCATTGTTCGCACAATTGTTTCATCCCCAGACTTTTCTCTTCACCCATGTAGCAGCTTTGGGCCTTCTATCCCAGATCACAAGACCTTAGGTAGATGGGTGATGAGGCACCCCAAGGACTTAATAACCGAATGAACGAGGCCTGTTTTGGTTCAGAAAACTTCATTATATGATCAGAGGAGTACCTTGCCTTATCCTTCCCATACCAAACTTTCACTTAGTTCCATGATTACCGAGCTAAGGTAGCTCAATTTCCACAATCAGCCTATCCACCAGATTTCAGTGAAAATAGATTTAATTTTTGAAGAAAGAATTTGATACATACAAACAACGTCAAGCAGAACGATTCTTGAGGTTGTCATCAGGCTCGATTTCAAAAACTTCCACAAAAAATTTAGCCCGAAAATTCAACATGTATTGGCCTTTAAAGAAGCTTACTATCATAATTAGAGAACAATAAAAATCAAGTGTGGCATTAGGTACTACTGGCATATTTTCAGGGAAAGGTCAAAACTTCCTCACACTTAAGAGGAGCAATGTCCTCATTGTTCATAAAATAATCAAGAAAAGACCTTTCAAAATGTGCCAGACTCAGGAAGGATTCATTTAGGACTCTATGGACTTAAGCAATCAACAGTTAAAGCACGAGTGGCTGAACATAAATATTAAAAATAAAGGAACTGAGACTCCCCTGATATCATGAGAGTGAGGAAGGTGCCCTTCCTCACACTTAAAGCATTGGCGGTGGGGTCGATGTTCCTCACACTTGAGTCTAAGCAAGGGTTCAGCTTGGAGTGATTGCAACAAACGGTTTACCTACACACACTGTCAAATACCAAAATAACGCTAGGAAGCGTTGCGTTAATAGCACAGGTACAATTACCTCCTTCCGCTTCTGTCTTCTTCTCTTTTTTTTATATATATAACAATATATTAGAGAGAAATATATGCGTTGCTTTAAAAACATGAATTTGAAAATTACCCCTGGGTTGCCTCCCAGTCAGCTGCCCTCTTTATAGTCATTGGCTGGACTTTGTGGAGTAGCTAACCTGCAATTGGATCTTTAAGAGATGTTTCATATGTAGCAGCTTGATCCAGTGTAGTACCCAGAAATTTCTTGACTCTTGACCCATTGACTTTAAATGTTTCCCCTTTGCATTGGCGAGTTCAATCGCACCGAATGGGGAAATGCTAATAATAGGGTAAGGTCCTGACCAGTATGATTTTAGCTTACCTGGGAAGAATCTGAGCCTGGAGTTGAAAAGCAGGACTTGGTCCCCCACCTTAAGTTCTCGATTGGCAATCATCTTGTCATGCCAGCGCTTGGTACGTTCCTTATATATTACAGCATTCTCGTAGGATTCGTTCCTGAGTTCCTCCAACTCTGTCAACTGGAACTTGCGTTTATCACCGGCTTGCTGTAGGTCAAAATTAAGAGCCTTCAAGGCCCAATAGGACTTGTATTCTAATTCCACAGGCAAGTGGCATGCCTTCCCAAAAACCAACTTGTAGAGAGACATGCCAATTGGTGTCTTGAAAGCAGTGCGGTAGGCCCAGAGCGCTTCATCTAATCGAAGTGACCAATCCTTACGGGAAGAGTTCACCGTCTTTTGTAAGATCCACTTGAGCTCTCGGTTTGTCACTTCGGCCTGCCCATTTGTTTGAGGATGGTAGGGTAAGGCAACCTTATGTCGAACCCCATACTTCTTTAATAGCGCTGCGAACTGGCGGTTACAGAAATGGGAGCCACGTCACTGATTATGGCTCGAGGAACGCCGAATCGAGTGAAAATATTTTTCTTCAGGAACTTCACAACAGTTTTAGCATCATTAGTAGAACAGGCAAGGGCTTCCGCCCATTTTGAAACATAATCAACAGCTACTAAGATGTAAAGATTACCGAAAGAGTTTGGAAAGGGACCCATAAAATCAATACCCCAGACGTCAAATAGCTCAACTTCTAACATGTTATTCAGTGGTAGCTCATTCCGACGAGATAGATTACCTTGCCTTTGACACCGATCACATGTCGAAACAAACGCATGACAGTCCTTGTGAAGGGTGTTCCAGAAAAAACCTGATTCTAGTATTTTTGCGGCGGTTCGAGTGGCGCCATGATGTCCACCGGCTTCTCTGGAATGGCAATGAAGGAGAATGTTTCTGACCTCTGATTTCTGGACACATCTCCTAATGATTCCATCTGCACAGACTTTAAACAGATAAGGGTCATCCCAAAAATAATGTTTGACAATGGAGAAGAACCTTTTTCTCTGCTGATAAGTCATATCAGCTGGAACAATCTTCCTAACAAGGTAGTTAGCGATATCAGCAAACCATGGATCCTCAACATCTTCTGCTGCGAATGCTGACTCATCAGGGAATGACTCGTTGATGGGAGTCCCATCATCAGATGCCTCCATTCTGGACAGATGATCAGCTACCACATTTTGTGTTCCCTTCTTGTCCCTGATCTCAATATCAAATTCTTGCAATAGGAGAATCCACCTAATTAACCTGGGTTTTGACTCTGCCTTAGCAAACAAATACTTAAGAGCAGAGTGATCAGTATGTACAATAATTTTACCACCCAGTAAATAGGATCGAAACTTATCTAGAGCAAAAACTACAGCTAGTAATTCTTTTTCTGTGGTTGCATAATTTTTCTGGGCATCATTCAAAGTTCGACTTGCATAATATACTACCCGAAGAATTTTATCAATCTTTTGACATAAACGGCTCCCACAGCGTAATCACTAGCGTCACACATTATCTCAAAAGGGAGTGACCAATCAGGAGACACAACGACAGGTGCAGAAATTAGCTTTTCTTTTAATAAATTAAAAGCTTTTAGACATTCTTCAGAAAAATGGAACTTAACATCTTCGCAGTAGATCACACAGAGGTTTAGAGATTTTGGAAAAATCTTTAATGAATCTTCTATAAAAACCTGCGTGTCCAAGAAAACTACGAATATCTCTAACAGAAGATGGTGGTGGGAGCTTTTCAATTACCTCGACTTTAGCCCGGTCTACCTCAATACCTTTTGAAGAAATTTTGTGGCCCAGGACGATTCCTTCTCGAACCATGAAGTGGCATTTTTCCCAATTTAACACCAGATTGGTTTCTTCACACCTGGACAGCACAAGATCAAGGTTTTCTAGACAGGATTCAAATGTTAGACCATAAACAGAAAATCGTCCATAAAAACCTCAATGCATTTCTCAATATATTCAGCAAAGATGGCCATCATACAACGTTGAAACGTGGCAGGAGCATTACATAATCCAAATGGCATTCTTTTATAACTATAGGTTCCATACGGACAGGTAAAAGTTGTCTTATCCTGATCCTCAGGAGCTATAGGGATTTGAAAGTAACCTGAAAAGCCATCCAGAAAGCAGTAGTAATCATGTCCAGCTAGTCTTTCCAACATTTGATCAATGAAAGGTAATGGAAAATGGTCCTTACGAGTGGCGTCATTTAACTTTCTATAATCAATACAAACCCGCCATCCTGTAGTGGGGCGCTGGGTAATCAGCTCACCCTTTTCATTAGGAACCACAGTTATTCCTCCTTTCTTTGGTACTACCTGAACTGGACTTACCCATTTACTGTCTGAAATAGGGTAAATAATGCCTGCATCGAGTAGTTTGATTACCTCTTTCTTAACTACCTCTTTTAGGACTGGGTTAAGACGCCGCTGAGGCTGAGCCAATGGTCGGTAGTTATCTTCCATATAGATTCGGTGAGAACACAACTGAGGGCTGATTCCTTTAATATCTGCTATCGACCAACCAATAGCTGATGTGTGATTGCGCAATACCTCCAGTAGTTGCTTCTCTTGAGTTCCTGTCAAGTCAGAAGAGATTATAACAGGTAATTCCGATGGTTCATTAAGAAAAGAATATTTCAAATGAGAGGAAGAGGTTTCATCTCCACTGTAGGAGGTTTCTCAATAGATGGTCTTGGCCGGTCAGCACTCGCTCGACTTTCTCAAATTGCTGCTGGTACTTGTGGAAGTGTGGCCGCCTTTTGTTTAACTCTCAGCCATGAGGGCCATATCTGGATCCTCATCATCAGCTTCACAAGATGCCATAAGACATCTTTCCAGGATTTCCTCCTCTTCTCTCTTAAAATAGTTTCCTGCACTAAAGAGTCAACAATATCTATTGCAAAGCAGGATTGAACAGTGGCAGGACGCTTCATGTTGCGTGTCATGTCGAAAACAACCTGCTCATCATGAAATCTTAGAATAATCTTTCCTCCTTCCACATCAATGAGAGTGCGGGCAGTTCTCATAAACGGTCTGCCCAAAATTAGTACATCTGTATCTTCCTCCATATCAATGATGATAAAATCAGCAGGGAAATAAATTTATCAATAGAAACTACCAGGTCCTCAACTTTTCCTTTAGGATAAATTATGGAACGGTCTGCTAGTTGTAATGAACAGAAGTGGGAGCACATTGACCTACACCTAATTTCTTGAAAATAGATAAAGGCATCAAATTAATACTTGCTCCTAAATCACATAAACCGTTACCACAATCCACCTTCTCGATAGCGCATGGAATGATGGGAAGACCTGGATCTCCTAACTTGGGTGGCAGTTTCTTCAGGAGAACTGCAGATACTCTTTCTGTCAATTTGACTGTGTCAGACTCTAGCAAAGAACGCCTGTTAGACAAAATATCCTTCATAAATTTAGCATACATAGGCATTTGAGACAAAGCATCAGAAAAAGGGATGTTAATAGTTAATTTCTTAAAGATATTAAGAAATTTCCCATATTGCTCGTCCATGTTCTTTTTCTTTAGTCTGTTAGGGAATGGAATAGGAGGATTATAAGAGAGTTGAGAGGTTTAATAGTGAGAGATTCAGGAGACTCCTTCTCCTTGGGATTTGTTGTTTCCTCCACTTCAGGTTGAGATTCAGCTGGCTTATTAAAATCTTCTTCAACTTCTGGAACATCAGAAACTAGTTCCTTGCCGCTTCTCAGAGTTACTGCTTTTGCATGCTCCCTTGGGTTAGGGTCAGGCTGACTGGGAAGTGACCCCGTTGGTCGCTGTGCCAGCTGTTGTGAAATTTGACTCATTTGTCTCTAAGCTTAGGTTGATAGAAGCTTGATCAGCGTTTCTGGCGGCTTGTTCAGAAAGTTTAGCTTCTATCTCGGCAAACCTGGAGTTTGTAGTTTGGCCTTGTTTAAGGATTTCTGCCAGCATATTCTCAATTTTACCACTGCCTCCTTGAGAATTTTGGGATTGCTCCTGCTGTCTAAAGTAAGGTGGTCTATTTTGATTGAACCCAAAATTACCTATAGACTGATCATTACCCCTCCATGGAGGTTGTTGATTGTTCCTCCAATTATTCTGATTGAAATTGTTAGGATAAGGGTTACCTGGTCTGTTGTTGATCGATTTTAACTCTTCGGGGTTACCTGCATAGCTAGGACCTTCACAGTTGAACGTTTCGTGGGCTCCTCCACAATTCTCACAGCAAGGATTCAGGAAAGGCGAAGAAGTAGCTGCCTTCGCGGTTTGCTGTTGCGTCTGGTTTACAGCTAACTTCTCCACAACTTTAGTAAGAGCTGCTAGTTGAGCTGATACATGATCCTGTGGGGGAATATTATACATACCTGCTTTTGGCTCACCTCTCCCCTTGTTCTTGCACCACTGTCTGGTACTAGCGGTCATGGTGTCCAAAAGCGCCATCGCTTCATCCCCAGTTCTTGCCATAAAGTTTCCTCCAGATGAGGAACTTAGTACCATCTTGTTTGAATCGTTCAATCCCTTAAAGAATGACAGTACTAGTTCTTCGCTACTCATACCATGGTGTGGGCATAGAATCTGCAGTTCCTTGAACCTATCCCAAGAATCATACATGGACTCACCTGGTTCTTGACAAAAGTTTGTGATTTCAGCGATCTTCTCCCTTGTCTTTGACGGTGGATAGTACTTCGCCAGGAACTTGTTTGCCAAGTCAGCCCAAGTGTGGATGCTACCCGGTTGCAGACTCCTTAGCCACCTGGACGCTCCGTCTTTCAGAGAATAGGGGAACAGTGTAGACGAATGCGCTCATTCAGGTTCCCCGTCTTGTTGAATGTATTGCAGAAGTCCAGGAATGCAGAGATGTGGTGTGGGGCATCATCTGAGTCAAGCCCGCTGAATTGTCCCTGGTGGTACAAAGTGGTGATGAAGCTCGTCTTGAATTGCCAGGCGTCGAGCTCAGCTTGCGTCACTTGAGGGAGGACGATAGCAGAGGATCGTCCTTCTACTGATGGTTGCTGGTACTCCCCCAGAGTTTGTCTGGTCGTCATGGCAAACTGTTGTCGCCTGCTGTGGAGAACTCTTTCGATTCTGGCTGAAATTCAGCTATAGGTCTCCTGCAGATCGAGTCCGACGCATAAGGACGAGTTGGTATGAATATGGAAAAACTAGATTAACTATATACGTGGAAAATAAAAAGAAAATAACAGACAAAAATAAAAATAAAAGAATGAAAAATTTAACTTATCCCAATTAAATAACAATTGTCAATTAACCGTGCCGGAGGTCCCCGGCAACGGCGCCAAAAACTTGATGGAGAAATATGTGACTACTTCTACCACATAGGCAGTGTACCTATCGTTTTGCGGGTATAGTGAATGGGGTTGTCGATCTCAGGGACCTCGTACAATTAATTGACAAATATTTGATTAACTGGGAATTAGTTAAACTAAGAAAACAGGAAATATCACTTTTTCGGTTTTGATGGTTGATTAAAAGAAACTAAACTACAAGGAAAAATAACAATTTAAAAGATAAATAACACAGAGGGATTTAAAGAGTGGTGAATGTGATAAATAGAAAAGCGCACCCCGGGTTGTTTGCTTACCTATTCCTTTTATATCTGTTACTAAATTCTTCTTTAATTTTACTGCAATAACTCAGAAACTTTAATTAATTCATTAACGACTAAGTATAATGAATCCTAACCAATTGTTAGACCTAGCAGCAGACTAATGCTCTAGACCGGACACAATTAATCGCATAAAGAGTTTCTATTGGAGTCTAATTAACCTATAGGCCGGATCAGGCTTCTAGTTATTAATTAGGTTCAACTTCCTCTGTCTCGTTATCTATCTCAGCTCTCGCATTTTAATAAGATAACTACAAGGTTTTCTAATTACTGGCCAAATAATTAAAACATTTGAAGGACAGGAATTGAACTGTTGCAGTTAACAAAATTTATTCGAAGAATCATAGCAGAATTTAAGAAATAGGTTCGCTTCCCAACCCGGGAAGCTAAAATACTTACTCGCTCATCGTTACAAAAACAACAATAACAGAGAAGGAATGCATTAAATAAATTAAAGTAAGGGTAAGAGATAACTCCAGTTTAGAAGTTCACTCCGGCTCCCTGCTTCAACTTCGTCTTGCGTTGCCTCGACTGCTAACTTTATTTCTGTAAACTGGCGTGCAACAGGGGAAATAAAATGAAAGTGGGATGTGTGTGTTTACGTGGGAATTTAATGGAGTGGATGGGTGATGATTTTTGATAGAGGGAATGAAGTGAATGGAGTACGAGCGTGGGTGAATGGATGAATGGATGAATGGATGAATTTTTAGCAAGCAGAGTGTGGGTTTATATAGATTGAGGAATTCAGAAGCAGACAACGGAGAAGTGACAGGGACGGTGCAGTGCAGTAGGTGAGTAGATGGCGTTGGAGTTGATGAGCAGATCCGCGAAGATTTGCAGTCAGAGAATTGATTGCAGACAGACAGAGCCGGCGTCACGCGTGAGTGATTTAAGGTGGGCGCCGTCTGCAATTAATGAAGGAGCAGTTCGAGTGCGGCGCCGCGAAGGAAGAAGAAAACTATTCGCGTCGAAATCTGTCGAAATCTGGTTCTGGCGCATTTTTTAGACACGTCCGCGCCTCCGTCCGCTTTGCTGTCCGATTGGGTTCTATGCAGACATGTGTGTGTTCATGTGATGTCCGCTTTGTTTGCTTCTGTCCGCCTTAACGTCCGCTTGGGTTCTATGCGGATGCGCCTCTTGTCCGCGCAAGTGTCCGCGTCAATTCTATGCGGACGTGTGTGATGTTTGCTTGTCCGCCCGCGTCTTCTTCTGTCCGCGTTGGCGTCCGCCCAGAATCAATGCGGACGCGCCTGATGTCTGCGCCGTCCGCGCTCGTGTCCGCCCAGACTCAATGCGGACGCAGGTGATGTCTATTTTCCTGCGATCTTCAACCGGCTCCAGATTCTTCGTTATAAGTCCGTTTTACTCGCCGTTTGTTGCGTTAGAAAGCTCATGAGATTATCTATCCATTTATATAGCTTTTTCCTACATTTAACACATATAATACATCAGTTCATATCAAAACATAAATCTAGGAAAAATGTAAGATAAGTGAGAAATATTACTTAAAAATACTGGAAATTATAAGGTAATTAAACCCTTAAAAGTCTATATATTTCGCACTTATCATGATCATACTTGTTCTTATGTAGATTATTATTCCGAATCAAGGATAATTCATTGTAAATACCATTTATTTGGGGTATTAGTTAATTATTTTAGTTTAGAATCAATGTTCAATTTCCCCCCTTGTTTAGAATAGGAAATTACTAGGATTAGGACTAATTTTCTACTAAGTCCCTTGGGTTCGATACTCTTGGTCGTAATCTACTTACACTATATTCCGACCAGGATTTTTACTACCCGTAGTAGAGTTGTAGGATTATTTTTATTATTTTATTCGTTTTTGTACATAATCTTCCCTACAATTATCTTGTTAGCAAAATGACACCATTGCCGGGGACTTGAAATTAGTCCAAGTCCTAAAACTGGTGATCGCCCTATTCTTTATTCTTTATTCTTAAATTTTGTTTCATTCGTTTATTCCTTCTTCTATTTTGAACATGCCGTGCGTGATGCCAGGTAAGGGTAATCCGACACATTTGGAGGAAGTCCAATGCCGGACGCGTCAATCCCGACACTATGCCCGGCCCGTTCAATTTTATTCTTCTTCATTTTTTACTCTTTACTCTCTGAATCATTTTGTTCATTCTTTGTTCTTTTATTTATTCGTTGATTTATTTATTCTTTTCTAAATCAATTTATATATACCGTGCGTAATGCCGGATGTTGTAATCCGGCATATTCGGAGGAAGTCCGACGCCAGGAATAATACTTCCGGCATGAAAACCGACACGGTCTCAATGTCAATTTTAGTTTTCATAAAATTTTAGAATTAATTACATAATTTTCTATTTAATTTTTTTACCATTATTTTCATTAAATTTCTTTATTCCTTGGTAAAAATATTATAATGCCTTGTGTATCTCCTTATACTTATATATAAAACCCATTTTGACTTATGCATACATACCTTGCTCTTATTTTTTATTTTTATACGTAAGTGAACTGCTATAGGTGTGAGCCATGAAATTCCAAAGTGCCGGTCATGGAGCCGGTTGAGTGACATCTGGCCTACTAGAAATGAATATGCCGGGTAACTTATCACCGACATCCCACCCGGCAAGATAAAACTGCAAGTGCCAGATCCCGTAGACCCAGCATGCAACCAGGCACCTTCGCATTTCTGAAAAAAATATCTGGTAAGTTTTACTTTTACCTGCATTCACTTTTACCCTACCCACAAACAAAGAAGAGACATAACAGAGGCGCCTCGGCTCAAGACCACCACGCCCACCACCTTTCATTTCGAGCATCCCTAACCAAAACTACCAAGTCTTTCTACCCCCGCCAACTACTCTTTATCATTACTCATTAACTGAACATGTTCCGCCTTCTCCCTTAAACTCTCTCTTTTTCATTCAAATTCGTTTTTTTTGTATTTTGATAGTTCAAACTAGAGAGTTGTTAGATTTTGTAGCCTAATGGCAGATTTAGGGTGCTTTGGAACTTTATTTAAGCATTTGTGAATTGGTTGTGGTGTTCTGTTCGAGATCTGCAAATTTGGGTTCGAAGTTGGGTGTGTCGGATGAATGTGCTGGGTACCACATATCCGACACAATGCTGGTTGAATGAGCCGGGTGACTAGTGTTCGGCACCCTGTCTGGCACTATGTTGTATGAATGTGCCGAGTTGATTCTGTCCGGCATCATACCCGGCACATTGCTCTAGTTGTTTTTCCTTGACCTATCTTACATCTATGCTTCTGAGTTAGTACCTAGAATATAATCTGTTCATAATATTCTTCATTTAGGCATATTTTACAGAAATATGGGCTCCTCTTGGTTCGGCTTCAGGATCCTTCAAGTTCTATAAATTTCTTATGAACTAACATCGATGATCTATCTTGTGGTACCCTTCTTTTATCTTTTCTGAACAGATGCCTAGCAGAAGAGCAGACTCTCCTCCACGCGCATCTTGCCTCGACTCTAAGGAGGAGGAGCTATTTGACTAGATTGATGCGCCCCTAGCAGATACCACCACTGAGGAGGGTGAGGCTGCTCCTTCACCTGAGACCCAGCCACCTCGCTCATCTACCAGACGAGCGAGCAATGTGGTTGCTTCTAGTAGTGTACCTCATCCTGCAAAGAAAGCCACGACGGGGAAGAGAAAGAAACAGGCGTCTCCAGAGGTGTAGAGCGGGCCGGGCTCCACTTCCTCAGCTCCAGAGATCGATGACTTTGGCATGCCTGTAACACCCCTACCGCTAATCCTATACTTACCGTCTAATCATCCCGGTTATTGTACTACTCACAGCGGAAATACAATTACTACGGCGGGTGATACAACGCCGCTAACCGCTCATACGGCTAGCAAGGCTTACACTACATACAGTAACAGTCTGATAATCATAGAATATACCGAGCTACTATTAATACTTCCCAATACATGATTTCATTTACTTACAACGCTTGATTACCGAGTATCCAAAAGTATAGTTAACTACATCCCTTCTTTGAGTTTACAAAAATAATGAGTTTAACAACCTACTCATTCTACCAATTCACAATACTTCCAATATCCAAAAGGGTGTACCCCATGGTACACCGGCTAATCAAAATGGCCTATAGCCATGTACAACTTGGTACACCATTCATAATCTACTAATTACACAAAAGGAAATCATCTTGATCTCATCACAATCTTCACCCTTCATGAGCACCTGTAAAATTAAAAACAGTGCCCCAAGGGGCTCAGCAAAACGCTGCATATAAACTTCGCATATACCGCGTGCTAACTAGGGTACGCCGACTAATTGGTCGACTGTACATGGAGTTCATTTTATACATGCATACATGCTATTACATATAACAATATATTCATACAAGTTACATTACATACAACCGAAGGCATTACACAAGCCAAATAGTATACAATACAATTCGCAATCTGTACTTCAATCCTGTTAGCCAGTTGCCCATCCGGGTTAATCGGATGTTCTTTACTCTTTTACTCGGTACTACATTACTTACACAATCTTTTTCATACAATACTTACTTCTTCTTACTTACTTACTTACTTACTTACTCTTACTTACTTATACTCATGTTAAGTCGGTATGACCTCCGGGCAGGGACTACACCGTCCCACCACCGGGCTTTAGGGTCGCTCACTAATCCAGGATGCTACCCATTTAAGGGGTTTGGTCCATGGAAAATATTAAGGCCAGGATTTGGATCCAATCTCTTGTGTCTCCTCCTCCTCACGCGTGGCCGAATCTATATGGGACTTCTACTCATTCTAATTTATCAATTTCTTATGTTCGAGATGTTAGTTAGTTAGGAATCAGTTAGAAGTCCTATACTACATTACTTTCTCAATACAATACACAACAAGACACACACACACACACACACACACACACACACACACACCCAACCACACACACACACAACCCACACACACACACACACACACACACACCACACCACACACACAACCACACACACACACACACACACACCACCACACACACACACACCACACACACCCACAACACACACACACACACACACACACCACACACACACACACACACACACACACACACACACACACACACTTCATTATCATTCATTCATTTCATGAATTATACAAACTGAAAGTTAAGATAAACATTCAACAAGGAACAATATCATATAAGCACGAGTAAGCGCAATAAATCCGATTCATGCATTTTATCTTATTTAGGTGATCAATTAGCACACAAACACACAAATCAGAGTAGCGAAGCTAGCATACAAGGCATGAGAAGTTCATACCGTTTACCGTTGACCTTGGACTCCCCGACTCCCCTTTGGTGTTCAACTATTCGAATCCTACCACATACATAGAATTGGGTGGTTAATTATTTATGATTAACATTACTTATTACTTTCCTAATGTTTCCCGGTTTATACTTACTAACTCATGGTTATTCAAATCCATTTACTTAGGTCACTTACTTAAAATTACTTTCTAAGCTTATTTATAGCCTTAATGACCATTAAACATCATTAATCAAGTTTTAATTACCTTATACTATCATTACCCATCAAGTCCCTATCTTAAAATGGCATTAAAATAGTTTTTGTGAAGAAATTGGGGTGGTCCGGGTTTACAAACGAGGACCAACATGTTTGGTCACTCTCGGGTAAGATTTTTGGGTGGTCCGGGTTTATGTCCTACTTTACAAACCCAGACCAAAAGTTCTAAAACCTCTTGGGTATAAAAATGGGGTGGTCCAGGTTTGTGTCCTGGTTTGTACACCCAGACCACTCCTTCTCCTTTACGTTCTGTACTGATTGATGCCTGGTCCGGGTTTCTGTACCGGTTTGTAAACCTGGACCAGGTGCAGTAATGTTATATTTACATGTTTTTAATTATGTTTCAACTCCAAACTTCTATCAACTTCTTCCCCAATCTTCCTACATATATCCTAGCATGTTTTGGCACTGATTAAGCACTTTAAGCTAACCTAATCCAATCCCTATATCAATATCAACATCTGTTAACTTATAAATTTCCCACTGATAGTTTTCCCCTGTTACAGTTTTTCTTCTCTGTATTGATGCTACAGATTTTTCCTCTCTTCTTCCCACTAGCTAAATGGTTCTCAACCTAGCATAACTTAGTTAAACACCTCACATTACTCCATTTCTAGTCCTACTCAATTACACCTCTTGCTCCTAAACATAAACCAAGGTAATAATCTCACATTTCCTTCTTTGTACATCTCCATGTTCTTTCCTGTCAAACAACACTCAAGTCCCTAAATTTCTAACCAAAATTTGACAGAGTTTCCCTACTTTTCCTAGTATTCTCACCACATTAATTTTGCTCACTCGACATAGTTTACAACCTGCTCAACATGTACATTATTCCCTCACAATTCTAAATACTTGCCACACACTTAAGACTCACACTACGCATTTTATTTACTTGTTTCAACAGCTCCTTATTCCCAATACAACCAATACTAATGTATTCACTTCTTTCATACTATTACAGTGGTTTAACCATTGCTAAAGCAATGCACTTATACATACATAAACATTAAAAACTGTACAGAGGCACTTCATTACCTTAAGTTTCTTGATTCTCTTCCTTTCTCTCCTTCTCCTTTCTTGCTCCTCTTTCCTTATTTGTTCTTGTTTCTTTGTTTCTTGATTTTATTTAGGCCTAGCTACAGCCACGTAACAAGGCACACAACACACACAAGCTAGTAAATTTCCTAACTTAGGTTTTAAACCCTAACTTGTGAGAAAACACCTAAAGCTCTTAGGAAATCTTACCTTGAACTTCTAAATGAAGTTTTGGGTAGAAAAATGGCAATGCTTCAGCACCCCTTTGAAATGCCAAAACCGCCTGACAAGGAACAATGAGGTCAAACGTGGGTTTTTGATTTTTACAAGGGAAAACTGGAAAAGAGAAGGACTTTGGTCCCTTTCTTACCTTAGAACATGAAGAAGAAGATGGAGCTTCAAATGGTCATCTTTAGGCTCTAAAAGCAACTACACCCATGGAAATGAAGTTGTAAGTTTTCAAGTTTTGAAAGGTGGAAACTGATCTCCTTGACAAGAGGAATCCAACGGTATAATTTTTGTGACTTTTGGATAAGGGATGAGTGCTCAAAGATAAGGAAGACGATGAGTGCTGGGTGGTTTTCTCAAATCGCCATGGGGGCTGTTGGGAGGAAGAAGAAAACCAGAGAGAGCAAGGAGAGAGTACGGTGGGTGTGTGAGAGAATAGGAGAGAGAGTCCTCATTTGCTTTTTACTTTATTTATTTGTCTTTTAGTACATAAGAAGGAAATAAAAGACGGAGTGTGGGCTGGCAAGGAACAAAAACGTGCCCAGTGTTTCAAATAAGAAACCGGCCACATATTTACAAGGGAGGGGTCAATTTCTGTTTTATTACACTTACACCCCATAACTTCCCAATTTTTGCACTATTCATCCCGGGATCCGTTTTCGGAATTTTCTCATTTAATTAATTTTATTAGTTCCAGACCTTCATTAATGTTTAAAAATGACTATTTGGTTGACCATAATTATTACGAGTCTATTTGACCCGCTTAAAGTCGCGTTTTCCCGGTTTCCTTGAAAAACACGCTTTAAGGTTCGTTTGTGTGTTTTAATTCCTTTTAAGGGTCTGTTTTCTTTGGGAATTGTTCCCTAATATTTATTTAGGCATAATTAAGCCCTTAAAACCTTCATTAGCCTAATTAATCACTATTTTAAATTTCAGAGTATTTCAATCTACCCCCCTTAAGAAACTTTGCCCTCACAGTTGCTCAAGGTTAATGGTTTTCTATCACTACTCATTTGGCAAACCAATTTCCACAATGTACCTTACTACCACCTACAAGGTGTTCACTCTTTCTACACTACAATCATACACAATTCAAGCACAATACATACTTACTATACGCAATGCGCAATTAGAATTCACAACCTTCCACAATACACATTACCATTGAGTCAATACCTTACAACACCAATACATTACACATTGTACATACATACCAATACACTTAGCACTACATGTGCCCACAAAGTACACTACAATACATACACGTTATACAATGCTAACCCGAAGCAATGCAAAACAAAATGGCTCTAGCCCCTTAAAAAGGGGTACGCCCCGTACCCGCTAAGTACTAGACAATCTAGTCTATTAAAAAATGTGGGTACTTCACCTTCATGGCGTCTTCTAACTCCCATGTCGCTTCCTCGACATCGTGGTTGGACCATAAGACCTTCACCATTCGCACTGACTTATGGCGAGTGTCTCTGGTCTTAGTATCAAGGATTCTCACGGGGGTCTCAACATATCTCATCGTCGGCTCAATGGATAGTTGCTCGGGCTCAAGAACATGAGAAGGATCAGCGATGTACTTCTTGAGTTGTGACACATGAAAGACATCATGGACACGCCCCAGCTCCTCAGGTAAAGCTAACCTCTAGGCTACGGATCCTACTCTCTCGGTGATAGTGTACGGCCCTTCAAACTTCGGACTCAGCTTGCCCTTCTGGCCAAAACTGAATACACCCTTCATAGGTGAAATGCGCAAGAACACTTGGTCGCCCACGGTGAACTCAAGGTCGTGTATTCGCACATCCGCATACGATTTTTGTCTATCTTGGGCTGCTTTCATATTTTCTCGGATTTGCTGAACTTCCGCTTGGACTTGTTCAAGGTACTCCGGTCCTATGATGACCGCTTCACTCGACTCATCCCAACACAAGGGGTGCGGCAAGGCCTACCGTATGAAGCTTGGAAAGGCGACATCTTAATCGAAGCGTGATAGCTAATATTGTATGAAAACTTGATAGGATGAATATACGGGGTAAAACGTATTATCAGCAAGTGTACTGGTCTCTCGTAGCAAGTTTTCCTAGGTAGTATTCCCTAGGTTATCGAACCAAAGGAGGTTGTGTCTAGTTTAAGTCTTTAATCAAACTTTTAAAAAACTAGAGAAAAATAACAACAATAAACTTGGGGGGTTTGATTGCAGAAATTAAATAATTAAATAAACTGAAAACAAATAAAAGTGATTATCTAATAAATCTAAACGGGGAATCCTGGTTTACTATTTCTCCCAAGTTTATCAATTTCCTTCTTGAGTGTTTCTAAATTCTAGATTGCAACCTCAAATCTAAATTAATCTAAAACCGGTCTCCCGCAAGATAGATTCTTACTAGCAATTCCCAAATCCTAACTCTCGTTACGAATTTAAAAATTAACTAGTAACATTAACGGTTCATCTGGTTTCTAGTCAGCTAATCCCCAGGAATTGTCATCTGTAGTTTCACTGGTAATATTCCTATGGTCTAATGAACGCCGCAGTTCTCACTTGTAAGCAATTCATACCAAATTTAAACAATAATTAATCACAAGAAAATTCAATGAATAACAAGGAACAAAACTACAGTCTATATAAAATTTATATTTAGCAACTCAGAAAGAAAAACAATAAACTAGTTGTCCATAATAAAATCAGAAATCTAACAACTACTCAGACATCAGAGATAAAGAAATAATAACAATGTTAAAGAGATTAGAAAACGTCATCTAATTGAACAACGATGATGAATCCACTCTCTGCCTTCTGCTCCGATCTGTCTTCGTTGCTGTCTAGTCTCCCTCTGTCTGACTTGGTGTTCTCTGTTTCCTGTCTCTCTAGGGTTTGAGAATTTCGTATCTCTACATCTGAAGCCGTGCTCTCGTGTATATATATGATGAATCGATGATTATTATTGTCCCATTGGTCAGCCGAATATTAACCGACACGACATCCCTTGCACATGGCCCATGTTACGTGGCTCATTCGTTTCTCTGCATGTGGTCGTCCACCATAACAGCAAACCCACGTCAAAAGTATGTATATATATATATACTATATGCTGTTCTCCCATATGACCCCATGCTGCTTACGGCTTCTTATTAATAAACCCATGTATGTTGTATGCAAAAGATCAAGTTAGATTCTCTTCACATGCGACCCATGATTTCATCGAAGTATTAACAGCTCACATCCATGTGTAAGTCTGCATGCGTGGCTGCTCACGTCCATCCTCCAAGAGAGATGTCTGCGCCACTGAATTTGTCGGCCGAGAAGTCTGCATGGCCCATGTGTGAGTAAGGCCATCCCGTCGAGATCAATGTGGTGTGCCCGTCCTCCGTGAGTGCATGCCGGTCCATGGTATGTGCATTGCCGAGATATAAATCTCAAAAGTAACAGCCCACGATTGTCTTCACGTGTGTACGCTCATGTGCATCGGCGATCAATCTGATCGGTCCAAGTATTGCAGCAATTGAGGTTCACGCCAGGAAAATGTCTGCGCCTCTCAAGATGTCTGCGCTTGTCTCATTAGCCAAAGTCCATGTATGCGCCTCTGTGAAATAAAAGTCTTCGCCCCCAAGAAGAAGTCTGCGCCTGATTGTCTCCGCCTTTGTCTTTGTATGTACGAAGCCCAGTACGTGCATGCCCATGCCTGAGAATGTGTTGAGCCCATGTATTACCGTGGTGAAATAAAGGCTGTGCCGAAGTCCATGTATGTCATGGCTGCTCACGTATTAGTCAGCCCATGTCCATGTCGGTGAGAAGGCACCCATCCAAATGTCTGCGAACAGCCCATCTTCCGTGACATCAGCTTATGTTTTGTTTCATCATGCACATGCAGCCCATAATTGTTATCAGCCCAATGTCAATATGCTCCACGTGCAGTACCACAATGAAGAAAACAACAAGTTTCATCCACGGTAAATATATTTTGTGCAGTCCTTGTGTGCATGGCTGTAGGTAATAATCATAAAATGATTATATAATGATGGCATTAACTACGTTGCAGCCTTAATTCTAATGGGGCCATGCTTACGTGAAGGCCTAGCATGACAAATCATGCAGCCTTGTGTCTTCATGATGGGCTATTAAATCCACTCATGCATGAGAGTATATAATTCTGAATGTGAGAGAATAAAAACGAGCAGCCCACTCTTATGTCCTTGCTCCGTCCAGAATTAATGAAGTATGTACTCGACCGAAAATATTGGTCTAGGTTTGACTGTTAAATTCCTAATATGCGCTCCTAAGCCTTTTTTTTCAGTATTTTAATCTGTTTTAGCACAAAACTACAAGTAAGGGAACTTCTTCCATTATAACATAAAATAACATATAAGTAAGGAATTTGTCATATAAACCAATAAAATATTAATCATATTAAGCGTAGAAATATAGATAAATTCCGCACTTATCAATGAAGCTTATCTATCCAACTCCCCTGAAAGTCTAAGACACATGCTCTAAGCATGTCCTCTAGTGTCTGGATGGTCCTCTCTGTCTGACCGTCGGTCTGTGGATGGAAGGTGGTACTAAGCTTCAATTCTCTACCCAGCGCTTCCCGTGTAGCTCTCCAGTATCTTGAAAGAAATCTGGTGTCACGTTCTGATACTATGGTCTTCAGGACTCCGTGGTGTCGAATAATCTCCTTGTCGAATAGCTCCGCGAGCTTCGCCACCTTCTAGGTGTCCTTCATCGGTATGAATCGGGCAACCTTGGTGAGACGATCGACTACTACCCAGATCATGTTGAGTCCTCCCCTGGCAGGTGGGAGTCCGACAACAAAATCCATGGAGATATCGTGGAATTTCCACTCCAGAATTGGCATAGATTGTACCACTCCACCCGGTCTTCTGTGCTCGAACTTTACTTTCTGGCAAGTTAGGCATCTCAGCACATACTCAGTCACATCGGATTTCATTCCAGACCACCAGAAGTACCTCTTCATGTCTTTGTACATCTTGGAGGCTCCCGGATGGATGGATAGTGTAGAATTGTGTGACTCTCGCAGGATGCGATCCCTCAGCTAAGCATTGCTTCGGGGAACGCATAGCCTGCCATTCAGCCGGATCAGACCATCTTCATGCAATTTAAAATCATACTTATTTTCTCGGAGGTACCGTCGGTGATTTTCTGTCTGATCTCGGTCATGTAAGGGTCGCTCAACTGAGCGTCTCGCACCTCATCAACCAAGCTAGAAGAAGCGAGTAGCGAATGGAGCGAGTGTGCTCGATGGCTTAGAGCGTCGGCTACAACGTTTGCCTTCCCTTCCTTATACTGCAGGTCGATGGCGTAGTCTGAGAGAAACTCCATCCACCTTCTCTGTCTCAAATTCAGTTCCTTCTGCGTGAATACATACTGTAAACTTTTGTGGTCGAAGTTGATGGTGATGCTTACCCCATAGAGATAGTGTCACCATATCTTCAAGGCGAAGACAATGGCTCCTAACTCTAGATCGTGTGTCGGGTAATTCTCCTCATGCTTTTTCAGCAGGCGGGAGGCGTAGGCTACAACCTTGCCATGCTGCATGAGTACGCATCCCATTCCCTTGCTTGATGCATCACAATACACCTCAAATCCCTCTGTGTCCTCTGGAAGTATGAGAATTGGCGCTGAGGTCAATGAGTCTTTTAGGCTCTGGAAGGATACCTCGCACTCGTCTGTCCACACAAACGGTGCATCTTTCTTCATCAAGATAGTCATAGGCTTAGCGAATTTCGAGAAGTCCTTTACAAACCTCCGGTAATAACCGACTAGACCAAGAAAACTCTGAATGTCGGTAACAGTCTTAGGTCTAGGCCATGATTGTACAGCTTCAATCTTGGATGGATCAACTGAAATACCCGCGCTCGAGATGACATGACCGAGGAATGATACTTGATCTAGCCAAAACTCGCATTTGGAGAACTTCACTTAAAGCTAGTTCTCGCGTAGTGTCTCAAGTACTTTCTTAAGATGTTTGGCATGCTCTTCTGCTGATTTTGAATACACAAGGATGTCGTCGATGAAGACCACAACAGAAGTGTCCAACTGATTGCTAAACAGATGGTTCATTAGATCCATGAACTTAGCTGGTGTGTTTGACAAACCGAATGGCATGACTGTGAATTCGTAGTGTCCATATCTTGTACGGAATGCCGTTTTCTCTATATCTTGCTCTCTGATAGCAATCTGATGATACCCAGATCGGAGGTCAATCTTGGAGAAGACTGAAGCTCCTTTCAGCTGGTCGAATAGGTCGTTGATGCG
Source organism: Limonium bicolor (assembly GCA_023374045.1). Lineage (NCBI taxonomy): Eukaryota > Viridiplantae > Streptophyta > Magnoliopsida > Caryophyllales > Plumbaginaceae > Limonium > Limonium bicolor. The sequence goes on from CM041781.1 coordinate 55,873,492, forward strand.
TGGCAATGGGTACTTATTCTTGACGGTGACCAAATTCAATTCGCGGTAGTCGATGCAGATTCATAGGCTGCCGTCCTTCTTCTTCACGAAGAGGACCGGTGCTCCCCAGGGTGATACGCTCGGGCGTATAAACCCTTTGTCGAGAAGGTCACGTAATTGCTCTTTTAGCTCGGTCATTTCTGCTGGCACCATACGGTACGGTGCCCTAGCAATGGGACCGGTACCAGGCAGGAGGTCAATCTCAAATTCAACAGCTCTATGAGGTGGCATACCAGGTAGTTCCTTCGGGAATACATCAGGGAATTCAGATACAATCGGTACATCGGTATTGAACTCTAGATCTCTCTCCAGGTCTTGTACATTGCAAAGATACACATCGTGCCCCTTTCTGAGCTCCCGATACATAGCCATGGCGGAGATGACTGTAGTCGAAGGCTCTCTCGGTCTCTGGCGGTAAGATACTGTAACCCCAGAAGGACTCTTGAGCAACAGTCTATGCTCGGCGCAGAGGATTCGCCCCTTGTGCCGCTCCAACCAGTTCATCCTGACTATCAAGTCGAATCCCAACCCATTAAATTCGATGAAGGAGATGGGAAACTCTTCGCCCTTGATTCGGATCGTGGCGGCTTTGTAATACTTGGTTCATCGTACTCGCTCCTTCGACGGGAGAGTAACCAAGAAGTTCGGTAGCTCATCCACGTCTAGCCCTAACCTCTTTGCAAATGATGGCGAAACAAAGGTGTGCGAGGCGCTTGAGTCAAATAATATTGAGGCATCAATGTCGTTCACTGGGAAGGTTCCCGTTAAGATGGTGCCGCTTTTACCGGCTTGTGCTTCGGTGAGGATACTCAGGTTACCTTCGGTACCGAGTCCACAACCTATTGATTCACAAGTTTATAAGTAATGATGGTGGACACAAGTGGAATTTAATAATCAACACTGCTCTTTATTGATAAACCAACCATCATATATACCGTGCCTCTGATACACGTTACTAGTACGTTACATGATACTACAAGTTTAATACTTTCTAAAGGTAAGGTTCAGGCGTCCTAATCTCATGTGTGTGGCATTGATTATTGCCGGTGGTGCCGTATTCAACTTGATCTTTTTGATACCGTGATACAGTAGCCTTGATTTTCCACCCATGATTAGGACATCTCCTAATCTCAATACCATTTTCTCGGCGAGGTCCACACACGTCTGCTCGCTATACAAAAATACGGCGTCATCACCAATGGACCAAGACACTACGGGCACTCCTTGTTCAAGGGATTCCGGCGTCTCGTCCTTTTCTTGGTGTAACCCAAGTCGTCCTTCTTTCTCATAGAAGTTGACGACATAGAGGTCCGCTTTAAGTGCGGGGATCGGGTCATCTTCACATTGTTGTGCAAGTTCTACACCTTGTGTAACAAGCGCCTGAAATTCATGGGGGATTGTTGGTGGCGTCGCTCCGTCTTGTGTTCGCGTCCTTTGGTATGTCTTGGTATAAGGATTCCAATCCTTTCCCAAGCACATCATCTTCAGCTTCATCTTCCCTCCACCGGGGAATTCGGGTGTGTAAAATCCTCCTGGACCCGCTCCTAGTTCGTTGCATCGTCAGATGATAGAAATTTGGGCTTCGCGTGTCAGGTATACCCTTAATAAAATCATACCTGGTCGGATGACCTGACACTGCGTTGGAGTAGTGGTAAGTGGTGATGTCGTCGTCTTCATGGTTTGGGTTCGATGGTATCGGGTAGCAGATATTAAATCTACCTATGGTTATAAATTTCATCTACGGTGAGTTCTCGTCTCAACTAATTCATTTCACCCTCAAATACATACTTTGATTCTACTTACTCATGCATTCATTCAAACAATTACTTCAATACTTAGACATGCTTTTCAAGGATTCAAGGTTTAAGTTAGTACCTAGGCCGGACTTAGAACCGGTCCCGTCATGGTTGATGATATGCAAGGCCAGCTGCCTCTGAGGTGCACCCTTCTGAGGACCTCGGGACCCCGGTCCCTGCGAGGCCTGCTGGGCTGGTGCATCGCCAGATGCAACCTCCTTGCCTTCCCTCTGCTTGTAGTTCTGGAAATTTCCTTTGGGCTTTGCATTCTCCGGGCACACATTAGCACGGTGTCCCGGCTTCTGACAGTTGTAGCATCTAATTTCCCTCCCTTGGCAATCTGTGCCGGGGTGATCTTGGCTACACTTTCTGCAAACATAGCTGCGGCCGTCGGAGTAGTTTTTGCCATACCCAGAGCCAGAGCCCGGGGCATAGAGTGTTAGCACATTCGGTGCGGGGGTACTAATTATGGTAATTATACATGTACGAGAGTGAATTTAGAAGTTTTACCCTTAGGCGGGTGTGATCTCAGTGGCTTTGTGGCCACTGGCGCAGAATAAGCAAGCTGAAGAGGCTCAGCTGCTTTGCCCTTCTCAGCATGGGAACTGCTCTCACTTGGGGTGTTCATCTGGGATTACTGGAAGAATTTCCCCTTCTTCTTTTTCCAGCTCTTGCCCTGGTTCTGCTCCTCAGAACTGGTGTTCTTGCTGTTGGCTTTGCGCTTAAGCGCCTGCTCCTCATCTCTTAATTGGCAAGTAATCTCAACACGAGATGCCGCGTGATAGCACTCCTGAACTTTCAGGTATTAGATGATGCTCTTACTTATAAAGATAATGGTTTAAGTATTGACAATGGTACTAAGGTTTTAAACCAATATTTTTACCTGAAGGGAGGTAAACCTGGTATATCCCATACCGTACCGAAGGCGATGGCTCAGACCGCCATAGAAGCGATCGACCAACACCTGGCCGGTGTAACCAAGGTTGGGTAGAAGACGTAGAATGGAGGTGAAGGTATGGTAGTACTCATCCAATGACATTCTCTCTGTCATCCTCAAGGCATCAAGCTCTAGACGTTTCTTGGTTTTGACATGTTTGGGGTAGTACTTAGATCGGAGGATGGCGGTGAAGGATTCCCAATCGAAGGTGGGGTCGTTGGCATATTCATGCTTTACCAGCTTCCACCAATCCATGGTAGCGTCTTTGAGATAGTATGCTGCTACTCTCACTTGAACTCCAGCAGGAGCTTCGAGGGTCTCAAATGCTGTCTCCATTTTGGAGATGTAAGCTTCTAGTTTTGTCGGGTCGCTTGCACCCCTAAAGCATGGAGGTCAGAGTTCAGCGACTGATTTTACCCAGTTCACATCTCTGGGTGGAGGGGGTGGGGTTGGTCCCGCTTGAGTTTGTTGATTTTGTTGGGTTAGTTGTACGACAGTGATTACTTGTGGTAGCATTTGTGCTACCGCGGCAGCGACGATCTCCGCTATCGTCTGCATGCCCGGTCCGTCGGCAGCCCCTCCTCTAGGTCGGCCTGGACCTCATCCTGACATCTGAACATTTAACATTTAAATTAGGCATTGTAACACCATGACCAGTTGGTCTTGAATTCAAGCAATGTTATCATCCATACAGACGTTAAGGGTATCCGTTGTTATCAACGGTCATTCCTAGTTAGGTTCCTATATATCCATTTTAAAACGGTTGTAATTCAAACTCGGTAATCCCTACGCTCGGTAATTCTTATCCATCAAAGTGCTACTGCGCTCTGATACCACTTTTTGTAACACCCCTACCGCTAATCCTATACTTACCATCTAATCGTCCCGGTTATCATACTACTCGCACCGGAAATACAATTACTATGGCGGGTGATACAACACCGCTAACCGCCCATACGGCTAGCAAGACTTACACTACATACAGTAACAGTCTGATAATCATAGAATATACTGAGCTACTATTAATACTTCCCAATACATGATTTCATTTACTTACGCTTGATTACCAAGTATCCAAAAGTATAGTTAACTACATCCCTTCCTTGAGTTTACAAAAATAATGAGTTTAACAACCTACTCATTCTACCAATTCACAATACTTCCAATATCCAAAAGGGTGTACCCCATAGTACACCGGCTAATCAAAAAGGCCTATAGTCATGTACAACTTGGTACACAATTTATAATCCACTAACTACACAAAAAGAAATCATCTTGATCTCATCACAATCTTCACCCTTCACGAGCACCTGTAAAATTAAAAACAGTGCCCCAAGGGGCTCAGCAAAACGCTGCGTATAAACTTCGCATATACCGCGTGCTAACTAGGGTACACCGACTAATTGGTCGACTGTACATGGAGTTCATTTTATACATGCATACATGCTATTACATATAACAATACATTCATACATGTTACATTACATACAACCGAAGGCATTACACAAGCCAAACAGTATACAATACAATTCGCAATCCGTACTTCAATCCTGTTAGCCAGTTGCCCATCCAGGTTAATGGGATGTTCTTTACTCTTTTACTCGGTACTACATTACTTACACAATCTTGTTCATACAATACTTACTTACTTCTTCTTACTTACTTACTACTTACTTACTTACTTACTTACTTACTACTTACTACTTACTTACTTACTTACTCATGTTAAGTCAGTATGACCTTTGGGCAGGGACTACACCGTCCCACCACCGGGCTTTAGGGTGGCTCACTAATCCAGGATGCTACCCATTTAAGGGGTTTGATCCATGGAAAAGATTAAGGCCAGGATTTGGATCCTACCTCTTGTGTCTCCTCCTCCTCACGCGTGGCCGAAACTATATCGGACTTCTACTCATTCCAATTTATCAATTTCTTATGTTAGAGATGTTAGTTAGTTAGGAATCATTTAGAAGTCCTATACTAAATTAGTTGGTCAATACAATACACAACAAGACACACACACACACACACACACACACACACCACACACACACACACACACACACACACACACACACACACACACCACACACACCACAACACACACAACACACACACACACACACACACACACACACACACACACACACACACACACACACACACACACACACACACACACACACACACACACACACACACACACACACACACACACACACACACACACACACACACACACACACACACACACACACACACACACACACACACACTTCATTATCATTCATTCATTTCATGAATTATACAAACTGAAAGTTAAGATAAACATTCAACAAGGAACAATATCATATAAGCACGAGTAAGCACAATAAATCCGATTTGTGTTTTATCTTATTTAGGTGATCAATTAGCACACAAACACACAAATCAGAGTAGCCAAGGTAGCATACAGGGCATGAGAAGTTCATTCCGTTCACCGTTGACTTTGGACTCACCGACTCCCCTTCGGTGTTCAACTATTCGAATCCTACCACATACATATAATTAGGTGGTTAATTATCTATGATTAACTTACTTATTACTTTTCTAATGTTTTCCAGTTTATACTTACTAACTCATGGTTATTCAAATCCATTTACTTATGTCACTTACTAAAATTACTTTCTAAGCTTGTTTATAGCCTTAATGACCATTAAACATCATTAATCAAGTCTTAATTACCTTATACTATCATTACCCATCAAGTCCCTATCTTAAAATGGCATTGAAATAGTATCTGTGAAGAAATTAGGGTGGTCCGGGTTTACAAAACCGGACCCAACATGTTTGGTCACTCGCGGGTAAGATTTATGGGTGGTCCGGGTTTATGTCCTACTTTACAAACCCGGACCAAAGTTCTGAAACCTCTCGGGTATATAAAATGGGGTGGTCCGGGTTTGTGTTCCTGGTTTGTAAACCCAGACCACTCCTTCTCCTTTACAATCTGTACTGATTTATGTCTGGTCCGGGTTTCTGTACCGGTTTGTAAACCCGGACTAGGTGTAGTAATGTTATATTTACATGTTTTTGATTATGTTTCAACTCCAAACTTCTACCAACTTCTTCCCCAATCTTCCTACGTATATCCTAGCATGTTTCGACACTAATTAAGCACTTTAAGCTAACCTAATCCAATCCCTATATCAATATATCAACATCTGTTAACTTACAAATATCCCACTGATAGTTTTTCCCCTGTTACAGTTTTTCCTCTCTGAATTGATGCTACAGATTTTTCCTCTCTTCTTCCCACTAGCTAAATGATTCTCAACCTAGCATAACTTAGTTAAACACCTCACATTACTCCATTTCTAGTCCTACTCAATTACACTTCTTGCTCCTAAACACAAACCAAGGTAATAATCTCACATTTCCTTCTCTGTACATCTCCATGTTCTTTCCTGTCAAACAGCACTCAAGTCCCTAAATTTCTAACCAAATTTGACAGAGTTTCCCTACTTTCTTAGTATTCTCACACATTAATTTTGCTCACTCGACAAAGTTTACAACCAGCTCAACATATACATTATTCCCACATAATTCTAAATACTTGCCACATACTTAATACTCACACTAAGCATTTTGATTACTTGTTTCAACAGCTCCTTATTCCCAATACAACCAATACTAATGTATTCACTTCTTTCCTATTGTTACAGTGGTTTAACCATTGCTAAAGCAATGCACTTATACATACATTAACATTAAAAACTGTACAGAGGCACTTCATTACCTTAAGTTTCTTGATTCTCTTCCTTTCTCTCCTTCTCCTTTCTTGCTCCTCTTTCCTTATTTGTTCTTGTTTCTTTGTTTCTTGATTTTATTTAGGCCTAGCTACAGCCACGTAACAAGGCACACAACACACACAAGCTAGTAAATTTCCTAACTTAGGTTTTAAACCCTAACTTGTGAGAAAACACCTAAAGCTCTTAGGAAATCTTACCTTGAACTTCTAAATGAAGTTTTGGGTAGAAAATGGCAATGCTTCCGCTCCCCTTTGAAATGCCAAAACCGCCTGACAAGGAACAATGAGGTCAAACGTGGGTTTGATTTTTACAAGGAAAAACTGGAAAAGAGAAGGACTTTGGTCCCTTTCTTACCTTAGAACATGAAGAAGATGAAGCTTCAAATGTTCATCTTTAGGCTCCAAAAGCAACTACACCATGGAAATGAAAGTTGGAGGTTTTCAAGTTTGAACGGTGGAAACTGATCTCCTTGACAAGAGGATCCAACGGTACAATTTTTGTAACTTTTGGATAAGGGATGAGTGCTCAAAGATAAGGAAGAAGATGGAGTGCTGGGTGGTTTCTCAAATCGCCATGGGGCTGTTGGGAGGAAGAAGAAAACCAGAGACAACAAGGAGGGAGTACGGTGGGTGTGTGAGAGAATAGGAGAGAGAGTCCTCATTTGCTTTTTACTTTATTTAATTGTCTTTTAGTACATAAGAAGGAAATAAAAGACGGAGTGTGGGCTGGCAAGGAACAAAACTTGCCCAGTGTTTCAAATAAGGAACCGGCCACATATTTACAAGGGAGGGATCAATTTCTGTTTTATTACACTTACACCCCATAACTTCCCAATTTTTACACTATTCACTCCGGGACCCGTTTTCCAGAATTTTCTTGTTTAATTAATTTTATTGGTTCCAGACCTTCATTAATGTTTAAAATTACTATTTGGTTGACCAAAATTATTATGAGTCTATTTGACCTGCTTAAAGTCGCGTTTCCCGGTTCCTCGAAAAACGCCTTTAAGGTTGTTTATGTTTTTAATTCCTTTTAAGGGTCCGTTTTCTTTAGGAATTATTCCCTATATTTATTTAGGCATAATTAAGCTTTTAAAAGTTTCATTAGCCTAATTAGTAACTATTTTAATTTTGGGGTATTTCAATGCCACACCTACTAAGCTCTTGTATTCTAGAGGATCCTCAGTTCGATGAGGAAGGTTTTGTTATCCCTGCTGCTGGCCAGTACTATCACCACTCCAAGCAGAAGGGCAAGTGGGTTCAGGAGCGAAGCATCGATAAGAGTGTTCACCACCTGAAATACCCAAGATGAGAAATAGGTATTACACAAGCCTAACAACTTTAGTACATAATTTACATTAACTTTAGGCAGTTTATGCAGTTAAACTTTGGAATTAAAATAGGTATTATATGTACAAGTATAAGTATAAGGCAATTTTGGTACCTTAACATAAAGAAAAATTACCTTATGATCATGGATAGGGGTGGCGAAAATCAAGGGATTAAAATACTTCATAGCCCTAAGTTACACTTTGGAGTCAAATTATTGAGTAACCAAACAAGGCCTTAGTTGGTGGGACCCACAAAATCCTTAAAAGTTACTTTTTCTCTCAAGAATTAACCAGCCCATTCTAGGACCTTCTTGGCCGGTTTATAAGTGCCACATAACCCCCTTAGTTGTCTTAATATGATTGCCTAGAAGCTTTAGACCAATTAGAAGTAGACAAATGGGTGTAAAGTAATAATTAAGTTTAAGTTAGAAAAGTAACTGTAACACCCCTACTATTAATACAGTCATTAACGTCCAATCTCCTTACTCATCAGATACACGCAGCGGATACCTACTTACATACATTGGGTGATACAATGCCGTTAGCCACCCACGTGACCAACAAGGCTACTCCTATTACATACAGCATCGGTCTGATGGACGGAATCCCGAGTACTACAAATCTACAATGCATTCTCCATTTACCAAATGCTACTACAACCTCCATTCAATACAATACTCCAAGCACAATACAATATAATCTACATACCGAGTTTACTAAGATCCTTATACAAGTACTATCTCTTCAAAGTTCACACATACTCACTAAGAGACTACTTACTACCCGTTCCTCACACGCTACTTACTTCCAAATACCAGGGTGTGCCTCCGGTCTCTTCCTTGACCATATTCGTTTCGGGTACCTGCACACTAAAAAATGTCCCTGAAGGGGTCAGCTTTCGCGAGCATGATAACCGCATACCCCGCGTACTAGTGAGGGTACGCCGACCACTTGGTCGAATACATGCGGTTCATTTCATACAAGCATACATGCATACATGCTCTTACATACAGTACCATAATACTCACACAACATACATACATACAATCAGTTCATACAAGGGATACGATATAAACCAACCAAACATACTTACCTCTTCCGAATTACACATACCATTACATACACAATATACATTCGTGTAGCTCATTGGTCCACCCGGGTATTGGGTGGAGATTACTCTTTTACTCATTACTTCATACCATACATACTCATACACATACTTACTTACGGTCCATACCTACTTACTCTTACTCTACTCAAGTTAAAAAAAGTTTAAAGTCGTCGGGACCTCCGGCCATGGGGACTACACCGTCCCACCTCCGGGATTTACTTGACTCATAATCGGGATGCTACCCATTTAAAGGATTTGGGGCCGCGGACCAGTTTAAGAGTCAGGAATTGCAGCCAACTCTTGTGACTCGAACTCCCACGCGTGGCCGAAGTGAAATACCCCAAACCTTGATATGTGGTTTAAATATCAAATTATGGTATGTAAAGGCTAAAAGTGCCTTAGTAACATCAGTGAACAATTTAAACCATAATAAATGCAATAAAGCATTAAGACACAGTTGAGCAAAAACATGCTCTAAGCTATGAGTGAACTTGGTTAGGACCCAAAGAGCCTACCAAGACTTGATAACATTTAATTATGATTTTATAAGGCTAATTAAGTCCTTAGGAAACTTTGGTAGACAATGAAGCCAAACAAAACACAAGGTAATACCTTAAAGTCAATATGAGCAAAAATGTGCTCTAAGCTTGGGATAAATTTGTATAAGACCTAATGGTCATACCTATACCTTATAAATATGTTAATGAACATATTAAATCAATTACCAAAGAAAACCAAGCTTGAAAACAAGTTAAAACACAAATGTGCTTTAAGGAGTCTTAAAGCACGTTTTTGAAAAATTGTCTTGTAAATGAGTTTTGAATGGCTAAATGTCCATCATTACTCTTTAATTAACATGTGTACTATATAGTATCACATTTGGGTGGCCATATTAGTGGGAAATCAAAAATTTCACTTCTATGTGCCTTGTTATTGTGAATAGTGATTTTTATAACTAGTTTGTAACATATAATGTTATAAGTGAGAAATTGACTAATAAAGACTAAAGTACCCTAGGTACTATTTGGGGCCGGTTCAAGGTGTGTGACCACCACCCTTGTTAGTTTGCTAAGAAAAGGAAAGAATGACTAATTAGTATACTATTTGCTTTATAAGATAAATATCTAACAAAAGCAACTATCTCTTCATTCTCTTCTTTCCTCTCATTTCCACGTTGGCAATCTTCTTCCTCCTCTCTCCAACGATTCCAAACAGAACCATGACATCTTCACCCTCTTCACTTGTAACTTATGACTCCATGCTCCAAATCAAATTCGAAGACTACCGTTCTCTTAGTTGGAGCAAGCTCTACAACCTTGTCCTTCAAATCTTCAAAACCACCATTTGGTGCCAAGGAGAACTTCCATGGAAGGGGCTTGAGCTCATCTTTTATGCCTTGTTGATCTCCTTTGCTTCAAGGTAAGGAAACCAAAAAAGAAAATCCATTTCCTCTGTTTTAGTTGTCCGAAAATTCACCTCACCATGGTGTATTTATCTTGCTTGTTTAGCTTCATTTGAATCTTCCAAGGGCTAGGAGGAGTCCTCTCTTGATACTTATTCAAGTTCTCTTCCAATTCCAAGGTAAAACAATTACCTTAATTAAAAACAATATGTGTAACTAGGGTTTACAATGAGATGAAGCATAATGCTTGAATACTCATTTATTGTTTGTATAATGTTTGTAGTTGAAAAGGGACCAAGTGCCCCTACCGGTTTACAAGGAAACAAGAAAGAAATTTGTGAGGAAAAAGAGGTAAACAAACTATCTCAATGTAGTTTAAATGCCTTAGGAAAATGAGCTTGATTTGCTTGATAAAATACCTAAGGAGCCAATGGTGAGTGACCTAGCAAAATGTTCTCAAGGAGACTAGTAAAAGAACATATGTTTTGGTGTATGTATTTGCAGGTCAAAGGCATTATTTATGTGGGAAATTCAGTGTTTAAGGTTATGCAATTTAAGGGCCTAAGAGCCATGTTATTTAAGGGCCTAAGTGCCAAGCAATTTAAGTTATGCACTATATTGTGATGTAGTGCTTAATGTGTGAAGTTTGTGTATAAAATGTGTTTGATGGATTTTAGGTGTTTTGAATGAAATAAGGTAAAAACCTAAGTGTTTGGATGTGAGTAAATACAAGAGAAGCTATGGCCAAATTTGGAAAATGTGTAAGAAGTTCTAAGTGTTTTAAGGAGTTTTGGTGAACTAGGAAGTGTTAAAGGTGAATGAATGTTTACTTGAGAAGAAAACATGTGTTAAGGTGATTTAGAGTGATGCAAGGATTTAGGTGTTATCTTGGAAGTTCTAGGAATTCAATGTGTGTTTGTGAATGTATTAAAGTCTTGGAGGAGTTGTTTAAGGTTTAGGTAAGGTTGGGTTCAAGGAACAAGTGATGTTTAGGTATGATGTAAAAAGGAGATTTAGTTAGTAAGAAAATAATGCTTAAGAGATGATGTTAAGATGAGAAGAAAGTGTGTTTGGGATAGTAGTTATAATAGGTGAGAAACACCATTTAGGAAACCTAGTAAAAATTGTAAGTGTTAGGAATTTTGTGGAGATATAAGTAAAGGTTAAGGAATTAGGAAAATAGTTTTGTGAGTGTTTAAGAATATCTTAAGGGTGTGTTTGAAGTGCCAAATGGGTTAGAACACATTAAGAGGCCTTAGGAGAAGTTTGGTGAAGATTTGGCAAAGTTTGGGTAAGTTTAGAGGCGACCGACCCAGGGGCCGACCCAGTTTGTGGGTCGGTCGAGCCTCTGTAAAATGTTGGAATGTGTTCGGTAATGGTCCGACCCAAAAGGGTGGGTCGGACATGGGTCGGTCGGTCAAGTTTCAAAGGTGGAAAATGTTCGCACATGGACCGACCCAGAATGGTGGGTCGGACGTGGGTCGGACGGGCATGTTTGTAAGGAAGTAAAAGGGGTCTGTAATGGACCGACCCAGTTGTGGGTCGGTCGGTGGGTCGGTCGGACCAAAAACATGGTTTAAGGTTATGAAATGATATGTGATGATGGGGATTGGTAGGTAATGATGTTATAAGGATGTTGAGGACATGTTAGGTGAGTTTAAATGACACCTAAGTGGGTTAAAAGTTGTATTAAAATGTGAGAGTAAAACAAGTTAAAAATGTTAAGTTATGTAACTAAGTTAACGGGGAAAAAAAGCATTGACATTAAATGATCAAGCAAACCCCGATGTTAATGAAAACACGTGTGATGTTAACAGTTGTTCGAGAATTGCTCGAGGAACATAAATGGACAGGATAAGTGGACTCCGGTGACAGGTATGGTTTTCTTGCAACCTGCGTCCTACCGGATTACACCGGCTTGTATGCCAATGTGTTTTCTGTATGTTTGCCACGTTGTAAGATAAACATGTAATGAGTTTACAGTAATTCATATATGTGGCGTGTTCAACTCCGATACCATTTAACCTCGGCAGTGTTAACCTTAGTTAACTGAGTCTAGGATCACATGAGAGTTCGGTATTCGGAGTAAACGACCCGTACCATGGGACGTACTAACCACGGCTATGCGTGTGTTAAATGTGTGATATGTGTATGTGAATGTAGGGATCTCCCTTGTGTGTTTAACCCAGTTGTAATACTGTATGATGTGTTGTTATGTGATAGGCTCCATAGTGGGGTTCTAACTATATCTAAAGTAAGTATGTACTAACAGTAGTGAGGAATCCGGTTTGGCCGGTCGCGCGTTGTTTGGGAGAGGGTATCCTTCCTAGCCTTACCCTTCTCTTTGTTATGGTTGTTTCCCTCACGGGTTATGATCTCCCATTAGCTTACTCCAAAGCTTACCTATTCTGACTTATGATCGGTTTAGGGGAACCTGTGTTTGTGTGGTGTGTTAGGGCCTCCAAACCCGAACCGCCTTAACTTAAGTTACTCGTCCAACTATTAGGACGGTAATGAGTGTTGTTGTTATTGTATAACGAGCTTATCATGAGACTGGCAACATTCTCTAGGCTCACCAGTGTTAAACAATGTTTGGGTCGGTTCCTAAGCGAACCATTCCCGTTGTGTTATGTGTGTTTGTTGTGATGCATATTCATTGCGGTATTATGTTGTGTACGTAGAAACGTGCAAAGTGTTGTTAAGTTGTTGTATGTAGTGTAGGTATATGGTGAAGATGTGAAGTGAGGTGTGGATCATGGATATGATTCCAGTTTGTGATAAGAGGCGTTTAAGGATAACCCGATTTAAGGGTATGTGTCGTCTATTAAGGAAGTAGCTCCGTTGGAGGAGAAACACTCTAGGGATGATGAATACCAGGGTGACTTGTTAAGTAGGATGTATTATCCGATTGTTGAGCCCATTGAGGCGAAATGTTAAGTGTTGTGTGTTTATTGTCACATGCATGATTTAAATATAATCAACTGCATGCTAAGACGACAATTAGTTGTGCGTGGCCCGGTAGCATGTGGGCTGCGGGATTACCATACCAGCAAAGGTGCTGAGCCCCTTGGGGCCACCCCTTCTCTTCTTTTCCTATTTCAGGTACGAAGTGCTGGAAGCCGTTCGAGAGTAGGACGGGTAGTCATTGTACATGGGTAAACTTTTAAGTAGTATGTATACAGTAGGTGTAGTAAGACCGAATTGTTGTCGGCAACAGTTTATAAATACTCGGTATAGTTGATAGGTGTATGTTGTTGTTGTTGTTAATGGAAAGGGATACTAATGTATAGTTGCTCGGGAATTTAGCCCATCAGACCGGTACATTGTGTATGTATTAGCCTTGTTAGCCACGTGGGTGGCTAACGGCGTGTAACACCAACAAGTTAAGTAATGTGATGAGGTTGTTCTTCCGCTGCAGTTTGTTGTAAGTATGTTTATGTTGGATGGGGTGTTACAAAAAGTGGTATCAGAGCGAAGTATCGCTCTGATGACTGAATTACCGAGCTTAGGAAGTACCGAGTTAGGATTTAAGTACTTGGGTTAAGGGTTGAGTGATAGCGTGAGAGATACGCTAGATAGGAACTACCAGTGACTACTGGAAACCTACAATATCCATCCCACCCTCCACAATCCCTGTTTTATAACTTGGGAAACAACGCCAGAGAGATGGAAGTCCACTCTCTACTCGGAATACCCGATCTGGCTGTTATTAAATACCTTTAGGGTACGGAGAACCTGTCATACGGTAGATCCCGAAAACTGGGAATCCCGGAGACGGTCTCCATCTAAACAATGTTAACCGCATTTCATAGCAATGAATGAAGGATCTTGTGTATTGGAGAATAGAATTTCCGGCAACCTGGGTCGACATGCAGAGCAGTCGAGAATAACCAGCTTGCAACGCACCTACCGTGCAACAGGCAAGAAGTGGATTAGTGAAACCCGAGACGAGTGTCTACGGGACCACAGTTGATAAATAAAACACCAACGGTATACCAACCGACAAAGGAACTACAAAGTAGTGCCCCAACAAGAGACAAGTCTCAGTAACCACGACAAGTGCGTGGAACGGGCTATAAGGAGAATACGACACAAAAAAAAGGGGTCTCCCAGAATGGGAAATACCCTAGTTAATGATTATTATGTGAATACAGTGAGAAGTCACCTAGACAAGTTATTATCAAGACAGTAAGATCAGTGAGGGCCAACAAGGCCACTGATGACAGTGCGGGTAAAAACAATACCACAACCGGTATGTGTTAAACCGATAGCCAGTTAGCATGGCGCACTTGCCATAGCAAGTGCTGCTATAACAGGGCTGTTCGGGAAATTTATAACCACTACGAAGTACTTGGAAAAGTACAATAAAGTTAAATGTGATTGTCATAACAGTGGAAGGGCCTGTTAGCCTAACCTCTGTAATTGTAAGTACACCAGTCAGCAAGAAGCTAGACTTGGTTAAGGTAAGAAGATGTTGTGAAACCATGAAAATTTTTCTTTAAACCCAGATTTTTACAAACCCTTTTCTTTTCAAAACCAGATTTCTTTCAAACCAACACTTCTTTCCAACCTTCTTTTAAACCAAACCAGTAAAACCAAGGACAGTTGACAAGGATACAACAATGGATAAACTTTCCCTCGATTAAGTTCGGGAAGTAAGGAATGAATATTGTCACGGGACAATATAAGGGAGTTGACAACAGAATACTTCACCTAGGCGTGTGACGGACACTACAAGTGTACCAACTGTGTTGTGGGACGACCGCACTCCGATAGGAGCATGTGGGCCTGACAGACCTACTTATGGGTTAGTTGGGTAAGTAGTAATGTATCAGTATGATACCCCATATATGTATACGAGTAGAGTCCGAAACACGGGAAGTAGTCGACTCCGTCTACGGTCAGCAGTATAAATCAAACGAGAGCTAAGGATTACAAGGAATAGTTGAAGTTAAGGAACTCAGTTAAGTTAACAAGACTAAAGGATTAGTAAACTCCTTTCAAGGAAATGTTTAAGAGTTAGGAAGTGCGAAGGGCACAAACTGTTATGTAAAGACACCACATATGTCTTAAGGATCCTTAGGGATAAACATTATAGCTGGAATGGTGACCCAGCCTGTACATGGCAAGCAGATGCCTAATGTGGACACATTAATGTGCAATGAACGGATAAAATCCCAGAATGAGTACCTACACTACCAGGAAATGTTAATCTTCACAGAAGAAGATAATAACCAGTAAAGAACGCGAAAGGCGTAGCTAACGGAATGTACCAATAAGTGTGAGCCAAATGTAAGGGCATAACTTAACAACACCCAGGAGAAATCCTTGAAGGGTGTTCACATCAACAATTGTTGAATGAAATGCATGACAGAAACAAGGGTTGAAACTAACACACCAGTTTAGACATAAGTTGTCAGGAGACGGACTGACAAACCTAAGGGGCATCCCATGAAAGGAAACGTGGTGCAACGACCTTGTCATGGAGCCCAATACACCCTACCATGTGATACTGTACAGAGAAGTACATGTGTGTGGACAGCCTATAATGAGCCCAGCTCAAGGCAAATAAGGCTTATAATCCAAAGCAGGATATATTATATAAATTCGATTGATTGTAGAAGTTTATGTTGTATAAGTGAATAGAGTGGTAAACGAACCACTGCATTAAGAGTGGGGATACCTCTCGATATTGTGAGACCGCAGGAGCGGTAGTTATGTGGATCAAGTTCAAGAAATATGTTAAGGATGGATGACGTTATTAGTGAAAGAGAGCAATTAGCTTAGTAGTATGTGTATAAGTGAAGCACTGGCTGATAATGCCGGCTTGTGACTCGAATGATCGATGCTCAAGGAGCATTCGGTAGTCATCCAAATGAGGGATGAACCATAATGTGAATAATGTAAATTTATGTGTGGAAGTTGAGGTGACAGTAGATACGATATAAGTTGATGTTATACAGGGAGTAAGAGCACGGTGCGCAACAAGCGACCGTTGTATAAATGTTGTAAAACGATAACGTAAGTGGAGATGCAAGATGAGTGATGTTTAAACAAACTGAGCAATAAGCCAGTGGTAGGTTTGTGTGATGAGGAACTCAGTGTGAATTCCATGGCGAATCGCATAAGGGATTTACTGTCGAGAGTTTACGCCTCTGCACTCTGTATGACTGAGTGTTTTGGTATTGCACTTGCGCAGTAATGATCGAATGAGATAGCTAGGAATTGGAAACATGTTGATTGTGGACAAATAATGTTATAATGGCCGATGCATAGGAATGCAAGGCCGCACCAATAAAGAGTACTTGTACAAACCAAATGTGGAGACATGATTAACAGTAAGTGACTACAGTAGCACTAACTGCCAAATATCGGTATGGAATATACCCCAAATGTGGAAAATGATGAGAGAGCACTACACACTAGGTAGTAGCTCAATCTCAACCGACAGTAAGTCGGAAGGGAACAAGTCAATCATTGTGAAAACATAACTGTATACACAGTAAATGGTTATGGAAGTGGATAGAAAGTTTATAACTCACCGAATTCGCTAACGGTAAAAGATACCGTGCGTCGGTTGAGAAACCATTGTTACCAAGATGAAGGTGACAATTGGGGATGTACAATACAGTAAGAATAACAAAGGAGCAATTAAGCTCTACAGTTTGAGTTTCGCAGCAGAAACTAGTGAGCCAGTGATTCAAGTGTTGAATGTACATGGTGAACATGAGTGAATGGCTAATTATTAATGCCTAAAAGCCTCACAGGCCAGGACCGAAACCGGTTATGAGTTATAACTCCAATGCGAATTCTTGGTTTAGGGACTAAACCGCCAATATGGTTAAGATCCTCTAATCAGAATCCATTGTGTAATAGACCGCGTGGAAGTTAAAATACTTCACGACGGCAAAAATTTTAAGCCAATGTTTAGTGATTGATTACGTGGGCGTAATCCCTTTTAAGGGGGGTAGAGCGCAAAACCACTTGGTGTATATTACCGTACAAGTGTACGTAGTGTATGTGACTCATATTGTGCATAGCACAAAATTATTGTTTGTTTTGATGATTGGTGTGTGTGTTACGTAAACATACACATTCATTCATGGTTTAATTGTGGTAATTGCGCACAGAAGATGCGAATACCATTGTGATAAGTGTGTGTGTGTTTGTTAACAGTTGTGTGTGATTGTACAAGTGTGGGGAGTAGATAAACTCCCGGGGGAACAAAAGCCCCGACAGTGTATAAATGTAAAACCAGGTGTTGTATTTTGATAAAATATATGTGTATATATATATATTAGTGAGTGATCATGAAAGGGCATGATACCGACATAGAACCTAGTGAGAATAAGATTCCCTAGGCAACAGGATTAAAAGTGAATGGGGTAACTGATAGACGGAGTTCTATCCTTGGAGATGTTGTGATCATGACTAGAATGATTCAAAAGATAGAAAATTGGAAATGAGTGATTTAATTGATGCTTGAAAATGAAGTGGGAGGTGGAACTTGATTTGCATGTGATCAAGGGAAACCGAACACAAATTGGAGTGGAAGGATAGTTCAACACTGATGCTGATCACATCAGGGTTGGATGACTCTTGAAACTCCCTATAAGTGGTCACGAATAACCACGCTAATAAAAGAAGCAAAGAGCTTAAGTTGGACTTGGAGTTGTGTGTGTTTTCAAAAGGATTTTAAATTGGTATTTATAAAACGTTGATGGATACTTTACATAATTAAAGTCTTCTTACTTAACCTCACAAGGAAATTTTAAACTTATGTGATTGTTTTAATCTCCTAAAGGCACGGGGACGGAAGGTGTCCATCGCGACCGTGTTCTGCGGGATCACAGTGTATATCAAGGATATTTTGATTGCTATACATGCTCTGACATGTTGTGTGGTATGTGTAATGAATGTTGTTTTGACTTGGATTTCCTAAAGTGTATACTATCAAGGCCTATGAGTCTAAATGTGTGGTGTTACATAGACCTATGTGTCTAAAGACTGTTATGTTACCAGGACCTATGTGTCCAAATGTTGTTATGTTACCCAAGACCAGTGAGTCAAAGGGGTTGTTGTTGTATGTGTAAGTGTTGTTAAGATACCCGGACCATAGAGTCCGAGGTTATCATGTGGATATGTTATGTTATGTGTGGATGTGAATGTGTTGCCCGGACCATTAGTCCGAGGTGTGTTGTGATGTAAAGGTGTTGGTTAAGGAAGTTTATTTCCAAGTGATTACTGTGTTCTAATCTAATGATGTGTGGAAAGTGTGAACTTCGAGGACGAAGTTCTTTTAAGGGGGGTAGATTGAAATACCCCAAACCTTGATATGTGGTTTAAATATCAAATTATGGTATGTAAAGGCTAAAAAGTGCCTTAGTAACATCAGTGAACAATTTAAACCATAATAAATGCAATAAAGCATTAAGACACAGTTTGAGCAAAAACATGCTCTAAGCTATGAGTGAACTTGGTTAGGACCCAAAGAGCCTACCAAGACTTGATAACATTTAATTATGATTTTATAAGGCTAATTAAGTCCTTAGGAAACTTTGGTAGACAATGAAACCAAACAAAACACAAGGTAATACCTTAAAGTCAATATGAGCAAAATGTGCTCTAAGCTTGGGATAAATGTGTATAAGACCTAATGGTCATACCTATACCTTATAAATATGTTAATGAACATATTAAATCAATTACCAAAGAAAACCAAGCTTGAAAACAAGTTAAAACACAAAATGTGCTTTAAGGAGTCTTAAAGCACGTTTTTGAAAAATTGTCTTGTAAATGAGTTTTGAATGGCTAAATGTCCATCATTACTCTTTAATTAACATGTGTACTATATAGTATCACATTTGGGTGGCCATATTAGTGGGAAATCAAAAATTTCACTTCTATGTGCCTTGTTATTAGTGAATAGTGATTTTTATAACTAGTTTGTAACATATAATGTTATAAGTGAGACAATTGACTAATAAAGTCTAAAGTACCCCTAGGTACTATTTGGGCCGGTTTCTAAGGGTGTGACTCACCACCTTGTTAGTTTGCTAAGAAAAGAAAGAATGACTAATTAGTATACTATTTGCTTATAAGGATAAATATCTTACAAAAGCACACTTATCTCTTCATTCTCTTCTTCCTCTCATTTCCCACGTTGGCCATCTTCTTCCCCTCTCTCAACGTTCCAAACAGAACCATGACATTCTTCACCTTCTTCACTTGTAACTTATGACTCCATGCTCCAAATTAATTCCGAGACTACCGTTCTCTTAGTTGGAGCAAGCTCTACAACCTTGTCCTTTTCAAATCTTCAAAACCACCATTTTGGTGCCAAGGAGAAACTTCCATGGAAGGAGCTTGAGCTCATGTTTTTTATGCCTTGTTGATCTCCTTTGCTTCAAGGTAAGGAAACTCAAAGAAAACTCATTTCCTCTCTTTTTAGTACATGGCCGAAAATTACCTCACCATGGTGTCTTTACTTGTTTGTTTAGCTTCATTTGAATCTTCCAAGGGCTAGGAGGAGTCCTCTCTTGATATATTATTCAAGCTCTCTTTCCATTCCAAGGTAAAACAATTATGTTAATGTGTTAAAACAATATATGTAACTAGGGTTTACAATGAGATGAAGCATAATGCTTGAATACTCATTCTATTGTTTGTATAATGTTTGATAGTTGACAAGGGACCAAGTGCCCTACCGGTTTTTACAAGGAAACAAGAAAGAAATTTGTGAGGAAAAAGAGGTACAACTTCTCAATGGGTTTAAATGCCTTAGGAAATGAGCTTGATTTGCTTGATAAAATACCTAAGGAGCCATGGTGAGTGACCTAGCAAAAATGTTCTCAAGGAGATTAGTAAAAGAACATATGTTTTGGTTGTATTTGCAGGTCAAAGGCATTATTTATGTGGAAATTCAGTGTTTATGGTTATGCAATTTAAGGGCCTAAGAGCCATGTTATTTAAGGGCCTAAGTGCCAAGCAATTTAAGTTATGCACTATATTGTGATGTAGTGCTTAATGTGTGAAGTTTGTGTATAAAGTGTGTTTGATGGATTTTAGGTGTTCTTGCATGAAAAAAAGGTAAAACCTAAGTGTTTGGATGTGAGTAAATACAAGAGAAGCTATGGCCAAATTGGAGAAATGTGTGAGAAGTTCTAAGTGTTTTAAGGAAGTTTTGTGAACTAGGAAGTGTTAAAGGTGAATGATGTTTACTTGAGAAGAACACATGTGTTAAGGTGATTTAGAGTGAGCAAGGATTTAGGTGTTATCTTGGAAGTTCTAGGAATTCAATGTGTGTTTGTGAATGTATTAAAGTCTTGGAGGAGTTGTTCAAGGTTTAGGTAAGGTTGGTGTTCAAGGAACAAGTGATGTTTAGGTATGATGTAAAAAGGAGATTTAGTGGTAAGAAAATAATGCTTAGAGATGATGTTAAGATGAGAAGAAAGTGTTTTGGGATAGTAGTTATAATAGGTGAAGACACCATTTAGGACCTAGTACAAATTTGTAAGTGTTAGGAATTTTGTGGAGATATAAGTAAAGGTTAAGGAATTAGGAAAATAGTTTTGTGAGTGTTTAAAGAATATCTTAAGGGTGTGTTTGAAGTGCCAAATGGTGTTAGAACACATTAAAAGGCCTTTAGGAGAAGTTTGGTAAAGATTTGGCAAAGTTTGGGTAAGTTTAGAAGGCGACCGACCCGGGGCCGACCCAGTTTGTGGGCGGTCGAGCCTCTGTAAATGTTTGGAATGTGTTCGGTAATGGTCCGACCCAAAAGGGTGGGTCGGACATGGGTCGGTCGGTCAAGTTTCAAAGGTGGAAAAAGGTTCGCACATGGACCGACCCAGAATGGTGGGTCGGACGTGGGTCGGACGGGCATGTTTGTAAGGAAGTAAAAAGGGGTCTGTAATGGACCGACCCAGTTGTGGGTCGGTCGGTGGGTCGGTCGGACCAAAAACATGTTTAAGGTTATGAGATGATATGTGATGATGGGGACTGGTAGGTAATGATGTTATAAGGATGTTGAGACATGTTAGGTGAGTTTAAATGACACCTAAGTGGGTTAAAAGTTGTATTAAAATGTGAGAGTAAAACAAGTTAAAAATGTTAAGTTATGTAACTAAGTTAACGGGGAAAAATTAAGCATTGACATTAGATGATCAAGCAAACCCCGATGTTAATGAAAAACGTGTGATGTTAACAGTTGTTCGAGAATCGCTCGAGGAACATAAATGGACGTGGTAAAGTGGACTCCGGTGACAGGTATGGTTTTCTTGCAACCTGTGTCCTACCGGATTACACCGGCTTGTATGCCAATGTGTTTTCTGTATGTTTGCCACGTTGTAAGACTAAACATGTAATGAGTTTACAGTAATTCATATATGTGGCGTGTTCAACTCCGATACCATTTAACCTCGGCAGTGTTAACCTTAGTTAACTGAGTCTAGGATCACTTGAGAGTTCGTATTCGGAGTAAACGACCCGTACCATGGGACGTACTAACCACGGCTATGCGTGTGTTAAATGTGTGATATGTGTATGTGAATGTAGGGTTTTCCTTTGTGTGTTTAACCCAGTTGTAATACTGTATGATGTGTTGTTATGTGATAGGCTCCATAGTGGGGTTCTAACTATTATGTAAAGTAAGTATGTACTAACAATAGTGAGGAATCCGGTTTGGCCGGTCGCGCGTTGTTTGGGAGAGGGTATCCTTCCTAGCCTTACCCTTCTCTTTGTTATGGTTGTTTCCCTCACGGGTTATGATCTCCCATTAGCTTACTCCAAAGCTTACCTATTCTGACTTATGATCGGTTTAGTGGGAACCTGTGTTTGTGTGGTGTTTTAGGGCCTCCAAACCCGAACCGCCTTAACTTAAGTTACTCGTCCAACTATTAGGACGGTAATGAGTGTTGTTGTTATTGTATAACGAGCTTATCATGAGACTGGCAACATTCTCTAGGCTCACCAGTGTATAAACTATGTTTGGGTCGGTTCCTAAGCGAACCATTCCCGGTGTTATGTGTTTTGTTGTGATGCAGTATTCATTGCGGTATTATGTTGTGTACGTAGAAACGTGCAAAGTGTTGTTAAGTGTTGTATGTAGTGTATGTATATGTTGTAAGATGTGAAGTGTGTGGGTCATGGATATGATTCCCAGTTTGTGATAAGAGACGTTTAAGGATAACCCGATTTAAGGGTATGTGCCGTCTATTAAGGAAGTAGCTCCGTTGGAGAGAAACACTCTAGGGATGATGAATACCATGGGTGACTTGTTAAGTAGGATGTATTATCCGATTGTTGAGCCCATTGAGGCGAAATGTTAAGTGTTGTGTGTTTATTGTCACATGCATGATTTAAATATAATCAACTGCATGCTAAGACGACAATTAGTCGTGCGTGCCCGGTAGCATGTGGGCTGCGGGATTACCATACCAGCAAGGTGCTGAGCCCCTTGGGGCCACCCCTTTCTCTTCTTTTCCTATTTCAGGTACGAAGTGCTGGAAGCCGCTCGAGAGTAGGACGGGTAGTCGTTGTGCATGGGTAAACTTTTTAGTGTATGTATACAGTAGGTGTAGTAAGACCGAAATTGTTGTCGGCAACAGTTTATAAATACTCGGTATAGTTGATATGGTGTATGTTGTTGTTGTTGTTAATGGAGAGGGATACTAATGTATAGTTGCTCGGGAATTTAGCCCATCAGACCGGTACATTGTGTATGTATTAGCCTTGTTAGCCACGTGGGTGGCTAACGGCGTGTAACACCAACAAGTTAAGTAATGTGATAAGGTTGTTCTTCCGCTGCAGTTTGTTGTAAGTATGTTTATGTTGGATGGGGTGTTACACGAAGCTATATCGGACTTGTACTCATTCCAATTTACTCACTTAAGTTAAGAGTTAGATAGTTAGGAATTAGCACAAGTCAACATCCAAGCCACAATGATACGATACACATATATACATACTTACGAAATACATTACAATATACAAGTACACTACGGAATACAATACACTTCATCATTATTCATACATTTCATGAATTATACAAACTATTGTTCGAGGCAAATATCAAGAACAATGTAAACAAGCACAAGTAGGTGCAATATAGTCCGATTCATGCATTTATCTTATTAGGTGATCAAATAAGCACACAAATCGGGGTAACCAGATTAGGATACAGGGCATGAAGAAATCATACCTTTCACCGTTGTACTTGTATCCCAACGTTCCTCCGGTGTTAACAATTCAAATCCTATGATATACATACAACCGAATAATTAATCTAACTATCATTAATTTAATTCGGTTACCCTTACGCTTCCTAATTCATACTTACTAAATCTTCACATCCTTATACTTACATTTTATTTACTTACCTTTCATTGCTTAACAATGGTTTACTTACCTATATATGTACATATGTATGGGTGGGTATACATATACATACATACATATACTAACCATAGTTTTATAGTTTCTTTTCTTTTCTTTTTTTTTTTGTAAGTTTTGACCCGACCGAACTTGCGACCGACCTTGCAAGTTCGGTCCGAGTCAGTAGGTTACATCGGGTGAAAATTCCAGGGCCGACCGACCTTGCAAGTCCGGCCCCAAGGTCGGTCCATTCCAGTAAGTTACTTAACGGAAATTTTTTTGCCCGACCGACCTTGCAAGTCCGGTCGCAAGGTCGGTCCATTCCAGTAGCTTACTCGACGGAAATTTTTCTGGCCGACCGAACTTGCAAGTCCGGTCGCAAGTCCGGTCGATTCCAGTAGGTTACAGACGGGAGAATTTTTCTGGTCCGACCGAACTTGCAAGTCCGGTCGATTCCAGAAGCTTTCCCGTCATTGTAAATCTGGGCTCGACCGAACTTGCAAGTCCGGTCGCAAGTTCGGTCCGGCCCAGTATTTGCATTTTTATTTCTGTTTTCGGTCCTCTCTTTTACCCATTGTTTCCCCAATCTTCCCACATGTAATCCCACATGTTTAACACTACCTAGGCCCTCCAAATTGCCTTAGTTCATCCACCAAATTCCTTACTCAATCCATCGATCGACTTACACAATTCCTCACTTCCTTTCCACACTTACAACAGTTTTTCATCCTCCAATGCTACAGATTTTTGTTCCAACTTCTAACATCCAATACTTCCTCTACCAATGTCACTCCTAGCATCCCAAATACCTCCTCTTACCAAGCCAATTCATTTCCAAGCAATTGTACCATCTATACCCAAGTCCAACATTCATTTTACCAAATCTTGCACACTATTTCTTCTTAGTTCTACAATGCAATCTAATACCTCTTTGCTACAGATTTTGACACTTACTCTCCCCTTCTCTAACCACCTCTTCTAATGTCATTTCTAGAGTTCCGAGTACATCTCTATACATTGTCTTTCTCTCCCAATCTACGCCTTTATCTTTCTCTATCAAAATCTGTTACAATATCTATTAGCCACCTAGTCTCTAGTTCACTAAGTGTTATAATCCTAGGCAAATTTCGCCATCGTCTCCCCCATATTTTATACACTCTCACCACAATGTTTCCTCACACATTAACATCATCTCACCTGTTTATACACAACATCAATATACAAGCTCCCATACATGATTACCAATACTAAAACACTACTAAAATTCCTGCACTCAACATCTCATTCCCAATCCAATTGTGACAGTTTTTAAATGTCTTTTAAGGCTCCAAGATACTTATATTCTTCTACACATTACACTACTAATACCTTGCCATTTACAATACACATTTTCATTTCTAAAAAAAAAATCTGTTACATTACTCATTACCAAGCTACACAAAAGAGCATTCTTACCTTGTTTCTCCTCTAGATTTTCTTTCTCCTTCTTTCTTCTTCCTTCCTCTCTTTCTCCACCGGTTTAGCCAACACAAATTCTCTACTCTACAACCCATATACATACACATTTCAATACACTAAAACTAACCCTAGCTATTATTAAGCTTTAAGTAGGTTTTAGGGTTTAGAATCATCATTACCTTCCAAGGGTGTAAATGAAGCTCGGAGTGGTTCAAGAACAAGTTTCCAACTCCACCAATGAGGCCAAAATCGGCTAGCATAAAGAAGCAAGCAAGGGTTTAACTTCAAATTTCGTTTTGCCCTTAAGAGCTAGAAAAAGATGGAGTTTCAAGAAGATTTTTACCTTAAAAGAACAAGGAGAAGAAGGTGGTGCTAATGGTAGTCTTGAAGCTCCAAATGGGACATACCCATAAAAACCAAAGTTCTCCTTTTCGATTTTTGAAAAGAGGGAAATGTTCCTCTTGATGAGAGGATTCCAATGGTGTAGTTTTTGTAATTTTTGGAGAAGGTTTGATAGGGTAACAAGAGGAGAGAAGGTGGTATTTTGTGGGGGTTGCTTATTTCTCCATTGATGTCGCATGGAGGAAGGATAAATAGAGAGTGAGGGATATGGGTGTGTACGTGAGTGTTGTGAGGAGAATGAGGAAATTGGAGAGAGAGAGTGTGAGAGAGGGAGTTACTTTAGTGTTTTGCTTTTTGCTTTTAGTTATTTTGTTTGTTTGTAAATAAGAAGAGAGTGTGAGGGAGTGTGAGAGAGGGAGGGGGAGTCCATCGGATGGCAGCCCACACACACAAAAACATTTACATTTTATTTTAAAAGTGGACACATAAGTTTTGGTTATTTGTGTTTCTACCCCACAACTTCCCGTTTTTGACAGTTTTTACTAATCTCTCGTTTTATTGATTTTATTGGTTCTAAAGCTTCACTAATATTTATTAATGACTATTTAGTTGACCAACATTGTTACAAGTCTATTTGACCCGCTTAAAGACACGTTTTCCCGGTTACCTCGAAAAACGTGCTTTAAAGTTCGTTAGTGATTTTAATCCGTTTTAAGGATCCGTTTTCTTTGGGAGTTGTTCCCATATATTATTTAGGTCTTACTGAACCTTTAGAACCCTTTAGTACTCTAACCGAGGTCTCATACCTCCTATGGTTATTTAACGCTTATTTAGCGTTTCCCGCTTTTAAAGCATTTCTTTATTTCTTTTGGATTTATTTTTCCTTACCAATATTAATTAGGTACCATTAGGCCCTTAAATACGTATTAGATTAATTTAATCCCTATATTTAAGTTCGGGGTATTTCAGTAACTTTAAGAGATAAGAGGGAACCGACTTTGGCTGGGTATATAGCATCATTTTAACCCTCTAACACGTGGGTAATGAGAGCCAAAGGGTGAGAACACTTAATTAGCCAAAAGAGAGCAAAGGGAGAAGAGAAAAAAAGGAAAGTAAAGGAAAGTGAAGGAAAGTGACCAAGGTGGTGGGTTCTACTGAAGGAGCTCGTGGTCCCTAGTTTCCAAGGTGTTAGTGAAGTAAAGTTAAGGGAAAATGGCTAGAGGAAACCAGGTAAATCCTATGTTCAACACTTGTTTGTTGTAAGTGCTGAATTTTGCTCAAAAAGGTGTTTTAAGGCCTTAGTGTTCAAAAGGTTTGGAGTTTTTCCATAATATTTTGATAGTTGATAACTAAGATCTTTTAAGACGTTTTGGTGAAGGAATCAATGGAAAAGCATTTATATAACTCCTTAAACAAGAAAAATGGCTAAAGATGATTTCAGGGTTTTTCTGGTGATATTTCTTGGAAGAAGTTGCTATGAAAGTTATTCTTGAGTGGGGAACGTGCCCTTGTGCTTAAAATGGTGAGTAAACATTATTAGAAGCTCTTCAAGTTCGTGGGTTAGCCTTTAGTGCAATAATTGACAAGTTATAAGTGAAAAAGGGTGATTTAAGGCTTATTTGTGTCTACTGAGACTTTGTGTGTGAAAATGAGTGTATGAACCCATTATTTCGTGGTAAAATACCCTAAGATAATATTGTTGAACTTATATGAAGGTGGGGTTTGAAGTCAACTTGGTTTGACTTAAGGTTTGTATTGTTTCAAGCATGAAATATAAGTATGTTAAGTATGAAAATGAGCTTGTTTATTGCTCTTGTGGTGGTGAACGAATGCTACTGATGTTTTGTGTGTAATTTGATGTTTTATTATCATTGTAAAGGTGACTAATTTACTTGGAAACTTGTGGTGATTATGAAACATGTGATCATGGATACTGGTGAGCCAATTTGGCCAATTACTGATTATTTTCCCACTACCAATGAATTGTGGGCTAAGCTTTATGATCTACTCTAGGAGTTCTCTACCCTAGGGGGTGTGCACACTTAAGGACATAAGGTGAGGTGGTATTTGTCCAAGGGGCCGAGAGTTTGGAACTCTTTGTCGAAAGACCGGTACCTGAGGATTGGTGGAACTATTTTGGTGGAAACTATTATGTATATAATCCATGACACAAGGTGGAACTAATGAAACTATGAATCTGGTGGAACAGGTGGAATTATATCTTTGGTGGAATTACTGTGATTATGATTATATCATTGTTCTTGTAACAGGCAAATGGCGAAAAGGTAAATTGTGGTTGTACTGATGAGCTAGTTGTGGTGATTCTGATGAATCAATTATGGTGGTTCTGGAAGAAATATTGTGTGTATGAATTATTGTGTGTTCTTTTATTATATCAAAGGTTTTATTCACTAAAATGAATTTTACAAGTTGAAGTGGGATTTACTCAGTTTCTCTGACTTTGGTTGCAACCCCTTTCTGTGTTGTATGTGGTTTCTGGTTGCAGAGTAATGTCAAATGGATGGCACCTCTGGAGAGGGACGATTACAATACTGGTCACTTTCTAGCTACTTACTTAGTAAACTCACTAGAACTGAAAGAAGGAGTAGAAGTAGTTGTTGTAACTAAACCTCCGGTGAAAGCCCTTGAATATAAAAAGCTGAGTAGGCAACCAAGGATGAGGGTTCTGCCGGTGGAGTATGTTAGGAAGTTCTTTAAACCTCCTCCACGTGATGTTTAATATGTTAACTCTAAGAACTTTTGGGTTTGGCTTTTGGAAGGTGAAACCGGTGTAAGATATTTTGGGGAAGATAGAGTAAGTGTGTAAGATAGATGGAAAAGGGTAATGTAGTAGTGGAGGAACTTTTGTAAAAGATGGTATGTCATCTTTGGAAGGACTTTATGTAATATATTGTAAATTATGACTTCCTTAAGTTACTTAATCTTGTAAGGGGTGTGGTGATCAATGAGTAGCCTTAGCATCCACTTTAGGTGTGGATGTGGCGGTAACATCCCTGAGATGAGTAGTCTTCCGCTGTTACAGATAGGTGTAATCTAGGCAATTAAAATGGTGGAAAATTGGGGGTGTTACAAGTTGGTATCAGAGCAGAGGTTAAATCTTCGGAACTGTTTTAAGATATAACAATCAAATTAGGATAACATAAAAAGTCTAAGCTTAAATTTGACAAGCCGGGTGAGGAAGGGGACTCTTGTGTATATAGTTGTATGGATGCTTGCTTGTTTGGATGATTGTTTGAATAACTGTTTGTTTGATATATGTGATTGCTATATTTATAGAATGGAGATCCCTCTGAGAGAGCTGGTGACAGAGGGCAAATTGAAACCTTGAGGGAGTTGACCCTTAGTATGGGCAGAATCTTAGAAAAGCAGGAAGAAAGGGCGGATGTCTCGAAAGATTTCTCTCGTAGAATTGCAGCATTGAAGCCTAGCACTTATTCTGGTGAGGAAGATCCTGTAATCCTAGAAGACTGGTTGAGGGAGTTTGACAAAGTGTTTGATATAGTTGATTGCCCTGGAGATAGAAGAGTTAGTGGAGCTGTTTACTATCTTAGGAGTGAAGCTGATCTCTGGTGGACTTCAGAAAAAGAAAGACTGCAGGGGGAACCCAATTTCGGATGGGAAGCCCTTAAGAGTGCTATGAGGAAACGATTTTATCCAGAGCATGTTAGACTGCAGAAATATCATGAATTCTCAGAGCTGAAGCAACTGTCTGATGATGTGAAGACTTACCATTCTAGATTTGTGGAGTTAGCAAGGTTTGCAGCTAATATGGTGCCAGATGAAGATGCTAAGGTCCAACGCTTCATCGGGGGACTGAATTGGAGTCTACAGGAGGCGCTAAGTGTGATACCAGTGACTACCTTGCAGGAAGCTTATAGTAAAGCAGCTAACTTATACCGGGTGCAGCAAAGAAGGAGAGAGGTGCAGACTAAGCAGAAAAGGAGGTTTGAATCTGGAGCTGGTGAAGGGAATAAAAATAAGAAACCTAAGTTTGAAGGGGGGCAGCAAGGAGGTAAGATGTCATGGAATCGATCAAGTTACCCTGGGCAGAATTATTACAAAGTTAATCAAGGTCAGAAGGTTAGGCATTTTTATTGCAAATTGTGTAACAAAGATCACCCGGGAACAGAATGTTCAGGGAAACCGGTGAAGTGTTTTATCTGTGGAGAGTTGGGGCATAGATCCTTTGAGTGTAGCAAGAAGAAATATGGTGGTGGCGGTGGTGGAAATATGAGTGGCAATCGAAACCAGTTTCACACACACAACCACAAGCTAATAACCAAGGTTACTCCAACAGAGCTTACAACAATAATCAAGGGGCAGTTCAAAGATCAAATTTCAATGATAAAGGAAGTAACCAAGGTAGGCCACAACAGAAGAGTGGGGGAGAAAGTCAAGGTGGGAATTACAAAAATCAAGGGCGCATTAATGTCATCACTAAGAGTGAAGCTGATAAAGAGGGAAATGTCATAACAGGTATCGTTCCAGTTCTTAATTCAGAGGCTAAAGTTTTATTTGATTCTGGTGCGTCGTGCTCGTTTATTTCCTCTGCATTTCTAAGGAAAATAGGAGTTACACCTGTGACTGAAGTTGATATTATTGTGACTACACCAACGGGAAAGAAAGTTAAGTGCAGTAAAAAGATTGAGGGAGTGAAAATATGTTTAGATGGTAATGAGTTTGGGGTAGATGCAGTGGAGTTTGAATTGAAAGATTTTGATTTAATACTGGGAATGGATTGGTTGAGTAAGAATAAAGGGCGTATCGATTGTGAAAGACGGAAGGTGAGTTTGGTGGGAAAAGGAGGGAAAAGAGTATCTTATGCAAGTAAGAGCAAGAATAATGAGGTAAGAGTGGTATCTGCATTAAAGCTGTGGAAAGATATCAAGAAGGGATACCCAGCATTTCTATGTTATGTGCATGAGGATGATGGTAGCACAACGACTGAGGAGAAGGTGAAACCGAACCTAGGGGATATACCAGTCGTGAGGGAATTCCCAGATGTGTTTCCAGAAGAGATTCCGGGTATGCCTCCAGATCGCGAAGTAGAATTTACCATTGATTTGGTACCTGGCACTGCACCGATTTCTAAACATCCTTATAGGTTAGCACCGAATGAGATGAAAGAGTTGAAGGAACAATTAGGAGAATTGTTGAGCAAAGGTTACATTCGACCTAGTGCATCACCATGGGGAGCTCCAGTGTTATTTGTTAGAAAAAAGATGGGAGCATGCGTCTTTGTATTGATTATAGAGAATTGAATAGGGTCACTATTAAGAATAAGTACCCATTGCCCAGAATTGATGATTTATTTGATCAACTACAAGGTGCACAAGTATTTTCCAAGATAGACCTAAGATCAGGCTATCATCAGTTGAAAGTCGCAGAGAAAGATATACCCAAGACTGCTTTTCGTACGAGGTATGGGCATTATGAGTTCACTGTCATGCCATTTGGGCTGACTAATGCACCAGCGGTGTTTATGGATTTGATGACAGAATTTTCAGTCCATTTTTGGATAAGTTTGTGGTAGTGTTTATTGATGATATACTGGTATACTCAAAGAGTAAGGAGGAGCATGAAGATCACTTGCGTCAAGTTCTACAAACCCTGAAAAAGAAATTGTATGAAGCTATCTAATAGTGTGAATTTTGATGTAGAAGGTAGAACATGGAGCAAGGAAGGAATTTGGCGGTAGCACCTTGCTGGTAGCAAGAAGTTCAAGCCCGCAAAGATTCAGCAGTAAGAGCTGGCCAAGACCGACCAATGTTAGAGAAGTTCGAAGTTTCTTAGGCCTGGCGGGTTACTACCGCAGGTTTGTAAAAGATTTTGCAAAAATAGCCAAGCCACTCACGAATTTGATGAAGAAGGTAGTTAGTTTTAAATGGGATGAGAAATGTGAAGAAGCATTCCAAGTCTTAAAGGAGAAGTTAACCTCAGCACCTGTTCTTGTA
This sequence comes from Limonium bicolor, assembly GCA_023374045.1. NCBI lineage: Eukaryota > Viridiplantae > Streptophyta > Magnoliopsida > Caryophyllales > Plumbaginaceae > Limonium > Limonium bicolor. Next base: position 55,905,041 of record CM041781.1, read on the forward strand.
TTACCATGTGGGAATGAGGGGTATGAAGTTTATAGTGATGCATCTAAGTTTGGCTTGGGGTGTGTGTTGATGCAGCATGGCAAAGTGATTGCCTATGCATCTAGGCAGTTGAAGGATTACGAAACCAGGTATCCTGCTCATGACTTGGAGCTAGCTGCTATAGTTTTTGCTTTGAAAATTTGGAGACACTATTTGTTTGGGACGTCTTGTAAGATTTACACTGACCATAAAAGTTTGAAGTATATTTTTACACAAAAAGAGTTGAATATGAGGCAAAGGCGTTGGTTGGAACTCATTAAGGATTATGATTTAGAGATTGGGTACCATGAAGGCAAAGCTAATGTGGTGGCTGATGCCTTAAGTCGAAAGAGGAGCCATGAAGAGCAAGTTAGTTGGATATTGCAGGATGAGTTGGTCAAGGATTTTCGCAGGTTAAATCTTGAGGTGGTGAAGCCTGGCGAGGTTGACAGGGCATTTATCCTGAGCAGTATGACTGCAACTCTAGATGTTTATAAAGAAATTTTGGAGCAGCAGCAGCAAGATGACAGAATAAAGGAGATAAAAGAGAAGGTGAGGAAAGGTGAAGCAGCCGATTTTAAAATTTATGAGGATGGAAGTTTAAGATTTCGTGGGAGGTGGTGTGTGCCAAGTGGTTGTATGGAAATTAAGGAGAGGCTGATGAAGGAAGCTCACAATTCTGAGTTTTCTATGCATCCTGGTGGTGATAAGTTGTATAAAGACATGAAGAAGTGTTTTTGGTGGCCTAACATGAAGAGGGAGGTGGCAGATCACGTGTCTAAGTGTTTAACCTGTCAGAAAGTCAAATTCGAACGTAAAAGAGCTGGAGGAGTGTTGCAACCCTTGGAAGTGCCTAGTTGGAAATGGGATTCAATATCTATGGATTTCATTGTAGGATTGCCAACTACAAAAGGGGGAATGAATCAGATATGGGTGATTGTAGATCGGTTAACTAAAACTGCTAGGTTTATACCGATGAAAAATACTTGGTCCATGGAGCAGATGGTAGATGCATATATCAAAAATGTTGTGAGATATCATGGAGTACCAACTGAGATTGTTTCTGATAGAGATCCCAGATTTGTTTCAAGGTTTTGGCAACAATTCCAGAAGAGCATGGGCACTAGGTTAAACCTGAGCACAGCATATCATCCTCAAACAGATGGGCAGACTGAGAGAACCATTCAAACATTAGAAGATATGCTGAGGGCATGTGCAATGGATTATCAAGGGTCATGGGTTGATAAACTTCATTTAATTGAATTCTCCTACAACAACAGTTACCATGCAAGTATTAAAATGGCACCGTATGAAGCATTGTATGGGAGAAAGTGTCGTACTCCATTGTGTTGGACAAGTTCGGGAGAGCCAGTGATGGTGGGGCCAGAATTAACTGAAGAGATGAGCCAGCAAGTCAGGGATATTCGACAAAAATGAAGGCTGCACAAGATAGACAAAAATCATATGCTGACCTACATAGAAGGCCACTTGAATTTAATGTGGGAGACAAGGTATTTCTCAAAGTATCACCTACCAAAGGTGTGGTACGGTTTGGAAGGAAAGGTAAGCTTGCACCTAAGTTCATTGGGCCTTATGAGATTTTGGAAAAGGTGGGCAAGTTGGCTTATAGATTGGCATTACCCATGGCACTAGATAGGGTGCATAATGTTTTTCATGTATCACAACTAAAAAGGTATATTCCGGATGAGTCTCATGTCTTGCAAGCAGAAGAGGTGGAGATGGAACCAAATTTAACTTATGAAGAGTATCCAATCCAAATTCTGGATTGTAAGAGTAGAGAAACCCGAGGAAAGACAGTGGACTTGGTCAAGGTATTGTGGACACACCATGGTGAGGAAGAAGCTACTTGGGAGCTAGAAAGCAAAATGAGGGAACAATACCCAGAATTATTTGGAGGAGGTTAGTAACTAAGTTCAGGGGTAATATTATTTAAGGAGGAGAGGAAACATATATTCATGAGAAATATGATTCAATGGTGGAGTGATATTATGAGATGACGGTGTGCTTGAATTATGTGCTGGTTAATGACTTGTTTGCGAAATTATACCGTGGCATGAGTGAATCTGTGCATTGTGTTAAAATTTGGTTGGATTATTACCTGATGTGGTTGTTTGTTATTTTTTGGTTGAACTACTATCTGATGTGGTAATGTGGTTTGATATAAACCTGTGGATGGTGGATACTTACTCATTGTGATAATTGGTGGAATTACATTGGAGTAAATGCAATGGTGTATATTGTTATGCTTTGGCATGTGATAAATTGGTGGTATTATATGGTTAAGTTTTGTAATAAGTCCAGCTTCGGGGACGAAGCTTTTATTTAAGGAGGGGAGAATGAAATACCCAAGAATGAGAAAAACCCTAAGTCCTGAAATGTTAGAATTCTTAAGAGTCAGGAGAGCACTGGAAGCCCCGAAAGTGTCGGAATGGTTCTGGAAAGCCTTAGAAAGTATTGTTAAGAATGGAAACCTAGCTTAAGATATTAGAATCTGTGAGAATTGGTAGAAAACCCTAGAAACCTTAGAGAACCCAAAAATATGCTTTAAGGTATTTTAGGTGATTTTCCTCCTTAGGGTGTATAGTTTGTAACTTGTAAATTATAGAAATGGTTATTTAGTAAGAGTTACACAAGCCTAACACTTTAGTACATAATTTACATTAACTTTAGGCAGTTATATGCAGTTAAACTTTGGAATTATAAATAGGTATTATATGTACAAGTATAAGGCAATTTTGGTACCTTTAACATAAAGAAAAATTACCTTATGATCATGGATAGGGGTGGCGAAAATCAAGGGATTAAAATACTTCATTTTAGCCCTAAGTTACACTTTGGAGTCAAATTATTGAGTAACCAAACAAGGCCTTAGTTGGTGGGACCCACAAAATCCTTAAAAGTTACTTTTTCTCTCAAGAATTAACCAGCCCATTCTAGGACCTTCTTGGCCGGTTTTTAAGTGCCACATAACCCCCTTAGTTGTCTTAATATGATTGCCTTAGAAGCTAGACCAATTAGAAGTAGACAAATGGTGTAAAGTAATAATTAAGTTAAGTTAGAAAAGTAACTTTAAGAGATAAGAGGGAACCGACTTTGGCTGGGTATATAGCATCATTTTAACCCTCTAACACGTGGGTAATGAGAGCCAAAGGGTGAGAACACTTAATTAGCCAAAAGAGAGCAAAGGGAGAAGAGAAAATTTAAAGGAAAGTAAAGGAAAGTGAAGGAAAGTGACCAAGGTGGTGGGTTCTACTGAAGGAGCTCGTGGTCCCTAGTTGCCAAGGTGTTAGTGAAGTAAAGTAAGGGAAAATGGCTAGAGGAAACCAGGTAAATCCTATGTTCAACACTTGTTTGTTGTAAGTGCTGAATTTTGCTCAAAAAGGTGTTTTAAGGCCTTAGTGTTCAAACGGTTTGGAGTTTTTCCATAATATTTTGATAGTTGATAACTAAGATCTTTTAAGACGTTTTGGTGAAGGAATCAATGGAAAAGAATTTATAGAACTCCTTAAACAAGAAAAATGGCTAAAGATGATTTCAGGGTTTTTCTGGTGATATTTCTTGGAAGAAGTTGCTATGAAAGTTATTCTTGAGTGGGGAACGTGCCCTTGTGCTTAAAATGGTGAGTAAACATTATTAGAAGCTCTTCAAGTTCGTGGGTTAGCCTTTAGTGCAATAATTGACAAGTTATAAGTGAAAAAGGGTGATTTAAGGCTTATTTGTGTCTACTGAGACTTTGTGTGTGAAAATGAGTGTATGAACCCATTATTTCGTGGTAAAATACCCTAATAATATTGTTGAACTTATATGAAGGTGGGGTTTGAAGTCAACTTGGTTTGACTTAAGGTTTGTATTGTTTCAAGCATGAAATATAAGTATGTTAAGTATGAAAATGAGCTTGTTTATTGCTCTTGTGGTGGTGAACGAATGCTACTGATGTTTTGGTGTGTATTTGATGTTTTATTATCATTGTAAAGGTGACTAATTACTTGGAAACTTGTGGTGATTATGGAACATGTGATCATGGATACTGGTGAGCCAATTTGGCCGATTACTGATTATTTTCCCACTACCAATGAATTGTGGGCTAAGCTTTATGATCTACTCTAGGAGTTCTCTACCCTAGGGGTGTGCACACTTAAGGACATAAGGTGAGGTGGTATTTGTCCAAGGGGCCGAGAGTTTGGAACTCTTTGTCGAAAGACCGGTACCTGAGGATTGGTGGAACTATTTTGGTGGAAACTATTATGTATATAATCCATGACACAAGGTGGAACTAATGAAACTATGAATCTGGTGGAACAGGTGGAATTATATCTTTGGTGGAATTACTGTGATTATGATTATATCATTGTTCTTGTAACAGGTGAATGGCGAAAAGGTAAATTGTGGTTGTACTGATGAGCTAGTTGTGGTGATTCTGATGAATCAATTATGGTGGTTCTGGAAGAAATATTGTGTGTATGAATTATTGTGTGTTCTTTTATTATATCAAAGGTTTTATTCACTAAAATGAATTTTACAAGTTGAAGTGGGATTTACTCAGTTTCTCTGACTTTGGTTGCAACCCCTTTCTGTGTTGTATGTGGTTTCTGGTTGCAGAGTAATGACAAATGGATGGCACCTCTGGAGAGGGACGATTACAATACTGGTCACTTTCTAGCTACTTACTTAGTAAACTCACTAGAACTGAAAGAAGGTAGAGAAGTAGTTGTTGTAACTAAACCTCCGGTGAAAGCCCTTGAATATAAAAAGCTGAGTAGGCAACCAAGGATGAGGGTTCTGCCGGTGGAGTATGTTAGGAAGTTCTTTAAACCTCCTCCACGTGATGTTTAATATGTTAACTCTAAGAACTTTTGGTTTGGCTTTTGGAAGGTGAAACCGGTGTAAGATTTTTGGGGAAGATAGAGTAAGTGTGTAAGATAGATGGAAAAGGGTAATGTAGTAGTGGAGGAACTTTTGTAAAAGATGGTATGTCATCTTTGGAAGGACTTTATGTAATATATTGTAAATTATGACTTCCTTAAGTTACTTAATCTTGTAAGGGGTGTGGTGATCAATGAGTAGCCTTAGCATCCACTTTAGGTGTGGATGTGGCGGTAACATCCCTGAGATGAGTAGTCTTCCGCTGTGACAGATAGGTGTAATCTAGGCAATTAAAATGGTGGAAAATTGGGGGTGTTACACCACTTTCTTGGATCGTCTCCATCTTCCACGTCACCGTGGATAGAAGTACTCAATTTGGACCCATCACTTCTACTCCGAATGGTAGAGAGCTATAGCGAATGCTGAGCATATTGGGCCGCCCCCAAGTCTCTGAGGTACATATACGATCCTTTGTTTCTTCTACTTGCATTGTCACTACACTTCAAAGCATAGCGCGCACCCTAGATATAGCTTACTACCCGAGGCAGAGCTCTTTCACTCGGGTGTACCTCGTCACTGCCCATCTTCTATCCTTGCTCGTTTGGATCATGGGTCCGGTACATGGATCGGGCACATACCAGAGCTCGCCAGGTGATTCCTACCACATTTATTACTGACCTTCAGCTCCGAGTGGCCATGGAGATTATCACCACAACATTTGGCCTTGCAAGCACACGAGCTGAATGAGATGGACTGTGCTATCCTACATTACCTGAGTGGAGCAGTACAGGGTACCGTTTCACCATGGTTCCCAGTACACCAACTGATGTTTGCTTAGTTGGTTCGGGCGATTCTACACCCAGATACATAACACCCTATTTTCCCGATGCTCTTAAACCAGCACATCATCCGGGCTTTGGGAGAGACTCGCATTCCACGCCACCCAGTATCATCCAGAGTCCTCCCACATCGACCTTCCTCTTATTTGACGATGGTGGTTTCAAGAGACTACATCGGGCGAGTACCAGTATGTCCCAGCAGAGACCTAAGGCACATGCCACTGCTGAGGACTACCCGAGCTATCAGGGCGATATGCCCAGCTGATGCTGCCTCCACCTTCGACCTTTGTTTCTTAGCCATATTAGCACCCTTAGGCTTCTACCTCTGCTGCTGATATGGGTCCTCTGTATTAGAGGATGGATTAGTTTCAGCAGAGCCTTGACCAGCAGCGCCAGTCCTTTGAGGTGTATCATAGGGCTCAGCAGGATACCTTGACCGACTTTGAGGCCTTCAGGGCCAGCTATGATGGGTATCACTTTGAGATTACAAGACGGGTTGAGGCAGTTGAGCAGCGCCAGCAGGAGGTTGTCGCTGGTCAGCAGACTTCTGAGGAGTGCATTACTCAGTGCCAGAAGGAGCACGAGAGGCGAGTGGACGACCGCCTTATGCTCACAGTTGATAGGCTTTACCAGTCAATGGCAGCCGACAAGAAGAAGAGGAGAAGGAGAGGGAAAGATGGTGGAGTATCGATGACTGCCCTAATCAGAGTCTCCTCCGGAAGGACAAGAAGAAGAGGAAGGTACGCGGGAGGAAGAAGAGGGGCTTCCTACCCCTAGCTTTTCTAGTCTCTCAGCCTCCTAGATGTTTCTTCTAACTCTCTTCACCGCCACCCTGAAGAGGGAAAAGTGTAAAGGAAAGATTGAATGAAGCATCCGGTCGCCTGTGTCCGGATAAAGTAAACTAAGATGAGGAATATTACCGGACCGGAACACGTTTCGGTCAATAAGTAGTTAAACATTTCATTTATGTGAGATAGCCAGCCTGGCAATAGAAAGAGGATGACATGCTGGCAATCTCTGATCTAACGATGAAAGCACTATAAATAGGGGTACGCCCCATGAAACACACACGCTTTGACATCAATACAATCCGAGCATTCTTTCTACAAAGTCCCCTCTCTCAAGTTTACTCTGTATTGGTGACAAGGTAAAACCATTAGGATAGTTGGGAATCGAGGGAAGGGAATATTCATACCTTTTCATTTGGCGCCGTCTGTGGGAAACGACAACTCAAGATCTTTTTAGGCAACCACGATCCACCGGGTAGTAGTCCGATCATGAATGAGAAACAACAAAACTCTGAAGTTTTAAGATTATGTCTTTTACGGGTTCAAGCAAAGGGAATACCTGCACTGAAATGGCTCCAAGAACAAGAAAAACGTCACGATCTAGCAACGAGGCCGATGACACGGGAGTGGCCGGAAACGTGGTACGGGAGTCACAGATGCTATCTCAAAGAAAGATTTGGAGGAAATGCTGAAAGGCTTGGTTAGAACCATTGACGAGAGGATAGTAGAAGGGAACAAAGTCTTACAACAGGAGTTAATGCAGCGAGATGAAGAATATCAAAGGAAATGGGAGGATATGACTGAAGCGCTTGAATCACTCAAGAATTATGGTTCAGAAACAAGCAACGGCTGGAAAAAGGAGCAGCCAGAGGAAACCTTGATCATCAGCGAAGAGGCCGAGGAAGATGACTCAATCGACATGACTCTTTACCCCTTTTCAGAAAAGATTAGGAGAGCAAAGCTCCCTCCTCACTTTGTTGCACCAGCAGTCGAAAAATACGACAGAACGGGGGATCCGGCTCTCCATATCAAAAGATTTATGTTCGCAATGAACACACAGGGAATAAGCTCTCTCGCTCTCTGTAACTTGTTTCCGGGAACCTTGTCCAAGAGAGCGCTCAGTTGGATTTCAACTAGACCTCCGCAGTCGATTTCAAGCTTCAAGCAGCTGATTGAAGATTTTCAGTAATATTTTGACGCAAGCAAGAGAATAAAAAAAGAGACAATTGAGCTAATGGAACTCAAACAGCGAAAAGGAGAGACAGTGAAAGAGTTTAGTGAGCGTTTCCATAGGCAGGTGGCGGAAATTGATGATGGGATGAAACAATTCTAATCAAAGCTTTTGGAAACGGATTGGCGCAACCTAGGCTCGCTGGGAAGATCGCAACAAAGGCTCTGAAGACTCATGGGGAGCTAGCCGAAATGATCCATGACTTTCTGAAATTGGAAGTAGCAGAAAACAAGGCTAGAGACTTGGCAAACAGCTTCAAGGTTGTTGGTGATAAAAAGGGAGGACAAAAAGGAAGCGGCTCATCCGACAACTTATCTGGAAGTACATCCGGAGGAGGCTCAAGGTACAAGCCTTATTATAAGGCCCCTACCATCCCATCTTCGTCTCAAGGACCTCAATATCAAAATGCCAGGGTTACTGTCCAGATCGATCCAGGCAGGTATGCGGCAACAGTTAGAGAAGGGTACTTGCCTCCACCAAAGAAACCTCATCCAGGAGAGGTTCCGGTGGCCTTCTATGAATTCCATGGCCACAAGAGCCACAAAACTACGAATTGCGCTACCTTAGCCAAGGAGTTAAGGAATATTGAAGAAGACAAGAGAAACAAGGGAAAGCATCCAGCAGGACAATAGAGGCAGTATGACAAACAAAATCTCCCTCAACATAACAATCAGTTTTCCTCTCGAAACCGTCAGGAAGAAGAAACCCACCCTGAGCTGGATCATAGCAAGTCAATCGGTATGATCACAGGTTTGTAAAAGGGTAAAGAGCTTGTTTTCTGGTAACATGTACAATGAGATAGGCTTTGTCATGACGAAAATAAAGCAAAATTGTGTGATTGTCATCTCTTACTTTCAAGGAATAGGTATATGCTGTAAAAATCTTCTGATAATTCCTCCTGGAAAGAATTAAAAGCCTAATAACATTTTCTCCTAAGAAAATTCACAGGTCTCTTTTCAGAAGTTGGACCATTGACTCCAAATAAAAGAAAAAGGCATATTCATGCAGTACATCAAGAACTTCTGGAAAGAAAGGTTGTCAAGCGAGAAAGTTTTCCGCCAATTTTCTTTACGGATGAGGATGAAGATGAAGATGGGGTATTATACCCTCACAATGATCCACTTGTCATTCGGGCGCAGTGAATGACAGAATGATGGAAGGAATCTTAATAGATAGTGGAGCTGGGGCAAACGTCATATCAGCTGTCCTAGGACGCTTTGTTGGGGGCGTTTCTACCAGGTCTTCAGGGAGTATAGACTTCACCATAACATTGGGGCAGGGAGACGAGCGAAGGACCGAAAGACTTACAACTTTCATGTTCCAGGCCATTCTGGATATAACATGTATCTCGGTTCGGTATGGGGATTAATGCTTTCAAGGCCATATGCAGCACTCACCATCAGAAATAAAGTATTTAACAAAGGCCGGAAAGCTGGTAACTATAAGGGGAAGCCAAAAAATGGCTCGAGTCTGCGAAGTTCGCATCATGGAAAGTCTGCCAGAAGGAGAAGTAATCAAAACGGTAGGATTGGATAAAAGTTTAGAGGAAAGTTGCCCCTTCCACCGGAACCAGATCAAAACACAGAAGATATTAAAACTTCTAAAGACTCCCCAAGAGAGGTACACTTAAAATTTGACCCTTCTAAATTTTTTAAAATAGGGAATGCATTTGATAGTGGAGAACAGATTCACTTAATGAGATTCCTGGAAAAAAGAAGGACAACTTTCGCCTGGAGTACAGATGAGATGCTGGGATAGACCCAAGCGTTATCCGGCATGATCTGCGGGTAGACCCAAAGCACCCGGCTATCTGGCAAAGAAGAAGAATAATAGGTGAAGAAAGGGACCTTGCGGCGCGCACTGAAGTTCAAAAGCTGCTCAAAGCCAGATTCATCAGAGAGGTATCTTACCCCAGGTGGCTGGCCAACGTCGAAATGGTTAAGAAGTCAAATGGCAAATGGAGGATGTGTGTGGATTTCACGAATCTAAACAAAGCATGTCCCAAAGACTTTTATCCACTACCGTCAATAGACAAATTGGTCATTTCAACTACTCAGAGCTCTGTCTTAAGTTTTTTGGATGCATTCTCAGGATACAATCAGATAAAAATGAACGAAGAGGATTCGGAAAAAACATCTTTCATTACATCGGCCGGAACCTTTTGTTACAAGGTAATGCCTTTCGGCTTAAAAAATGCAGGAGCAACCTTCCAAAGGATGATAGATAAAGTTTTTAAGCAGCAGCTAGCCCTTAATGTGGAAGCCTACGTTGATGATATAGTTGTTAGAAGTAATTCACGGGAGCAACACATGAAAGATTTGGAAGAAGAACCTTTGACACCCTAGACAAATACCAAATCAAGTTAAATCCGGAAAAACGTGTGTTCGGGGTAACAAAAGGAAAGTTCTTGGGGTTCATCGTCGGACAGAGAGGGATAGAAGTAGATCCTGAAAAGACCCAGGCCATCCTCGATCTTTTACCACCGACAAACATTAAGGATGTGCGAGCGTTGAACGGAAGACTCACAGCCTTGGGAAGATTCTGCTCAAAACTCCAAGAAAAATCAATTCCATTCTTCAATGTTCTAAGGGAAAACAGGAAATTCAGTGGAACCAAGAGTGTATGGAGGCCTTTGAGAAGATCAAAGAAATGCTCAAAGAATTACCTAAATTGGGTGTTCCCGCACCTGGTCAGGACTTGTACCTCTATCTATCTACCACGGATTGGGCTGGTGACGGCCGTATTAACAATGGAGGAAGAGAAAAAAGAAATACAAGTATATTATACCGGCAAAATTCTAACCCTAGCAGAAAGCCGGTATACCAACATTGAAAAAATATTGTTCACATTGGTTGTCACACCGAAAGCTCCAGCCTTATTTTCAGTCACACCGAATATTTGTTAGATCAAATTGGCCACTAAAGCAAATAACAAATAATCCCAAATGCATCTAGGCGAATGACGAGTTGGACTGTCGAGCTCAACAGTATGAAATCCATTTTCTTCCTCGAACAGCTATAAAAGCACAGGCCTGGCAGATTTCATAACTGAAACAACCTTTGCCCAAGAGCAAAGAGAGCCTACAACCCCACATGTTATCCTTGTTGATGGGGCCCGATGTAAGACTGGAGTGGGGCCGGAATAGTAGTCCAAACGCCGGACGGTAGAACTCTCAATTTTACGTTCGATTAGAGTTTGAGTAGTAACAAATAATGAAGCAGAGTGTGAAGCTCATTCAGGGTTTGGAAATCGCCACTACCTTAGGGGCTACAGGTTTTTCTTATAATAATAGTATTAGCTCTTATAAAAATTCGTATAAACTTTTTACGTACCTCCCAAAAAAGGGGGGAAAGTAAAAGCTTATTACTTTACTCACTGTGCAGAATTGGAAATATACTCAGACTCAATGTTGGTGGCACGACAGAATGATAACAGTTATGAGGTCAAAGAGGAGAAAATCTAGAAATACTTGACCAAAGTCCAAGAGATAAAGGTAAACTTTCAGAAGTGCGAGTTAAGGCATCTCCCACGAACGGAAAATATTGATGAGTTGATGCACTGGCCAAATTAACCAGTATAGCCGAAAGAATGCCTAATAAAGTATGGATGGAGATAAAACTAACTCGAGTTTGGAAGAAGTCCGAGTGTGCACCATTGAATCGAACGTGGCAACTAGATCTAGGATGACGCCTATTGTTGAGTATATACGAATCGAAAGCTTGCCACAAGATGAAAAAGAGGCGACAAGACCAAAACGAAGGGCCACATCTTTTTTCCTAAATGAGGGGCAGCTTTACAAAAGGTCATTCGCAAGGCCAGCACTTAAGTGTGTCACTATAGAAGAAGGGGGCAAGGCTCATGGAGGAATTACATGAAGGAACCTACGGAAACCATCAGGGAGAAAGGGCAATAACTCACAAAATCCTAAGACGAGGGTACTATTGGACAAAAATGAGGAAGCATTCTAAGGAATATATACAAAAATGTGTCAAGCATCAGGAACATGGACACAAAATACATAACCCCCCAGCCATACAAAAGGCCATACTGTCCCCAATACCGTTTCCCATGTGGGGATTGGATATTGTTGGGCCTTTCCCGGAAGCATCTCCTGGAAGGTACAAATTCATCTATGTAACTATTGATTACTTCACCAAGTGGGTAGAGGTGATGCCAAAAATATCTATTACAGTGAGAAAATCTCAAGACTTCATTTGGAAGTATGTGGTTTGCAGATTCGGAATCCCGAAGGTAATAATAACAGACAGTGGAGCCCAATTCAATTGCAATAGCTTCCGGACAATCTGTGAAGAATGGAAAATTGATCCAAGGTTCGCATCGGTCGCTCATGCACATGCGAACGGTCAAGTGGAAAATGTGAATGGATAGATTGTCAAAGCTATAAAAAGAAAATTGAACAATAGAAAGGGAAGGTGGGTGGAATTGCTGCCTCAGGTTCTCTGGTCCTATAGAACGATTGAAAAAGGACCTACTGGAGAAACTCCCTACAGGCTGACTTAGGTCTAGAGGCAATTGTTCCAGCTAAGATTATAGTCCCGTTAGTTAGGTGGGAATCCTATGATGAAGAGAATAACAGTGAAGGGATAAAAGATCGCCTTGATTTTCTTGAAGAAACTAGGATCATGGCACAGATCAGGATGGAAAAAGATAAGGCAAAAGTCGAAAGATACTTTAACCAAAAGGCAAAAGAAAGAAGCTTTGTTCCGGGCCAGCTGGTTCTTCAGGAAGTAAAACAGCCAAATAAATTAGAGCCCCTGTGGGAGGGACCATTTATAGTACAACAGTGAACTGGGCGAGCCTCATACCGCTTGAAAAACAGTGAAGGATACGAATTGCCTCACTCTTGGCATGCTGAATGCTTTAAAAAGTTTTATGTGTAAAACATTTTTACATGAAGCCAATAAAATGAGGTATTTTTTGGAGAAAAAGTTTTTTCTTTAAACATCCGGCCAGTGTGCCTACAGGCTATCATGCCTTGAAATGCAACATCCGACCAGTGTGCCTACATGCTATCATGCCTTGAAATGCAACATCCGGCTAGTGTGCCTACATGCTATCATGCCTTAAAATGCAACATCCGGCCAGAGTGCCTACAGGCTATCATGCCTTAAAATGCAACATCCGGCTAGTGTGTCTATAGGCTATCATGCCTTGAAATGCAACATCCGGCCAGTGTGCCTACAGGCTATCATGCCTTGAAATGCAACATCCGGCCAGTGTGCCTACAGGCTATCATGCCTTGAAATGCAACATCCGGCCAGTGTGCCTATAGGCTATCATGCCTTGAAATGTAACATCCGGCCAGTGTGCCTATAGGCTATCATGCCTTGAAGGTATAATATGGGCCGTTGTATTTTAAAATAACAAATGCTCTACTAAGCATGTCTAGAGAATGAAACCTGATAATACGCATAAAAGGCCCTTTTAAGCCCCGGGATAAAGAAAAATCTGGCAAATGATGTTCGCATCCAAAAAGACAGAAAAATGTAAGCAAAACCTTTGGAAGCCAAATGAAAAATACGTAAAGCAAACATCTAAATAAATAATCTGAACCGGTCGAAAATACAAAGGGCAATTATAGAAGTAAAACGTAAAATATTTATCGAATTCATAACCAAAAATTTTCTTATACAAGTTTTCTACTCCATAAAGCAACCATCCTAAAGAATCTACTCTTAGAAAGGCCTTTTTGCAGTTGATCCTTCGGTAGGATCGGATACGCTCTCCAGAGATTTGGACCTTTCGATGACCTGGTGAGGACCTATAGCTGCCTGACGCATGCCGCTATCGGGAGGAAGAAAAGAAGCCTGACCAGGTCCGAAACATGTTTTGCCAGGAAGGCGGCCAAATCTCTCAAAATCTTTGAAAAAAGTGCTTCTCTGAGCAACTTTGTCAAACACTAATTCACTGTACAAATCATCATCCAGAACTTCTCCTTTCTTCAAGAAGTGCCTCGAAATGACTTGAGGGTAGACAATAGTGATTTTCCGGCTCTGAGAGCCAAAGGCTTCCTTCAGGTAGGTGATAATGGTACCCTGTTTTTGTAGCTCCTCTTGGCTCTGTCGAGCGTAGGCCACATGCTTGGCAACTTCCCCCTCAAGCTGTAAAACCTGAGCTCGACAGCGATCACGGTGAGAACTCATGGCAGAAAGCTCCTCATTTAGTTTGTCATTTCGATTGCTGAGTTTCTCAACATGCCTTAAAAGGTTCTCAGAGCCTGATCAAAGAAAAAGAAACTACTAATATGGTCAGGACATAAAAGAGAAAAAACCACCAATGAAAGTACAGATAAGAGAAAACTTAGTCTTGGCCAGAAGCTTAAAGGAGCATTTATGGACATTATTGAGCTAGACAAGACCAAACAAGTTAAGTACACATGTAGTGCTCGACCAATCGAGAGAGCTGCCGTCGACGTGTTCAATCACAAGGCGACACGTGTTCTGACAACTCTAGATTAATTTGAAGATTGTCTATAAATATAGTGTGGTTGTTATATGAAAGGTCGGAACTGTAATCAACTCCTTGAGTCTAGGAGTTTAAAGGACGGTAGTTACATCTTTACTAATCGTATATATATATATTTGCATTCATGTCATATGAAAGCAAGTCTGTGTGGTGGGTGATTTTTCGGTATGAGGGGTCTATCTAAATAGTTCTGACTAAAAAGCCTAGGTCCTAGAAAATGCCATTCTGTGGAGGGTGAAAACCCGTTATTCTTGGCATCCCTCAAATACCTCTAAATCGTCCTTCTTTCCCAGAAAACATAAGGAAGAGTGCTAGTGAGCACTGCACCTGCTCTTAATGAGCTCCATGTGGACTTATGCCTGTATAAGGCAGAATTGACCAGAGTCGCCACCTAGTTTGACCTAAAGAACTAGGAAGGGAAGATGAGGGTTCTAAGAACCGTTAATTGACTCGGATGATTTGTTGCCTATGGATAGGATTTATCTGATAATACTAGAGATTCTACGGTGGGTTCGCACTAGGTTACACCCCTTAGAAGTAGCAACGACCACGACTTCGATTAAAGCCGAAGGATAAGATTGAGTGTGGGCTGAGGAATGGATGATTTAAAGAGTTGAAGGAATAGGCAGGTCTTGAAATATCGGTTGGAGAGGTTTGTTTGAATCTTGAGAGGTTCTGATTGTTTTTGAGAGGTTTGAGGTTGTTTCGGCCTTTGCGGTGCTAAGAAGATGCCGGGAGTTTTAAGAAGTAAAAGGGTATTTTGGTCGTTTTCGTGAAATGAGGAGTGTTAGGGTCATTTGGTGGAGTTAAGAGGTATTCGGTTCTTTGGTGGAATTGAGGAGTTTTACGGTTTGTGAAGTTCGGATTTTGAGGTGCTTTTGAAAGTCAAAAGTATTGAGGAGGAGTTCGGGCTTTCAAGGTGATTCAGTATCAAAGAGGGTAATTAGTTTATAGGTGCTCGGGATTTGAAGATGTTACGGGTTTGTATACATTTAGGATGGCTAAGATTATTTGGGATTTAAGATTCTCAAAAACGGAGCGCTCGGGAGTTAGAAATCCTATGCTAATGAGACTAATGAGTTCGGGTTTGTTAAGAGAAATGTTAAGAGTTATTTATGTGGCGTAAAACTCTAATGAGAGGGTTGGATTGGTTCATTCAAAACTATCTCTCTTAAAGTTATTAAAACCAAAAATCATTTTTGTTGTAAAAGGGCGGATAATCCCGAGGGATTACCTATGTACCCCCTTGAACACGACACTTAATTAATGGTAAGTGCCGAGGCTCGAAAGATGGGGCAATAAATTTATGTCAAAAATTAGGATTTAGAGAGAAACACCATGAATGAGATGCTCTCGGTCAAACCCTAATAACGTCTTTAACTCCTAGGTTTTAAAACATTAAAAACTAAAAATACTGAAATCGAGTGGAAGGGAGTCAGACGATTCTAAAATCCCGGCTGCAGCTAGGAAGGTCGTTACATCCCTAGCACCCCGCCTTATAAAAATCTAGGTTGCAATTAGGGGAGGTTTGTTACCCTAATGCCCCGCCTAACGAGATCCAGACTGCGACAAGGGAGGTTACGACTCTAGTGCCCTGCCTCGGATTTTTATTTTGGAAAGGAGACAAGTGATGTCTAACTAGGAAGAAAACATTTTGAAAGTGCTAGACATTTCTTGTTCTCCGAAAACGGTTTTATTTTGGATTTGAAAGCTAAGTTAGAAAACTTCTGAAGTTTTTCAGAATTCTCTGTAAAGAAACACTAATTTTGAGAAATGTTTTAGGAAAAAAAATTTCTGTATATGTGAGAAGAACTTTCTGCATTTTGAGAAGAGTTTTTTGTGATGTGAGAAGAGTTTTTCCTTTAAAATTCAACAAAATGGTTTCTTTGAAATCTGAGAAAACTTGATGAAGTTTGGATAAAATGATTGCTTGAAATTCTAGAAGAGAGATTTGTTTAGAGTTTGGATGGGATTTACTAGATAAATGTGGATATGATGAATGGATTTTTGGGCCAGGATAGAAAACGGGCCAGGTCAAAGTTTTTGGTCAAGGTCAACATTTTTGGTCAAAGTCAATGTTTGGGTCAAGGTCAAGGTCAAAGTCAATGTTTTGGATCTAGACTTGGTTAAAGTTTTGATTCGGTCAAAATTGGATTTGATATTTTATTATGACTTTGGGATTTTCTAGATGGTCAAAGAAGTTTTGGACTTGGATTGATTTTTTGTGGGCTTGATATTTTATTATGGATTTGACTTTGAATTTGGGGCAAGTTGGGCTTGGGCCTTGGGGTGATAAGGATGTAGGCTGAATTGGGCTTTTGGGCCGAATTGCGACTCGGGCTGGGCTTGAGTGGATCTTGGGCCGGGCTTGAGAGGGTCTTGGGCCAAGCTTGACTGGGTCTTAGGCCGGGCTTAACTAGGTCTTGGGCCGGGCTTGAGTGGGTCTTGGGACGGGCTTGAGTGGGTCTTGGGCCAGGCTTGAGTGGGTCTTGGGCTGGGTTTGAGTGGGTCTTGGGCTGGGTTTGAGTGGGTCTTGGGCCGGGTTCACGGGCTTTGGGCCGGGTTTGAGGGGGTCTCGGGCCGGGTTGGTATTTGGGCTGATGGAGTTAAGGAATTGGGTCTGATTTGAATTTGCAAATGTTCTGAATTGGACTTTGGAATTGATTTGGAATTTAGCTTTTGTGTGTTTTTTTTTTAAGTTATTTTCATGTGAAGCAGTTTGGATTATAGGAGTTGCTTTTTAACTTTCCAAATGATTTTTTTTGAAGAAAAGAAATAAGAAAAGGATTTTCATAAGCCAAGTGATATAAAAAATTTCGAGAGACAATTGAGGTTAGGTTTAGGGCTTGGAAAGTATGGAAGAACATGACAAATTGAACTATGATGAATTTTGAGAAAGTGATTTTTTACTAATACAAATTAATATTATAATAAGATGTGGTTTGGGTCTAAGGATCACCCAATTTATTAGGTGGGACCATGGCTCACCTAAATCTTAGGGTTCACCCACTATCCTAAGGCTTGGTACTAAGGTCTAATAACTAGGGCTTAATTAAATACGAGAATTGGAAAGAAGTATAATAAAAGAGAGATAAAGCATTATATACATGATGAAAGAGTTAATCATTAATCAAGGTAAACAATGAATCAAACTGTTAGGCAAATACATGATAGAACATTGCTGGCCAAGTTCTAGGAGATCTTTCTTGTTTTATTATGTCTAGTGACCAAACAGAGTTCCGATTTGACAAGAAAGTGATGACAAAAACTATAATGTATTGATAATTCGAATCTTTTCATTTTTGTTCTGGTTATTTTCTAATGCACTCCCTTCTACCATCTTCGTTTGTTAAACATGCCTCAATCACATGAAGGAAATGACTCTACGAACCAGTTATTAGGTTGGAAAAAAAATATGGCCCGAGACCTTAATACGTCAAATGACATTGCAGACTCATATACTTCTTTCACTCCCTCTTATGACTTAAACAAACTGGTGTACTAAACTGTCAAGGCAAGAGCCTAACTCAAATCAACTAGAATCTCAAAAATCAACAACCGATTAGACATGGACTAAGTTTCTAGTTTTCAAACACTTAGTCCATTATTTTTGTTCAGTATCTCCTAGTTTTGCTAGACCGAACCACACAGAAGGGATTCTACATCAGTTATGAAGCATTATCATTAAACTCAAAGGTTTCTTTAGACGCATAAAGTCCAGCATTCAGAAGAGCAACGGAATAACTAGCCAGTTGTTTAGTCACATACGGGATCACATTAAGTCATAAATAAAGGTAAGTAGACCAGGATGCAAGGACACAAACATCAACAAGGCTTAAGAACAGGGTGTCTTGGCTACAGGTGGATGTAGCCAAAGGTGGCTACATCCCTGCGCGTTTAGTTTTTTATTTTTGCACGCTCGGAGCCTCTTTTATTGTTTTTTTAAAGTTTTTTTATCATAAAAACTTTAAATTGTTGTAACTTTCAATATATAAGTCCAAAATGAAAAAAATATATATTATTATTCACCTAAATTCAAGCTTTTCAAAACAAAACCAGTCATGGATATATTTTGTCAACTTTTTAAAAATTATTTTTACATGTATGGAGCATAGAACGTAAAAGAAAACTTGTACAAATGGTCATAAAAACCTGTACAAATGTTTACTAAAACATGTACATCCTCATGTAAAAACTTGTACATCCTCACATTTAAAACATATAGATAGTCATATAAACCTGTACGAATCATTAATTATGTACATGCATAGATGAAAACCTGTACATATAAGGAACAACACTTTTACAGATGATCATACAAACATGTACAGATGGTCATACAAACATATACACAAGTTCATTAAAAAACATGCCGTAATTCTCACATTGAACAGTACCTGCCAACATAAAACATGGACAGCTCACATGTAAAAGATGGTATCCATACATCCTCACAAAAGAGTCATTCTATGATATAAGAATATTTTTTTAAAAGTTTTGTCAAAACATATCCATGTCTGGTTTTGTTTTGAAGAGCTTGAATTTAGGTGAAAAATGATATAATTTTTTTCATTTTGGACTTATATATTAAAAGTTAGAACAATTTAATGTTTTTGTGATAAAAAAATATTTTTTAAAAAGAAAGAAATGCAAAAAAAATAAACAAAAAATAAACAAAACGTGCTTACTACACACTGCTCCCTCCGGCTCTCTCTCCCCTCTTCCATTTTTTTTTATTTAATTTGACTTTAATACCCTCAGATGTAGCTATCTTGGCTACAGTTACCTATAGGTAAGAATTTGGGGCTTAAGAATACTTGGGTACAGATTGAATACCCGGATGCAGACAGAAAGAACTTCCTACAAGAAGATCAATACACAGAAAAACAAGAATTGACACCCGCATTAGCTTATAGCTTGTAAATGGTAGAATAAGGTAATGGCTGAAAGAGATAGAGATATTAAAGACAGTGACGACTTCAAACACAACGTGAGTATCTCGGGGTGGCCACGAATCTGTTTCTGATATAGACTCAGAATGGGTACTCTGGGTAAACAAATACTCTAGGGGAGCTTAAGGCTCCTATAGGGTAAACTTAGAGCAACAATAGAGAGAACCAGAACAAAACATTCAAACACAAGTTATACATGTTCCCAGTTGATGGAACTGAGAATACCTTACATAAAAAGGGCATTAGTAATTGTTTTATCGGATCCAGTTAATGGTGAAACTCAAAGTAAACTTAAAGCAAAGAGTGGAACTAGAGTTGATCTTAAACATAGACCTGGATGCGAATTTGAACATCTACTATTTTTCACCATTTCTTGAACCCGGAGACTCATGGTGGGCTCGGTGTTCATGGGTACGTTTACAACTTTAAGGAAGAGCAACAGTATAGAAGGGGGTCAAAACCAGAAACAAAAAAAATGACGAAAGGAACTGAACAGTGTAAAATAAATTACATCTGTTAAAATGAATAATCAAAGCAATGACATAAAGAAAACGATCAATTTACATAACCACTCCACAAATCTTCTCAGTGAGCGTAACATAGGACGAGTACAAGGGGAAGAAAGTCTTCTCTCCTAAGCGAATAGAGACATTCGAAATGACGATTCGAAGCTTCGGCGCTAGTATAATCCCAAAATGAGCATAAGGGAATTCAAAACCTGGTTTTAGAAATAGGAGTAACCGAAAATGAACACGGGGAAAGAAGATGAAGAGTTTAAACCCTGTTTTGGACAGAGGAAGAGATCGTACGTCGGCTTACACTGGAGCGAAACTTGGGGAAATTCTGGCGAACTGGGAAGGAAATTCGAAAGATTGGGACGGTGGTCGGGTGGAGCTTTTATGGTGGCAATGGTTGAAGTCTTAGGAGGATGATGATATTTGTTGTGGTGGTTCGAGAAGGAGAAGAAAGACACCAGAAGATGAAGGAGAAATGGAGGAACACAAAAGAGTCCAAAGATAGAGAATGTTGGGGATTAGTGCCAGTGGAAAGAAAATCTGTCCCAACGTAGGGCTTTTTAATGTCTTTTTATAATAGGGGTACCAGGGCTTTAAGGAGGACAAATGTCAACTTAGGGTTTAATTTCTAGGCTGGATTATGACTTTGAGCCATATGAGTCCGGTTTGGACCAGTATCTGGTGCAAAACGAACTGAAAAAATAGAGCAATTTATGCTCTCGGTAGGGTTTAAACCCAGGTTTCTTTCCTCTTCCAAGTATGTACTAACCAACTCCACTGTTACGAAACTTGGTAAATACACGGGGACTAAAGTATTTAAGCTGTGATTATAGTTAAGCTAAGAAGAGGCGAAAACTGCTCTAAAAGAAATAATAATAGGGATAGACTAATCAATTAAGCTAAGTCGTAATTCAATTATACAAATGAAAAAAATAATAATAGGGTTTTAATTCAAACGGATTAATGCTCTAAAAGCGTTTTAAACAAGGATTCACAAATGAATAAAAGGTTTGACAAAAATAAAATACATAAGGCAAACTATATAATATAATAATAAGTACATAAAATAATAAAATAGCCGCTAATATAACGAGATAAAATGTCGGTGGATGTGGTGAAAATGGAAAATGAATCAAATATAAACAAGCGGCGAGATGTACTAAACATAAGCTGAAATTAATAGTATGAGGTACATAAAATGATAAAAATTATAATGGAAATAAAGATGATAAAATAACGAGTAAAAGTAAAGCATACGAGTTTACAATAGTACCGAAATCGGTGTGAAAAATCAAAATCGAATACATAAAATAATGCGAGGTAATGAAAAACAGAGTGGCTAAAAAAAGAAAGTAATTAAATAAGTGTATAAAACAGAGTATAATAAAAAGTGGTTGCAATGAAGTAGGCTCGTGCTCGTTTTCATGAGGAATATGAGATTTGAGATCGGGGAAAGGAAATTCCTTTGATTAAAAACGGGGATGATCACCTCATTTCTAAAATTGTGCTTGTTTTTTGTATTCTCGTTTTAATATAAAACCGGTGAGAATTTTTAGTGTCTACAGTCTGTACAAGAGAGAAAAAGAGAGAGATTATCTGAGTAAGTGTGAATCATACTTAAGTGTGTGTAAAGGCTAGAGAGTTAGTGAGTTGGTTAGGACTAGAGTTATGTGACAACACTTTGTAATTGGTAGACTGACCAGTCGGGTAACGGTTGGGGAACCGTTGGCCGGCTGTCAGGAGAGGGTAGAGGACTTTGGGATAAAGTCCTAAATTGTCCCAGAGTCCGTGTGTGGGGCGAGGGAGACTGAGTGAATTTCTGTGATTAAATTCCCAATCAAAATGAAGTTTCCAGTTTAAGTTTATCTCGTGTCTTTCCTTAACCATCAAAGTTTATTTGAGTCAACGATATGTCCATGATCAATCAGGGACGCATCAGGAGCGCTAGCTAGTTACAATTGGTATTATAGCTGGTTTCTTCTAGAAAGCTAACTGCTTTTGACGACGATCAAAATGTCTCATGCAAGCCTACTAGCGTCAGAAGAAGGTTCTGCACCAAATCGACCACCACTTTTCAATGGAGATAACTACTCTCACTGGAAGAATAAAATGGAGTTTAACATCAAGTCTGATGACCCAAGGATGTGGAGGGTTATATCACAGGGTGAATACACCTTCCAAGATACTCAAGGACAAGACATATCAGTTGATAGCATGACGGATGATCAAATAAAAAGTTGGTATTCAATGCCCGAGCCGTAATGATTCTACACTGTGCACTACTATTTGAGCAATATTCCAAAATAGCCTCAGCTAAAATAGCTCAAGAGATTTGGAAAACTCTTGAAGTCACATATGAAGGGAATGATGAAATAAAAAAAAACTCGCATTAAGTTGCTAGTCACTCATTGGGAGTTATTCAAGAAGGAAGAAAAGGAAAGCATTTCTAAAATGCATACAAGGTTCACCAAGCTGATCAACGAAATGCTAGTGCTTGGAAGAACTGTTTCAAACGAGGATCAAATTCAGAAGTTCCCTAGATCTCTTCCTGCCTCCTTCGATAGCAAGTTCAATGCCATGCAAAAGTCCAAAATCTATCTAAGATGTCTTTGGTAGACATGTTAGGTTCCCTAATGGCGTTTGAGTTAAAACTACAACAACAAAACTCGGAAAGTTCAACAAAAGAAAACAGAAAAGGTATAGCCCTTCAGGTAGCTGAAAACTCTGAGACATGAGAAGACAATGATGAAACGGTCCTCTATGCTAAGATGTACTTTCGGAAGTTCATAAGAAACAACATGAGGAAAGGAAGAGAGCCCAAGGAGACTGAGGATCATCTAAAAAAGAACAATGACAAGTGTTTTGGGTGCTCAAAACGTGGGCATCACATCATAGATTGTCCTCAACAGTCCCAAGAGGACAACGACAAGGTCAGAAAACCTGTCTGAAGATCGTTCAACAAAGGTCTAAGGAAAGAAGCATTTGTTGCTGCATGGGGAGACTTAGAGCTAAGCGATAATAATCAAACATCTGATAGTGATCTCTCGGAGGATGAGAAGGCTCACCTATGTCTTGAGGAAGTTTGCTTGATGGCGTAAGACAAGAACACGCCAAAATCATAAGAAGAAAATGAAAACATTGAACTCATGGAGGAAAATGAGAAATTGGAGAAAAACTCGGATAAGGATAAGGTAGAAAACCTTATGAAGGCACTCATGAAATTGCAAATCGTTTATAGTGAAATTGTTTTTGTTCATGATAAAATGAAACTAGGAAAACAACCTGAAATAGATGAGTTGATTACTACCCTTAACAAAAAAGAAAAGGAACTATCATTAATCAAAGAAAAACACGCAAAGCTAGAAGCTGACACCCATGTCAAGGACCAGTCGTAGAGGTGTCTGTCATATGTGTAGACAACCTGGTCATTATGAAGCCAAATGCTATAGAACACGATTCATGTAGCATTGGCAACTCAAGAAGATATGACTAAAATGGGTAGTCAAAAATGATCCTAGAACAATGATTGATGGTGGAAATGGGTCAAACCTTTCTGTGGACCCTAACCCCACACTGTAAATTATTAAATGTAGAATCGAGTGGGAATGGATCCCTGCTGGTACATAGACAATGGGTGCTCTAAACATATGACAGGAGAAAAATTGAAGTTCTTCTCACTCGAACCAAGAAGCCAAGGAACTGTTTCATTTGGCGATAACAAGAAAGGAAAAATCATTGGTGTCGGTAAGGGTGGTTTTACCTCAGATTATGTCATTGACAATGTCAACTTAGTTAATGGTTTAAATTTCATTTTGCTCAGTGTATCTCAGATATGTGATAAAGGCAATTCAGTTCACTTCTATTCTACACATTGTAGCAGAACAATGGCTTGTCTGCTTCAATAGATGACTGCACACTATGGCATAAAAGACTGGGGCATGTTAGCATTTCCTTATTAAGAAATCTTGTCAAGAAACGGTTGGTAAGAGGTCTCCCTGAGATTAAAGAATCTGAGACCAATCTTTGTGATGCTTGTGTTAGAAGCAAACAAACTAAGATTTCTTTAAATCAAAGAGCATAATAAGTACATCCAAACCACTTGAATTACTTCACATGGACTTATGTGGGCCAATGAGAATCAAAAGTTTTAAAGAAAATTGGTATGTGTTAGTAATTGTTGACGACTACTCCCGATTTGTTTGGACACTCTTCATTGCTTCCAAAGATGAAGTCTTTGAGAAATTTCAAGTCTTTACAGGAAAATTCCAGGTACAACTCAACCATAAGATCAAGGCGCTTAGGTCTAATCATTGGTCAGAATTTGAGAATCAACAATTCATGGATATGTTTAAACAACATGGAATCAATCACACATATTCAGCATCAAGGACATCCCAACAAAATGGGGTAGTTGAGCATAAGAACTGAACATTACAAGAGGTAGCCAGGCCTATGCTATTGGGGAGCAGTCTTCCTCAGGTATTCTAGGTAGAAGTAGTGGTGACTGCATGCTACATCACAAATAGAACGCTCATACGACCTATCCTCAACATAACACCATATGAGCTAATCAAGAGAAGAAAACCAAACATAAGTCACTTCAGGATCTTTGGTTGTAAATTTTCTGTCCACAACAATGAAAAGAATGCTCTAGGAAAATTTGATGCCAGAAACGATGTGGTCATCTTCCTTAGGTACTCTGAAAGGAGCCGGGCATACAAAGTCTACAACAAAAGGACATTGAAAGTGGAGGAAAGTGTACATGTGGTCTTTAATGAGGCTGAAGTTCCTAAGGTCAAAGAATCTGAAGGAGATGAAGAACTTGGATTTGATCTAACCGATAAAAATCACATAGATAATTTCAAAGATGAATCACCGACCAAGGAAAACTTGCCAGACAGGTTAGCGATAGGTCAATAACAGGTTAATAAAGAGAACAATGATGTCGAAGATCCTCTATCACAATCAACCATTCATCAATCACGTACTCTATACAAAGACCATCCATTGTAGAACATCATATCACACATCTTCAAGGGAATTCAAACCAGAGCACAAACTCAAGATCTTCTAGCTTTCTCAACGACAATTTCACCCACTGAACCCAAAAACATCAAAGAAGCTCTTCAAGACTCAGATTGGATTAAAGCAATGTAGAAAGAATTGAACCAGTTTGAAAGATGCAAAGCCTGGCATCTTGTGCCTCGTCCATCACATCAAGGAGTACTTGGTACAAAATGGGTCTATAGAAACAAAATAAATGAAATGGGAGAAGTCGTTAGGAACAAAGCTCGTCTGATAGCTAAAGGATATCGTCAACAAGAAGGGATAGACTTCCAAGAAACCTTTGCTCCAAAAGCAAGGATGGTGTCCATCAGATTACTAATTGCATTTGCTGCACACAAAGGAATCAAACTCTTCCACCTTGACATCAAATGTAACACCCCTACCATTAATACAATCATTACCGCCCAGTCTCCTCGCGTTTTCAGATTCACGCAGCGGATACGTACTTACATACGATGAGTGATACAATGCCGTTAACCACCCACGTGGCTAACAAGGCTACTACTACTGCTTACAGCATCGGTCTGATGGACCGGAATATCCGAGTGCTACACAATTACAATCTTCGCCACAATTACTAATTAGGTATTACCACTTCCTATTCAATACAATACTCCATGAGTTCAATACATGCTAATACACCGAGTTTACTAAGATCCTTATACAAGTAGGATACCTCCTTCAATTCCATACATACTCATTAAGAGTCTAACCACTACCCATTCCTCACAACTACTTACTTCCTAAGTACAAGGGGTGTGCTAATTAGTACACCTCTACATTCTACTACTACTACTATCCAAATGTAGTCACCGGTCTCGTGCCTTGACCATATCCTCTTCGGGTACCTGCACACTAAAAACGTTCCCCCG
The DNA here is from genome assembly GCA_023374045.1 of Limonium bicolor. Taxonomy (NCBI): domain Eukaryota; kingdom Viridiplantae; phylum Streptophyta; class Magnoliopsida; order Caryophyllales; family Plumbaginaceae; genus Limonium; species Limonium bicolor. The sequence goes on from CM041781.1 coordinate 55,930,693, forward strand.
AAGGGGTCAGCTTTCGCTGAGCATGATAACCGCATACCCCGCGTACTAGTGAGGGTACGCCGACCACTTGGTCAAATACATGCGATTGATTTCATTCAAGCATACATGCATACATGCTCTTATACACAATGCTACAATACATTACACAATGAATACATACATACACTTCAGTGCATACTCATCAATACATTTATGGTATACTATACAAACCATCAGATACGTTCTTACCTTTTCGAAATCCGCAATACACAATACATATACAGTACATACGCAATACATACGCAATCCACCATACTTGTTAGCTCATGTTGGTCCACCCGGGTTAATCGGGTGGAGATTACTCTTTTACTCGTTCCACAGTACTTCGCATACATACTCATACTCATACATACTTATACTCTTACTCTTCTATGTTAAGTCATCGGGACCTCCGGCCCGGGGACTACTCCATCCCACCACCGGGATTTACTTGACTCACCAATCCGGGATGCTACCCATTTAAGGGATTTAGGCTGCGGACCAGTTTAAGAGTCAGGAATCGGATCCAACCTCTTGTGTCTCCTCATCCTCACGTGTGGCCGAAGCTATATCGGACTTCTACTCATTCCAGTTTACCCACTTAAGTTAGGAGTTAGGTAGTTAGGAATTAGCAGAAGTTATTCATACAAGCCACATACACAATTACAATGCTCAATACTCATTTATACGAAATACAATACGATACTTAAGTACAATACAAGATTCGAATACAATTCATCATCATTCATATGTTTCATGAATTATACAAACTAGTGTTCAAAACAATAAATATCAAGAACAACATAAGTCAAGCACAGATAAGTGCAATATAGTCCGATTCATGCATTTATCTTATTTAGGTGATCAAATAAGCACACAAATCGGGGTAACCAGATTAGGATACACGGCATTAAGAAATCATACCGTTCACCGTCGTACTTGTATCCCAACGTTCCTCCGGTGTTCACAAATCAAATTCCTATGATATACATACAATCGAATGATTAATCTAACTATCATTAACTTAATTCGATTACTCTTACGTTTCCTAACTCATACTGACTAAGTCTTTACCTTCTTTTCACTTATATTTCATTTACTTACTTTTCATTACTCATCCATGGTTTACTTATATATATATATATACATATGTATAGGTGGGTATACATATATATATATATATACTAGTTATAATCCTATAGTTTTTTTTTGTAAGTTATGGGTCGTCCGACCCACCGTCTGACCCAAGCCCTGGGTCGAACCATTCCAGTAGATTTTCGGTTCTGTTATCCAAGCCCCGTCCGACCCACATCCGACTCACCCTCTGGGTCGGACGAAGTCAGAATGTTTACATTTCGTTACTCAAGCCTTGTCCGACCCACGGTCCGATCCAGGCTCTGGGTCGGACGGTAGCAGATTGTGCTACAGGCCTTATTTTTCCTTCCCAATCTCACCCATTGCTTTCCCCAATCTTCCTACATACATTCTAACATGTTTTAGTACTATTTAAACATTCTAAATCACCTTAATTCATCCACCGGATCCATTACTAAATCCATCAAACAACTTACGCAATTCCCTCACTTCTTTTCCAACACTTGTAACAGTTTTTGTTACACTTATGCTACAGATTTTGAAACTCAATTCCCACATCCAATACTTCTACTACCAATACCATTACTAGCATCCCAAATACATTTCCAAGCCATTACATTACCTATACCCAAGTCCAACTCACCTCTTACCAAATCTTGCACACTAATTCTTCCTAGTTCTACAATGCAATTTAATACCCCTTTGCTACAGATTTTGGTTCCTACCTCCTCCATACATAATTTCCTCTCCTAATGCCATTTTCAAGGCCTACAATGCATTGCCTCTCCTCTTCAAGTCCAACACTCACTCCCTAGGTCATGTACATAAGTTCTCCTAGTTTCTCCAACACCATTCAACAACTCTTGCTACAGATTTTTCATTCTTTCATTCTCTTACCACAACTACTACTCATAGTTATTAAACATCTCTATTAACTCCAATACACCCTTGGTTTTCCCATTCACCAAGTCATCCATACATGTACATATTCCTACTAAAATTTCGCCATAGTTCACCTACTTTTCTTTCTTATCCACACACATACTTCCTCATCAAATTCATCCCTACACTAGCCAAACCATAAGGGTTCTACCAGCACCCATACAAAAACCTTAATACACCAATACTTCCTCAGTTACAATACCAATACATCCTTACTTCCTCAATCCACATTACTAATGCACATACACAATACACTTGGCTCCAAGGCCTACAATTCACATACTAGTTCACAAATACCCAAAATTCCACAATTACATTACCAATACATTATTTGGGTTCTTTAAATTGGTTTACCCATTCCCATTACTCTAATGCACTAAATTTAGCCTTCAAGAAAGAGCTCTTACCTTAAGCTCTTATTTCCTCTTTCCTTTTCCACCTCTTCTCCTCTCTTCCTTGTACAATTCGGTCCCATGGGGAATGGAGTTGCCAAACTCCATTCCCATCACCCAAAGCACACATAAACAAGTGTAATTAAAATACTAACCCTTAAATTAATGCTAGTTCATTGAAGTGCTTAAAGCAAGTTTCTAGGGTTTACCTTTGGGGTGTGTTAGGAGGGGTTTTAGCCCTTGGTTCAAGAAGGAGAATCTACCACCATTGCAAGGTGAAGTTGATGCTCAAAAGAGAGAGAGAAAACAAGGCATTACAATGGGCAAAAATCGGTTACCAAAGGAAGGTAAAGAAAACTTGAATCTTTTATGGAGATTTTTACCTTGTTGGAAAGAGGAGACTCCAAGCTCCATAATGGTGTGCTTTTCTCTTCAAATGGGGAAAACCCATGGAGATGAAGTTGCTCATTTTCGGATTTTGAAAAGATAGGAATGTAGAGCTTGAAGAGGGGAGTTCAAATATGTATTTTATTTTACATTTGGAGCTCTAATATGGCTTGAGCATGAGGTAGAAGAAGGGAAGCCATGGGAGGCTTGTGGAGCTTCAAGAAATCGCCCATACCAGAGGAAAGAGGAGGGAGAAATCGATGGAAGAGGGAAGAAAGAGAAAAGAGAAGAGAGAGAGGTGAGGTGAGAGAGTGTGGGGGTTGCTTTTTACTTTATTACTTTGCTTTTTGGTTCTCTTTATTTGTTAACTAGTTACATGTGTGTGTGAGGGGTTATTTAACTAGTAAAAACCGGCCCCCCCTTCAGTTATACTAGTTGGAGCGTTTTTCGTCTTTTACAGAAAACACTCGTTATTTTACCCGGTTTAGGTACTATTCACTAACCGGGCTCGTTTTCCGGAATTTTCTTGTTTAATTATTTTTATTGGTTATTAAGCTTCCATAAATGCTTAATAATTACTATTTAATGATTTATAATTTTTACGGGTCTGTTTGACCACTTAAAGTCACGTTTCCGGGTTTTCTCGAAAAACGTGCGTTAAAGCTCTATTAGCGTTTTAATACATTATTTGGATCCGTTTTCTTCGGGAGTTGTTCCCATATATTATTTAGGTCTTATTAAACCTTTAGAATCCATATAATACTCTAACCGAGGTCTCATACCTCCTATGGTTATTTAACGCTTATTTAGCGTTTTCCGCTTTTTAAGCGTTTATTTATTCTTTTGGATTTATTTTTCCTTACCAGTATTAATTAGGTACCATTAGGCCCTTAAATACGTATTAGATTAATTTTAATCCCTATATTTAAGTTCGGGGTATTTCAATCTACCCCCTTAAGAACTTTGTCCTCAAAGTTGCTCGAGGTCATGGGATTACTATACTTACTCATCCATACTTATTTAATGCCAAAGCCATACATTCTTCCTCCTTACCAATCCCAAATCCGTTACTCAAGGTTCCTACATACTATACCGTACCATACCATACTAATGCACAATAATTACTCCAATCCGCATTACCACCGACCATCCGGTTCCTCATTACCAATTTATACATACATACAATGCAAAGCTATTCCCAAGGCAATGCAATAGACATATAACCCCGCAGGCACTCAGGTCATCTAGACACAGGACCCCTCTATGTCCCGCTGCCCTTGAAATAATACAACATAATATACTGCTACCTTCTCTGATATAAGCTTCTAACAAATACTTAGTCTCCAGTCTATGGAAAATCCTTCCCAGCGGCTACTTAGGAATCCTTCTAAAACATACAACTCCAAATTCCAGTTTATATTCATTACATCTATCCTATGCGTGATTCTTGTGACCACTTGAGGGGAGCTTCAAGAATCGTTCGACCCTAATGTGATCAGCACCAGTGTTGAACTATCTTTCCACTCCAATTTGTGTTCGGTTTCCCTTGATCTGATCAGGATCAAGTTCGACTTCCCACATCAGATTCAACCAAACAAATAATTTAATTGTTTTCATTTTCTATCTTTTTACTCTTTCTAGTCGTGATTACGAATTCATACATCTCCAAAGGATGGAATCAGTCCATCAATCATCCTCCCTCTACTTCCCAAATGCTTTACTCCGTGATTCGATACCTAAATGCTCATTTCATAAACCTTCACTACTTCCATCCATTACTCACCATCATCTCCAATATTCTAACCAAGGAATACTATACCTATGAGATTTAGTTGTCTTCAATTTGCTTCAAATAATTTACCTACGATTCCACTACTCATAAACTTCATTCATCTACTACTCTCATTCATTTCGTACTTCTTCAAAGGCTACAATACTTGTGGAGCTCCATCCACTACTCATTACTTTTCTTTTACTAATACTCTTACATTGGTGTTACAAGATGGGTATATTCATCCTAAGGTATTTGCATGTCTAATGCCTAGTTACCATAATTACAATATGAATGAGTACTTATGTTTATTTAACATAGTATCAATCATCAATTTGGTTCTCATTTGTGCTATGCACATTACGGTTTATGTGTTTTATTCACAAAACTTACATTAAGCAGTTTTCGCTCTACCCCTCTTAAAAGGGATTACGCCCACGTAATCTACCATGTGTTATTATTATTAAGCATTGGTTTAATCAATTTGGGCAATCTGAAGCGTTTAGCTTCACTACGGTATACTATACAATATGCTCTGGTCAAAGGGGGTCTTAACCATACCAATGGTTTAGTCTTTGCACCAAGGATTTCTATATGAGTTTATTTAACTCATCATTAATTCGGTTCCAGCCTATTAGGCTTCAAGGCATTAATAGCCATTCTGCTATACTTACTAGGTATATTATCTCCTAGCTAGGGCCCACTAGCTTCTGCTGCGTGACCCTGATAACTCGGGTTATTCACCCTTTTTGTTATCCTTCATGTGCTATACATCACCTTCTTATATGTCGACTATGGGAATAAGGTTTACTAAACAAATGCGGTATTCTTTTACCATGTTTGAACTCGATGGGTTTAAGATTTATAACCAGCTCTCTGGTAACCTATTGCACATGCTCTTTATGCTTCCACGATTACTCATTAAGTTCCTCCGAGTTATTGTCGGGCGAGGTTAAGTCACTACTCAGTTGTAGTGCTTCCTCTGTTGTCAATAGCTTCTGAATTATACCAGTTCTTCTGGTTCAGTACAAGTGTCCTTTACTTGTATGACCTTGCATTTTCTATGCGTCGGTCCTTGTGACTTTCTTAAGTCTCTTTCCACTCTTTATTCCACTGGAATTCACATCTTGTGATTGCTAGTGTGTTTTACACTCTTCGTGCTTCTTTGGCCTTAGGCCGCACGGTCTGTTGCTAAGAATGCTTGACCGGCTTATGCCATGTTTGTGGTGAAAAGAAGGATTTACTACGGTTTACATTCTCCATATCCCTAGCCATCCCATTAGGTCATCAGCTGCACAAGTGCAATGCCAAAACACTCAGTCATACAGAGTGCAGAGGCGTAAACGCTTGACAGTAAGTCACTTATGTGATATGAAAGAATATTTCTGACTGTCTTCCATACTTATTCTTCATGTCATTATCTACTACTTCCTCATAGCGGTCGCTTGTTGCGCACCGTATTCTTACTCTTTGTACCATTTCCTTATGGTGTAAATACACTAGGAGGTTCCTAGTTCATATGTATGACGGTTGCCGTAGCGTACCGCAATGTTATTATCTTCCCCATGTGGAGATATTTTATTTCAGTTTACGTTTTATGTGTAGGTTAGCTTACCTCACATTCTATCATCATTTATGATATAATTTACCAAGTATCTTGGTTGACCAAGGATGAGGTAATTCATCGGGTTGTAAGCTCTCTCGAGCGTTAGTCATTTGTGGTGTTCAATGTGTATTCACATTGATTGTTTTGACCATTATTGTCTTCCAGTGCTGAGCATTGATTATAGGCTAGCTGTGTAGTTCTACTTGTATGTACATCACCGGACATCCCAAGAAACTTCGAGGGTTTTCTGGTCCCGTTCTCCAATTGGAGGGTATTCTATCACTAACAAGTGAAGGTTCTTGCTGAGGGGTTGTCTCCACTTATAGGTCTCATGACGAGGTTTATCATGTTGGTGTTATACAACGGTTCACCACATGCTTGGGTGCATACGGAGTATGCTTGCTCCTTAAGTCGTGATGGTTTGGAAATCTCATTTCCTTATTCCATCGCCTCTTGGCAATATCTGCAAGCGTAGGCTTTACTATTTTAATAGATGGAAGCCTTTCTAAGGGTTCACATTGGTGGTCTTTGGCTAACGAGGGGTACCTTCCCTTGGGTTTCTCATAGTGTCCAAGTGTGGACTAGGCCAATGTTGGCATCATCATGATTCTATTGCCTCTGTGCTACCACTGCTACAGAAGGCATGAAGGAAAATTAAGAGTTTGTCTACTGTATACCAGGGTGATGCTCTAGTGACAGTGACATTGAGATAGCCATTAGTCCAAGCCACTCATAGAGTTGGGTTTGAACTGATGGTCCAGTTGTTGATTTCTTGTCGTATGAGGCAATACCTCTTGCAAGTCTTGTTAACAAATGGTACAGGTTTTGCAACCGTTTAAGTTTATATAGCGTATTTGGTTTACGGCTTCTGAGCCTTATTGCTGCGAGCTATGCTCCTTGCAAGCTGCTTATACATGTGTTCCACTCCATGTATACCCCATAGGTTGGAGGTATTGCTGGGCTCCGTGGTAAGTCGTGACATCACGCTTCCGTTCATAGGAGACTCTTAGGCAATCTGGTGCTGATCAGTGCCTTTTGTAGTCTAGGGTATTTCCTGTCAAGTGAAATCCTTTCGGTGTCTTAACTGAGTGTTCGTTCCAGCTCCTGTATTCTTATCTTGACGCTTTGTTTGACTGTTGTTAATCCAGTCACCCTCAAGGATTGCTCCTGGGTGTTGTTAAATTGTGCTGTTACATCCGGCTAATGTTTATGATATGTTGTCCACTGTACCGTCTTTTGGTATCGTACTTGAGTTGTCCCTTTTTGGGTTATAACTGCAGAATGGATTTATCGTGAGTGATTTAGAAGAGGTGTAGTTGTTAAAAGAAAGAAATTAATACTCAAAATATCCGTCGGGCTGCAAATTAAAACCCGGTCGTAGTAGTGTAGAAGACAAGCGGCCGGGGTCAAACCGTGGGACTTATAGCGAGCTAAAGTAGTACCTAAGCTTGTCACAAAAGGGGGGAAGTTAATTGACTTGTTTTTAGAGAATTAAAAGAGCAGATTAAATTACTGAGTGTAGATGAATTAAATGGAACTCCGGGTTCAGGTTTATATAATCTGATTAATTATGCTATCTCTTCCGGTTTAATAAATTAGTTTGGCAAAATTCCTGTTTTTATCCTAAGGACTAAGTCATAGACCCTTAAGAACTCGTTTACCAGAAAATGCTCGGTCTAATCAAGGTTCGAGCAGTACTATGTAAACGGACGTTAAATTCGAGGAATTATAATTGCATCTGTAAATACTAACTTATTAAATCATAATAAGTTTTCTCCAGATTTACGGCTTAAATAACCTGTCTATTTTCACCTGGTCTGATCAAAATAGACTTAGGAAAACATTTTAATAAATTCATGTAATTTATTAAAATGGTGAGAGAAATCCTTTAAGCGTAACAAACTGTATTTATTAAAACCGGTAAAAATATTGATTACATAATTAAACAAACCATAATTAAAAACCTTGCCCGGAGCAAATCCTCCTTAGCCAGACATATTAACTGGTAATAAATCTGACAGAGGTTGGACGTAATAACAGCACGGAGACGTGATTAGTGAATGGAGAAATGGAGAGGTCGAAGAGTGAAACATGTACGTAGGTTAATATAAGTGAAGTGGGTGAATTTGAGAATTTAGAGAACTGGGGTATGAGATGTACGTGAGTGTTAATGGAAGAGAATGAATGAGGTGAGAATGAGTGATTTTCTGGTTTTCTCCGTGCACTCGTATAAGGCTGTAGGGAATGGGTATTTATAGAAGAAAATGAAGAGTAGCCTTCCGTAGATATTTGCAGTTGATTGCCCACTTGAGTGCTTCATTGATTGAAGCATTGATTGCTTCATTCATTTATTGCAGGGGACAGTGGCGAAATGCGGGAGCGATTTAAGGTAGGCAGTGGTCGGAGTAGATAGATAAGGTGAAGAAGACGACTGCGCGAAGAAGAAAACTAGTCCGGCGTCCATTTTAGTCTTGACCGCGTCTAAGACCGCCTCGCGGTTTGGTGTGTGGTGTCCGCCTGATAAGTGGCGGTACTGGTAGTGGTGTCCGCGTGGTAACGGGGCGGACAAGACTGAAGCGTCCGCTAGCGGTCAGGTTAGTGGTGTCCGCCTGATAAGTGGCGGACAAGAGTGAGGCGTCCGCCTCCCTATTGGGCGGTTGAGCATGTGGTGTCCGCGAGTTAAGTGGCGGACAGGGGGGCGGTTGTGATGGAGTAGTCCGCCAGGCGGTTGTTCGTGAGGAGACCGCCCGTTAATGGGCGGTAGCGTGGTGGAGGAGTCCGCCACTTAGTAGGCGGTTGCAATCTTGACGTGGCCCATTTTCCTTTGGCTCTACATTCTTCGTTTGTACTCTGTTTTCTGAGCCGTTTGCGTCTATGCGTTCGTCTCTTCGACTACTTCACTCCCGGCTTGGTTTTCCTCATGTTAAACCAATAATTTTGTGAGATAAACAATAAAACATAAACTAGAGGAAAACTAACTGAAGTGGAGAAATGAGCAAGAAAAGTGCTAATATTATACATGAAATACACCTATAAAACATGCTCATTTTGACACTTATCACACCCCCACACTTATCTTTTTGCTTGTCCTCAAGTAAAACCATGTACCTAAGCAAGTAGGAAATGCTCAATACTAACAAATATTATTATGAAGGGTAGGATAAAAAAGTCAATAGTTTATGATCTCTAAAACTTATTGAGGAGTGTGAAAAATTATCTGCTGGTGGCATAGGTGTGCTCAAGGTGAAAACAAAATAGAATTTCGGGGTATGATCTAAGGTACTTCAATGTTTCTTTTTTTTGGTGATTCCGAGAACTTTTACCATGGCCAACTTTTCTCAAGAATGGGCATTGAGGAGAAAATAAAAGGAAGAAAAGATTTATGCATTTGCTTCACTTTTGCATGAGGGATGAGAAATGTAGGCATAATGCCTTTGTAATTAAGAACACTCAACTCTCTTTTGTTGGTTACCAATGGTGTCTCGAAAGTCCCTTATTATTGTATTTTTCTTTTTTTTTTAACAGAGAAATACCCCTTAGCAATCCCTAAGAGAGAAGACAGAAAGAAACCCTGAGCAATAAAATCCAACCAATTTGCAGATTATTTGGTCACACCGCATATAAAATGCTCCTCAAAAGTAATCAAATGTAAAAATTTTGAAAAATTTTGTACCCTTTATCCTACAATTCATAATAGTATTAGTTTTTAAAGAGAACAACCTACATTAGCAAAGTACATAATTCAATTAGAACAAATGCGAGGTAAGCAGAAAAATAAGCAGAGAGACTTAACAAATTTTAAGCATTTTAGATGTCCTAGGTTCTTCCCCCACACTTTAGCTCAAGCAATGCCCTCATTGCGTAGATGAAATAAAATTAATAGGGCAAGCAAAGTAAAGGAAAGAGTGTACTCCCCAGATTTCGTAGAGTGTGTAGAGCTCCCCCACACTTGAGTGTTGCTGTGGAATGTCATGAATTGAACCTGTAAAGAATATTCTACACAGAGAAGAACTCAAGTGAAGCCTGCATTTTATTATAGCAAATAAAAGGGAAATATAGTACAAAAAGGAAAAAACATATTAAATTAAAGGAAAGTTAAAGATAGATAGTGGGTTGCCTCCCACCGAGCTGCCCGGGTTTAACGTCTCTAGCTAGACGTATTTGACCAAGTTTTAGTTTGGAGAAGATTCTGAGGGCGAATTGTCCTGCTGTTCTTGGACAAAATAAGTTGCAGATAGGTTAGTTGAAATATTGGAATGAGAATTATACCTTTTAAGACGTGCCCCGTTGACCTTGAAAGTTTCGCCTTGTTTGTTCTGGAGTTCAAAGGCACCGTACGGGGTCACACTAACAATTTGAAAAGGGCCGGCCCAATGTGACTTGAGCTTCCCTGGGAAAATCCTTAATCTCGAGTTATATAAGAGAACCCAATCACCAACTTCGAATTCCTTCTTGAGGATCATCCTGTCGTGGAACTTTTTGGTGCGCTCTTTATAGATCTTTGCATTCTGATAAGCCTGATCTCGCAGCTCTTCTAATTCAGTAAGTTGGAATTTTCTTCTCTCTCCTGCAGAAACCATGTCAAAGTTTAGGGCTTTGATTGCCCAATATGCTTTATGCTCCATCTCTACAGGAAGGTGGCATGCTTTTCCATAGACCAGCTTAAAGGAGACATCCCGATGGGAGTCTTGAATGCAGTGCGGTAAGCCCAAAGCGCATCATCCAGTTTAAGTGCCCAATCCTTCCGTGATGAGTTAACCGTCTTCTGAAGGATCCATTTTAACTCTCGGTTGGAAACTTCTGCTTGACCGTTTGTCTGGGGGTGATAAGGTAAAGCTACCTTGTGACGTACCCCGTATTTGACCATAAGTGCTTCGAATAAGCGGTTGCAGAAGTGTGTTCCTCCATCACTAATAATAATTCTGGGCACGCCGAAACGGGTAAAAATGTGCTTCTTGAGGAATCTTGTTACTGTCTTTGCGTCGGCATGATGACACGGTACAGCTTCCACCCACTTTGACACATAATCAACTGCCACCAGAACATATTCGTGGCCCTGCGAGGAAGGGAACGGTCCCATGAAATCGATGCCCCAACAATCAAAGAGTTCTACTTCTAGTATCCCTTGTTGCGGCATCTCATGTCTCCTGGATGTGTTACCCATTTTCTGACAATTATCACATTGTCTGCAGAATTGGTACACATCTTTATGAAGGGTTGGCCAATAAAAACCTGAGGCCAGGATCTTGGCAGCGGTCCTCGTGGGTCCATGGTGACCTCCGGCTTCCCGAATGACAAAAGTGAATGACACTCGAAACTTCTTCTTCCGGGAGACATCGTCGAATCAACCCATCTGCACTAACTCGGAACAAGTACGGGTCCTCCCAGAAATAATTCCTTGAGTCAGAGAGGAATTTCTTCTTCTGGGAATATGAATAATCGTATGGTACTGTTCCTGAGACTAATAGTTGGCCAGGTCTGCGTACCATGGCTCCTGAACTTTGGTGATGGAGAAGACAGTCTCGTCGGGGAAGAATTCGTTGATGGGCACACTATCCGTAGGAGTCACCAACCTAGAGAGATGGTCGGCGACGACATTCAGTTTCCCGCTCTTATCTTTGACTTCGATGTCAAACTCTTGAAGTAGAAGAATCCAGCGCAAAAGGCGAGGCTTGGCTTCTTGTTTCGTGAATAAGTATTTGAGAGCGGAGTGGTCTGTATGCACGATGACCTTGCTTCCCCATAAGTAAGATCTGAACTTATCGAGGGAGAAAACTATAGCCAAAAGTTCTTTTTCGGTGGTCGTATAGTTTCTCTGCGCATCGTTCAGTGTTCTGCTAGCATAGGCGATCACTCTCAAGATTTTCTCTTTCTTTTGGCAAAGAGCTGCTCCCACGGCATAGTCACTTGCGTCACACATGATCTCAAAAGGAAGAGACCAATCAGGTGGTATGACCACAGGTGCTGTCACCAATTTTTGTGTTATTGTTTGGAATGCAGCTGAACATTTCTCATCAAAATGAAACGGGGCATCTTTCTGTAGCAGGTCGGTCAAAGGTTTGCTGATTTTGGAAAAGTCCTGAATAAACCGCCGATAAAATCCTGCTGCCCTAGAAATGCTCGTATATCTCGAACTGTAGTTGGTGCTGGTAACTTCTCAATAACCTCTACCTTGGCTTTATCCACTCTATCCCTTTTGCTGATATTTTATGTCCAAGGACGATCCCGTCCTTGACCATAAAATGACACTTCTCCCAGTTTAAGACGAGATTCGTATCCTCACACCGTCTCAGGATCAAATCTAGTTGTGCCAAGCATTTGTCGAAACTAGAGCCATAGACTGAGAAATCGTCCATGAAGACTTCTATGCTCTGCTCGATGAAGTCAGCAAATATTGCTTGCATACATCTCTGGAAGGTAGCAGGGGCGTTGCATAGACCGAAAGGCATTCGTCGTATGCAAAGGTACCATAAGGACAAGTGAAGGTTGTCTTGTCCTGGTCCTCAGGTGCGATTGGTATTTGAAAATAACCCGAGAACCCATCTAGAAAACAGTAGTACTCTTGCCCTGCTAGTCGTTCCAACATCTGGTCGATGAAGGGGAGAGGAAAGTGATCCTTCCTGGTGGCCAAGTTCAAACGCCGATAATCAATGCACATGCGCCATCCTGTGATCTTTCTTTGAGGGATAGTCTCTCCCTTTTCATTGATAACAGCTTCGATGCCCCCCTTCTTAGGGACAACTTGAACAGGCTGACCCATGGACTGTCAGAAATTGGATAGATGATGTCTGCGTCAAGGAGTTTCAGAACCTCCTTTCGAACTACCTCCTTGAGGTTAGGGTTTAGCCGGCGTTGAGGTTGTCGGATAGGTTTGAAGTTCTCCTCCATGTAAATATGGTGCGTGCAATAGGAGGGATCAATTCCTTTGATATCAGCGATAGTCCACCCTATTGCTGTCTTGTGCTTCTTCAATACCTCAAGTAACTTCGTTTCCTCTCCGGAATTCAGAGAAGAGGAAATAATGACAGGCAAGCGGTCATTTTCAGCTAGGAAAGCATACTTGAGGTTAGAGGGTATTTCCTTAAGCTCGAGTTCAGGTGGTTGTTCTACTGATGGAATTGATTTTTGAGGTTTTCTGTCGAGTTCTTCGATTGGTGGCCGGAACGATTGATAACCAGCCCTTCCTTTTCTACGTACGCCAGCATGGCGTTAACTTCTGGATCCTCCATCTTTTCTTCTAGAGAAGTAAGTAATACTTGCTCTAGGGGTTCAGTTTCAGCTTCCTGGATGGAAGATGGAAAATACGTGTCCTCTTCTGTAGCAAAATCGCCTTCCTCCTCCTCGTCATCTGTGAATCCCACCGTCTTAGCATGAGGAGAAAAGTTTGAGCTTTTCTTCATCATTTTCTGCATGTCGAATTCGATCGTCTCATCTTCGTACCGAAGAGTGATTTTCCCGTCGTGGACGTCAATGATAGCTTTGGCGGTACTTAGAAACGGTCGACCTAGAATCAGGGGAACCTCGACATCGTCATCCATTTCTAGAATGACGAAATCTGCTGGAAAGATGAAGCGAGACACTCCAACTACCAAATCTCGGACTATGCCCATGGGTTTGATCTCTGATCTGTCTGCTAGTTGGAGTTTAAAAGGAACCGGTTGCATTTCTCCTCCTTTAACTTTCAGAAAGGTGGCGTATGGCATGATATTAATGCTGGCTCCTAGGTCGCATAGACCACTTCCACAATCCACCCCCTATAAAGCACGGGATCACGGGATTTCCCGGATCTGTTTGTTTAGGAGGGAGTGCTCGAAGAAGGGCTGCAGAACACTCCTCTGTCAGGTGCACTGTCTCTTTTCCAGGTTTCTTTTTCTTCTTCGTCAAGAGATCCTTGAGGAATTTTGCATAATTAGGCATCTCTTGCAAAGCATCGATCAGAGGTATGTCGAGGGTCAGCTTCTTGAAAATGCTCAAGAACTTGGAGAACTGCTCATCAAGATGTTTCTTTTTCATTCTGTTTGGGAACGGGAGTTCACTGTTTTTATGAGTGGAGGTTGGGATGTCGATGGTAATTCGAGATGGAGGTGGAGTAACAGGAGTAGGAATTTGAATTTCTGAGGGAGGTAAAGTTGGGTTGGTGGTTTCATCAACATTGATATAGGAATCTTCAAGATTTTCTTTTCTTTTCCTTTCGGTGGCAAGTTCCCTTCCACTCCTTAAGAGACTGCACACAAGTTTGTTGTTTGTGATGTGCCATCGTCTATAAGGACTGAATTTGCTTGTTCTTCGGATTGGGATTTGTTTGTGAAGGGAATTGACCAGGTGGTCTTTGTTGAGTGAGTAGCTGTTGGATTTGAGATTGCAAGGCTTTTTGGTCTTTGCGCAGAGCTGCGACCTCTTCTTGCGTATCTCGTGATTTACCCATCATCGCCTTAAACATCTCCTGCATCTGAGACATATCAGACTCAGGATTCGAAGGAGGTGGAGCTGGTCGGCTCGATGAAGCTTCATTGCCATAAGGCTGTTGTTGATATTGCCTTGGGCCTCCTTGGAAATTGGACTGAGGTCTGTAATTTTGGGATGTTTGTAGGGTATGTGGGTTTTGGATATTTCCGGTGTTTGAGTAGCTAAGGTTGGATTGCATGTTACGTTGCCATGGTTGTCGTATCCTGAATTGTTGGTGATGTAATTTGCTTCCTCCGCTGCTTTCATTTCTTGTAGTTGGGGGCATTGATCATATTCATGAGGCCCGCAACATTGCGTACAAGAAATTGTTGGTGACGTTTGAGATTGAGGAGCATAGCCTGGAGGGGTAGTAGGTGGTCGGGAAATCATGACTTAGCTTGCTGAGGGAAGGAATTCATAGCCATCTGTTCGACCACTTTCTGTAGAGTGCTCACTTTTGTTGCTTGCTGAGCGTTGCTTTCCATGAGTTGCTCATGGCTTCTCATGAGCTGGTCGAATTTGTTATCACTCTCCCCAACATGATATAATCCTGGAGTACCGCTCCTTGATCCACCGGAGGCCCAGTCTCTAATTTCCTCACAGAGAGACTCCATGCTGTTCAGAAATTGTGCTCCCGGCTTTTTCAGAATGTCAGCCCCTAACGAAGATAACACCATTGTTCTGCACGGACCGATCAAGCCCTTGTAGAACAATTGTGATAATTGTTCCTTCGTCAGACCGTGGTGAGGACAAGTGAGTAGTAGACCTTTGAAACGGTCCCAAGTTTCACAAATATTCTCCGACCCTGGTTGCTTAAAATTATAAATTTCAGCAATCATCTCCAAAGTTCGGCTCGGAGGTAGGAATTTGTCATAGAACTTGGTGGCCATGTCGTCCCAGGTAACAATGGTACCCGGTGTTAAGCTATGATACACTTGCTCGCGTTTCCCGTCAGGTGTGTGGGAATAAAGACAATCTTGCATATTGAAGTACTGCGTCGGTTGCAGTAAGGCTGTTGGCATGTTGTAAGAATTTTGTAACATGTAACAGGGCTTGTCTGGACTGGTGCCATCAAACATGCCCAACTCCTTCACATCGAATCTGATGATATGGCTTCAGCTTTGCCACTTTCATATTCGGATGGGCTAAGGTGAGGAAGGACGATAGCAGGCTGTTGTCCTTGGTTACGGCCTGTTGATATTTCTAACGTTGCTGGTGTAGTGCCATGTTAGCTTCCGGGTGAGAATCTATCACTGTGTTGGTAATGTGTGTGAGTTCGTCTCTGCCTGAGATTGCGCAGAAAGGTTCTCTCGATTTCTGGGATGTAACCAACCGTGTGATTAATATTCTCTGGGAGACTCTGTGACCTGGTGAAAGGCATACACCACTCAAAACAGAGAAAAGAATGGTTATACGTTAGAATAATAAAAGTGTTAGGAATTAGTAGACAGAAATTTAAAGTTAGTAGTTAGTATACAAGGGAACGAAATGACAATGGAACGAAATGACAGAAATTAAAGTTAGTAGTTAGAGACAATGGAACGAAATAACATGGAACGAAATGACAAGGGAACGAAATGACAGAAATAAAAAAATATATTAACAAATGTCAGAAGTCCGATGTCCAAAATTAGAGTCCAAGTCAGATCAGAAGTCCGAAGTCGATGTCCAAATCAGATGTCGAGGTTATATGTCCGAAATTGGATAACAGTTTTTTTTGAATTTTATTATTTAATTATTTAGTAGATTAACAGATTATTGTAATAAACAGGTGAATTAACCGGGGCTTAGGGACTAGATTAAATCAAATCCCCGGCAACGGCGCCATTTGCAGAATGGATTATCGTGAGTGATTTGAAGAGGTGTAGTTGTAAAAGAAGAAATTAATACTCAAAATATCCGTCGGGCTGCAAATTAAAACCCGGTCGTAGTAGTGTAGAAGACAGAAGCGGCCGGGGTCAAACCGTGGGACTTATAGCGAGCTAAAGTAGTTCCTAAGCTTGTCACAAAAGGGGGAAGTTAACTGACTTGTTTTTAGAGAATTAAAAGAGCAGATTAAATTACTGAGTGTAGATGAATTAAATGGAACTCCGGGTTCAGGTTTTATATAATCTGATTAATTATGCTATCTCTTCCGGTTTAATAAATTAGTTTGGCAAAATTCCTGTTTTATCCTAAGGACTAAGTCATAGACCCTTAAGAACTCGTTTACCAGAAAATGCTCGGTCTAATCAAGGTTCGAGCAGTACTATGTAAACGGACGTTAAATTCGAGGAATTATAATTGCATCTGTAAATACTAACTTATTAAATCATAATAAGTTTTCTCCAGATTTACGGCTTAAATAACCTGTCTATTTTCACCTGGTCTGATCAAAATAGACTTAGGAAAGCATTTTAATAAATTCATGTAATTTATTAAAATGGTGAGAGAAATCCTTTAAGCGTAACAAACTTATTATTAAAACCGGTAAAAATATTGATTACATAATTAAACAAACCATAATTAAAAACCTTGCCCGGAGCAAATCCTCTTAGCCAGACATATTAACTGGTAATAAATCTGACAGAGGTTGGAGTAATAACAGCACGGAGACGGATTAGTGAATGGAGAAATGGAGAGGTCGAAGAGTGAAACATGTACGTAGGTTAATATAAGTGAAGTGGGTGAATTTGAGAATTTAGAGAACTGGGGTATGAGATGTAGTGAGTGTTAATGGAAGAGAATGAATGAGGTGAGAATGAGTGATTTTCTGGTTTTCTCCGTGCACTCGTATAAGGCTGTAGGGAATGGGTATTTATAGAAGAAAATGAAGAGTAGCTTCCGTAGATATTTGCAGTTGATTGCCCACTTGAGTGCTTCATTGATTGAAGCATTGATTGTTCATTCATTTATTGCAGGGGACAGTGGCGAAAGGGAGCGATTTAAGGTAGGCAGTGGTCGGAGTAGATAGATAAGGTGAAGAAGACGACGCGCGAGGAAGAAAAAAACTAGTCCGGCGTCCATTTAGTCTTGACCGCGTCTAAGACCGCTCGCGGTTTGGTGTGTGGTGTCCGCCTGATAAGTGGCGGTACTGGTAGTGGTGCCGGTGGTAACGGGGCGGACAAGACTGAAGGTCCGCTAGCGGTCAGGTTAGTGGTGTCCGCCTGATAAGTGGGGACAAGAGTGAGGCGTCCGCCTCCCTATTGGGCGGTTGAGCATGTGGTGTCCGCGAGTTAAGTGGCGGACAGGGGGGCGGTTGTGATGGAGTAGTCCGCCAGGCGGTTGTTCGTGAGGAGACCGCCCGTTAATGGGCGGTAGCGTGGTGGAGGAGTCCGCCACTTAGTAGGCGGTTGCAATCTTGACGTGGCCCATTTTCCTTTGGCTCTACATTCTTCGTTTGTACTCTGTTTTCTGAGCCGTTTGCGTCTATGCGTTCGTCTCTTCGACTACTTCATCCCGGCTTGGTTTTCCTCATGTTAAACCAATAATTTTGTGAGATAAACAATTAAAACATAAACTAGAGGAAAACTAACTGAAGTGGAGAAATGAGCAAGAAAAGTGCTAATATTATACATGAAATACACCTATAAAACATGCTCATTTGACACTTATCAATAAACGTCTCCCGTTCTTGGGTAGACTGTTTACACTTGCTCCTAGTGCTTAAGACTAGGTTTGATATCCCTTCAATGATGGAGTATACTTGTGGTAGTCTTGGGGTTGCTCTTGGGAATTCCGCCCCGTTATTGAGCATTGTTAGGTTCACGTTAGGCATTCGCCTTACTGTGTTTAGGCTGGGTATTCCATCCAGCTGTCAGGTAGTTGCTTGGATTACTTGAGACATATCCAATGTCTATACTTACTAGTATGTGCTCTTTGCACTTCCTAGTTCTTATTCCTCATCTTCAGATGGATTCTCTGAGTTCTGTTATACTTGATCGTCTGAGGTGTCCAGCTGTTCTGATTTGAACTCACTCATGGTCCGTAGAACGGAGTTGACTACTTCCCGTGTGTCGCACACTATATGTATACATACGTGGGGTACCTTGTTGATACGTTACCACTTACCTAACTATATGTCAGGCCCGCAAGCTCCTTCGGAGTGTGGTCGTCCCACATCCCGTAACAGGTACACTCGTAGTGTTCGTCACACACCTAGGTGAAGTATTCTATTGTCAACTCCTCTTGTATCATTCTTTGATACTCACCATAATTCTGTTGGTTTGGTTTTAAAATCCAAGGTTTAAAAAAAAAGTTGTGGTTTGAAAGGAAATCTGGGTTTAAAATTGTGGTTCGGTGTTAAAAGGAGTCTCTCATGGCATAGCCATGCTTGAGGTCTTGACTAAGTCTGGCTTCTCGCAGACTGGTATGTTCTAAATACAGTGGTCGGGCTGTTAGGCCTTTCCAAGGTTCCATTCTTTCAGTGTCAGGATTTGTGATCCAGTAATTGCTTCATCGTAGTCACGGTACATTACTATGTACCTGTGGCGTGTTAGAGTTCCTTTACGTATCTCTGTCTTTACTGAACTTGCCGTGGCAAGTGCATGGTACTGGTGGTTTTTGGGTAATCCTATACCAATCTTGGTATGGTTTCTGCTTGTATTTGATAGTCTTGTTGACTCTTCCCTTGATCTTATTGATTTATGATTGGGATACTCGATCCTTTTAAGTAGCTTCTCATTGATCTTGACATGGTTGTCTTGGTCGGGGTACTTCTCCAATCCTCATGAATCCCCATTTATTTAGTTTTATGTTTTCCCTTGTTGCTTGTTCCCACTGGTTTACCGTGGTTATTGAGCCTTAGCTTGTTTAGGCACTACCCTTGTAGTCCTATCGGTTCATATCCCGTGGATATCCTTGTAGCTGTGTAAGCTATGTCGGACAGGTATTGAAACCTTTTGGCGTCATAGTTTGGAGTTAACCGCTTCCGACTATGTCCTTAGTCAGCCAGCATACCGTTGGTGGTATTATTCAAGTATTACTATCTGTAGACTTGTGTCTCGGGTTCCGTTACTGCTCCCTTTTCATTCCGTTGCGCGGTTAGTGCTTCCTTTCCGCTGTTGGTTGGTTAGCTAGGTTTAGCAACTGCTGAGTACGTCGCCCCATGCTGTTGTAAGTTGCAGCCTCCTTGTGATTGGAGTGCTCATCCTACCGCTATTAAGTGCGGGTATTGTTGTTCAACCGGGATCCATCCCCGGGACTCCCAATTCTTGGAATCTACCATATGTCGGTTCTTGTTTACTGTGTGATTGCTTCACAAATGCCAGATCGGGTTTTCCCCGAGTATGAGAAGGCTTTTCTTCTCCCTGGCGTCTTTTCGAAAATCATACAAGGGGTTTGTGGAGGGCGGGTCTGGTGTTGTAGGTATCCGGTACTCACCGGTAGTTCCTAACTAGCATCTCTCTAATGCTAACACTCAGCCCTTAGCCCTAAGCTTCTAATTCCTAACTCGGTATTTCCTAAGCTCGGTATTTCCAGTCATCAGAGCGATACTTCACTCTGATACCACTTTTTGTAACACCCATACCATTAATACAATCATTACCGTCCAGTCTCCTCGCGTTTTCAGATTCACGCAGCGGATACGTACTTACATACGATGGGTGATACAATGCCGTTAACCACCCACGTGGTTAACAAGGCTACTACTACTGCTTACAGCATTGGTCTGATGGACCGGAATATCCGAGTGCTACACAATTACAATCTTCGCCACAATTACTAATTAGGTATTACCACTTCCCATTCAATACAATACTCCATGAGTTCAATACATGCTAATACACCGAGTTTACTAAGATCCTTATACAAGTAGGATACCTCCTACAATTCCATACATACTCATTAAGAGTCTAACCACTACCCATTCCTCACAACTACTTACTTCCTAAGTACAAGGGGTGTGCTAATTAGTACACCTCTACATTCTACTACTACTATCCAAATGTAGTCACCGGTCTCGTGCCTTGACCATATCCTCTTCGGGTACCTGCACACTAAAAACGTTCCCCCGAAGGGGTCAGCTTTCGCTGAGCATGATAACCGCATACCCCGCGTACTAGTGAGGGTACGCCGACCACTTGGTCGAATACATGCGATTGATTTCATTCAAGCATACATGCATACATGCTCTTATACACAATGTTACAATACATTACACAATGAATACATACATACACTTCAATGCATACTCATCAATACATTTATGGTATACTATACAAACCATCAGATACATTCTTACCTTTTCAAAATCCGCAATACACATACATATACAGTACATACGCAATACATACGCAATCCACCATACTTGTTAGCTCATGTTGGTCCACCCGGGTTAATCGGGTGGAGATTACTCTTTCACTCGTTCCACAGTACTTCGCATACATACTCATACTCATACTACTTACTTACACTTACTTACTTACTCTTACTCATGTTAAGTCGTCGGGACCTCCGGCCCGGGGACTACTCCGTCCCACCACCGGGATTTACTTGACACCAATCCGGGATGCTACCCATTTAAGGGATTTGGGCCGCGGACCAGTTTAAGAGTCAGGAATCGGATCCAACCTCTTGTGTCTCCTCATCCTCACGCGTGGCCGAAGCTATATCGGACTTTTACTCATTCCAGTTTACTCACTTAATTTAGGAGTTAGGTAGTTAGGAATTAGCAGAAGTTATTCATACAAGCCACATACACAATTACAATGCTCAATACTCATTTATACGAAATACAATACGATACTTAAGTACAATACAAGATTCGAATACAATTCATCATCATTCATATGTTTCATGAATTATACAAACTAGTGTTCAAGACAATAAATATCAAGACAACATAAGTCAAGCACAGATAAGTGCAATATAGTCCGATTCATGCATTTATCTTATTTAGGTGATCAAATAAGCACACAAATGGGGTAACCAGATTAGGATACAGGGCATGAAGAAATCATACCGTTCACCGTCGTACTTGTATCCCAACGTTCCTCCGGTGTTCACAAATCAAATTCCTATGATATACATACAATCGAATGATTAATCTAACTATCATTAACTTAATTCGATTACTCTTACGTTTCCTAACTCATACTGACTAAGTCTTTACCTTCTTTTCACTATATTTCATTTACTTACTTTTCATTTCATCCATGGTTTACTTACATATATATATACATATGTATAGGTGGGTATACACACACACACACACATATATATATATACTAGTTATAATCCTATAGTTTTTTTTTGTAAGTTATGGGTCGTCCGACCCACCGTCCGACCCAAGCCCTGGGTCGGACCATTCCAGTAGATTTTCGGTTCTGTTATCCAAGCCCCATCCGACCCACGTCCGACTCACCCTCTGGGTCGGACGAAGTCAGAATGTTTACATTTCGTTACTCAAGCCTTGTCCGACCCACGGTCCGATCCAGGCTCTGGGTCGGACGGTAGCAGATTGTGCTACAGGCCTTATTTTTCCTTCCCAATCTCACCCATTGCTTTCCCCAATCTTCCTACATACATTCTAACATGTTTTAGTACTATTTAAACATTCTAAATCACCTTAATTCATCCACCGGATCCATTACTAAATCCATCAAACAACTTACACAATTCCCTCACTTCTTTTCCAACACTTGTAACAGTTTTTGTTACACTTATGCTACAGATTTTGAAACTCAATTCCCACATCCAATACTTCTACTACCAATACCATTACTAGCATCCCAAATACATTTCCAAGCCATTACATTACCTATACCCAAGTCCAACTCACCTCTTACCAAATCTTGCACACTAATTCTTCCTAGTTCTACAATGCAATTTAATACCCCTTTGCTACAGATTTTGGTTCCTACCTCCTCCATACATAATTTCCTCCACTAATGCCATTTTCAAGGCCTACAATGCATTGCCTTCTCTTCAAGTCCAACACTCACTCCCTAGGTCATGTACATAAGTTCTCCTAGTTTCTCCAACACCATTCAACAACTCTTGCTAAGATTTTTCATTCTTTCATTCTCTTACCACAACTACTACTCATAGTTATTAAACATCTCTACTAACTCCAATACACCCTTGGTTTTCCCATTCACCAAGTCATCCATACATGTACATATTCCTACTAAAATTTCACCACAGTTCACCTACTTTTCTTACTTATCCACACATATACTTCCTCATCAAATTCATCCCTACACTAGCCAAACCATAAGGGTTCTACCAGCGCCCATACAAAAACCTTAATACACCAATACTTCCTCAGTTACAATGCCAATACATCCTTACTTCCTCAATCCACATTACTAATGCACACACAATACACTTGGCTCCAAGGCCTACAATTCACATACTAGTTCACAAATACCCAAAATTCCACAATTACATTACCAATACATTCTTTGGGTTCTTTAAACCGGTTTACCCATTCCCATTACTCTAATGCACTAAATTTAGTCTTCAAGAAAGAGCTCTTACCTTAAGCTCTTATTTCCTCTTTCCTTTTCCACCTCTTCTTCTCTCTTCCTTGTACAATTCGGTCCCATGGGGAATGGAGTTGCCAAACTCCATTCCCATCACCCAAAGCACACATAAACAAGTGTAATTAAAATACTAACCCTTAAATTAATGCTAGTTCATTGAAGTGCTTAAAGCAAGTTTCTAGGGTTTACCTTTGGGGTGTGTTAGGAGGGGTTTTAGCCCTTGGTTCAAGAAGGAGAATCTACCACCATTGCAAGGTGAAGTTGATGCTTAAAAGAGAGAGAGAAAACAAGGCATTACAATGGGCAAAAATCGGTTACCAAAGGAAGGTGAAGAAAACTTGAATCTTTTATGGAGATTTTTACCTTGTTGGAAAGAGGAGACTCCAAGCTCCATAATGGTGTGCTTTTCTCTTCAAATGGGGAAAACCCATGGAGATGAAGTTGCTCATTTTTGGATTTTGAAAAGATAGGAATGTAGAGCTTGAAGAGGGGAGTTCAAATATGTATTTTATTTTACATTTGGAGCTCTAATATGGCTTGAGCATGAGGTAGAAGAAGGGAAGCCATGGGAGGCTTGTGGAGCTTCAAGAAATCGCCCATACCAGAGGAAAGAGGAGGGAGAAATCGATGGAAGAGGGAAGAAAGAGAAAAGAGAAGAGAGAGAGGTGAGGTGAGAGAGTGTGGGGGTTGCTTTTTACTTTATTACTTTGCTTTTTGGTTCTCTTTATTTGTTAACTAGTTACATGTGTGTGTGAGGGGTTATTTAACTAGTAAAAACCGGCCCCCCTTCTGTTATACTAGTTGGAGCGTTTTTCGTCTTTTACAGAAAACACTCGTTATTTTACCCGGTTTAGGTACTATTCACTAACCGGACTCGTTTTCCGGAATTTTCTTGTTTAATTATTTTTATTGGTTATTAAGCTTCCATAAATATAATAATTACTATTTAATGATTTATAATTTTTACGGGTCTGTTTGACCACTTAAAGTCATTTCCGGGTTTTCTCGAAAAACGTGCGTTAAAGCTCTATTAGCGTTTAATACATTATTTGGATCCGTTTCTTCGGGAGTTGTTCCCATATATTATTTAGGTCTTATTAAACCTTTAGAATCCATATAATACTCTAACTGAGGTCTCATACCTCCTATGGTTATTTAACGCTTATTTAGCGTTTTCCGCTTTTTAAGCGTTTATTTATTCTTTTGGATTTATTTTTCCTTACCAGTATTAATTAGGTACCATTAGGCCCTTAAATGCATATTAGATTAATTTTAATCCCTATATTTAAGTTCGGGGTATTTCATCAAAAGTGCCTTTCTCAATGGGTGTGTCAAAGAGGAAGTGTATATGGAACAACCTCCGGGTTTTGAGACACAAGAAGGAAAATACATGGTACTCAAGCTTGACACAGCTCTTTATGGGCTCAAACAAGCTCCAAGAATATGGCACGATCGTTTGTCTTCCTATCTTTTAGAAAACCAATTAAAGAGAGGTAAAGTAGGTAAAACATTGTTTGTCTACAACAACAAAAGGACTTCTTAATTGTGCAAGTATATGTTGATGATATAATCTTTGGAACCTCTGATGAGAAATATTGCAAGAAATTTGAGGCATTAATGAAAAAGGAGTTTGAGATGAGTGTGTTATACCCAAAATTTTAACCCCCCGGAAGAGAATCTTTAGAGGCACAGGTACTAAAAGGTAGTTTGGTCAAGTAACAAGGATTCCCATTTTCATCGGCACATTCCGGAGTGCTAGGGACAGTTTAGTCATCTTCAGGGGTATTTCCGTAAATTTTCAAGGCACCTAAGCCCTATATAAGCTTTCTCTCTCCTTCGGAGACAACTTAAATCAACTCAGAATGCTTTGCAATTTTAACCCATGATAGAGGATGATATTATGAGCATAATAGATTTGGAATTTTCTTTTTTGAGTTTCTAGTAATTTTCTATTAATTTCTAATTGAATATGACTAGAAATTGAATTTAAAAATATTCCAATATCCAAAAAATTTGATTCCGCCTTGGAATAGAAACATCATTCTTTACACATGGTTAAAATTTCATGGTCAAATTCCTTTTAGAAACCCTTAAGCTAAAGTGTCGGTTAAATCTCAGTTTTTACTTGATTTTTCTATCTTTAAGAAAGCCTATATAAAGGACCTTAACCCTTGATCAATGTTCACAGAATCACGATTCGATCCTATGATCCTACGATTTTACGATCCCAATTCATAGTTATGATCCGGATCGCAGGTAGGATCAGAGCCATGTAGGATTGTCAAAGGATCACGATTCCATTGCACGATCCTACGATCCTGCGCTCTAGATCCATAGTACGATCTTACGATCCCAACTTTGTTTACGATTTATTTTTTTCATATCAATGTGAATTATATCTTAATAAAATATAAAGAAACAAAAAGTTCTCAAACTATTGTAGATAGTTTCATAATCCATAAAATATTATGACTTTCAACATTGCAACTCGATATTAATAAAACGACTTGTATACATAGATTTATTTGAGGTCACTTAGTAGATAAGGAATAAGATTGGAATATCACTTCTTGTTACTATCCATCATGAATGATTATAATGTGTACCAAGGTGTTCAAAAAATGTACAACATTTAAAGTGTAATTTAATATTGTAATAATTGAAAAATTCAAAGTTATAAAGCTCTATAGTAGAAAATGAAAAAAAACTTAAAAGAACCAATACAAATTTATAAAATATTATTGATTACTTTTATCATTTTTTTCCTTCTTGGTTTATAATGGAAACAATAAGCTGTTGGAACTCATTTTGGCTTTGTGTTCCATTGCTTACTCACTCTTTTGAATGAGGATGAATTGGAAAACCATGATTTTGTTAATAAATAACTTGTAGCTCATAATGTTTGTTGGGAGGGTGATGAAAGAAATAAAAACGCACATAAAAATTGTGCAGTCTGTGGATTTATATTTAACCTATCTTATTAGAATTCATATGGTTTGCTTATCTATAATTCAATTTTGTAAGCGCACTATCATTGTTGTGGTCTTAAGTTTTTTTTTAATTCAATAATGCTATATATTCATACTCAAATTAAACTTTATGCTTTAAATAGAAGTTATTTATAACATATGTAATTTTGAACAATATTTACTCACTTTTTGTAGGATCAAACGATCCCACGATCCGATCCTAGGGGTCACTTACGATCCTACGCTAGAATCGCGATCCTAAAAACATTGCCCTTGATCAAATCAGAAGCTCTCAAGCCCTAGAACATCATCAAGCACGGCCATCTCAACAATCATTAAGCCTCCACCAAAACATCATCAATATTTGAAGAACACCTTCTACAATCAATAGTCAGAAGCCACGTTCGAACTTGATCCAGAACTTACTTCAACAAGGCACCGGAGGAATCCCGACGTGAAGAGCTTTGTTGATCCGAAGGTTTAAACAGGTTACAATCTTATTTTTCTGAAACCCTATGACTTCATTAACCTTCTGTCAAATTTTGGGTGCAAACTAACAGTTTACAGCTCCCGAATTGATATTTGTTTCAGTTTCTGCCTTTAAACCTGTTTGCTAAGTTTCATGCTTAATTCGACTTCAAATTGAAATATTTTAATTACTAACATCTTGTACATCTTTCAGGCTACACGCCCATAAAGTTTGAGCCAATGCACCGTCGGGAACCACAAAAACCCGCCGTCCGTGGGCCATCCGTGGGTGGTCCGTGGCCACAGACACCCACGGACGGCGGCGGGATTTTGTTTTTTCAAAATTTAGGGTTTTAACAGTACATGTCCGGGCCCATGGACAGCCTATCCGTGGCCCCAGACTTTTCAAAATTGCATTTTCTATTTAATTCGACTTTTATTTTCACATAGGTTAACCACGGTCCATGCTTTCGGACTTTAGGTCCGTGGCTATGGACGGAAACAAAATTTGACCTAATTCTACCTCCAAAACCCTAGTTTAGGTAACATCAATTTTGACTTTAATTTTCTATCAAAAAATGTTAAAAAACACAAAAAATCAGAAGCTTGCGCACTTAGGTTAAAACAACCTAGGAGGGGTAATGAAAGTAACTGAACCCTGAATAAGTCGAATACTTAGCCCCTGAACCCGAACTCTACCTTTCCTAATTTACTCTAGGTAAAAATTAGGTGGCGACTCATAATAGGTTCTAGTGAGCTAACTTAGGATTTAATAATTAATGTTATATGACATAGTTATTAATCTTAGGTTAAAAGTGGACCTAGAACCAGATCAGATCCTAATCAATCTAATCAACATAGGATAGTGGTTCAAAAATCGAGGCTCACAGAATGGCGACTCTGTTGGGGACAAACTCTTAATGCTAACTTGTTTAATTTTAAGAAAGAGGGCTTAACTTGAAATTGTTTATTACGACTTTTATTACATTGTTTGTTTACTTTCATGCGCAATTTAATTTTCTGCACCTTTGCATCATATGAGAGCGAGGGCCCATGTAAACCGATTTCACCCCGGTACCAGTTCCAGGGTCCCCTGTCAGGGACTCACACCTTTTAAGGTGATGTGAATAAGTGGGGGAAAAGAGGAGGACTTCATCTAACCACATCCCCTTAATACGTGGGCTTTAGCCCCAAGCATTTCCCTGGCAGTGCCCTTACCGACCCATGTTTGGTCATTCAAAGACCGGCCCTAGACGCACACCTTTAGGTGATGTGAAAAGAGTGGAAAAGCCCAAAGAGAATAGCGTGCAAGCCCTATTCCTTTGTGATGACCTTGGCCCACGCCCCTAGCACCTCTCCGGATCGATTCATACCCATCGATCAAAATCGTCTAGTGAGGACATGTTGAACTTGTGTGAAACCTTGCTTATATGATTGGCCCACTAGCAGCCTAGAAATTGATAGGAACTTTTCCTACACTAGCTTAGCCCAACCCGAATTTACGGCTTTATTGTTTGTGGCCCAAAGGCCCTATGATTCATTTGGGCTTCGGCCCAAAAGTTTAGATTTAGGTGATTCCTTTTTCAGCCCAATTTAAATTATCAATTTAGTTCTAGGCCCATGAAAAACAAATCCACTTAAAGTAACCCATAATACATGGAAATCAATCAGACCTTTCAATTTTGGCCCAAGGCCCATTCTAGTCTTGGTAAACTTTTCATTCGGGCTTCGACCTAAAATACTAGATGTAGGTAACATCTTTTAGGCCCAGCCAGAACCATTTGCTCAGGTTTTGGCCCATTTGAATTCAAGGTAGTTTGCGTAACTCATTCATCCTAGTTTCTGGTCTCTAAGCCCTACAAGAACTTCAAACGAATCTTGTATTTCAAAGTTTCTCTCTCGGTCTTGTGGCCCATTCACAGTCCATACAGCTTCCTTTAGCCCGTATGCTTCACTTACAGATTAAGGGTATTCAGGCCCACACATCCGTTCCGGTCTAGGAATCACTCTGGCCCATGCACTTCATTCTCAAATGGGAAATGATTAAGGCTTAAATGTCTCATACAAAACCCATAGGTCTTCCCAGTTCATACCTTTCACCCGGAGCCTACTCGGAGTCCAAGAAGAGGAAAATCATGGTCATCTCAATAGTGTCCTGACGATCAAGAGTTCAAGTCTTCAATACGTTGGATTGGAAGTTCATCATCTTTAGAAATTGCTATTTTAACAGTTTTCTTAATCGAGTAGTATTCTTTTCTCAGTCGCTCTTCCAACTTTTATGGTAGCTAGTTTTCTTTTGTCATTTTAGGTAGTTTCCTTGAGATTACAATTCTTGAACTCATCTTTTCATTCATAAGAGCATCGCTCCATTTTCATAATTTTTGTGCACTCATTCAACAAAACAAAAATAAAAAAAGAGACAAGGTCATTTCATGAAACGTTCCGGCAAGCATTACAAAGCGGAACCATTTCTTCTCATCGCTTCACCCACACCCACCACAGCTCCTCATATGAAATCATCCAACTACAAGCACTCACCATACACCTCGTGCACAGAGACTCGCATCATTCCATATACATTCACCACCTCTATCACATGTATCACACATGTCTTGCCACTCCACTTTCCCATAATTTCACCCAAAGCATAAACCCGAAAACTCTAAAAAAATGCCATCCATTCACAATCACCCATCACCTCCTCACACATAATCACCTCTCCATAGAAAAATTCACCATCACGAGAAAAAGGGCATTCAAAAGGTTTGTTAAATAAACCCCAAAACAATACTGGGGGCAATCTGAGTTAAGGATCAATAACGTTTATTTCTTTTGTTTGAAGCACGTGAACAAGTCGTTGAGTGAACATTTCACGAGAGTGCCTTAAGCGGTAAAACCAAGAGTGAAAGAGTGTGCCATTCTTACACGACTCCAGAGAAGTCACATTCAAAGGTGAGGTAAATGGCATAACTCCAACCGTAGGAGACACTTTGTAAATTTACGTTTAAACTTGTGAAAAGTAATAAAGAACGGATACACAACTGCTAGGGATGACGAAGCACCTAGGTACAGCATCACACAGCCAAAAGCTTGTGAACCTTGACATTACACCCTAGGCACCCCCGCTGAGCTTTTCACATATCTCCTCTTTTGCAACATTAAAAACTCCACAAAACAAGCTAGCCAATAATGAATAACTGACCCAGTGACCAAAGGAAGCAAGGAGCCCGACTCCCGGACAACAAATTCATAAGTCCAAAGAAGCAACGCCGCTACCACGACGATGAAATGATCCGCAAATGGTCCCAAAGTGACACAAGATCCAAAGAGCTCACATCAAAAAAAGCTCTTGAAGTTCAAAAACGAGAACCACAAGAACCTCGAAAAAGGAATAGGATGCAAGGCAAATCCGAAAAGCCTAAAAGAAATCCCAATCTAAAACCAAAAGAAGAAGGAGATGATGACTTCAAAGTTCCAAACCCAACATCCAAAAGCAAGATCAACGCGAAGTGGCCAAACGACTTCAAAGACAAAGGAGGCAAGTCCAAGAGAAGGTGCAAGTTGCGATTTTGGTCACCCTTATAGCTCCACATATCCCAAACATCCCTCCATGGTCCCATTGTCATTCATCACACCCCATGGCCACATTATAAGCTTTAAAGACTTCCGACCTAGTAGTTGTGTATCCAATCACATGAAAGTAACAGGTTGAACACGTAAATCTTACAAATGTCAAATTCAACGGTTGAGATGTTTTGATCAAGAGGAGAGCATGAGTGCAAGCACTAAACACTTCGAGTGTAGGATAGAAAGCACCACATCAAGATAAGCCATGACCTTGTCAGAGCGAGACTTGTTTTGCACAATTAATCAAGGAATATACTTGGGGTAGTCAATCGTCCCGATCGATTGCCATAAATCTTGAAACTCAGATTGCCTTAAGGAAAGATACAGGGGGAAATTGTTGGTTCCAACAATTACAAGAACAATGCCAATTGAAACTTAATAGCTCAAATACTACCATTACAAAATACACCTCCTCAGGCACGCATAAGCCCTACCACCACAAAAACACTTCAGGCACCATGAGCCCTATCATACACTCTTATCTCCTCAGGCACCCATAAGCCCTGTCACCATAAAAACACCTCAGGCACCCATGAGGCCTACCATACACCTTTACCTTCTCAGGCGCACATAAGCCCTACCTACCTCACATAGAATCATCTTTAGGCACACATAAGCCCTACCTTGCATTTTCTACCTTACATAGAATCATCCTTATGAACATATAAGCCCTATCTAGCATTCCTATTTAGGAACACATAAGCCCTACCTAGCATTCCCATTTAGACACACATAAGCCCTACCTAGCATCCCCATTCAGGCACCCATAAGCCCTCCTAGCATTCCCATTTAGGCACACATAAGCCCTACCTAGCATTCCCATTTAGGCACATATAAGCCCTAACTAGCATTCCCATTTAGGCACACATAAGCCTTACCAAGCATTCCCATTTAGGTACACATAAGCATTCCCATTTAGGCACGTATAAGCCCTACCTAGCATTCTCATTTAGGCACACATAAGACCTGTCTTACATCCTTGCATAGAATCACTCTTAGGCACACATAAGCCCTACCTTGCATACTGTATCATCAAACATTCCATACCATTTGCATAATTCAGGCTCGCATAACCCCTGGCTATAGAAGTTAACAAGGTGATGACAATAAATCCTCCTTATTTATGTCATCTTATTTCAGGATTAACGAATGGTGGGTGAAGGCAATAAGTCCCTAGGGTTTATACCAGGAGTTATCCCTGCACACCGGTTTGGGGGGCAATGAGAATAAGTCCATATAGAGTCTAACCAAGAGCATTGGCATGGGTTTGGGTCCCCAAATGCACCGAGCATCATTTGCATACCATCCTCATTTGCGTGTCATATGCATTTTATTTTCAGTAGCATGTCATGCATACAATTCTCATATCTGCATTGCCAGGTTTTCAAGACCTTCAATACTCAGTTCATCACACCTAATTTTCCAGGTAGCTAGCGCCTCATAATAGCACATCACAATTATTAGACTTTCAGCAGAAATCAAATTCATTCTTCACTACCGGTCAAAATGTTAGGGCATTACTCAGGCATCGACCAGTCTTTTCATTCTCTTTACGAAGACATGTTGACAGGGGGAAATCTGTTATACCTAAAATTTTATCCCCCGGAAGAGAATCTCTAGAGGCACATGTACTAAAAGGTAGTTTGGTCAAGTAGCAAGGATTCCTAGTTTGATCGGCACATTCCAAAAGTGCAAGAGATAGTTTAGTCATCTTCAAGGGCATTTCTGTAATTTTTCAAGGCCCCTAAGCCCTCTATAAGCTTTCTATCTCCTTCAGAGATGGATTAAATCAACTCTAAATGCTTTGAAATTTTAACCCCTGATAGGGGATGATATTCTGAGCATAATGGCTTTAGAATTTTGATTTTTTGAGTTTTCACTCATTTTTTAGTAATTCCTGATTGAATCTGACGAGAAATTGAATTTAAAATATTCCATTATCCAAAAAATTCAATTCCACCTTGGAAAAATTAGAAACATCATCCTTTTCACATGGTTAAAATTTCTTGGTCAAATTCCTTTTGGAAACCCTAGAGCTAAAGTGTCAGTAAAATCTCAATTTTTACTAGATTTTTCTATCTTTAAGAAAGCCTATATAAGGGACCTTAACCCTTGATCAAATCAGAAGCTCTCAAACCCTAGAAAATCAGCCAGCACGGCCATATTTAGTCTCTCTCGTTTTTGCACTCCCAAGCCCCGAAATCATACCAAAATCCTTCCAAAATCAACACCAAAACATGTTTTTCAACTTCCATTACATCAACAATCATCAAACCTCCACCAAAACACCATTAAACGTGAAGAACACCATCTACAATCAATAGGCAGAAGCTAGGTTCGAACTTGATCCAGAACCGACTTCAACGGGGCACCGGAGGAATCTCGACGTGAAGAGCTTTGTTGATCCGGAGGTTTAAACTGGTTAAAATCTTATTTTTTTGAAACCATATGACTTCATTAACCTTCTGTCAAATTTTGTGTGTAAACTAACCTTTTAGTGCTCCCGAATTGATATTTGTTTCAGTTTCTGCCTTTTAACTTGTTTGCTAAGTTTCGTGCTTAATTCTACTTCAAATTGAAATATTTTAATTACTAACATCATGTACATCTTTCAGGCTACACGTCCATAAATTTTGAGCCAAAACACCATTGGCGACCACGAAAAACCCGCCATCTGTGGGTGGTCTGTGACCACGGACGGGTTGTCCATGGCCATGGACACCCACAAACGGCGGCAGGATTTTATTTTTTCAAATTTTAGGGTTTTAACAGTACATGTCCTGGCCCACGGATAACCTGTCCGTGGCCCTGGACATTTATAAATTGTGTTTTCTGTTTAATTTAACTTTTATATTCAAATAGGTTAACCAGGGTCCGTGTGTTTGGACTTTAGGTCCGTGGCTACGGACAAAAATAAAATTTGACCTAATTCTGCCTCCGAAACCCTAGTTTAGGTAACATCAGTTTTCACTTTAATTTTCTGTCAAAAAATGTTAAAAAACATAAAAAATCATAAGCTTACGACCTAAGAGGGGTAATGAAAGTAATTGAACCCTAAATAAGTCGAATACCATGCCCCCGAACATGAACTATACCTTTCATAATTTACCCTAGGTTAAAATTAGGTTGTGAGTCATAATAAGTTCCAGTTAGCTAACTAATGATTTAATAATTAGTGTTATATGACATATTTATTCATCTTAGTTTAAAAGTGGACCTAGAACCCTATCAAATCCTGATCAATCTAATCAATATAGGATAGTGGTTTGAAAATCGAGGCTCGTAGAGTGATCTAGGGTGATTGAAGTTCTTCTTAGGACTTTAAGTCAAGCAAGACAACATGGGACTATCATATCCCAAGAAAAGTATGTAAAGGATTTGCTGAAGAGATTTGGAATTGAGGTATGTAAACCTTTTGACACACCTATGGCAATTGGCACAAAATAGGCATCACGACTAGTGACCGACCGGTCGACCAGCAATCGTATAGGGATATGATTGGTTCTCTAATATATTTATCTGCTAGTAGACCTGACATTGTGTATAACTGTAACACCCCGTCCTAAGCCAATCGTGGTTATCGCAAAACTTAACAACTTATCATAACGATCGCAGCGGAATAAACTAGCACCAGGACCTTGCCACGGTCTGATCAAAAGAAAATACCGAACTTTACTAATTACAACACTTAACCAAAATATACATACCATCCAAAATGCCCACCAACCGAGTTTCGAGTATCTCAAGTGACAACATAAACTTCCATCAGTTTAAATATAAACAGACGGGCGCACATGCGCAACCCGTGCTCAAAAATAAAAACCCATCCTAAGTCTAACCGCTCCTACTCTCATGGTGTGACTTCATGGGCCGCTTACCTGCAAGTGTAAAAACAGCCCCCAAAGGGGGTCAGCACGAATGCTTGTACGACCCTCTCGTGGCCCCCAAGCTAACGGGGCTATGACGACTAATTGTCGATAGCATGGAAGTTGATTAGAATCACAATCATAATATGAAATGAATTAAATCAACAACCACAAATGAACATACATAGTTCACACACAAATGAACGACTCAAGTGTTCCCTTCACAGGTGGGTTAGTAATAACCTCCTCCAGATCTGATTCCACTTATCCTCAGTTCTCCTTAACTTACCTCAGTCTTATCCTTATCTTAATCTTAGTATACAAACCGTTCCTAGAATGGAAATGGTTGTATCTTATCTTAAACTTAGGATTTAGGTGATCCTACCGCACCATCTTAATGCCACCTACCTTGGACGGGAGTCTAGTGTAGCTGAGCCGGCAACCGACCGTAGGCAACAAGTCCGAAGACAAGTTCTTAAGCGGAGGACGGATCTGATTCAGACACGACCCCCCTTTTCCTTAGCATGCATGACCGGAGTCAGTCCCGGGTTCCTCACTCCCCCCTTAAGTTCCAGTTAGGAAATTCTTACAAAACATGTGTAGTTAACCTTAAGGGTATTAACCAACAGATACCATATTTAACTCCTCTTCCTAACTAAGTAAGTATAAACTTTGGTTAGGTAGTAAGAAAACTCAAGTCTCATGGGTTAGTGTAAAGAAAATATTCACAATGAGAACAAGTATAACCAGTTGCATGCTTTATCTTGTCTTAGTCATAGCAAAAAACAAATAGCACACAAGCCGAGGGACACCTCGTTAGCAAGCAGGTCACAAGAAAGACTGTACCGTTCACCGTCGGTGGTTGTTTGTTTAATCTTCTTCCGGGTCCCAATTCACAAATCCTAGAACATTCAATCAGTTTTAGGTCATTAGTTACTTAACCTATCCCAACGAACTTAACTTACCCTACTACTAATGTTTACCCACTAATAGTCACTAAGTCCTTACAGCTTTAACTTAAGCTTCTTAGTGAATTTTTCCTCTTTATCTCCTATACTTATTCACCCATTTAATTACCAGTAATACCCACCAAACATGTCCTTAATCACCTTATAACATCAACACTTATCAATCCCCATCATTACCTAACATTTCCAAGATTATACACCATTTTTAGAGTGGTCCGGGACTTGGTCCTTACCTTAAGTCCCGGACCAACACTTGGTTAAACTCTCGGCTGATTTTATGTTGTGGTCCGGGACTTTGTATGGGACCTAAGTCCCGGACCATTTCATGCTAAAACTCTCGGGGGTAAATTAGGGGGTGGTCCGGGACTTTATACAAGACTTAAGTCCCGGACCAGGGTGCTGGATGATCTCTCGGCTCTTTTTTAGGCATGGTCCGGGACTTTACCCTGGACCTAGGTCCCGGACCAGCTGCAGGTTTTAGCCATTTGCATTTTTCTAAGTGTGATTGCACTTGTTCTCTTCATCCATGCTTTACCCAAAGTCCATATAAGATCTTAGAAATATTCTAACCCCAAAATAACATCTTAAAGTTGCCTAATTCCTCATCTAAACTTGTCACCCAATTTCTCACATAATCTCTAAACACTTGTTCTATTTTCCTTAAGTTGTCTAAGTGGTATATCATACCTACAACTCAAACTAACCAAAATGCTATCTCACAAACATTATCACCACTTCCAAGCATTATTTCTCCACAGCACCTACCTTACACAAAATCCTACTATTTCTCTCAAGCTTAAACTTAGATCCTCACAAGGCTTTATTCCTCCTTTGTTTACTAAACTTGCACAAGACTTATTCACACTTCCTCCATATCCCTTGAGCATCACACTTACTTATTTGAACTTTGATTCCTTCAAGACAACTCCTAAATCCTTAAAACACCCAAGAACACTCTAGTTAACTTTCTTTCACAAATTTAAGCCCTAAGAATTCCTAGTTCCTTCTAGGTCATCAACTTCATTAATACACCTTAAACTCCTTGTTTTCTCACTAAATTTTGACATGACTTCTTTAGTATATTACTGCATCCAAACACTTGGTTTTTACCATTCAACAATCTTTAACACCCAAAATTCTTTCCACACATTCTTAACACCTAATTTACATCAAAACTACACCAAATCATCATATAGTGCAATAACTTAAAATGCTTGGCACTTAGGCCCTTAAATGACAATAAGCTAACCACTGAATTTCCACATATATTAGCCTTTGACCTACAAATACACACAACAAGGCTCCCATTGAAATATAAATGCTCTTGTAATTCACCTTTGAATCATCTAACTATCTCATTTCCCATTTGCTCTTTAATCACAAGTTCTCAAATATAGTTATTGTTTCTCCTAGGTCATATATAGCCCTTTTCTAATTTAAAATCTAAGCTAAACTTATCACTTATCTCAATCCCATCCCTTAATGCATTAAAACACCTTAAGGTAGACATTTACCTTTCTCTTTTACAAGCTCCCCAAACTTTCCTCCTTATCCTTTTTCCTTGACAATCTCGGTCACCAACCAAACTCTTCTTTCCAATGTTTTAACCAATATCCAATGACTCTAATGAGTGCTAGATAATACATTAACCTTAAGGAACAAACCCTAGGTTAAAAATGTGCTTTAAGGTATTAAATTGATGGTTTTACCTTGGAGTCTTAGAATAGGCTTGGATATGAAGCAAGAAGGACCTCCTCTAGTCCTTGGAGAATTGAAAACAAGCTATAAAAAGGCATAAAAATGGAGTCCCATGAGTACAAATTTTCGGACAAGGGAAGAAATTGTAGAAACCTAGATATTCTTACATATTCTTTACCTTAAGAGAATGGAAAAGCCAATGAACTCCTCAAACTTATATTTCCTCCTCTAATGGTGGTTTGGCTTGGCACCAAAATGAAGCTCTTGAAGTTTTGAAAAGATAGGAAGAGAGAGAGCTTGAGCAAACTAAGAAGAATATGTATTTTGTTTTGATTTTGGAGCTAAAATGAGTGAGATATGGTCAAAGCAAGATGGAGCTAGCATGGGGGCTGCTCTTTCGTGAATGGAGAATGAAGAGAGCAAGAGAAACCGGTGGAGAAGATGAAGAATGAAGAAAGGAGGAGAGAGGTAAGTAAATAAGGGATATTTATGTTAAAAGCAAATAGTGAATTTACTTACTTTTGCTTTCTTCTTTACGTAACTAGATAAGTGTGGTGAGTCACACTTAAAAACTGGCCCCCTTAGTCAAATGAGGTATATTATGGTCTTTGTTGACCATTTAGTTGACTTACTTTGATTAATGCCTTAAACTAGCACTATTTGGTTACTATTCAATAAACAAGGCACATAATTGTGAAAATTTTGATTTCCCATTGATTTAGACTTCCTAATGCGATACTAATTAGTACACAAGTTAATTAAGGAGTAATCATAGGCATTTAGCCACTTAAAACCCCTTTCTAAGACAATTTTTCAAAAATGTGCTTTAAGAGTCCTTAAAGCACAATTTGTGTTTTAACTTGTTTTTAAGCTTGGTTTTCTTTGGTAATTGATTTAAAATGACCATTAGGATATAAATAAGGTCTTATCATGATATTTGGGTGCTCACCCAAGTCTCTCCAACCTTAGAGCATGTTTTTGCTTAACTGCTCTTTTGGTGTTTCCTTATGTTTTATTTGATTTAAATTGTTTCCTAATGTTTCTAAGCCATTATTTAGCCTCCTTATATCTTAGTTTATCACTTAAACACATATCTAAGTTTGGGGTATTTCAATAACATTTGCTTATGTGCTAGGTTTCAAGTAAATCCAAGAGAAAGTCACCTCACAGTTGTGAAAAGGATCCTACGCTATCTCAAGGGGACCATGAACCTTGGTCTCTTCTATCCTATGTTTATTAACTATAACATTTTTGGATTTTCATATGCATATTATGGAGGATTTATCACCGATAGAAAGAGCACATCAGGAACAAAATTCTTTGTTGGATCATGTTTGATCTCATGGGGATCAAAGAAACAACAAAGTGTTGCAATCTCAACTGCTGAACCTGAATACATAGCTGCTGCAAGCTGCTGTGCTCAACTATTGTGGCTCAAACAACAAATTGGTGATTATGGCGTCAAAACAGGTACATTGACAATTATGTGTGATAATACAAGTGCCATCTCTATTTCCAAAAATCCTGTGCATCATTCTCAGACTAAGCACATTGACATTATACGTCATTTTCTTTGTTGTGAAAAGGAATTAGTTGGCTTAAAGTATATTTCTACTGAAGACCAACTTGCTGACATTTTTACTAAGCCTCTAAATAGAGAAAAATTCAACAAGATTGTTCATGATCTTAGAATGATATTCATTAATCACGAATAGGCTGTCTTTGATTCCCATGTTCGGTCACCGACACGTGAGCAACACCTTTAACATGGTTGTTCAGTAGTCAACGTACAGTTAAATGCATGAAAAATATGGCAAACCACTACTTGAAGCATATATGTCAGCATTTCCACAAAAGTAAGGATATATTAGAGAGAGTGCAACGGATAGAAAAGGGAAAACGCAACGGATCGTTACAAACCGTCACAACCGCTACTCGTTATGGATAGTACCGTTTAGGATATGTCAACGAGAGGATGAGGAGCGGACCCTGACCATTACTCGATAACTATAAAAGGGCGATGAGAGTCTTGCTCTCATCACACTATTTGCCCTCATTTCTAAACTCTCCAAGCATTCAAAAAATTTATCTTCTTCCTTACAAACACTCTAGAGAGCTCTTGTGTGAAAAATCCCTTGCCTCACAGCCACTCGAAGAACTCTCGATCAAAAAGTCATCAAATTCCAGTAATCTCTTCGATCAAAAATGACACCGAAATCTGCTCTTGGCTCAAAGACTATGGTTGTTCTCAAGAAAGCTTCATCAAAACAAGTGGCCAACATGCGGCTGACAGAATCTCTTAGAGCATTGCCACCCCCTCTCCTGTCTAATGAAGAAGAGGATCAACTTGTGCATAGGGTCACGAATGAAAAAGACCTACTCCAAGAAGAGGTAACCTATATAAGCTCTTACTTACCCAAGCTCTACCACGTCATTCGATCTGAAATCCTCAAACCAAAAATTCTTACTAGTACAACCCCTACCAAAGAACCAGAAATGTCTTCTCCTGCTCCTTCACCGAAAACTGCCACAAAACACTCAAAAGCCAAAAATCCCAAAAGATCAAGATCTTTCTACTGCTACAACGATTCCCACTCCACACCAGAAGGAGCAACATGCAAGTTGCACTTCACCAACGATGAGGAAGCCACTCCCTCAGCTGTCGTCGAAGCTGTCGTCCAACATATAGAGGGAGAGGAAGTACAAAGTGACAAAAAGTCATAGAAGGGAGCTGCAGCAGAAAAAGGGGGTCACGAAGAAGGTGTGAATGCCCAAGACCCAGAGGAGGAAGTGCAACTAGTGGAAGACCGGTCACCGACACCTCCAAGATTACGTCAGGAAGGAGAAAGAGACACCGAGTTGCAATCACCAGCCATATACAAGCTCTACAGGCGTGAGCAACTAAAGAAGGCAAAAAGAAAAGAAAAGATGGCTCCATCATCTCACGCTCTAGAGCTGGATGAGCCCTCCCAAGCCTAAAAGGTAGTTTCGAAGCCTTAGCCTCCACAGTCCTTGAAGCATCTCAAGAAGCTCAAGGAGTTAGAGCCAGCAATGATCAAAGTAGAAACCGTCAACGACAAGTACTGTCCCGTCTTACCCAAGACGTTGGACATGAAGTGGATGAAGAGAATGGGATTTGGAAAGATCCTGGAGCTACTGGAGTACCATGGATGCATTGAATTCTTTCAGGAGCCCATCGACGTCTACACCAAGCTGCTCAAGGAGCACACGTGACATCTTGGACGGCTCTAGAGCGATGATGACGATGAATATCTCATCTTCAAGGTCCACGGAGTCTCCATCAGCACCACCAAGTCTTGGATCTGCAAGATGTTCGGTTTGGAACCCGAAGGATTGGTGGTTCCAAAATAAAGCACTTGAAATGATTTGGGACACCAAGGAGGAAAAATGGTCCAGCTACTCAACAAAGGAGCCATAATGAAGAACTTCAATGCGGTAGAGATGACCATCCTTGACAGGGTTCTCTTCAGTCTACTCACCCACAATATCACCCCAAGGAATTAACGCACTCACATCGTCAACGCATGAGATACGAGATTACTCTACGCCCTCAAGACCAAGGGGAAAATCGACCTCCCTGTAATGATTCTTCTCACAATTGAGGAGATTCACTATGTAAATCAAGGTCTGGTGCATGGGGGAGTAGTGACCAAGGCGCTACAAGAAAACAGAATGGACACCGACAGGTACCACGAATGCGCGCGCACCGCTCAAGACAGCATCTGCTCTGAGATGTTGTCCGAAATGGGGATCAAGACTAAGGGAGACAAGCTAGTGATTACTCAGAAGGCCACCAAGAGCGAGGACTCAAGGTCAGAGCCTCGACCAATTGCAAGAGCATCGACACTCAAAAGGAAGTGAAGTCTTTCTCCGGTCCATGATAGGTCAGGGACTAGTGTGAATACTTCAGCTATGGATGTTCTAAAGACTGTGAGAGTTACTCTCACTGCTGTGCAGGCCGTCTGTAGAGAACCAAGTGTTTGTCACATGGTTCAAGGAGTTATAGACTTCATAGACTCCCACTTCTAGCTTTAGTGTTCTTTGTCTCTTAGAGACATGAGTGATGATCGTGAGAAAAATTAGTTTTAAGTTAGAATTTTTTCCTTTTCATTAATGTTTTGCTGTCATTGACTATCTGTTTCTAAGTCAATCTTTTGATATGAATGAAAATTCAATTGTTACTTTGTCGACTTGAATGATCAACCTTGTTTACGAAATAATTTATTGCATTGGTTGTTTCTTCCTTGATTAAAAATTGCAAGTGATCAGAGATATTTAGCTCCATTCATTCCACTAATCCTATCTCCAAACTTGACACCTAAAAAGCCTACAAACATAGCCTAGAAGATGTAGCACCTCATTTATTACCACTCACCAAGTAGTCGTTGAGCATATCTTCAAGTGTCTATAAATACTTCCTCAGTTCACTTGTCACTCACGATCATTACTTCGCATCTTACAGAATGGCACAAACTCTACAAAGCTCCTATAGCTCAAATGAGAAAACAATTAGTCCACCATTCGTAAGTTCATGTTTACAAAACATCTAAAGAAATATGTTGCCCAAAGCTATGTCCAACCAAACTCCAACTCATTAACAGCTTGGTCTAGAACCTCAAGTGGTACTCCATCTCAGTATTGAACTCCTCACTGTGTGGAGTTCACAGTAGATTATGAGGAATCAGATCTCTCTACCTCAGTTGAATCACCTTTGTTCAAAGCCTTTTCAAAGAATGGACCTTATGGCCTAGATGTCACCGAATGGGATACCCAAACACGTCACTCGATCTATCTTATCTCGATAATAGTTGTAGTTTATAATCTATAGAATTTCATGGCCTTTTCAATAAGTTATGTCATGTAGTTGCTCCCTATTTTTGTTGTATGGCAAAGGGGGAAAGAAAGATATGTATTGTGACCTATGACTATTTTCCTTGTGTTATATAACAATCTTAATGCAAAACTCTCTACCATGGCTATAGTTTAAAAGCTGTCATATCTTGTTGTTCAGATTAGTCTTTCAACCTTTAACAAACTGTGAGCCTTGATTTTAAACCCTATCCTATGTGGATTAACTTGATTGGGATCTAATCGGGTTTTAGGTCCACTTATAGCCTAGATTAATAACTATGTCATATAACAATAATTATTAAAACCTAAGCTAGCTCACTGAACCTATTATGAGTCGCCACCTAATTTTAACCTAGATT
The DNA here is from genome assembly GCA_023374045.1 of Limonium bicolor. Lineage (NCBI taxonomy): Eukaryota > Viridiplantae > Streptophyta > Magnoliopsida > Caryophyllales > Plumbaginaceae > Limonium > Limonium bicolor. The sequence goes on from CM041781.1 coordinate 55,972,644, forward strand.
TAAATTAGGAAAGGAGAGTTCGGGTTCGGGGGCTTGATATTCGACTTAATTAGGGTTCAAATTACTTTCATTCCCTTCCTAGGTCGTTTTTCCTCTACTTGGTTCAATTTACGGCTTTCTACAAAGTTGTTTTTTAACCTAGGTGCGCGCTTCTGTTTTTTATTTTTTTTAACGTTTTTGACAGAAAATTAAAGTGGAAATTAAAATTACCTAAACTAGGGTTTCGGAGGCAAATTAGGTCAAATTTTGTTTCCATCCGTAGCCACGGACCTAATGTCCGAACCACGGACCCCTGTTAACCTATATGAAAAATAAAAGTCGAATTAAACGAAAACAAAAAAAGTGTAAAGTCTGGGGCCACGGACAGCTGTCCGTGGGCCCGGACATTATTAAAACCTAAATTTTTAAAATTAAAAATCCCGCGCCGTCCTTGTGCGTCCGAGCTTCGGACAGGGAGTCCGGGACCCCGGACATGACGTCCGTGTGTGCGGACCGCCCTCGGACGCGACGTTGAGGCTGTTTCCGAAGGTGTTTTTGGTTCAAATTTTATGGGCGTGTAGCCTAAAAGATGTACAAGACGTTAGTGATTGAAAGAATTCAATTTGAAGTCAAAATTAATACGAAACTTCAGTACAAGTTATTAGACAGAAAAACAAACAAACCTTAATTCAGAACAATAAAAGTCATTCGATTAGAAATTTCACACAAAGTGTATTCTGATCAGAGGGGTTAAGGAAGTCAAATTCCAACCTGTTTTGACTTCGGGATTTGATTGTTCCTTCACGTCGGGAATCTTCGAGAGCTTCGTGATGGCCAATCCGGTTCGACTTTTGACCCAAGCTTCTGGCTCCTTCTTCTTGTATTGTTAGCACGGTTTGCTTCTGTATTTTTGTGTTTTGGTGCTAGGCATCTCATGGAGAAGAAGAATGTGTTTTTTGTGATTTCGGGATGATTTCGGTATATATTCGAGCTCGGGTTGCAAAAACGTTGTAGTGGGTTGACGGCTGAGTTCTCTGACTTTGGGGATGATCTCCTCTGCCCTAGTTCGTCTTGGGGGGTCCTTTTATAGAAGAGCATGGTCAAATTTGATAGAGCAAGATCTTTATCTAAAAGACTGATTTTGTGCTCTAAGAATCTGATTTTTTAGAATGTGTTGCAAGCCGATAAAAATTATGAAAATTTAACTGAAGGTAAATAATGATTTTTAGGAATTTTGAGAAGTTGGAATCGGATTATTTTGATAAATCGATTAGATAAAAATCGCACATATGGAATCTCCCATAATCATAACTAATTATTGGAAAGTCGAATAACGAAATTCCCGGCATTAGTCTCTAAAATCATCCTCTATCTTGTGTTAAAATTTCATGACATTTTGTTTCATTTCGGTATTTTCCAGAGAGAGAGAAAATTGCAAAAATGATTGAATTTCTCTTTAATTTTGGGATAAGGTTCCCAATAAATATTTCAGGTTTATGACTGTATGTAGTCATGGTAACCATGTGACACTTTTATTTTAATTTGGGAACCTTTTAATTTCTATTTTGAGGCTATTTCATGTGTTAATTATTAAAGAAAATAGCTTTATAATATGAATTAAAAGCTAAATTTCCAGAATAAATATTATCAGAGAATCATGAAATACCTTTCATAATGATGACCCTGATGTTTGGAAGTGTTTGGAGATAATGAACAAGTCATATGAAAATAGAAAATCCCGGAATGTCCTTGGAAAATCCTACATTGGTGCATTTTACCATTTCCCTTTGTAACACGTATGCCTTAGAGACTACTCCGGGGGGTTGAAATTTTGGGTATAACAATTGCCCCCCGTCAACTAGGCTTTGTAATGAAGATGAAAAGACTAGTTGATGCCTGAGTGATACCCCAAAATTTTAGATCTTAAAAGGCCCTAAATGCAGATTGCGTCGAGCTATTCTAAGGCGCTGACTACCTATGAGTGAGAATGAGAAGATGTCAAGCGATTCTAAGGCGTTGACTACCTATAAGATGAAGTAATGTCAAGCGATTCTAAGGCGTTGACTACCTAAACGATGAAAATGATGTCAAGCTATTCTAAGGCGCTGACTACCTATAATGAGTGAAACGTGCTTAATGTGATGATGAATTGTATGACCTAGGTGCATCTAGGGACCGGAACCTATTCCGAAGTGTGTGTAAAAGGTTAAGGACAGAGAGTGCCAAACGTGGCAGGTGCTAAGGAAGTGGGTAAGACTTATGACAAGCTTGAGGGTGAGTTCTTCAACTCAGGTGAGAATTTGTATCTGTAAAGAATCTACATCTTCGTGGTGAGAATCTGTATCTGAATCTACGGGTGAGAATCTGTATCTCTGAAGAGTTTGTATCTATGGATGAGAATCTGTATCTCTAAAGAATCTGTATCTTCGTGGTGAGAATCTGTATCTCTGAAGAATCTGTATCTTCAAGTTGAGAATCTGTATCTCTGAAGAATCTGTATCTCCAGGGCGAGAATCTGTATCTCTGAAGAATCTGTATCTTCAAGTTGAGAATCTGTATCTCTGAAGAATCTGTATCTTCAAGTTGAGAATCTGTATCTCTGAAGAATCTGTATCTTCGGGATGAGAATCTGTATCTCTGAAGAATCTGTATCTCCAGGGCGAGAATCTGTACTCTGAAGAATCTGTATCTCCGGGGCGAGAATCTGTATCTCTTAGTCTATGATGAGGAGTTTCATGCAGACGGATGCAAGGCAAACTTTATGCAAATGATCATGATGAAAGTTGATTATGAAAGTGCCAAACATGGCTATGATGATGTGCATATCAAATTACAATCAAAGTGTATGTAGGAATGCTGATATGCTAGCGTTGCTAATGATGCTAATGATATTGATGATGTTGATGATGCTGATGATATTGATGATGTTGATGACGCTCGGATGCTTCTGGGGACCGAAACCCATGCCGATGCTCCTGGCTGGACCCAATGTGGACTTATTGCCATCGCCCCCCAAGCCGGTGTGCAGGGATAACTCCTAGATTACCAAGGGGACTTATTGCCACTGCCCACTAGTTGTTTCTCCCAAGAAGTTGACATAAAGATGGGGACTTATTGCCTCTGCCCCGCCAACTTAGATCACGCTCTGTCTCGTACTTGTCTCGCACTGAAGATGATACTAGGTCTCGAACTGGATGATGACGCTCGGTCTCGCACTGAGTGATGGGTCTCGCACTGATGAAGATGATGGGTCTCGCACTAACGAATATGATGGTCTCGCACTGATGAAGATGCATGGTCTCGCACTGAAGAAAATGATGGGCCTCGCACTGATGAAGATGGTGGTCTCGCACTGATGAAGATGGTGGTCTCGCACTGAAGTCTCGTACTGGATGATGAAAAAGCTGGATTTCGTATTGATTCTGGTCTCGCACTGACAAACGCGTTAGGAAGATAACGGTCTCGTGCAAGTGATAAAAACTGATCACTGGAGTGCCAAACATGGCAATGATGATAGATGTATGCAATCAAAATATATGAAAGATACTCGTTCAAAACAAGGATTGTTGGAAAAGGTGCCAAACATGGCAATGTTGAGGTGTTATGTAAAATGCAACTAGAGTGTTTGTTGGAAGCTTGCCCAAAACAAGGAACTGTTGAAAAATGTGCCAAACATGGCAATGTTTGAGAAAGACTCTGCTGAAAAAGGAAAATGAAATGATCATTCCCGGACTAAGAATTTCATATCTGCAATCTGTTTCTTGAAAAGAACATGTCATTGTTGGAAGTGTGTGGTGTTTGTTGTGGTGTGAAGGCTTTTTCTGGTGTTCAGGATTTGTGATAGACCTGGGATTAGGTTGTGATTTTGGGTGGTGGTCAGGGTTATGACGGGCTGATGTTTTTGGGAGGTAAGGCCAATGACAGGCTTGAGGTGGAATGGTGGTGGTGATGTTTTGGGTTTTAATTGGTGTTGACATGGCAATTGTTGGAGCCAACAATTGCCCCCAGTATCTTTCCTTAGGACAATCTGATCTGGAGTTCATGGCAATCGATCGGAACGATCGATTGCCCCCAGTATTTTTTTGATTAAACGTGCGAACGAGTCTCGTACTCACAGGGTCAAGGCTGATGTTTTGATGTGGTGCTTCCTAACCTACACTCACATGTTTGATGCTTGTACTTATTTCCTGCTCACGGTCACAACTTCTAGACCATTGAATTTGAAATTTGGTGAATTTACGCATTCGATCTGTTACTTTCACGTGATAGATACACAACTATCAAGTCGGAAGTCTTTAAAGCTTATAACGTGGCCATAGGGTGTGATGAATGACAACAGGATCATGGAGGGATATTTGAGGTATGTGGAGCTTAAATGGGTGACCAAAGCTGCAACTTGCGTCCTCTCTCGGATTCATCTTCCTTGTCTTGAAGTCGTCTAGCTGCTTCATGTTGACGTTGTTTTCGAGCTTCTGGACCTGGACTTTTGAAGTTGTCCTTTACACCATTTCTCTTTTTTTCATTTGGACTTCTTCGAGGCGCTTCGGGTTTGCCTTTTTTTTTTCTTTATCCTTTCTTGACTTTGCCTTCGGGGTTCTTGTGTTTCCCGGTTTTGGGCTTCGAGAGCTGTTTTGATGTGAGCTCTTTGGATCCTGTATCACTCTGGGACCATTTGCGGATCACTTTGTCATGCTGACAGCGGCGTTGCTTCTTTGGACTGACGAGAACATTATCTGAGAGCCGGACTCCTCGCGTCCTTTGGTCACCGGGTCGGACATTCATCGTTGGCTGGGTTATTTTGTGGAGTTCATAATATCGAAAGGAATATGAAAGGCTCAGCGGGGGTGCCTAGGGTTTAATGTCAGGGTTCACAAGCTTTTGGCTACGTGGTGTGTACCTAGGTGCTTCGTCATTCCTGATAGTTGTGTATCCGTTCTTTGTTACTTTTCGCAGGTCTAAGAGTAAATTTACAAATTATCTCCTTCGGTCAGAGTTATGCCGTTTACCTCACCCTTTGTATGTGGTCTCACCGGAGTCGTGTAAAAATGACACGCTCGTTCGCTCATGGTTTTTCCACTCAAGACACTCTCGTGAATTTCACTTAGAGACTAGTTCACACGCTTAAACGAAAGATGAAAGATGACGTACCTAAACTCAGATTGCCCCCAGTATTGATTTGGGGTTAATGACAACAATTTAAAAGATATGGATTTGGAACCGCTTTGGGGGTTATTTGGATGTCTTGGGATGAGCTGTGGGGTTTGGTAAGGCATGTTCAAAATTTTGGAAACAAAATACAAGTCTTTGCATGCCATTGTCGGGAAATAATTAATTCATGAACCATTTTCAACAAAAACCTTCTCTCTTTTTTCGTGTTATCATTTAGACTTGACAAGTCATCCATTTGTGAACATGAGGAAGAAGATGATTTAGCAAAATCGATGCTTCTTATTAGTGGTTTGAAAACGATCATTCTTTGAAAACTTTGAGTGATGCATTTGAAAGATGAATGTTTTAGCAACTTATGCATGTGGAGACTTTCATTGCTAAAGACTCGAGTTCTCGACCTTCGAGACGTTGCTGAGATGACCGTGACCGCCTTCTTCTTGGACTGTGAGTAAGCTCTGCAAAATGCCTCAACTAGGGGTGCCCATGGATGACACGTGAAGCACTTGGGCCTGAATCTTTCACGAACTGAATGTGAGGTGCAAGGGCTGAAACAGTTTCATGAATGTGGATAGGCACTTGGGCCTAAATAAATTGAAAGTGAGGCATATGGGCCAGAAATACTTTGAGGATGTGGCGCTTGGGCCGGAGTGTTGTGGGAATGTGGCACTTGGGCCGGAGTGTTGTGGGAATGTGGCACTTGGGCCGGAATGTTGTGGGAATGTGGCACTTGGGCCGGAATGTTGTGAAGATGTGGCACCTTGGCCAGAGTGTTTGAAAGTGTGGCGCTTGGGCCTGAGTGTTTGAAAGTGTGGCACTTGGGCCGGAATGATTTGGAATTGTGGCACTTGGGCCAGAATGATTTCAGATTGAAGTAAGAAATATGGGCCAGGGACTTCTAGGCTAGAATGGATGTGTGGGCCTGAATACCCTTATTCTGGAAGTGAAACAAACGGGCCGAAGGATGCCACATGGACCGTGAATGGGCCACTGGGCCGAGAGAGAAACCTTGAAGCCTAAGACTTGTTTGATGATCCTGTTGGGCCTTGAGGCCAGAAACTAGAATGAATGGGTTGTGCAAACTATCTAGGATTCGAATGTTTATAGCTATGGGCCGAAATTTTAGATTGAGAGCAAAGTTCGTGGGCCAAACTATGAATTGGTCTGTGGGCCCAGATGAAGTGAGTTATGAGTGTGGTACCTGGAATGTTCTGAGAATTTGGCGCCTGGGCCAGAATGTGTTTGGGCTGAAATAAACGCATGGGCCGAAATGATTTCTAAACCATGTCCTAGATGTGAATTGGAATTTGGGCCGAGTAATTCTGATTGGGCCTAAAAGATGATACTTATATCTAGGATTTTGAGCCAAAGCTCGAGTGGAAGGTCTTCCTAGACTAGAATAAACCTTGAAACGGAAAGGCCTGATGGATTTTCATGAACTGCTTTAGGTGGATTCGTTTTTCGTGGGCCTAGAACTAAATTGATAATTCAAATTGGGCTGAAAGAGAGAAATCACCTAAGTCTAAACTTTTGGGCCAGAGCCCAAACAAACAATTCATTCATTCAAACCGAACAGGGCCTTTGGGCCGCAAACAATAAAGCCGTAAATTCCAGGTTGGGCTGAGTTGATATAGGAAAAGTTCCTATTTCTAGGCTGGCAGTGGGCCAGTCATACAAGCAAACAAGGCCCACACAAATTCAACATGTCCTCACTAGACGTTTAAAATCAAACCGGGTATGGATCGATCCGGAGAGGTGCTTGGGGCATGGGCCCGGGTCACCACGAAGGAATAGGGCTTGCACGCTATTCTCTTTGGGCTTCCCCACTTTTTTTTTCACATCACCTGAGGGTGTGCGTCTACGGTCGGGTCTTTGACTAACCAAACAATGGGCTAGGTAAGGATACTGCCAGAAAAATGCTAGGGGCTAAAGCCCAGGTATTAAGGGGGTGTGGTTAGACGACACCCTCCTCTTTTCCCCCACTTATTCACATCACCTAAAAGGTGTGAGTCCCTGACAGGGGACCCTCAAACGGGTCCCGGGGTGAAATTGGTTTGCGTGGACCCTCGCTCTCATATGATGCAAAGGTGCAGAAATTAAAGTGCGCAAAAAAGTAAACAAACAAAGTAATAAAGCCATAAATAAACATTTTCGAGTTAAGCCCTCTTTCTTAAAATTAAACAAGTTAAAATTAAGAGTTTGTCCCCAGCAGAGTCGCCAGTCTGTAAGCCTTGATTTTAAACCCTATCCTATGTGGATTAACTTGATTGGGATCTAATCGGGTTTTAGGTCCACTTATAGCCTAAGATTAATAACTATGTCATATAACAATAATTATTAAAACCTAAGCTAGCTCACTGGAACCTATTATGAGTCGCCACCTAATTTTAACCTAGATTAAATTAGGAAAGGAGAGTTCGGGTTCGGGGGCTTGATATTCGACTTAATTAGGGTTCAAATTACTTTCATTACCCTTCCTAGGTCGTTTTTCCTCTACTTGGTTCAATTACGGCTTTCTACAAAGTTGTTTTTAACCTAGGTGCGCGCTTCTGTTTTTTTTATTTTTTAACGTTTCTTGACAGAAAATTAAAGTGGAAATTAAAATTACCTAAACTAGGGTTTCGGAGGCAGAATTAGGTCAAATTTTGTTTCCATCCGTAGCCACGGACCTAATGTCCGAGACCACGGACCCCTGTTAACCTATATGAAAATAAAGTCGAATTAAACAGAAAACAAAAAAGTGTAAAGTCCGGGGCCACGGACAGGCTGTCCGTGGGCCCGGACATTATTAGAAAACCTAAATTTTTAAAATTTAAAAATCCCGCCGCCGTCCGTGGGCGTCCGAGCTTACGGACAGGGAGTCCGGGACCCCGGACATGACGTCCGTGGGTGCGGACCGCCCTCGGACGGCGACGTTGAGGCTGTTCCCGAAGGTGTTTTTGGTTCAAATTTTATGGGCGTGTAGCCTAAAAGATGTACAAGACGTTAGTGATTGAAAGAATTCAATTTGAAGTCAAAATTAATACGAAACTTAGTTAACAAGTTATTAGACAGAAACACAAACAAACCTTAATTCAGAAGCAATAAAAAGTTAATTCGATTAGAAATTTCACACATAAGTGTATTCTGATCAGAGGGGTTAAGGAAGTCAAATTCCAACCTGTTTTGACTTCGGGATTTGATTGTTCCTTCGTCGGGAATCTTCGAGAGCTTCGTTGATGGCCAATCCGGTTCGACTTTGACCCAAGCTTCTGGCTCCTTCTTCCTTGTATTGTTAGCCACGGTTTGCTTCTGTATTTTGTGTTTTGGTGCTAGGAATCTCAATGGGAGAAGAAGGAATGTGTTTTTTGGTGATTTCGGATGATTTCGGTATAATTCGAGTTCGTGGGTCGGGTGTGCAAAAACTTTGGAAGTGGGTTGACGGCTGAGTTCTCTGACTTTGGGGATGATCTCCTCTGCCCTAGTTTCGTTCTTGGGGGTCCTTTTATAGAAAGAGCATGGTCAAATTGATAGAGCAAGATCTTTATCTAAAAGACTGATTTTGTGCTCTAAGGGAATCTGATTTTTTAGAATGTGTTGCAAGCCGATAAAAATTATGAAATTTAACTGAAGGTAAATAATGATTTTTAGGAATTTTGAGAGTTGGAATCGGATTATTTTGATAAATAGTCGATTAGATAAAAATCGCACAATATGGAATCTCCATAATTCATAACTAATTATTGGAAAGTCGAAATAACGAAATTCCAACGGCATTAGTCTCTAAAAATCATCCTCTATCTTGTGTTAAAATTTCATGACATTTTGTTTTCATTTCGGTATTTTCCAGAGGAGAGAGAAAATTGCAAAAATGATTGAATTTCTCTTTTAAATTTTGGGATAAGGTTCCCAATAAAATAATTTCAGGTTTATGACTGTATGTAGTCATGGTAACCATGTGACACTTTTATTTTAATTTTGGGAACCTTTTAATTTCTATTTTGAGGCTATTTCATGTGTTAATTATTAAAGAAATTAGCTTTATATGAATTAAAAGCTAAATTTCCAGAATAAATATTATCAGAGAATCATTGAAATACCTTTCATAATGACCATGATGTTTGGAAGTGTTTGGAGATAATGACAAGTCATATGAAAAATAGAAAATCCCGAGAATGTCCTTGGAAAATCCTACATTGGTGCATTTTGACCACTTTGCCCTTTGTAACACGTATGCCTTAGAGACTACTCCGGGGGGGGTTGAAATTTTGGGTATAACACAAACTCAGGGGGAATTTTTCTTAGGGGGAATCTTTCGAATTTTAAGTTGCCAAGTACATATGATTTAGTATAGGTTGCCATCATCAAAAAGGGGGATATTATTAAGTCAAGATCCTTTAGTTTTGATGATAGCAAACCTTGTATTGTATATTTAACATATTTGTTAAGCCTTGAAATTCAGACAAACAGACAAAGGAGTGGCTTCGCACGTAAGGTTGCAAGCACACTCAGTTCACGACATGTGCTCAACCAGTCGGGCACTTGTCAGGGACAGCTCACGATAGAATTTCTAGTACACACAAGAAGTCAAGCACCACACAACCACATTTCTCATGAATTCATCAAAAGAGATGATCAAAATGCATTAGCAAAGTCGACAAACTCACACAGAAGTTTCACATCTACATAAACAACCCACATACGACAAGAATATAACTTATTAATGTGCAAAAGAACAAGATAAGTAAAGGGCTACTTATCAGAATGATTACCTATCCATAATGAAGTCTAAAGAAGCATTTATGAGCATTAATGTGCCATACAAGACCAGACAAGTTGAGTACACAAGTTGTGCTTGACCAATCAAGAGAGCTGCCGCTGACGTGTTCAATCACTGGGCGACACGTGTTCGACAACTCTAGATCAAGTTAAAGCCTCTCTACAAATCTACTGTGGTTGTTATGTGAAAGGTTAGAACTGTAATCAACTCCTTGAGTCTAGGAGTTTATAGGATGGTAGTTACAACTTAACTAACTGTATATATATACTGGCATTCATGTTATATGAAACCGAGTCTGTACAAGAGAGAAAAAGAGAGAGATTATATGAGTAAGTGTGAATCAGACTTAAGTGTGTGTAAATGCTAGAGAGTTGGTGAGCTGGTTAGGACTGGAGTTGTATGAAAACACTTTGTAATTGGTAGATTGATCAGTCAGGGAACGGTTAGGGAACCGTAGGCCGGCTGTCAGGAGAGGGTAGAGGACTTTGGGATAAAGTCCTAAATTGTCCTGGAGTCTGTGTGTGGGGCGAGGGAGATTGAGTGAAGTTCTGTGTGTAAATTCTCAATCAAAATGGAGTTTCCAATTTAAGTTTATCTCGTGCCTTTCCTTAACCATCAAAGTTTATTTGTGTCACCGATACACCCATGATCGATCGGGGACGCATCAGGAGCGTTAGCTAGTTTCAACTCCACTCATGCCTAAGTACCACATTTTAAATGTAAAAAAAGAACAATACAGTAAAAAAAATGGACTGTAATCAATAATAATCATGCCCAGTACTAGTCTGAGACAAGAAAATATTTCCCAGGAAAGCGGTTTGGTGAAGATATCAGTTGGTTGCTGATCCATTAAACAATGTAACAATTCCACAGTGCCCTTCTTGACTTGATCACGAAGAAAATGATGACGGATTTCAATGTGCTTCATTCGTGAATTTTGTACTAGGTTCTTGGACAGTGTAATGGTGGATTGATTATCACAGTAGATTGGTACAGGTGATTAGTCCACCAACTGAAATTGAAACCAATGAACTTGAGCACAACAAGCCGCTGCTGTAATGTATTTTGCTTCTATTGCGGAAAGTGCAACCGAGGATTACTTTTTGGAAAACCATGTGACCTGACTTGTACCCACCAGTTGAGCACACGCAGAAGTACTCTTGCGATCTGTAAGAGAACCACCAAAATTCGCATCAGTAAAGGCTCACAATTTCAAGGATGAGCCTTCATGATAAACCAAACCAAGGTTAGTTGTACCTTTCTAATAGCAAAAGATTCTTTTAACCACCTGGGGATGTGGTACATGAGGATCAGCCAGGAAGCGAGCATAGCAGCACACACTATATAATAGATGTGGACTACTTGCGGTGAGGTACATGAGATTAGAGTAGACATAGGTTTGGTAGACTCAAAGTCATAGGTTTGGTAGACTCAAAGTAAAACTTGGTTATTAACTCTACTCATCACATAGTTTGATAACACTTGACATTAGAGTAGACATAGGTTTGGTAGACTCAAAGTCAAACTTGGTTATTAACTCAGCATTAACATACTTCCGTTGCCAAACATACATGTGAGTTTTAGTCTGACGATTCTGTAACCCTAAGAATAAGGTAAGCTCACCCATACTACTCAAAGAAAATTCATTAGTCATGATAGCTTCAAATGATTTTTTCAATGCAGAGCATGTAGAACCAAAAACAATATCATCGACGTAAATTGGGACCAGCAAAATGTCAATCTCTTGAAACTTAAGAAACAAAGTACGATCTACTTTACCACGGGAGTGAAATACCCCAAACCTTGGTATGTTGTGTAAATGTTAAACTATGGTATTTAAAGGCTAAAAAGTGCCTTAGAAACATAAATGAACCATTTAAACCATGGTAAAACACAATAAAACACTAAGACACGGTTTGAGCAAAAACATGCTCTAAGCTTGGAGTGAACTTGGTTAGGACCCAAAGAGCCTACCAAGACTTGATAATGTTTAATTATGACTTTATAAAGCAAATTAAGTCCTTAGGAAACTTTGGTAGACAATGAAACCAAACAAAACACAAATAAATACCTTAAGGTCAATATGGGCTAAAATGTGCTCTAAGCTTGGGATAAATGTATAAGGCCTAATGGTCATACCTATGCCTCATTTATATGTTTAATGACATATTAAATCAATTACCAAAGAAAACCAAGCTTGAAAACAAGTGAAAACGCAAAATGTGCTTTAAGGAGTCTTAAAGCACGTTTTTGAAAAATTGTCTTGTAAATGAGTTTTGAATGGCTAAATGTCCATCATTACTCTTTAATTAACATGTGTACTATATAGTATCACATTTGGGTGGCTATATCAATGGGAAATCAAAAATTTCACTTCTATGTGCCTTGTTTTTGGTGAATGATTTTTATAAGCTAGTTTGTAACATATGTTACTATAAGTGAGACAATTGGCAAATAAAGTCTAAAATACCCCTTGCTACTATTTGGGGCCGGTTTCCTCATAAGGGAATGAGTCATCCCTTTGTTAAATTAATAAGATAGAAATTGATAAAGTAAAACACTATTTACTTTACTTAAATATCTAAACTAACAAAAGCAAACTCATCTCCTCATTCTCTCATTCCTTTCTTCATTTCCCACGGTGGCCTCCTTCTTCCTCCTCTCTCCATCGGTTTCCAACAGAACCATGCCATTCTTCATCCGTCTTCACTTGTAACTTATGACTCCATGCTCCGAATTTAATTCCGAGACTACCGTTCTCTTAGTTGGAGCAAGCTCTACAACATTGTCTTTTCAAATCATCAAAACCACCATTTTGGTGCCAAGGAGAACTTCCATGGAAGGAGCTTGAGCTAATATTTTTATGCCTTGTTGATCACCTTTGCTTCAAGGTAAGGAAAAACCAAAGAAAACTCCATTTCCTTCATTCCTTGGTGTTGACCGAAAATGCACCTTGTAATGGTGTCTTCTCTTGTCTTGTTTTAGCTTCATTTAAATCTTCCAAGGGCTAGGAGGAGTCCTCTCTTGATACTCATTCAAGCTCTCTCTCCATTCAAAGGTAAAACAATTACCTTGATGTGTTAAAACAATATATGTAATTAGGGTTTACAATGAGATGGAGCTTAAAGCTTGAATACTCATTATGTTGTTTGTATAATGTTTAGTAGTTGGCAAGGAACCAAATGCCTTACCGGTTTTGTAAGGAAACAAGAAAGAAATTTGGGAGGAAAAGAGGTAAATATGCTATCTTAATGTTGTTTAATGCCTTAGGAGAAATAAGCTTATAATGCTTGTTAAAACTACCTAAAGAGCAAATGGTGAATGACCTAGTAAAGTGTTCTCAAGGAGACTAGTAAAGGAACATATGTCTTGGTGTGTGTAATTGCAGGTCAAAGGCTTATATATTGTGGAGATTCAGTGTTTAAGGTTTATGCAGTTTAAGGGCCTAAGAGCCATGTTGTTTAAGGGCCTAAGTGCCAAGCAATTTAAGTTATGCACTATATTGTGATGTAGTGCTAAATGTGTGAAGTCTTGTGTATAAAAATGTGTTTGATGGATTTTAGGTGTTCTTGAATGAAATAAGGTAAAAACCTAAGTGGTTGGATGTGAGTATATACAAGAGAAGCTATGGCCAAATTTGGGAAAAATGTGTAAGAAGATCTAAGTGTTTTAAATGGTTTTGATGAACTAGGAAGTGTTAAAGGTGAATAAACGTTTACTTGAGAAGAAAACAAGTATTAAGGTGATTTAGAGTGATACAAGGATTTAGGTGTTATCTTGGAAGTTCTAGGAATTCAATGTGTGTTTTGAGAGTGTATTAAAGTCTTGAAGAAGTTTGTTTAAGGTTTAGGTTATGTGATGTGCAAGGTGGGAATAATGTATAGAGAAGGTTTTGAGAAAAGAACTTTAAGGAGTTGTGAAAGAGAAGATTTGGTTAGTAAGAGAAGATGCTTGGGAGATGATGTTATGATGGTGAGGAAACACTTTGGTATAAAGGTTATTAAGGATGAAACACCACTTGAAAAACTAGGAGAAAACATTGTAAGTGTTAGAAATTTTGTGAAGATATAAGTAAAGGTTTAAGGAATTAGAAAAAGATTTTGTGAGTGTTTAAGGATATCTTAAGGTGTGTTTGAAGTGCCCAAATGAGGTTAGGGTATACTAGGATATATGGGGTGAAGTTTGGAGCTGAATGTAAAAAGGAAAACAAAGATCTGGGGCAGACCGGACTTGCGACCGGACTTGCAAGTTCGGTCGGGCCCAGTTTACCCTGTGGGAATTAGTTTTTGGAATGGACCGGACATAGGACCGGACTTACAAGTCCGGTCGGAGTAGAAAAATTTTGACGGGAATGTGTTCTGGAATCGACCGGACTTGGGTAAGTCCGGTCGGCAAGTCCGGTCGGACCAAAAATATGGTTTAAGGTTATGAAATGATATGTAATGATGGGGATTGATAGGTAATGATGTTATAAGGTTGTTAAGGACGTGTTAGGTGAGTTTTAATGACAATTAAGTGGGTGAAAAGTTGTAATAAAATGTGAAAGTAAAACGAGTTAAAAAGTGAAGTTATGTAACTAAGTTAACGGGGAAAAAATTATAAGCATTAGACATTAAATAATCAAGCAACCCCGATGTTAATAAAAACACATGTGATGTTAACAGTTGTTCGAGAATTGCTCGAGGAACATAGGTGGACGTGGTAAAGTGGACTCCGGTGACAGGTATGGTTTTCTTGCAACCTGTGTCCTACCGGATTACACCGGCTTGTATGCCAATATGTTTTCTTGAGTGTTTGCCACCTTGTAAGATTAAAACATGTAATGAGTTTATAGTAATTCATTTATGTGGCGAATTTGGCCTCCGATACCATTTAACCTCAAGTATGTGTTAAACCTTAGCTAACCAAAACTAGGAACACATGAGTGATCGGTATACGGAGTTGACGGCCCAAACCTTGGGAACGTGCTAACCACGGCTATGTGTGAGTTAGTTGGATATTGTTGTTGTATGCAAGTGTGTGAACCTCCCTTGTGTGCTTAACTCGGTTATGATACCGTATGGTGTGTGGATGTGGTAGGCTCCATAATGGATCTCTAACTACTTATTTAAAAGTGTATATGTACTAATGGGGGGTGAGGAGTCCGGTTGTTCCGGCCACGCGTGTGATGGACGGGAGTCGATGTCATATCCGGTTCGGCTCTCTTGGTGTATGTATAGGTGGTATTCCAAGGTTTCTACTTCTCCTTTAGCTTATCCAAAGCTAGTTACTGACTCACGTCGGGCCACAGGGGCATACGAATGTTATTTCGGTGTGCTTGGGATCACTATATCCGACACACCTTGGGTTTAAGTTAACCGTTCTATATAACTGGACGGTAACGAGGTTGGTAACGAGCTTAACATGGGATTGGCAAAAATCCGTAGGCTTACATGGTATACTAACTATGGTGGAAGGTTCCTTGTGAGAACCGATTTTATGGTGTTATGTAATGTTATGGTGCTATGCAAATTCCCTTGCTGTGCTATGGTATATATATATATATTGGATGTTTAAAATGAATGCGATGTCATCATGTGTGCGTCGAAACAAGAAAGGTGTTGTTATGTTTTATTATGTGAGAAATGAGATATGTTGTAGGATACGGAGTGAGTGGATCATGGAAATGAATCCCAGTTTGGGACAAGAGGCGTTAAGGATAACCCGATTAATGGGTACGTGTCGTTCATTAAGGAAGTAGCTCCGTTTTAGAGGAGAGCCACTCTAAGGATAAAGGAATCATTGGATGGTTTGTTAAGTGTGGATGTGTAGGATGTATGTTGAGCCCTGTTGTCGGGTGTATGCAAAGTGTTGTGTGTTTATGGTTTGTATGCATGATTTAAATATAATCAACTGCATGCTAAGATGACAATTAGTTGTGCGTGGCCCGGTAGCATGTGGGCTGCGGGATTACCATACCAGCAAAGGTGCTGAGCCCCTTGGGGGCCACCCTTTCTCTCCTTTTCTATTTCAGGTACAAGGAGCTGGAAGCCGTTCGAGAGTAGGACGGGGTAGATGTTTATACATGGGTAGCCATTTAAATGGCGTAAGCATTGTAGGCGTAGTAAGACCGAAATTGTTATCGGCATTAGTTTGTAAATACTCGGTACGATTGGAATGTAATAAGTATATGGGTTGTTGTTAAGGGAAGCAAACGTTACGTGTAGTTGCTCGGGAGTCTAGCCCATCAGACCGATACAAAGTACATGTATTAGCCTTGTTAGCCACGTGGGTGGTTAACGGCGTGTAACACCATTGAAATAAGTAATGTGATGAGTTGAGTTTCCGCTGCAGATTGTTGTTATGTGTATGTTGTTGGATGGGGTGTTACAGGGAGAATCTTTGATGGAGTAGATATATGGTAAGTTGAGCAAACTAGACCCGGGGTGCTTGTTTCAATCCATAAACTGATTTCTTCAAATGATAGACATTATCAGGCTTAGTCTGATCTACAAACGCCGGTGGTTATGAAACATAAACTTCCCTATCAGTGTAACCATTTAAGAAAGCACATTTCATATCTATTTGGTACAAAGGGAATTCTTTATGTCTGGTGAAGGCAATCAATATGCATATAGCTTCCAATCGTGCAACTCGAGCATATGTTTCATCATAATCAATGCCTTCCCGTTGATTATACCCTTGAACAACTAATTGTGCCTTATTCCGAGCTACATAACCATCAACATCCAACTTGTTACGATAAACCCATCTTGTACCAATAACATCCTTATGATGAGGCCAAGGTACCAAAGTCCAAACATTGTTACTAGTAAATTTATTCAATTCCTTTTGCACAACTTGAATCCAGTTAGAATTGGTAAGAGCCTTCTTGATATTTTTAGGCTCAATCATGGACAAGAATCCTTCATATGCATAAATGTTAGGAATGGAGTTTCGAGTAACTCATCTTGAGTTCAGCGATGAGAGAAGATTATCAAGGGTAACACCTAGAGCATGTCGTGGAGGAATAATTGGGGAAGAATCTACTGCGGCTTCAGAAGGTGTTAGTGGGGAAGCAACAACATCAGAAGTATATTCTTCTTGCATTGGGGTGATACCAGCATTCTTGGGAAGAAGAGGCGTTCAAGTAGAATCTATATGTGAGGGATTTGACAAAAGCTGGGGTGAAGGAAGTTGTGGGTCTGAGTTTGATGCATCCGAGTCTGGTGAATCTTATAGACTTAACTCAGAACCTATGCTTTTAGGAGAACGATAACCAAAACTTGATTCATCAAACCACACATAGATGGATTCTTCTACCACCACAGTGTGCTTATTGAGAACTCAATATGCCTTACTAGTGGTAGAGTTACCCAAGAAGACTCATTTATCTCCTTTAGTCTAAAAAATTCCACTAGCTTGCTTGCCATTATGAAGAATCAAACACCGGCATCCAAACACTTTCAGATGACGAATTGATGGTGAACGTCCTTTGATCAGTTGGTATGGTGTCTTGTTCAGTATAGTCCTGATAAGAGCTTGATTGAGAATGTAACATGTAGTATTAATCGCCTCTCCCTAGAAAATTGGAGCTAAACCACTGGAATTCAACATTGTTCATACCATTTCAACCAAGATACCATTGCTGCGTTCAACTGCACCATTTTGTTGTGGTGTATAAGATGCATAATCTGTATGAATGATGCCCTAGTCAGTACAGAACTGATTAAAGTATTGAATGATGAACTTTGTGCCTTGATCTGACCTTATTGTTCTCAGTGGAATGCCTAACTGGAGCTGAATACGAATAAAAAACCTTTGAAGCAGAAAGATCCAAGTAAACATGAATTAGTCATCCACTATTACAAAATATAGCGCTTTCCAGCGCGTGTCATAGTCCGCATAGGACCAACTAGATTCATGTGTACCAATTCCAAAACTCCAGTAGTAGGCACAACAGCTTTAGGTTTATGTGCACTACGAGTTTGCTTGTTTAGAAGACATGCACCACATGGACTTTCTTCATGGAGTATAGTAGATGGAAATCCCTCAACTAGATGTTGGGTCTAAAGTCTATTGATTAACCGAGTGTGTGCATGACTCGGACGTTGATGCCACAGATTTGTACTGGCTGTAGAAACCATAAAGCATGTTACTGACAAGGACAAGAATATGACGAAGACAAGAGGGTCAAAGCGGTCCAGGCCACAGATCCCGATCCAGACCCTGGCCCCCTTCAGGACCTTGTTCGGGCTCAAGTTTGGGCACCAAACATCAATCCGGTCCTATGTCCCATGATCGGGTCCCACATTCCGGCCCCGCATCTATAATCGGGTCCCGTATTCCGGCCGTACTCCATGACCGGATCCAGCACCCTACACTTTGGGACCGGAAGGCTTTAGAAGGAAAGAAGTGCCAAACAAGAAGTGAGGCTCCAATAAAGTAATACCACGTGTACAAGGACTAAGAGATAGACCTCACCCTCGAACGTCTATAAATAGAGATGGGAGGCTCATTTGTAAGAGGACACAACATGAGAAGAGAGAGAAAGCTCCAAGAAGCACTCTAAACTTGTAATACCAAAAGAAGGGAATAAAGATATTGTTTAGAAGTGGATGTAGGCCGGATTATTGGCCGAACCACTATAACTCTCGGTGTTCTGTACGTTTGTGAGATGGGAGGGACCAATTATGTATTTTCATTTGGCGCCGTCTGTGGGAAACGGACAGCTAGAATTAGCAACCACGAATCAACCACACTCCAGTTCACTTTGGGTTCGATTGGTGATTGAGGTGTCTCTGGCAAAAAGTTCATCGAGATTGTTTTCAGCAGAATTGTTCGATTCACCAGAAGTTACTAGATCTCAACAACTTTCACAAAGATCAAACCGCAAAGCACCACAATTCGACCGCACCAAGACAATAATCGTCTGATAACGTGAAAGAGCGGAGTCAAAAAGAGAGGAAACGTGAATCCACGATCTCCAAACCTCTGACAAGGGAAATCGGTGGAAGATGAGTATTCATCGTCGTAATATTCTAACAATCGCGTGAATATTGGAAATTGTTCATACCGGAAGAAAGGAAAGCTTTGAAAAGCGACTTCAAGGGACCACGCAAGAAAATCCAACCCGACGATATTGCCGCACGAATAGAGCAAATCAGAGGCCGCTAGAGTTACCAATGAATTCTCGGTTCTCGATTGAAATCTGGTCGCATACGGCGAAGGACAAAGGAGCGCATGAAGCTAAACAAATTCATCAAATAAGTCCGAGAGTTTCATTCGCTTGACCAGCTGCACTTGGTCCAGTAGCTCAATTCGGTAAAATAGACTCCAAATCGGGCGACAATCGAGAGACCGGAATTCCGATTCCGAAGCGGATCAAGACTGAACCAACCAAAGCAAGAAGATCAAGTCCGCCAATTACCAATTTCTTCGCCAAATCCGGACTGAAACCTCGACGATGGGAAATCTCATCCTCAAACATAGATCGTGTCTAAAAATTCAATCAATCAAGATTGAACGTCTGCCTACTTACTTCCCTATTTGTTTTTATCATAACATTCTTAAACACTTTCAATAAATTTCTGCAGGGATCGAAGTTTTGAAACAAATCTGAAATCCGGATGATGCCTTTTGTCCGGCCATGACTGGAAGTCGCAAAGACTGGCAGGCTCACACCAGAAGGCACGAGTATTCAGGATCTAAGCGCATAAATTCAAGCGACTTCACTTTCCCAGCCGCATCGACTACAAAGGAAGAGAGACTAGCAAGTCTTGGATCGTAGAAGCTGTTCCGATTTCCAAAAATGACCGGAAGATGAATACCGGAAGAATATAGTTCAAAGATCGGAAGATAGTGACCGGGAGGTGATTACCAGGAGACTATTGTTGAAATTCTGGACCGGCCGCAATGCTTAAGTCAAAATTCCGACGCCACCTTCAAATTCGGGTCCTGGCGTCTAAAGCAACAATGAAGGTCTTCGAGCTCTGGAACAGGCAATACAACGGCGGCAAGGGCCTCTCAAAATTGCAGGAATTGCTTCAACAACCGGGTGATCCTTAATTCATGACCGGATGATAGCCAAATTTTCTTGGCCGCATCTCAGCCCGTGACCGGAGGGCAGCCGGATCTCCATTGGCCGCAGCAGATTTTCCTTGTTCCCCGGTGAATGACGATCAAGTCTCCAAGGAATCTCTGGTCTAGAAGCATTAATTTCAAGAAGTCTCGTCCCCAAGAAGATCAAATTTGGTGATTTTAATCAAAGAAACATAATCTGAGGAAATCAGGCGTCAAGCGAATCAAGAAAGGAGGGGGAATCTGGGACTGCAAGTAGCTAAGCCTAGCAAGGGGAGATTCGCTTGCAACCAAAGAATGGAATGTCTCCAAAAGAAGCCATGAGCTTCAAATAGTTCAGGGAAATTCATGAAGAAAAGCTAAAGATGGGGAAGGGACATGCGGCGGTGGTGTTTGCCGCACCAAAATTACTTGGCCGCAATAAACTTCTTTGGCCGCACCGGAGTCACTTGGCCGCAACAAAACTCCTTTGGCCGCACCGGAGTCAGTTGGCCGCAACAAACTCCTTTGGCCGTACCGGAGTCACTTGGCCGCAAATCGAGACAAGATTCAACTCCTCCAGGAAGATCGAAGAAAGGAAATTGCATAATTTACGACAATGAAGCTCAAAACAAGATCGAAGCAAAAAAGCAAGATATGAAACTCCAAATCACAAAGCTAAACAAATTCCATCGCAGTTTGGCGAAAAGTGTTATCGGAAATCAAGTCGGAAAGGAGCTAGCCAAATCCATTTGGAAGTTTTGGTCAGATCTGAATAAGAAACCTTTTGTCACATACGACGATCCCCGAAAGGAGTCAAGAAAATGCCCAATCCGCGGAGAATATGTGGGATTCGCAGAAATCAAAGGGAATAAGCAGGCAAGACAAAAGAGAAAGGACGAGCGACGATGATGATCAACGGCGAAGGAGTTCGTAATTAATCAAACAATCAATTAAAGAAACCTGGAGCGCCCCAATCGCGTCTGTTTATAAGGAAAAATCAAGGAAACTCTAATCTCGCTCTTACTCCAAAACTATAAATTGTTACAGTAATTACACTTCGACTCAAAATAACGAGTAAATATGTGCTAATTATGTTTCGTTCGAAGACAGGAAAGAGCTGACGGAAGATTCAGAGGTTTTTCCGTGAATCCGATAAGGGAAGGGCCGGAGAGTCTCAAAAGGAGGATTCGCCGATTGGATTCGCTATTTTCTGATTTCCAAATATAGGATGAAGCCTAACTACTTTCCTGCTTCAAATTATGTTTCGATGGTTCTCAAAAGGAGGGGAGAAAAGGAACCGGGGAGGCGATGTAGCAAGCAGCTGCTCCTTGCCACCAACCGGGCTCAAGCATCGACACCAGGCGGTATGTTAGTCTCGACCACAGTCTCCTTGACCCAGCGGTGGCCCCCTTGACCGGACGCCCAGGCGCAACATTGGCACCGTCATTCAGGCACTAGTATCGCCCTCGAATTCAGGCTGCTTCCAATCCAGTAAGCCAATACAATCGAAAGAAGCCACGCCATGATTTGGACCTAGGTGTAATCTTGAAGTGAAACAGAAGTTTTCGACCGGGCGTCGCGCACATTGACAGGGTGGCATCACCAGGCATTCTTCCGGCAAGAGTGTCATGCACGTTGAATCCATGACCGAAAGACAGCCGGACTTCCCTGGCCGCATCAACTACCTTGGCCGCATCTCATTCCTTGACCTGACTTCCTTGGCCGCATCTCAGTCCGTGACCGGAAGATAATTCAACTTCCCTGACCGCATCCTCAAAGTACAAACTGGATGACATCCTCGGCTCAAGACCAAATGATGTCTTCCCTCCAAGCAGAACTGGGGCTGATTGAATCAAAGAAGGACCGGAGTCTCAAATCCAAGATCAAGGCACGAATTCCCCAATTCATTGACAATCGAAGCAAGCGCTCCAAGGCAGAAACTCAAATCAAAAAGCTAATAATGAAGTAAGAACGGAGCGCCCGAAGCTGATTACGAAAGATAAGTTCTTCAACTTTCAAAATAATAATATATGTGATTGGTCAAGCATGATTGTCTCCTGTTAAGGCTTACGCTTTCAGATTTCTAAAAATGCAATTAGTTTCTGCTAAATTAAGAATTCGATCGAATGTCGGATGTTTACCGCATAAATGTGAGGATGACATTCATCTATCTTCAGCGAATGACCTTGCTGCTGATTGGTACATATTGACCAACAGTATTATATTGTTTGAGCTTTGTAAAAATCTATTTTGAAAACCTTGTTTAAACTCTCCGAGGTTGTTCCAAAAAATTCCTTTTGCCGTAATTTTTGCTCAGTTCTTACAAACTATCTTCAAATATCGCTACTGCAGCATCGTTTCAGTTTCTTTACGTATCATTTAAAAATGGGCCGCTTCTGATTAACTGCTCTGGAAAAACTCATTTTCAGCTTCAGAATGATACTTTTATTTGTAAATCGGTGATCTATGCTTTAGTCCATTGCTGGATTAATGTCGAACTCAAAGGGACTAAATTAAACCTGCCTGTCTTTATGTCAGCAATGAGAGGACTAAAATCAAAACACATAGGAGTACGTTTGCTAAGTTCCCCTTCTTTCTAAGTCTTTGGGGCACGGTTATGTTAATTTTTCCATCTGATTTGCTTCAGTATAGTAAAATACAATTTCTAACTATGATCACTTACGTCTTCTACTGCTCAGTACCATTTTACAAGTTTCTAAAGTTCCTCGTTCTTGACTTGCCAGATTATTTGGCTACTACTCTTTAGTGTTATGAGTGCATCTAAACTGTTTGCTTACTTCTATCACAGCTTTTTCATAAATCTTTTGATTAAAACTTTTTGCTGGCGTTGGATACTACAAAATACCGCACTATTCAGCTATTGCTAGTGGTCATGCTGTTTTACATCTATTTTACACCCACGTTATTACCTGATCAAAACCCAGTCTTTATACTGATATGTCATTCATGGCTTGAAAATATCCTTTGGACACTTTACTCCTGTCTTGAACTATTTATTATGTGGTTTCATTACATTAATCAGAATTACACCGTCTATCTTCAAAAAGCTGTACAGTTTGCTACAAGCCTTAGAGTTTGGGTTATCCTAAAGTAGCCGCCGCTATTATTTCAGAAGAAATTTTTTACACTTGCTGTTTTGTGGTAGGCTGAATTTGTACCATTTGAAATTCTGAAACATGCTATTTTACTTCACATTTATTTCCCTTTATAGGAAAATTACTTCAACTTCTCCCTGCGGTAACATCTTGACTTTGTATCATTACTATTTGGTTATTAAACTCATTTCAAGTAGCTCTCTATCTCCTGAAGTGTATAATTTCACTTCTAACTTTTGCCTCTGATAAAGGTTCTTATCACAGGGGAATTTTTTCAAATGAAAAGAGACAAAGAACCATTTCAGACTGCACTTTCCCTATGCTGTGACTAGCTTCTTCTTCCGGAAATCCGCTCAAATACCTCCCTACATCTACATCTAAAACATTATTGCTGCTTCTTTATCAGGCTTTGGCTTTTGATCTAAGCATTGTTGCTGCTAAAAATGCTTGCTATTTTGCTCATCTCTTCTTACAGTAGCATTATGAAACCCTGATTTGTCTGCTGATTAGTTATTCACAATCTGAATATAAGCATAGTCAAATTCCAAAGGTTGTGCGCTGTCAAAATTTGTTTTATCATGAGTTATATGACAGTGGCAGCACAAATCTTTTTGCTTCAGCCTTTTGTAAAAACAAAGATGACGCCACTATTTACATGACTTGTGTTAAAGAATTTTTCAAAACTGTGAAAAGGCTTTGAGCGACGGGAATAATGTTCAGGAGGGCAGCAGAAATGACATGTTTGATTTGCTCTCAATTTCACTCAAAATTGCGATCCTTTGTAAGCCTGCTTCTATAAGGTTTAAGTTAAACCATTTACAATCTGTTTTTCCTGCATGCATTACTCCTCTGATTTCTGCCACAGATGGGTTTAAAGTGCATTTCTCCTCAATATCGTGTCTTATTGCTCTAAGGGCATTCAGCTTGTTCCTAACAACTACTTTAAACTACCACAGAATCTTTGTTTCTCGATTTAAGTCTTGCCTTGACTGATACTTCATGCTCTTTTCTCAACTATTTTGTTGCTGATAAATGCCTCATTTCTAGTGCAATATTTTGCTGCACCTTAAGCTCTCCGAATTACTAAAATCTTCTTCTTCTCAAGTGCCTACTTTTTGTTCTACCTTGTCATACTTCTGGTTCAGGATTCTGGCTCTGTTTAAAGTACCTACTCTAATACGTTCTTCTGAAATCTTGAAACCGCAAAGGAATAAATATATAGATTGATCATGCTACAGCTTTCTGCTCTTAAAATTCACTGCTGTTCAAAATTCCATATTAAGACATCATGCCTTTTCATATCTTTGAGCTGTTATGGAGCCACTTGGGGCTTACTGTTGCTTACATAATTAAGATTTGAATAGCTCTTTACAGCAGCTTCTCCATTGATCTAGTGTTGAATAATCTGCTGAAATCTGCACTATATTACTTTACTTACCTTCAATCTGTGCAACCTAGATAGCAAAACAATTCAGTAAATCTTATTTCAGCTTTTTTTACCGTTTGGACCATTTGTTTTCACCATTTCAAAGAAAAGTTCCCGCTAATTCTCATTACGGCAGTTCAGTTTTTATTAATGTTCAAATCATTTTCTGTTTTTGCTGAACTCGAAAGACTATTGATGATCCCTTAAGCTTTTTTTTCTGTTCTTGTTTTCAGAGGTTTAGTCAAACATAGGCTAGAAACATTCATATTCAGGATTGCATATTCAATATATCTTCTGTCAGTATCATAAGCTGTTTTGTTGCCTCTGTTTGCTTTTGATCAATGATTGTGTATATCATGGATGATCTTAGAGGCCATTTACTATTTATTTTTACAAGTTTCCATCAAGGAAGAGATGATTCATACTCTTACTTCAGCACGCATGTTAACTAGAGTAATAATTCATTTGACTGTTTAAAAGCAACACTCTATCACTGCTTAACTCTTTAAGCGCTAATGTTCCTACGTTATTAAACTGTTTCAGCAACTTTCAATCTTGTGCATTGTTCAAAATAAGAAAAATAGAAGTGAAATCTGCGAAGGATTGCAGGATGCATCTGATCATTATTTTGGGATATATCTTCCATTGAGACCATTCTCTACTGTTAATTATAGTGCCTATCAGAACAATTCTTCTAGCCAGACCTAAGATCTATATTTACAAACTTTACTTTTGATTTGCTTATATCTCTGTTTGGACTACTATACGACTGGTAAACCATGCAGCAAAGTCATCACAGGCATTTGCATTTTAAGCTCAGTTTCGTCTGGGGACTATCGACTTTTTAAAAACCTTACCATCAATAACCTATCGCTATCCAGTAACAAGAAAAGAAGCGGAATCATAGAATTACCAAACATCAGGGGGATTTTGGGACAAGGTTGGCAAGATTTCGTAACACTCATTAAAAGGTACGAAGGCCAGACAAAGACCCAAGCACCCAGAAAAAGATGCGGAAGCAAAAGCCCGGGCACAACATGAAAAGGTTACCACATTCTTTATGCCACATTATCAAGCTGCTCCTACAGGTTGTTCATCTTAAAACTATATCATCCTCTCCCTGTCTTTTATGCAAGGTGTTGACTTTACTTACTTAAAACAGTAGCGCATTCATGATCAGATTCTAATGCCTCATTGCTCTGATGGTTGTGACTGCTTCTGTTTGACTTTATAAGCCTTGAACTGTTACTGGTAAAGCAATACAGTCCTTTACTTGCTGCTGCGTGACCACTCGGACAGTATAAATTTTTTGCAGTTTAGCGTCCGGAATTGTGCTGTCCTTTTACACCTCATTCTGAGATTTATGCTTAAAAAGCTTCTGGTTGCTTCTTTTATCTGCTGATAAAGCGCAGTTCGCGTTAGCTATCAAATCTGATTGAAAAACTGTTATACAGCTTATGAGATCAATATGCTAAGCGCTATAAAATTTATTTGAGTTGACAGGCTCCTTGTTGTCAATCAGCTTTACTTTTCCATCCTAACTGCTACTGTTAGTAAAATCAAGGTTTTCAAATCGAGGTAATACACCTAACTCTAGGTTCTACAGAACTTTAGTAACAACGATGGTAGTTGACAAAGGTAGTGACAAACTGAATTATTGGCTCAAAAACGCTTTCCTCTTTGATTGTTTATGATAAGGGTATGGATAGAAGTGAATAAGGTTTCCTTCCTTTGCTGCTGGTCATACTTCTGCATTCTCAGCAATTATGCAGTAATGTTATAGCTTTATTATGCCATTACTCTTGACAGACAAAGGTACATAATCTGATTGAAAACCAACCTAAAATTTTGGGATAGTTATAATTAGTTTAACTTGATTTCTGCCACATGCTCAGTTATTAAGTCATGAATCTCTGCTGATTAAACGGCCAAAATTATGGACTCAGCCTTTAAACTGCTTGTGATGCGCTACCTTAAATAAACATGATTACCAGCAGTTCTCTGAATATATACTTTATCTTATTGCTCAGAAAAACTGCTCCTAGTTTGCTTCAAGATTAGTCCAGCTTTTACCCAAATTGACTACTGTTTTAAGTATTCTTGCTGCCACAATTATTGAACTATTATGGTCTGTTTGAACTAAAAATTAGTGCAGTGCACACCTTTAATTACTGTCGTTTCTGTTATTCTGCAGTTTTGGAGCTGTTGTACAGCAATCTTTTTTGCTACTGTTTGTTGATCTAAAACGCACTGGTGCTATATTTCTACACTCTGAAATTGCAGATACTGCATGATAAGGTTTTAAAACAAGTTTTCGCATGGTAACTCCTCTAGTCGTGATCTATTATGACCTGCTTCAGTTTTGCTTGACTTTGTGCCACC
Organism: Limonium bicolor; assembly: GCA_023374045.1. Taxonomy (NCBI): domain Eukaryota; kingdom Viridiplantae; phylum Streptophyta; class Magnoliopsida; order Caryophyllales; family Plumbaginaceae; genus Limonium; species Limonium bicolor. The sequence goes on from CM041781.1 coordinate 55,999,513, forward strand.
TCATAAACATGACAAGACCTGCTTGAAAGTGACCAATCTCTTAAAAACGCTCACACACCATTCTGTTTTATTGCATTATGATATTGCTGTTAAAATCCAACTTATGGAAACAAAATGCCTTGCCTACTCCTGTCATGCTGCAAACGATTTATTTGGTATATTAAATGCTAAGAAATAATCCTAGAATTCAATAGTTCAAAAGATCGTCAGGTTGCAAAAATCCCGGTCGAAATAGTATAGTAATTCAATGAAGCGACCAGGGTGTCAATCCACGGGACTTGATAGTAAGTCTAGCCTTAGGTAATGGTTAACTCAAAAAGGGGTTTTGTTTTGGTTTTGGGTTTCACAAATCGATAACAAGAAAGTAAAAAGCAGATTAAAGTGATAGTCTTGGGAGTGTGAATGGTACTCTAGGTTCAGGGAGTTGTTTCACTAGCTAGGTTCTGCATATTCTACTGCTTGAGTGGAGACTTGGATCGGCTTGTAATTCTCAATTATCTATTCTGTATTAAGTCTTAATTCCAGATAGCTCATCTAGACAGGGCATGTAGTTCTAGTCTAGACCTAGCAAGTATATCTAGATGGTTTTAATGCACAGAATTACTAGTCTGGTTTAATCCGGACTAAAGCTCCTAGTGACTAAAGTAATCTATCCGATTGCAATTATCACAGGTAACAGGTTAATAGGACCGTCAATGCTAATCACCTTATCTGATCATAACATGATTCGAGGGCTTATAATAAATTCATGACGTTTATTAAAAGCATTAACCTGAACAATCCAAATTGTCTCGACAAGCAGCAAAATAATGCGGAGTTTAACTAATTACAACATCCCTTCCCCTAGAGTATATCCTTTTAGCTAGACATAGCGATTATAATAATAAATGAGAGAGAGTTAGAAGAAATCATCTATTACGAAGATCTTCTTGCTCGCTCCGTCCTTTGTCCTTGCGCTGTGCTGGCTTGAAGGTTGGTCTTGGTGATAATGGAGTGAACTGGGTCAAATGGGGCGAAAGTGGAATTTTTGGCGAATTTTGTGAGGTGTCCGGCTGGAGAGGGTCGGACAAGAGTCGGATGTGAGATGTCTGGATCTGTCTGCGTCGGACGCGATCCGGACGTGGGTGGAATGAGCGTGTCCGGATCCGGACAAGGGTCGGACACGGCTAAAATGTCGCGAAATGGATACAGAATATGAGCGGAGGTTTACGAAGGTATGTTTGTGAGATAGCAGATGAATTCGTGAGTGAATCGTGAGAGCTATGCAAGTTTATGGAGGAGATAGAAGAATGGAGATGGAGCGTATGGTGAGTGAGAGGATTAGAGAGGAGAGGAGACTGTGAAGTCAGGTGCGATTTGGAATGAAGGCTGAAGGGTGTTTATATAGGATTAGGGATTCAGACATGGATTAGTGGTGATTTTGACGTTTGTGTGAGTGGACACTCTGATTGAGGATGGGAATGAATTAATCAATGTTCAGTGTGCCGCTCCCCTGTCTTCTTATTGCGCCGTCTGATAATTAGCCGAAAGGCTAATTATCAGTGCGTGCCTTTTTATTTTTCAATTCTGTGTGACGTCCGGATCGTGTCCGGATCCGGACGTGACACAGAGTTTTAGATCTGAAACGCGAACTCTCGGATCTAGAATTTTAGTCATGTCCGGCTTGCGTCCGGCCCAATCAGATCCGGACAAGAGATGTCCGGCTTTGTGTCCGGCCAAACTGATCCGGACAAGACCAATTTTGTCTCTTCTCCTGATTTGTTCCCCGTTTGTTGTGTTGTAATCCTTATGATGTATAATCTTTATTTCCTGGGTTTTTCCTGCATTTAACATATATAACACATCAGTTCTTATCAAAGCATCAATCTTAGGAAAACACATAATAAGTGGGAAACATTGCCTGAATTGTTACAAATTATAAGGTATTTAAACCCTAAAAAGCCTATATGTTTCACACTTATCAACTTCCTCACACTTAAGCTTTTGCTTGTCCTCAAGCAAAATAGGAATAAGAATATCTCTAAAACCTTCAAATAATCTCAAATTTGAAACAAGTGCAGGGCGAAATCAAACCAAGTGATAAATGAAAGAATAATCTCGCTCTCTGAGGTAGGTTTTCACAAACAGTGAAGCAGGAACAATTTTTGTAAAAGCATAGAGAAACTAGATTGTAGAAAACAAGTTAACTTAGCTTGGGACTTTCCACCATTTTCATTCCTCTAACCTTTGGATGACAAGGGGTGTGAAGTAATGCCTTATTCCGCAATACCTTTCAACACCACGTACTCGTGATCAAAAACAAAAATTAAACTGCAATGAATTTTTCTTTCACATGCAAAAATTCTTCTTCCAAGAATTATATACAAAACAAACGAAATATTGTGAATTGCAGAGTTTATTCCGTAACCCAGACTTTTCTCTCTATCCATGTAACGGTGTTGGGCCAACTATCCCAGATCACGAGACCTTAGGTAGATAGGTGATAAGGCACCCTTAAGACTTAATAACCGGATAGACGAGGCCTGCTATTGTTAGGAAAAATTTTGATCAGTGGAGTACCTTGCCTTACCCTTTTCATTCATTCCAAACATTCACTTCATTTCCAAAATCCCAAGCTAAAATAATCTGTTTCCACAATTAGCCAATCTACCAGATTTTTAGTGAAAAGAGTATTTTTAAATAAAACTATTTTTATACAAACCTCATCAAGCAAAAAGATTCCTACGGTTTTCACTTTGGTTTAACATCACTCATGTGCACAGGCATTAGAGAAGCAAAAAGCAAGTGTGGCATTAAAGAACAATTAGCATGTTTTCAGGGAAAGGTCTCTCCTTCCTCACACTTAAGATGAGCAATGTCCTCATTGGTCAAAGAAGAAAAACAGAGAAAAGAGCTTTCAAAACATGCTTACTCAAATAGATGCATATGCCATAATTAACCCTCAACGCAACAAATGTGGAACATCAAATAAGTGAAATTAGAACTGAGACTCCCCTGGTGTTATGGATTGAGGAAGATGTTCTTCCTCACACTTGAAGTTTGGCAGGGGTGAGAGATTCCTTATGAGTCACAGACAGTATACGTTGTGTGCAGATTAAGAGTTGCTAAATTTTCACTGGCAAGTACAACCACAGAATAAAGTGCATTAACTCGAACTACAGAGAATTTGAATCGAATGAGTCATAATTAGAGAAAGATACTCCCCATAGTTTAAGCTTAGCAGACATTCGCAAGTGGTGTGGTTCCATTTTCTGTACTTATATCCATTTGTTTCGCAGTAGAGGTGACATGTAAAGTAATCATTTTAGAACGCTGCACTGCTCAGAGAAACAAGAAATTTAGCAATTTAGAATTTAAAACACTGCTGAATATATCTAATACCACTTCTCCTGCAGTCCCATGTTTCCGTTAGTCTTAACAAACAAAAGTAAAAATAAGTCAAAGAAAAAGAAAAGAAAATACAGAAAAACCAACAAAAGAGAAGAAAGCAGTAAAAATAGAATGGCTCACTGAGGTGGTGGTGTGGTGTGTGTTTGTGGGAGGTGTAATGGTGGGTGAGATGGTTGGTGTTGTCGGTAGTATTCGAGGTAGAGAAGACCGAGACAGAAGAAAAGAAAAGCGAAGAGAATAAAAATCGGGCCGCGTTTTAGTCCTGTCCGGGTTGAGTCCGGATCCGGACTGGCTTGATTTTCTCGTGACCGGATTTGTGTCCGGCTAAGTTGAGCCGGACACGTGAAAACGTTTTTTTATATATAATTAAATTAAAAATCACTAATCTAGAATATCTCATTCATAAAAATGAAATATTACCACAAAGAATCACACAACAACAAAACACACGAAATGCAGAAATTAAATAGCATGAGTGTTTAAGGACTCCCTGATCCTTGGTGAACTTTGCCATGATTCTTCCTCACACTTGAGTTCAGTTTAGCATTAGAGTGAAGTACCTGAAAGATTAAATCTGCAAAACCAGAAGAACTCAAGTGGAACCAGATAAAACCATTAGTTATAAAGTAAGAGCCATGGCTCTTTCGATTTGCACAATAGTGATTAACACTCTGCTAAATAAGAACAAAAGAGGAAAAAATTAACTAAACCAAGGAAAGATACAAACCGGTGGGTTGCCTCCCACCAAGCTGCCCGGAGTTAAAGTCTCTGGCTAGACTTTACAGATAGGTCAAGGAGGGCCGCCACAGCGCTAGTAATGCTTTCTTCAGTCTGAAATACCATTGCTGGGCGTGGCTTCTTGGATGCTTTGGGAGGTGGTGCTGCAACACAGATAGCAGAGATAGAATTTATGGAATTGGAGCTTTCAATCAAGGATATACCTGGTGCAGGAGGCTGAGAAAAGGTATCGCCTAGGTACTTCTTCAATCGAGCACCATTTACTTTGAATACTTCTCCTGTCTTATTCTCTAGCTCATAAGCACCATAAGTAGTGATCCCCACAACTTTGAATGGACCTGCCCAATGTGATTTCAACTTACCAGGAAAGAGGCGCAGCCTGGAATTATAGAGCAACACTAGATCCCCTACTTTGAATTCTCTCTTATGGATCATCTGATCATGGATTCTCTTTGTGCGCTCTTTATAAATTCTGGAACTGTCATAGGCTTGCTCTCTGAGTTCCTCTAGTTCAGATAGTTGAAATTTTCTTTTCTCTCCAGCAGTGTGCATATCAAAATTCAGGGCTTTCAATGCCCAGTAAGCTTTGTGCTCTAATTCGACTGGAAGATGGCAAGCTTTTCCATACACAAGTTTAAAAGGAGACATACCTATAGGAGTCTTGAAAGCAGTCCTGTATGCCCACAAAGCATCATCTAGTTTAACTGACCAATCCTTCCTTGATGCATTTACAGTCTTCTGTAGGATCCATTTCAGCTCTCGATTAGTCACTTCTGCCAGACCGTTAGTTTGGGGTGGTAAGTGCTACCTTGTGGGTCACCCCATATTTACTCATTAGGAGTCGAATGCTCGGTTGCAGAAGTGGGAGCCACCATCACTGATAATTGCCCTGGGCACCCCGAATCTGGTGAATATGTGTTTCTTCAGGAATTTCACCACTGTCTTGGAATCAGCATTGTGGCATGGAATAGCTTCTACCCACTTTGAGACATAATCTACACAGCTACCAGGATGTATTGATTTCCATGAGATGAGGGAAAAGGGCCTGTGAAATCTATGCCCCAACATCAAAAAGTTCTACCTCAAGAATACCTTTCTGAGGCATCTCATGCTTTCTGGAGATGTTTCCCATCCTCTGACAGGGGTCACAATGGGAACAGAAATGGTGGACATCTTTATGTAGAGTAGGCCAGTAGAATCCACACTCCAATATCTTTGCAGCTGTTCTTGTATAACCATGATGGCCACCTGCTTCTTTAGCATGACAGAATTCGATTACACTCTGGATCTCCTTATCTGGAAGACATCGCCTCATCAAGCCATCAGCACAGATCCTAAAGATATGGATCCTCCCAGATATAATGGCGGGTTTCTGACAAGAATTTCTTCCTCTGGTTATAGCTGTAGTCATGAGGAATTAAACCAGTAGCAGATAATTGACTAGTCAGCATACCATGGTTCATCTACTTTTCCAATTTTGAACACCGTCTCATCAGGGAAGAATTCGTTGATCGGGATTCCATCATCAGGGATATCAAGTCTAGATAGGTGATCAGCAACTCCGTTCAGCTTCCCCTTTTTATCCACAACTTCTAAATTAAATTCTTGGAGAAGTAGATCCACCTCAGAAGTCTTGGTTTCGATTCATTCTTCTGAAAAAGATACTTGAGGGCTGAATGATCGGTGTGGACTATCACCTTGCTTCCAAGCAGATATGGTCGAAACTTGTCCAGAGCAAACACCACAGCTAGCAACTCCTTCTCTGTAGTAGTATAATTTTTCTGTGCATCAATTAAGGTCTTGCTAGCATAAGTGATTACCCTCAGCATCTTATCTTTCTTCTGACATAGTGCGGCCAAGCATAGTCACTCGCATCCGTCATGATCTCAAATGGTTCAGACCAATCTGGTGGGACCACAATTGGTGCTGAGCAGAGCTTCTCTTTGATAGTCTGAAATGCTGTCAAGCACTCCTCTGTGAACTGAAACTTGTCCTTCTGAAGCAATCTGACAGGGGTTTAGCAATTTTTGAGAAGTCCTGTATAAACCTCCTGTAAAACCCTGCATGACCAAGGAAAGATCTTACATCTTTAACTGAAGTTGGTGGGGGCAGTTTTTCTATTACCTCTATCTTGGCCTTGTCCACCTGGAGGCCTTCTCTTGACACCTTATGCCCAAGCACAATTCCTTCTTGTACCATGAAATGGCACTTCTCCCAATTCAGCACTAAGTTCGTGTCCTCACAGCGAGCCAAGATCTGGTCTAATTGCTCCAGACAAACATCGAAGCTTTGTCCATAGACAGAGAAGTCGTCCATGAACACTTCAATACTTTTCTCAATAAATCATTAAAAATCGCCATCATACATCGCTGAAATGTGGCTGGAGCATTGCAGAGACCAAAGGGCATCCTCCTGTATGCAAAAGTACCATAAGGACAGGTGAAGGTAGTCTTCTCCTGATCTTCTGGCGCAATGGGAATCTGGAAGTAACCACTGTACCCATCAAGGAAGCAGTAGAACTCCTTCCCAGCTAACCGCTCCAACATTTGATCAATAAATGGTAGTGGGAAATGGTCCTTCCTTGTGGCCTCATTCAAGCGCCGGTAATCGATGCACATCCTCCAACCTGTGGTTGCCTCTGGGGTACCAATTCACCTTTCTCATTTGGCACTGCAACTATCCCCCCTTTCTTTGGAACAACCTGGACTGGAGATACCCACTGGCTGTCAGAAATAGGGTAGATAATACCTGCATCAAGAAGCTTTAGTACCTCGGCCTTGACCACCTCCTTTAGATTTGGATTCAACCTTCTCTGGGCTGTCTCACTGCCTTGTAATTCTCCTCCATATGAATCCGGTGTGTGCAGAAACCCGGATTATCCCCTTGATGTCAGCAACTGTCCAACCCATGGCACTTTTGTTTCTTTAGCACCTCCAGAAGTCTAGATTCCTGCAAAATAGACAAAGATGCAGAGATAATAACAGGCAGGGTGTTACCCTCTGCCAAGAAAACATATTTGAGATGGGAGGGGAGAGATTTAAGTTCCAAGGTAGGAGGCTTCTCTATTGAAGGTATGGGTCTTTGATGGATCGATCCAACTTTTCCACAGGAGGAGAGGAGGAACGAAAGTATGATTTCCCGTGATTCAGCTGCTGGACGACCGAGGCCATCTCAAAACTGTCTTTGTCATCCTCAATGGATCGACTTATTACCTGCTCTAAAGTATCAGAAAACTTAAACAAAGAATTAAAAGAATCAATACTCCTATAGTCATCATCAAGATCATAAGAATTATCAATTAAATCAGCAGAGAAAACAGCTTGAGAAGAAGTGTTTTTCTGCATCATCTTATTTATATCAAAGCTTAATTCTTCATCATGAAATTCAAGGTAATCTTCCCCTTGTCAACATCAATAACAGTCTTTGCAGTTCTGAGGAAAGGTCTACCTAGAATCAGAGGTACCTCAACATCTTCATCCATGTCAAGGATCACAAAATCAGCGGGGAAGAAAAACTTACCCACACTAACAACTACATTTTCAACCATACCTCTGGGTGTGATCGATGATCTATCAGCTAACTGGAGTCTGAAATGAATGGGAACGAGCTCACCCGCATGAAGCTTTTTAAACATGGTGTATGGCATCAGGTTGATGCTCGCTCCTAGATCGCAGAGACCGTATCCGCAATCCATGTCTCCAATTGAACAGGGATGATGGGCTGACCAGGATCACCACGCTTTGGAGGCAGCATCTGTCGGAGAGCTGCTGAACAAGTTTCGGTCAGCTGGATGGTGTCCTTCTCTTTATATTTCCTCTTATTCGAAATCAGATCCTTCACAAATTTAGCATAATTTGGCATCTGCTTAATCGCATCAATAAGAGGGATATTGATAGTCAGCTTTCTAAAAACATCTAAAAATCTTCCAATTGCTCATCGAGCTCTCGCTCTTTGAGACGGTTTGGAAATGGAAGTTCTTTTCAGATATTTTCCCTTTTTATTTTTAACAGCAGTAGAAAGAGAGGAGAAGGAATAGGAGCCTGGGTCTCCTCAGAAACTACCTCAGGAGGGGCAGGATGCCCTGATGGTGCACCGGCGGTATTAGAAAGAGGCTCGGTCTCTTCATCAGTACGGCTCCCTGTCACTTGTCTTTGTAAGTTCCTCCCACTTCTCAGGGTACTGCTGCTGCTTCTTCAGAATCCTCACAGTCTTCGTCTGAGACGACTGCACTGCCTTCAACTGCTCCTTTGGATTGGTTTCTGGTTGGGAAGGCAGTGATCCAGATGGTCTCTGCTGTAAGAGGAATTGAGTCAACTGACTCATTGTTCCTTGCATCTCCACCATGGCATTCTCTAACTTCTGGTTGATTACCGTTTGCTTTTCCTGAGAAGCCATCAGTTTATCCACCATCTCCCTCAGACTGGCATTGTTTGAGCTCAAAGATGGTTGCTGAGCTTGAGGTTGCTGTGGCCGGAATTGATTATATTGAGGCCTAAAAACCGGGTGGTCCCCCCTGATTCGTCCTCTGAGGCTGCATTTGATGTGAATTAAGTGCATTGTTAGGATTTCCGTACCTCAGATTTTGGTGCTGATTCTGCACCCAGGGTTGCCTGTTGTTGAACTGGCCTATTACATTGGCCTCCTCGGTTTGCCTCATCTCGGCTACTAGTGGGCAGTCCTCATAGTCGTGTGCATCCCACACTGAGAGCAGCAGCTTCGTTTGTAGAGATTTTCTTGGCGGATTGCCTGGTGGTTGACCCCATGGTGAGCTGTTCAAGCATTTTCGCCATGCTTCCCATCGTGGTCCTCATCTGTGCTTGCTCGGAGGCTAGTTGTTCCATCATCGGGTCTGGAGCTCTGGAAGAACTCTGACCTATCGAGAATACTCGTCCTCCACTGCTGCTCCACTGGCGAAGCTCCTCACAGTAGGACTCCATAGATGCCATGAAATCCTCCCCGCTCTTTGCTAGCAGGTTTCCTCCTAGGGCGGATCTTATCTCGCCTCTGTGTTCGTCTTTTAACCCCTGGAAGAATCCCTGAGCTAGTGAAGTGATGTCCTGACCATGGTGAGGGCACTGGCGGAGTAGCTCTTTGAATCGATCCCACGCCTCACAGACTGTCTCATTACCCTTCTGTCTGAATGCCATCAGGTCGGCAATCATTTGTCGTGTCCGGGAGATGGGAATGTACTTCTCGTAGAATTTGTCCATCATTTGCTCCCAGGTGGTAATGATGCCTGGTGGTAGTCTGTGGAACCATTTCGAGGCTTCTCCTGATAAGCTGTGCTGGAACAGGCTCAATCTGGCGTACTCCTCCAATCCTTGAGATAAGCCAAGAGAGTCCAAGTGCACCAGAAAGCGATGTACATGGTCCAATGCATCCGATGGGTCTGCACCTGAAAAAGTACCTGCAGGGTGATTTCTAACAGCATTGGATTGGTGAGAAGGTTTTACCTTTTGCCAATCGGATATAAGTTCTGCAGTCAGATTGGGTAGAACCACTGGCCCTCGTCTTGGTGTGGCTGGTGGTCTGTTTATCCTTCCCATCGTGTATTGGGCCACTGCACCTGCTCCAATTTGGTCATGATTTCCTGCCATATTGAAGTCAAGCTGCCTTCTTGTTCTCAAAGCTTGGAGGTATACTCTTTCGATTTCAGGATCGAAGTCTGTATCCGGGGGACCAGTTGAGCGTGTTCTTCGCATCCACTAGGTGCTTATAATCAGCCCGAGAGAAAGGAACAAAATGAGTGAGTTTTAAAGTAATGAAAAACAATTGTATAAAATGGCACACAAAATAAATTAAAATCAAAATATATTACAAAACAAACAATTATAAACAGTGTGTTGCAATAAAGTAACGAATTAACCAAGGCTAGGGACTAGACAAAAGTCAAGTCCCCGGCAACGGCGCCATTTTGCAAACGATTTATTTGGTATATTAAAACTAAGAAATAATCCTAGAATTCAATAATTCAAAATCGTCAGGTTGCAAAAATCCCGGTCGAAATAGTATAGTAATTAATGAAGCGACCGGGGTCAATCCACGGGACTTGATAAGTAAGTCTAGCCTTAGGTAATGGTTAACTCAAAAAGGGGGTTTTGTTTTGGTTTTGGGTTTCACAAATATAACAAGAAAGTAAATAGCAGATAAAGTGATAGTTTTGGGAGTGTGAACGGTACTCTAGGTTCAGGGAGTTGTTTCACTAGCTAGGTTCTGCATATTCTACTGCTTAAGTGGAGACTTGGATCGGCTTGTAATTCTCAATTATCTATTCTGTATTAAGTCTTAATTCCAGATAGCTCATCTAGACAGGGCATGTAGTTCTAGTCTAGACCTAGCAAGTATATCTAGATGGTTTTATGCACAGAATTACTAGTCTGGTTTAATCCGGACTAAAGCTCCTAGTGACTAAAGTAATCTATCCGATTGCAATTATCACAGGTAACAGGTTAATAGGACCGTCAATGCTAATCACCTTATCTGATCATAACATGATTCGAGGGCTTATAATAAATTCATGACGTTTATTAAAAGCACTTAAAAGCATTAACCTGAACAATCCAAATTGTCTCAACAAGCAGCAAAATAATGCAGAGTTTAACTAATTACAACATCCCTTCCCCTAGAGTATCCTCTTAGCTAGACATAGCGATTAAATCATAAATGAGAGAGAGTTGAAGAAATCATCTGTTACGAAGATCTTCTTGCTCGCTCCACCCTTTGTCCTTGCGCTATGCCGGCTGAGAGGTTGGATTCGGTAACAATGAGGTGAATTTGGTGAAATGGAGTGAAAATGGAATTTTTGGGCAAGTTTGTGAGGTGTCCGGATGGGATGGGTCGGACTCAAATCCGGACGCAAATCTAGACATGAGTTTTTGTGTGGCGAGTGTGCGATGGGCTACATGTGATTTTTGTGTGGAGAAAATGGGATGAAAATGAGTTTTATGTGAAGTGTGTTTGTGTTTGAGCGTATGTATGAAGATGGAGTACGGAGGAGTTAGTATGTGGATGACCAGATGGATGAAATGAGAGGAGGAAGATGAGGAGAGGTATGGATGAGTATCCGGTGCGAATTGGAATGAGGGCTGGGGAAGGGTTTAAATAGGCTTGGGATTTAAACATTGCTTAGTGGTAAATAGAGTAAGAGCATGGGAATTGGTTTAGTTTATACGGAGTAGGAGATTGATTGAGGTAGGCAATGGTTTATTCGGCTGATAATTGCACCGAAAGCAACAATTATCAGCGCGGTGATTTTTATTTTTCAATTCTGTGTCACGTCCGCGTTGGAGTCCGCATACATACAGGGGTGCGGACGTGACTATCCTAGCGAGATTTACTCTGTCCGCGTTTGAGTCCTGATTGCGGACAAGACTGTCCTGGGTAGATCTATGAGCTGTCCGCGTTGCCGTCCGTGTTTGCGGACGTGAGTGTACAAAGAAAACTCGATCTAGATTTGTCCGCATGGCCGTCCGTGTTTGCGGACAAGGGATAGAAGGGACTGTCCGCGTTTCTGTCCGGTTTGCGGACGTGACTCAAGAGAGGAGGGAACTCGATCTGGAGATGTCCGCGACTGTGTCCGAGTCTGCCCGTCAGGACACATCTCCAGACATGTGTAAATTTTCCTCTTTTTGTTACAAAAGCTCTAAACTCCTTCCTAATCACGTCCTAAGCCAAAAAAAACATGAAAACAAGAAGGTAAATGCATAAATCTAAGTAAAAGATATGGAAAACAAGGGTTTAAAGCACTCAAAAGATAGATCAATAATCAGTGCATCAGTTGTATGTAAGGGAAATATAAGAGTTGGAGAGGGAGGTGTAGAGGTTTCATCCTATATAGATAAAGTAGGATAAGTACTGGAGGTGGAGCTAGAAGGTGGGGAAGAGGGAATGAGAAGGTTGTAAGTGCGTAGATTAGCATTAGATGTGGTTTGTGATGGTTCATAAGCAAAAGGAAATTATTCCTCATTAAAACTAACATCCCGTGAGACATAGAGACATTTAGGGGTAATGTCAAGACACAAATATCCAACATGACAGGAAGAATGGCCCATAAAAACACACTGAGTTATCATGGGTGATAGCTTATGAGGTTGATAAGGGTGCGGGTTAGGGTAGGAAGAACGACCAAAAACTTTTAGAAACAAGTAATTTGAAGTAGTATTAAACAAAACCTGATATGGAGAGGCATGACCTAGAGCAACAATTGGAATTATGTTCATAAGATAAACTGTTGTTTAAAAGCATATGACCAATATGACAAGGGTATAGAGGCTTGAGCCATTAAGGTAATTCCTTTGTCAAAAATATGTCTGTTTCTGCTTTCTACAGTCTCGTTCTGCTGATGTGAGTGTGGACAAGTTAGATAGTGATTAATGCCTTTTTGATAGAACAACCCAGCTAGTGGCTTAAATTTAGTGCCACCATGCTTGAACTAACTTGATGGTATAATTATAGAAATTTTCAACCAGGTTAGAAAAAACGAGCAGCCTCTAACTTTAAATGAAGAGAATATATCCACATATAATAAGAGAAATCATCCATAATAAGCATGAAATAGTTACAACCATCAACATATTGAACAAAGGTTGGCCCCCATAAATCGACAAATAAAAACTCAAAAAGAAACTTAGATCTACTAGGAGAAGCAAATGGGGGAAGGTATGAGTTTTTCTCCCACAACAATCAGAACAAAATTGGTGAGGGAACTGTTTGTAACAAAGGAAGTTTAAATTTATTTATAGTCTTCTTAGTCATACTAAGAGATGGGTGACCAAGTCGGTCATGTCAAGTGGTAGAAGTAACTTTGGTAGTGGTGTTGAGTTGAATGCATCTTTGAGGAGTAGTTTGAGTAGTAGCAACATCAGCAGTGGGAAAATGTACACTCCATCATTAACTGGCCTTTGAAATAGAATCTGATGGGTTTGAGAATCCTTCCACAAAAAAGGAGTCGAATGAAACTCAAAGAAGGTCGGTTGTCCACACAAAATTTGTGAACAAATAATAAGTGCTTATTAAGGGATGGGCTATAAAACAGATTAATTAAGTTGAAAACACGGGTAGGAGTTGAGAGAGAACTGGTACCCTGAGTGGAGATAGGCTTAACAGACCTATCACCCAGAGAGATAGCTTCATTACCACTGTAATCTTGAGAGATGATGTTTAACCGAGAGAAATCTCCTATGAAGTGATGTGATGCTTCTGTGTCATGCGACCATTCAGAAGAGGGATTAAAGGTAATGCTATTAACAGTAAAGGAAGAGGGAAGAGGTACACTGATAAGAGTGGTTGAACCGATGATACAATCCCTTGCCTCATGCCATCGTTTATACAAAAAAATTAGCATTGAGGTCTATTTTCTAGTCTCCCAGAAAATAGAACACCATTTCCTGACACTCAACCAGAGAAACCACCTCTATAAGTGGCATTAGATCTTCCTCTACCCCTGTTATTCTACCATAACCTCTATTTCCTTTAAAATCGGATTGGCCTCCTTTGTTGTTATGAGTAGTGAAAGAGTTAACTATCATAGTATGAGTCAACTAAGCATTTTTGTTGATTAAGGGTTACCTCAAACTATAAAATATTATTGAGAAGCTGAAATGGAGCAACTTATGATGTAGATGACATTATGATAGTAATAAGAGAATTATAGTCAACTGGTAACCATTTCAATAAGTAAACTTGACACTTTGTATCTGTTATAACATGCCTAGCATCGGCCAGAGAATGAACTAAAGCTCTAGCACAGTTGTAGTACTCTGAAACAGACTCATCCCCTTTTTATATAACTAGCAAGTTGTAGATGTAGCTTCCCACGATTAGCAATAGACTAAGTATCATAGAAACTGTGAAGGAGATCCCATAACTCCGTTAAGGTTTCACAACCAATAACAGTCATTATGATTGGTTTGGTTAAGGACATATGGATTACCGACATAACTAGTTGATCTTGCTTCACCTGCTTAAGATAATCTTCATTAACATTTTATTGTTTGATTTGTTTAGGACATGGGTGTGATCCTTCAAGGAACTTAAACAAATCATTTCCCTCAAGGAACGAAACAATAGTGGTCTTCTAGAGGTTAAAGTTTTTCTGGGAGATTACCTGCTATTAACAAGATAGATTGTGTTCTAGTAGAAAAGGAAGGATAAGGTGTTGAGGCATCATGGGCAATAACTCCAGCTCTCATGGTTGAATTTTGAGGAGTACCACACAAGACAAACATTTCACTAGTCACCCTTGAACGCAAGTACACAGCATGCAAGTTGACAAGGTTAGCATCATCGGCATCGGGCATAAGGCTCGGCCAACCTAATGCCTGTCCCGGGCAGGGCAAGGCCCTTGCCATGAGACAGCCACCATCATAGCCTAACAAGGACTAGGATTTGAGGCAATCTGGTTTCATGAAGAGAGGAAGAACCGACATTAGATACAAGAGGATTAGAAGGAAACCACAAGAGGGATATGGACCTAGAGTATAGGAGTTACCCACCTCTTCGGAAGACTTCTTCCCTGAGTTCCTTCACTTCTGCTTCCTTCTTGACTTAGCAATTCCTTCTTTTTGGCTAGGCACATTTACCTTGCTAGTAGGTGGTTTCACTCTAAAGTCGTTCAATCCCTCAGCAGCCAGGATAGCTTGCTGAACAGTGGTCACCAACTTCCTTCGAAGCTCTTTCTGGGCCCATAACTTCATCCCTCGTTGGAAATGTAGTCCTTCACTGCAATAGCTAATTGCCTAGCTCTAATACCATAAAACGTGTTGTAGGTTTAATTATTAAGATGTGAGCATGAACCTATTTATAGTAAGGTTCTTATGTGTACATGGATTGGTCTGAAGATAAATATGTAAACTGAGCCAGAAATAAACCAGGCCCAACTATACTGGATCAAACATTGTAATCTATTTTAGTTCTTGGACTTTGTTGACTTCTCTTCTTTTGATCTATTTGTATCTAGTCTTTAGGGGATGTTAGAGGTTTTTACTAGAGATCAAGCGTGAAAACAAAGAGTACAAGTGTCTTGACATAAGAATAGCAGCATGCCACCTCCTTTAATTCTCACTATAGATGATATAAGGTGGTTCACTTTGGCCTTAGGACGATCAGTAACCACTGCCACTCTTATTTTGTCGTGTTGCCCCCATCTATGCGTCATGGGTGACTAAATGTTTTTTACGATAATGACTGGTTATTTCCTTAACTTGAGCTCCGTTAGTGGCCTAGTGGGAGTAATTTCTTAGTTAGTATCGTTCACAACTCCTTAGCATTTAATGGTACATGTCTTTCTTAACCACCGTAATATTTGATAGCTAGACTAGCCCAAAGTTGAGTATTGCTGCCAAACATTATACCTTTGTATATATATATATATATATATATATATATATATATATTATCATTAGGTTTTTGGAGTGGCAAAGATGCTAGTCTGAGTCTCACCAGTAATATCTCAATAACCATTACACCAACTTCAGTAAAAGATCTTAGTAGATTTTTTTATGTAAAAGATCTCAACAAATTTTTTACTCAGCATTATTTTCAGAAGGAAACAAATTAAAAAGGAAAGAGAATATTGATCAGCGTAATACTAGGGGATATTTTAGGATCTTTTATTTGTAATTTATATTAGTTTTAGATAAAGTTCTTCTATAGATATTTAGGAGGTTGTTAGCTGCCTCCAGGGTAGTATAAATATATAGAGAAAAACATTAGAAAAGGTGAGACTTTCACAGTAAAAATAGTCTTGGAGAGGAAAGAGAGTTGTTGATAGTGATCAACGTTTTGTCTAGAGTTAGGCATGAGAGTGATTGTTCTAAGTGATTGAACATATCATGTGAGGAGCTTTCAAGCTATTAATAAAGATAAGTAGCAAAGTTTTTCTTCTAAACACTTTCTATCTAGTTCTTATTTGTTTCTATTCTTTGTCAATCTCGGATTGAGTCTTCCGATTCATTACATTACAAACTTTCATTTGGTATCACAGCTAGTTTACCTATCAACGAGGCTAACGCTTCAAGGTAGATCATCAAGATGAGTTCATATAATGCGAAAACACCAAGGTTGACGAAATTCAACTACTCCAAGTGGTGTGAACAGACGAAAGATCAATTAATGTCCATCGATTACAAGGTTTGGAAGGTGGTGATGCAAGGTGATTACAAACCTACTATCGTTGTTGAAGGTGTGAGACTAAACAAACTTGATGATCAATGGACAAAAGCCAATGAGAAGCTTTTAAGCAAAAACAAACAGGCTCTTCACATTCTTGTCCTCTCCTTGTCCGAAGAGGATCGATGTAGTTTCTTGGGTATAAGAACGGCTAAGGGAGTATGGAACTTTTTGACGATTGCTTATCAAGGGACAGATTCAATCCGCAAAGCAAAAGAGAAATAATTTCAAAGAGAATTTAATAACTTCAAGATGTTAGAGGGCGCAAGTCTAGCACTGATGGTGGAAAGGTACAATCAAGTGCTTATGGAACTCAAAATGGTTGGGGTACCGCTTTCTAATGAGACTATTAATGCTAGATTTCTTGACTCACTATCCACGGATTGGCTTAACTATCCCTCGCTTCTTGAGAAAATGGAAGAATTATCATCCATGTCATTTGAAGAATTGTGTTCAGATCTAATGGTTCATGAAAGCAAGATGAATGAACGAAATGTAGTGGTGCACAAGGATCTCACACTAAAGGTAAAGAAATCCGTCCAAACGCCAAACTGGGACTATGATGAGGACTTGAAGAATAAGATTACTATGCTAGCACAAGGACTGAAGCACATTCTTAGTCGAAAACGTGGAGGTTATCAAGGTGGAAATTCTAGAGGTGAGTATGATACCAGCAAGCTTGAATATTTTCAATGTCACAAAACAGGACATTTGATAAAGGAGTGTCCTTTACCATCGAAATCTTCACAATATAGAGGACATGAGTCATGCATGGCAGCAGCTATGTGGGGGGAGTATGATGCTGAATCAGATGGCGTAGAAAGTAATAAAGCACATTTTTGCATGACTACAATCCAACGGTCTTATACTGACGCTAGACCTGGCAAAGTTGGCCAGAACTAGAAAAACCGATCCGATCCATCCTGATCCAAACCTTAATTTAAACCTAAGCGTGAACCAAAATATGACCCAAAAATCCATACCAAACCAATCCAAAACTGAATCAAATTGAAATTCGGTACAACCCGAATCCACCCGAACTTAATTCACCTGAACCAAATTAACCTAAACCGGATCAACCCAAATGCTTTGTTAAATCTAAATCTACTATAGTTGTTCCAACCTTACAAATAATCTTCAAACCAAAAACACATAATGGAGATTTACACATCCAATAAGTGTTCATTACTCATAAATGATATATATAATATTGGACATCTTCAATCTTTAAGCATCTCAAGCCTTGTTGTATTACAACATTCATAAATTGTGTTGTTATCCTTCCCTCACATAGATGTTTTGCTACAACCTATATATGTTTTGCTTTAGAATATTTTATATACAATTTAATGTGTATCATTACGATTTTATAATACTCTACTAATTTTGATTTTAATACAGTTAGGTTTTTTATGTTAAGGCATGAGACTTGGGAATGGTTTAAATGTTGATGAAGTTTAATTATAAAACCTAAACTTTTCAATTGAGACATATACTAACCAAGATTGTTGTGGATATGCCTAAAGAAAATAACACATTAAAATGAGGAAAATAAATATTCTCAATGGTAGATTGTTGTGAAGCGTGCGATAGACTAGCATTTTGGAGGATGAATAATATCCGCCAAATTATTTTATCTACCTTGACAACATAACCTAAAATCTTCAATAGGACAGAGTAATGTGTATCATTATTATTTTATATTACTCTATATTTTTATAAACTTAGGTTTCTTTATGTTTAGGACTTATAAATGGTTTGAATGTTTACGGATGGGCGTGGGCGCATGACACTTGCAAGAGGCGAGGATGGATGGGTGTAGGCATGTGACGCTTGCACGAGGTGATGAGCACGGGGTGTGACGGGCGCGGGATGACAGAAGGCACGACGTCCGGCATGCAGAGGCGGAGACAAGGGGGGCGGGTAGGAGTTTGGCCCCCAAACTCCCTCTGGTACGTGTTGAAATCAGCTTTATTATTTTTGTTATACAGTTTATTTATGTTATTAGATATTTGCTCGCCCCCATAACATTTTATAACATATCATTATGATATCACAAAATTCTATTTGTCATCAATTTTATTTCTATTAATATGAAATATTTGTTCTAGAATTATATTGTAAAAAAATCATATTTAGTCTACAGTAGATAAGAAAACTCTTAATATTTTTATTGTAGCAACATAGTCTAAAGTAAACATGATTATTATGTCAGTGTTAGTAATCATGTACCCCTACTATCCATAATACAAGTGTTTTTAGTTATTACAAATTTTGTAAATTAAAATAATATTTGAATATTCAAAATAATTTTCAGAAGATGTTTTTAGAAAAAACTACTAGTTTTAAAGTATTGGTCTATATTATTGACATTAATTTGTAATTTTGTATACCCGTTTTTTAAACTAGAAATAAAAAATATAAAACAATTTTTTTTATTTATTAATTATATATTTCAATTTGTATATAATTTTATGTTATCTAATATTAATTTTAAAATATTAATAATTATTAAAGAATTCTCGTCCCCTTTAAAAAAATTTCTGGCTTTGCCCCTGCCGGCATGGGCAGGGTATATTAGGTGTCAAGTGCCGAATATTGACCACTAATTCACAAAATTTTAATTTATACTTGGTTGACACAATTAATAAATGTATAGTTGAAAATTCATGTACAAAAATTGTCATCCAATTTGATATTGTCCAACCAATACATAATTGGAGTCTTGACAAGAGTAACACTATATTAAAAGAATTTGGAGCTGCATACGAAAATCAATACAAGTTACAAGGATTGCTTAAAACTCGTACTCTAAAATTTTTGTCAATCAAACCTAACTCGGATAACTCACCCGAATTTGACCTATAACCCAAAAAAACCGAATGACGCAGAGGCTAACCCAAATTGAAAGCACCCGAACCCGAACTCAACCAAATTGAAGTCACTCAAATTTAATTTAAATTAGATGAACCCGACCCCATCCGAACTAAATAGTAAATATCTACAAATTGACCCGAACTGACCAAAACCGAACCCGAACTGAGTGACCCGAATTGCCCGGTCTAAATAACGTTGCCAAGTATGATGAGACTATGTGTTTGATGGATGAAGATAAGGTACTTCAATCCCTAATAAGGGATCAGGTAAGTTATTAAAGCTTGAATGATTTTTATGATAGTTCTACTATGTCTCAAGTGTTTAATGTGTTGAAAGATGCACTTTCAAAAATTAGGATTTGGAAGCGAAACAGGAACATACCACTGAGTCTCATACTGTGATTTGTAAACTACAAGATGAGATGGTTGTTTGGAAAGAATAAAATAGGGAGTTGGCATCTCATTTAGTCTTAGACTCAGCTAAGGTTGTTCAATCCATGTTTACTACACCCATCAGTACTAAACTGAGTTCAATTCCTTAGTGGTCAGAAAAAGAAATTCAATCTCTCAAAGCTGGTAATGAGTGGATACGTCAGGATAATACAGATCTACAAATGCAGGGTGATGCACTTAGTAGAAAATTAGACATTATGACTTTGGAAAATCCCTCTTGGTATAAAGGGAAAGCTAAACTTAATGAAGTGGTAGGTTGATCTAATCAAGGACATGCTGGTCTAAGGTTTCATGGCACTACTTCATCGACATCTATTGTTTACCTCAGAAACAAAATTCATATACTAGACTGATCCTACAAGATATCCTAGTGTTGTTAATCCATGAACTTTATATACTACTGTTGTGAATGTTGCTTCACATGTAAGGGTAGAGTGTAGTTATTGTCATATACATGGTCACCATATTTGTTCATGTCATAAGCTTCAACACAAGAATGTTTGACTTGCTCAGTCTAATACTGTAAAATATGCTCAGCTTTGTATCAATCTTACTACTACCTAAACAACAATAGGTCCCTAAGCGGCACTAACACTGTTCCCTTCTTAGGGTAATAAAAAACTATCCAAATTGGTGGCTCATGGACTTTTGATGCACTTGTCATATGAAAGGTAATATTACTTTGGTTCCATTTTTCATGTAGGATCTACCTTCTTCATAAGGGCTTTCACAGATCAAGCTTGATAAAAAAAACTTACTTCTAGTTCTACCCAAGTTGGTAGGTTCAAGCATGTTATCTTGGTTAGTCTAAAAGGCAATCACAAATTGCACTCTCAATCATTGAAGTTGGATATAATGATGCTAATGCTTGATGCACCCACATCATCTACCTTCAATATCAAAATGGCTAACTATGGTTTTCCTCAGTCTCCTGTGCCAATCTACTCCCATAATCTCGTCAGCATTACACCGATGAGGGATCTAGTTCAACATTCCAAGTTTACACATTGAGATTCGTCATCACTTTCCTCAAGATCAAGCTGACAAGAATACTATGGAGTTCCTTCATTATGCCATTGCTCAACAAATGGCAGATACTTTCACTTAAGCTCTTCCTCATGAAACATTTTCTCCCTTCAGTCTTATACTGTAGATGCTCAATGTTGATAAAGATGTATTCTTTTTATTTATCGTATTGACCTCTAGTGTGTGCATCAAACTTGGTACTTTAGAGTAAGTGGAGCGTGACATATATTTTATTATTTCATTTAACTCCATAATAAAGCGAGGCTTACTTTTCTTTCTATGACATTTCTAGATTATTAATTTGGCCGATCTTGATCAAATTCTAAGTTGAAACATTTAACATCTGGTGCAACTTTGCATTTGCTACCACCACTTAAATTTTAATTTTACTCTACCTGACCAACTATCCCCTCAGCATAAAACCCACTTTCGCTGGTCACTTTACACTCACTATTTTCTCTGCTTGTTTCCTATACAAATTTGTCAGTTTCTTTGTTGACCACATTTTTATCTCACCAATGGATCTCATGTTGGTCTTTTTGCTAGTCTCTTCTTCCAAGCCCATAAAGGATTCTCAAATAGTAGCGGGAAAAAAAGTAATTTGCTTCTAGTTACACAAACATTGTCCAGCTTCAGATGCTAGCTTTGCCTCAGCACAAGGCTGAACAACCTTGCTCAAGACTAGGATTGAGGTTTATTGGGAAGAAAAAAAAGGAATTATTCAATACTCTACAAACGGAGATTCGTATTAGTCTTATCCACTTATGATGTACCATATGTTGCACAAGATTAAACAAAAACATTCTTCTTGGTGTACCTTTGGATGTTATCCAGTATAAGCTTATGGATTATAATCATGAACTAGGATCCACAACTCTCTCTAAGATGGGTCTTGGACTGGACTATGGTCAGTGAATTGTTAAACAACGACTAAAGGCTTTGGGTGTATCTTCACAACCCTCAGAGCTTCTAGCCCTTCTACTTAAGTTGATGAAGGAATTTGCAGAAGCTATTCTTGAAGGCCTAACCTATATTGTCACTGACTTGGCCTTAGGGCATTCTTGAAGTTTGTGTTGATCTTTTCCCCTTTTGCCTTGTTGCCTTATATTTTGACAGCCAACTTCCTAGTCAGCTTTAGCCTGACCCTGACCCTGCCACTTTTCATGCCTATTCATTGCCTTTTTTCTATGGAGTGTCTATACTTATGTTCTGTGTTCCTACTCATGAATTTGTATAAAATGTCATTTCAATGATCTTGCTTGCTATTTTACACATCGTGAGATAAACTTTTTAGTACCATTTTTTTATTTCACAAAAGGGGGAAATATGGTAGATAATAGGAATGTGTTACTTGATTAACCAAATCTCATTCACGTGCTGCAAGGTTTTAACATCTTCAGGGGGAATGCATGTCTTGAGGGGGAATGCCACATTATCTCACACCATAGAGGTTTGCTCACATCAAAAAAGGGGAATTGTAAATGTATATTTACATTAGGTTTTTGATGTGGCAAAGGTGTCAGCCTAAGTCTCTCTAGTAATAATATCTCAACAACCATTGCACCAACTTCAGTAAAAGATTTCAACATATTTTTTACTCAACATTATTTTTAGAAGGAATTAAATTAAAGGTGAAAGATAATATTGATCAGCATTATACTATGAGATATTTTAGAACTTTTATTTGTAATTTTATATTAGTTTTAGATAAAGTTCCTCTATAGATATTTAGGAGGTTGTTAGTTGTCTCCAAGGTTGTATAATGTATAAAGAAAACATCAAAAAAAGTTAGACTTTCCCCTTAAAAATAGAGCCTGGAGAGTAGAAAGTTTTTTATAGTGATCACCGTTTTGTAGAGAGTTAGATGTGGGAGTGATTGTTCAAAGTTATTGACACATCAAGTGAAGATTTTTCAAGCTATTAATAAAGATTAGTAGCGAAGATTTTCTTCTAAACACTTGATATCTCGCTCTTCTTCGTTTCTATTCTCTCTCAGGCTCGTACTTTGAACCTTGATCTGTCAGAATAAAGATTAGGCTGGACCATATCAACAAGAGTGTTCGTTTTTGCAGTCATCTTTTTGGTTTCTAAAGTCAGTTTATGAAAAATACACTCAAATTTTTAAATTTCACAGTCATCAATATACAGTCAGTGTTCCAGAGTTCACAGTTGTAATTTTTTTAAAAAAAACGAGAATATATACCCCCGAGACACCCTATCTCTCCCCACGCTCTCATTTCTCATTTTGCACGAAAAATCCCATTTCATAACCTCTCAAACTCTCTCCTCCGGCCAAACTCCATTTCCCCCATTTAAGGTAAAACAATCCCCGCATCTTTCATTGTTTTATGTTATTGTCTGATTAGGATTAGTTTTAGTACTGATTTACGGCAATCAGAAATTAAATCGAGCATAAAAATAAAAAAAATGGATCTGCAGATCCGTGCGTAAAACGAACCGCAAGCCTTAGCGTCCACTTCAGACTGTCCGTAACGGATGAAATTAAATGGACGCTAAGCCTTGTTGTCCGTTTATGAATGGATACATTGGTCCGTTTTGCGAACGTGATCATAAGGTCAGTTTTGTGGACTGGTCTAGAGGGTCTGTATTGCGGACAAATCATTCTGTGCGTTTTGCGGACTGTAGTATTTCGTCCATTACTGACGGTGTGTGTGAGGATCCGTTTCGAGCCAATGTATATGGGCTGATATTGTTTGTTTGATGTCATTTTTTTTACAGATGAGCCGAAAGGACAAACAAACAACGGTGATTGATTATTCTACTTTGAAGGCGAAGAGGAAGAAGGTGACATGATCTACTAGGGAGGCAATGGAGGCAGAGAGACAGTCCAAGATGCGTGCAAACCAACCATCAGCATCACAGTCACTTGCTGCTTCTTGTATGTCTCCTGTACATCAGGATTTTGTGCCACCGAGGAGGAGGTTGGTATCTGATGGTGATAACGTCGATGACGACGAGACCAATGATGATAATGATGTGGACCGGCAAACGGCCAGACATCAGTTACCCTTTCCTGTTGCACCTGATGTGGGTCGAGGAGAGGCACCAGTTGAGGGTCGAATATCCACCGATTGGTTCATCACTCCAGAGTCCATCCCGATTGCTAGTGGTCCTTCAGATGCCAGCCTACTATGAAGCTTTAGGGGACATGTTGCACTTGATGTGTGGCAAGGAGTGGTATGTGTCTCTAACTTTTTTATTTAATGTTATTAACCTAAATATGTAGACTGTACATGCAAAACTTATAGATTTGATATATCTCTAGGATCGTGGATGTTTGACATTTGTTACTAGAGGCCCTTTACAGGAAAAGTGGCATACTAATCTCCTTTACCAAAAGAAGAGTAAGGAGGTAGTGAGAGACAGTGGGTTAGCGCATCTTCACGACTGCTCCCACGGATATTTTGACTTATTATTGACATCTGCTTTCATGGAGAGGTGGAGCCGGACACCAACACCTTCCACCTACCTTTTGGTGAGATGACAATCACTCTACATGATGTCTATCACATTATGGGCGTATCGATAGAGGGAAGAGCTGTTACGTTTGAGGCCCCTGAGGAGTTGCGTGGAGGTGCATCATTTCTAGAGCTGACTTTGGACCACACGCAGGCTGCACTCGCTGAGGTGGTAGGCCTTCATTCGGCCAATGTGGTGAGGGAGCAGGGGTTCTACCACAAGGGCGGCGTCCCCTACAGTAAGGTCAGGGATTGGTGTGACCACGCGGATGCCACGTACGCCTGCGAGGCTCGTGGCAATCTGTTCTACTTGCTCGGATACACATTATTCCCTGACAAGGGGAACGATGGGATGCGACCCTACACTTGCTGGCCCCTACAGGACATCGATACCATCTCAGAGTATGTGTGGGGTGCTGCTACACTCGCACATCTCTAGAAAACAGCCCGGTGTCTCTTCTCGTGCTGAGACGAAGACCATCGCCTGGTGTCTTACCCTATTTCAGGTATAAATCGGGAACAACTTCATTTCTGAGCATGTAATATTAAAATTGTCAAAAATAATGCTAAAAGTTTTTAAAATTTTGCAGTGCTAGATCTATGAATATTTACCCTAGTATTTGTCGTTGTCTGATGGTGAATACCGCCTCATCTGTCCCATCTGCGGTGAGGTTTGCCAAGATTGAGGGAAGACATATTTCAGACCACAGCCGGCTCGTGGAGAATCGACGACGTTTGGATGCCCTTACACCCGACCAGGTATGGTCCCATCACTTAAGAACTAAACCTTTTTTTTAATTATATAACTTGTTAGAATTAGTTGACAAATGCAAAAACTTTAAATTATAAGGTTGTGTGATCCCCATTCGGTGAGGATGCATGGGGTGTCCAGCAGGGTCGGTCCCGATGATTTGGGCATCTGCACATGATGAATATAGTTAAGCCCTACCATCCGAACCGGTGTATGCAGCAGTTCGGTATGGTACAAATCTTTCCCTTCACTCCACCCCTATAGCCATATACGACGGTATGGAAGAGGACCGCCAGAGACTACATGGTTTCGCATGTAGCATCCCCGACACTATGGAGCAGCCAGTCCAGCATGTATGTGACCGAGTTGGTACACGCACGACACGCTTCCCCGGGTAATGACGTGGAGGCAGATTACCTTGACTAGTATCTCGCTCGGATGCATCCTAGACTCATCCCTCTTGGTGGAGCTACAACCCCGCCTCCTGATCCAAATGTAAGTGGTTATATAATTTCATGTGCACAATATCAATCAATTGTTACAAACTAATCTATAAATGTTTCATATGTTTACAGCCATAGGTCACACTCATGAGTATTGCGCAGCTGATGGAGCCGTACTTCCCGGCCTCGCACCTCGATGGATGGCTGGCACAGATGTCTCCTGACGACTTGTTCCAGTTTCAATGTTCATTCGATCAGATGTTGGGACAGGTCCATCGCTTCAGGATCTCCGAGCAGACTCATATGGGGGTGGTAGAGGGTGGGTTCATAGACGGGGTGGCAGGTCGGAGGGATTTCTATGCCACCATCCTGGAGCGGTGGTAGATAGTGTTAGTTGTTTATCATCTGAGACTCGACGTTTTTTGTTGTTGCTTTTGTTGTACTTCTATTTTTTACTCTCTTTGTATTTAACTTTTTTTTAACTCTTGTAATGATAAATGCTTTGAGACTGTTACTTTGTTTACGTATCATTTTATTTAAGAATCACATGACTATATGAATCTTTCCTAATAACATGAAAAGGGAACTCGTGCAGTGTATAAATTACACTTTATAGTACAGTAAACGATCATGAAAATAAAGTAATGCTAGTTGATCTCTGTAACAGTCACTCATTCATATATAATCTTATATCAATTGGATTAAATGATTATCTAGCTGAAAATTATAACAAAATACGTAGGTCATTAATAACTGCAATATTGGAATATGTACTTACAATGGATGACCGATGTGCAAGAATGTTAAATTTAAAATAGGAAGATTGTGTGTATCCTTTCCTAAATAGCTAAATAAAAAAAGTCACACCGAAGCATTACGTGGACGTAGCGGATACTTTTCCCTCCAAAGTCCAATCCGCTGAAGATATGGCTCATGCCAACCATCAAGTGAGTCATCTTTAAGTCTCTCACATGTCAAATAGAGTGGAGGTATAGGTGAATCATATGTCATATTGACACGTATGAAATCATTACCGATATGACACACGTATAACACCTCTGATGACGTACAACCCTATCCTTGGTGATCTCTATATGGTAGGCATGTGAAACCAGTGCTGGTCTCAACATCAATATATATCATAACAAGGTTGTATCTGGTGCATATCACCGGAATAATCATGGTGCAAAACCATTTGTTCGGCGGCGTGAAGCCATCCCCCTATCCATAACACCGTGGTTGCCTCTCTCTACACATCGGAGAGACCACCTAGTCTATCAGCCCACTAAAATTTGCTCGCTGGAAGAGTTAGCTCCTCGTAATTGAAGGTGCGTACTTTTGATTGATGCCTCCAATCTGCAATCACTCTAAAACCACAGTTACCGTCACCGGATACATTCTTGTAACGTGTAAAGTGCTCGTGAACTGCGGTTGTGAATAGATGAAAAAATGGAAATCCATCTTTCATATCACGCCATGGTGCCAAGGATGACTTCTTCCGTGTAGCTGATTTCTCATCGGAACACGATTTTTTAGCTTTTGTTTTTTTCTTCATGCATTCATGAGTTGACTTGAACCTGATAACGATGGCCAAAATGTTTAGATAATCATTATAAAATAAAGTGTTGAAACAAATATTAAACAAACGTTAACCTTCGTGTGGATGAACTATGTTGCCTTGGTCTTCCACATGGAACTTGAACAGGTGGCTCATTAAAATCAAACGACGAACCAGGGTGAATCATTGACTACATGAGCCTAACACAATGCTGAAAAATCAAGTGGTCGTCTAAACGAAGAACTTCATCGGTTAGCGCTTTCAAGATGACTTTGTTCTCCTCAGGTTGTGTTAGAGTTTCTTCCTTCATTGACTTTCCTTCATCCAACTCCAACGTCTTCCACAAGTCATGAATGACATCTAGTGTAAGTTTGTCATTCATTTCCATTACTTCGTATAAGAAGTGTGCACAATGAAGACCATGAGTGTTAAGTAATGTGCATCCACACTGCTGCTCATCCATCTTGAATTCTTTGCCACACTCCAATTCCTCTTGCAGGATCTCCAAACATTTGTGGCTGACTCATCCGCGAATTGTTCAAAACAGACGCTAGTAGTCTTCGTGCACCATCTTGTCTTTGGACATCTCCATATCCGTCAAGAATCCGTTGTATTGAAGTTTGAGAAATCCATCAATCCTGAAGAATATGGTGTGTAACTTCATTTGGGAAGACTGAAGCCACACCTTGAGTGCTTCATGTGAGCTCTCAGCTCTGTGACAATAAACGTTAATGAGTTTCAATGATTATGTTATGAAAAATGAACAACATACTAAATTAACAAACAACCATAAGTATAACACACATACCTATTAGTTGTGCAGTTTCTAAAATGAGGTACCGAATATGTCCAACATTTGACAAACGTCTCTTTGTAAATGAGCCAAGTGTCATCCAGATAATTTATCCAGT
This sequence comes from Limonium bicolor, assembly GCA_023374045.1. Classification (NCBI taxonomy): domain Eukaryota; kingdom Viridiplantae; phylum Streptophyta; class Magnoliopsida; order Caryophyllales; family Plumbaginaceae; genus Limonium; species Limonium bicolor. The sequence continues at coordinate 56,027,306 of CM041781.1, forward strand.
TAAGCTTCCCTTTCCCTTCATAGACCTTCCTCATGTGTGCATACTCTTCCATGAAATGCACCCCCGTTCGGTTCTTGACTACCTTTGACCAATACTTTGTAGCCTCAGCCATTTCTCCTATCTTATGGAAGAACCTTTTTGCATTCAAATCAGCGTTGGTGTTAATGTGCCCATGATAGAGTAGATGAGGCACAAGGGGGAAAACAAAAGGGAGAGCTTTAATAAGACCAAGCTCTCTATCGGTTTCAAATACTAATGGCTCATCCTGTAATCAGTAGCTCCCTCAAGTTGTTTAGCACCCAACTGTACCCTGCTTCATCCTCACTACATACAAATGCGTATGCAATGTTAAAATTCTTCCTAGCAGAAGTCATCCAACTATCTCTACAAGCGGCATCTTATACATATTTGTCTTCTATGTAGCATCAATAATGATGACATATGGGAATACATTGAAAAGCTTCACCGATGTTGGGCTAGCAAACATGACATACCCGGTGACATCCTTATCATCTGTAAAAATTAAAAACATATACTTTAATACTATGAAAAAAATGTTAAGCAACATTGAAATGATATGGTCATAAGAACAAACCTCGATGACCCTCACAGAATACGTGATACTTGTGGTTCTGAAGGTCATCAACAAGCATTTGCTTAACTGGGGGTCCTCTCTTATGTTCCTTTGTCAACTTCTTGTTCAAATTGTAAATGAAGTTGATATCAATGGATAGATCCGGATTTTGCTCCTTCAGTTGCAACCACTTCTCACATGGGGGAGTACCTACCTTGTGAAAGTGGTGGACCGCTTTCAACTCCTCATCTATCAGTGGATGTCTAGCAAAATGTCCCTCTGGCCACTTAAGCAACTAGTGGTTGTGTCGTCCATCCTTCACAACCAATTTCCATTCTTTATAAGTGTGCTTTCCGCGTATAAGAAACAGAGAGGAGCACTTTTTTGAGGAGGTACGACCTCGCTGCACACGATCATCATCACTTTTACGTGTTGGTGAATGCCAATACTGCTCACACGTAATTACTACTATGTCGTCTGTACTTGTCTGAACTATGGTCACCACAATCCAATCACGACCCTTTTGCCACCCCACGGTATCCACCCACTTCACAGCAGCATGCTTATTAGGAAACAATCGATTGGTTTGAAATACATTAGTAGTGTCAATCAATTCATTTTCAGGAAGCTCGAAGGGAGAATCATGAAGTGGGACTAAAGGCTGGCCAAAAAAGTAAGAAAATACATACGTTATAAACAAAGGAAATTACAAAATTTATGAATTCGTCCGTAATGGACATATCACTTACAGGTCCGTTACGGACCATTTTCCCAACGTCTGTTACGGACATAGAAAGTACATCCTTTTTGCGGACAAATGTAAGTAGTCTGTTACGGACCAATAGTAGCGGACGAGATTAGTGATGTCCGTAAAATGGACGGTTTAAATGATAAAAAAACGGACATAATTGTTTAAAATTAGTGAAATTGATTAAAAATTACCTCGGGATCATCCGGAGAACCAGTTTCTTCATAAAATGGTTTTTTCAAATCAAAGTCTTCCTCATTGTTCGATTCCCTTTGTTATTTCCTGTTCTGGCTAAGGATAATTCGTATTTTATCTATGACATTTTGTTGTCTTTCTTTTGTGTCTCAATTGTTTGTCTTCTTCATTCTGTGGTTCGACTTACATAATTCGACACACACCTACTCTATATATAATGTTTTCCAAAGCAGATATATATTTTATAAAATTTAGGTTATATGAAAAGATACTGTTTTTATCATATTAGTTAATCTGGTAATGAAATATCTTATTAAATAATATTTATGGAAGAGAAATTTAAAAAAAAAGATACTTGTCTTCGTTAGTTTGGACTCTATCAACTAATAAAGAATCTTAATTGGCATTTACGGAAAAAGTAGTATTTTCAAACATTACTCTTTTTGTTAGATTAGTTAATCTCCTAATGAAATATATTATTAATTAAAATTTATAAAAGACGAATTTTTTTTAAAAAAAAAAACTTGTCTTCGTTAGTTTGGACTTTATCCACTAATAAAGAGTCATAATTAATATTTACGGAAAAAGTAGTATTTTCAAACGTTACTCTTTTTGTTAGATTAGTTAATCTTCTAATAAAATGTATTATTAATTAATATTTATGGAAGAGGAAATTTTTAAAAGCTATATTTGTCTTCGTTAGTTTAGACTCTATCAACTAATAAAGAATCTTAATTAACATCAACGGAAAAAGTATTATTTTCAAACAATACTCTTTTTGTGAGATTAGTTTATCAACTAATGAAATATCATCTTAATTACTATTTATGGAAGAGGAACTTTAAAAAAGATACTTGGGTACAAGATTATATATGAATGAGTGACTCTTACATCGATCAACTGGCATTACTTTATTTCATGATCGTTTACTGTACTATAACGTTTAATTTATACACTGCACGAGTTCCCTTTTCATATTAGTAGGAAAGATTCATATAGTCATGCGATTCTTCAATAAAACAGTATGTAAACAATGTAACAGTCTCAAAGAATTTATCATTACCAGAGTTAAAAAAAGTTAAATATAACGAGATTAAAAAATAAATAAGTACAACAAAAGCAACAACAAAAAAACGTCGAGTCTCAAATGATAAACAACTAACACTATCTAGCACCCCTCCAGGATGGTGGCATAGAAACCCCCCTGACCTACCACCCCCTCTCTGATCCCTCCCTCTGAGTCTGCTCAGAGATCCTGATGTGCTGGACCTGTCCCAACATCAGATCGAACGAACACTGAAACTAGGACAAGTCGTCAGGAGAAATCTGTGCCAGGCCTCCATTGGGGTGTGGGACCGGGAAGTACGGCTCCATCTGTGGATGTAAACATATGAAACATTTATAGATTAGTTTGTACCAATTGATTAATATTGTGCAGATGAAATTGTATAACCACTTACATTCGGATCAGGAGACGGGGCTATAGCTCCACCAGGAGGGATGAGTCTAGGATGCGTTCGAGCGAGATACCAGTAGAGGTAATCTACCTCCGTGTCATCACCCGGGGAAACGTGTTATGCGTGAAGTCTCAAACCATTGGGGTTGACCCTGCTGGACACCCTACGCATCCTCACCGAATGGGGTCCACACAACCTTATAATTCAAAATTTTTGTATTTGTCAACTAATTCTAACAAGTTATATAAATAAAAAAAAGGTTTAGTTCCTAAGTGATGGGACCATACCTGGTTGGGTGTAAGGGCCTCCAAACGTCGTCGACACTCCACGAGCCAGCTGTGGTCCGAAATATGTCGACTCTCAATCTTGGAAAACCTCACCGTAGATGGGACAGGTGAGGCGGTATTCACCATCAGACGATGAAAAATACCAGGAAAATATTCATAGATCCAGCACTGCATAATTTTAAAAAGTTTTAGCACTATTATTAACAATTTTAATTTTACATGCTCACAAATGAAGTTGTTCCCGATTTATACCTGCAGTAGGATAAGACACTCGGCGATGGTCTTCGTCTCAGCACGAGAAGAGACACCGAGCTGTCTGTAGAGATGTGTGAGTGTAGCAGTACCCCACGTGTACTCTGAGATGATGTCGATGTCCTGTAGGGGCCAGCAAGTGTAGGGGCGCATCCTGTCGTTCCCCTTGTCAGGGAATAATGTGCATCCGAGCAAGTAGAACAGATAACCACGAGCCTCGCAGGCGTACGTGGCATCTGCGTGGTTACACCAATCCCTGACCTTACTGTAGGGGACGCCGCCCTTGTGGTAGAACCCCTGCTCCCTCACCACATTGGCCGAATAAAGGCCTACCACTTTAGCGAGTGCAGCCTGCGTCTGGTCCAAAGTCAGCTTCAGCGATGATGCACCTCCACGCAACTCCAGGGGCCTCAAACGCAACAGATCTTCCCTCTATCGATACGCCCACAATGTGATAGACGTCATGCAGAGTGATCGGCATCTCACCAAAAAGTAGGTGGAAGGTGTTGGTGTCCGGCTGCCACCTCTTCACAAAAGCAGATATCAACGATAAATCAAAATATCCGTGGGAGCAGTCGTGAAGATGCGCTAACCCACTGTCTCTCACTACCTTCTTACTCCTCTCGTGGTAAAGGAGATCAACATGCCACTTTTCTAGTAAAGGGCATCTAGTAACAAATGTCAAGCATCCATGATCCTAGAGATATATTGAATCTATAAGTTTTGTATGTGCAGTCTACACATTTAGGTTAATAACATTAAATAAAAAAGTTAGAGACACATAACATCAAGTGCAACATGCCCCCTAAAGCTTCGTAGCAGGCTGGCATCTGAAGGACCACCGGCAATCGGGACGGACTCAAGAGTGATGAACCAATTGGTGGGTATCCGACCCTCAGCTAGTGGCTCTCCTCGACCGGCATCAGGTGCAACAGGAAGGGGTAACTGATGTCTGGCCGTCTGCTGGTCCACAACATCATCATCGTTGGTTTCGTCATCATCGTTGTCGCCACCATTAGATACGAACCGCCTCCTCGGTGACGTAAAATCCTGATGAACAGGAGACAAACGAGAAGCATAGGAGGGTGAGAAGAATAGGCAGCAAGTGATCGTGGTGTTGATGCTGCACACATCTTGGACCGTCTCTCTGCCTCCATTACCTCCCTAGCAGATCGTGTCACCTTCTTTCTCTTCTTTGCCATCGAAGTAGAACAATCAGTCACCGCTGTTTGTTTGTCCTTTTGTCATTTGTAAAAAAAATGACATAAAAAAACAATATCAGCCCCATATACACTAGTCCAAAAAGGACTCTCACACACACACCGTTCGTAACGGACAAAGTCTTACCGTCCGTAACGGACACAATACTACGGTCTACAAAACAGATGGAATGATTAGTCTGCAAAACGGACCCTCTAGACCAGTCCGCAAAACAGACCTTACAAACACGTCCATAAAACGGACCAATGTATCCGTCCGTAAAACGGACGACAAGGCTTAGCGTTCGTTTAATTTCATCCATTACGAACCGTCTAAAACGGACGCTAAGGCTTGCGGTCCATTTTACGGACGGATCTGCAGATCCATTTTTTTTTTGGTTTTTATGTCGATTTGATTTCCGATTGTCGTAAATCAGTACTAAAACTGATTCTAATCATACAATAACATAAAACAATGAAAGATGCGGGAAATGTTTTACCTTAAATGGGGGAAATGAAGTTCGGCCGGAGGAGAGCCTTTGAGAGGTTATGAAATATGATTTTTCCTTGTGAAATGAGAATGAGAGCATGGGGATAAATAGGGTGTCTGGAGGGTATATATGCTCATTTTTTTAATAAAAAATTACGGCTGTGAACTCTAGAATACTGACTGTATACTGGTGACTGTGAAATTTAAAAATTTGACTGTATTGTTTTAAACTGACTGCGAAAACCAAAAAGCTTACTGTAAACCCCAGACGAGTATCAACAATTACCTTTTATATCGAGTTCGTAGTGAAGGGTGCTCTCGAGAACATTATTCTATCTTGTTTCTTGAGATATAACTACGTGTTTTTTAATACAAAATATTTTCAAAGAAATAACTTCTCTGGTAGAAAAAACAATTTAAAGAGAAAATTCACGGCATATCATTAAAAAGTTTATTAATTCATAAAATATCATAGTTTTTAAAAAAGCTTATAGATATCACAAAAATTAAATTTAATTCACCAGATACCACAAATTACTACCTAAATTTTTTTAATTCACGCTATACCACATAAATATTTTTAATTCACAAGATACCGCAACATTTATTTAAATATATTAGAAACAATAAAAAATAATTTAGGTTTATTAATATATAGGTTAAAATTTTATAAAATTAAAAATACCAAGTAGTTAAGAGAATGATTATCTAAATTTTTTTATAATATCATTTACTCTAATAATTTTTAATAATATACAATATTTTTATAACAAAAATGAATTTGTATAAAGTAAGATTGTAAAAAAATATATCATTCTCTTTACTATTTTTATCAATTTTTAATCAAATATGTGGATTCTCTAATATAATTATACCTTTTACTGTTCTTGATATTTTAAAGATTTTATTATTGCTACTACTATATATATACGATATTTTAATTTTTTACAATTTTAGCCCATATAAGAAAAAGTTAGCTTTTGCTACTTATTAAAAAAAACATATTTAATAATTTATGTTTTAATTTTGGATTAAATATATATAAAGTGATATTATATATTATATACAAGTGCTAACAGGATTATTGTAGGGATAAATGATGTACAAAAAGAATGGAAAAATCGAAGAAAATATAAAATAAACCTACAACTCTATACGGGTGGCAAAAATCCCGGTCGGAGTACAGTGTGAATATATTACGACCGAGAGTATCGAACCCAAGGGACTTAATAGAAAATCAGTCCTAATCCTAGTAATATCCTATTCTAAAACAGGGGAAAAGTAAATATCACTTCTAAACTAAATAATCTAACTAAAAATCCTAACTAAGTGGTATATACAATGAAATATCTTTGATTCGGGATGATACTCAACATAAGAACAAATATGATCACAAAAACCAAGTTGACAAGTTTCAAATTAACCAACTATTGAACGTGCCGGATAGGTTACCGGACAAAAGATGCACGGCACCTTCAAGAACTTTGAATGTGAAATACCCCAAACCTAGATATGGTGTTTAGATGTAAACTAAGATATAATAAGGCTAATACATGCCTTAGAAACATTAGGAAACAATATAAACTAAAGAAAACATAAGGAAACACCATAAGAGCAATTTAAGCAAAAAACATGCTTTAAGCTTGGAGTAACATTGGTTAGCACCCAAATATCATTCTTAGACCTTAGTAACATGCTAATGGGCATGTTAAATCAATTACCAAAGAAAACCAAGCTCGAAAACAAGTTAAAACACAAATTGTGCTTTAAGGACTCTAAAAGCACATTTTTGAAAAATTGTCTTGGAAGGAGGTTTTGAATGGCTAAATGCCTATGATTATATGTTAATCAACTTTTTTACTACTTAGTATCACATTAGGAAGCCTAAATAAATGGGAAACCAAAAATTTCACAAATATGTGCACTAATTGTGAATAGTAACCAAATAATGCCTAATTTAAGCTTAAGTCAACTTAGCTTAATTAGTTGGTCAACAAAGACCATAAATATCTTAACTAAGCATAGGGGTCTGGTTTTTAAGGATGGTGAGTCACCACATGAGCCAGCCAAGTTAGAAAAAGAAGAGGGAATTGGAAATAGTACTATTTACTTTTAAGGAAAAATCTTTACTTTAGCTTACCTCTCTCCTCTCTTCTTCATTCACTTTTTTCCACCGATTCTCTTCACCTTCTTCCTCCCTAAGAAACCGTAAGAACCAGCTCTCACATTCCCCCCACCTTGTCTTGCTCACCAAATGTTCATTTTCACTCCAAATCAAAAACTAAACATAGATTTCTCTTAGTTGGAGCAAACCCTTTAGTTCTATCTTTTCAAAACTGGATAATCTCAATTTTGGTTCCATGAGAAAACTCCATTGAAGGAGGAAAACCAAGTTTGAAGAGCTCATTTGCTTCTCCATTCATTCAAGGTAAGTAAACTCAAAGGAAAATCAACTTTCCTCCATTTTTACTTGATGTCCGAAAATCATCTCCTCATGGAGCCTTGTTTATGCCTTGAACTAGCTTGTTTCCAATATCTAAAGGACTAGAGGAGGTCCTCTTTGATTCATTACCAATCCCATCTTGAAACTTCAAGGTAAAAATCCATTTTAAATACCTTAAGACACATTTTAACCTAAGATTGAATTCTATAGGTTTAGGCATATTGCTTAGTACTCATTAGATTATTGAATATGGATTAGAAAATTGGCAAGAGGATTGAAGTCCTTGGCTGAGAATCATTCAAGAAAATCTAAGGAGGAAGTTGAGAGAAAAGTTTAAGAAACAAGGAAAATGTCTTACCTTAAGGTGGTTTATTGCTTAAAGGGATGGGTTTAGATAGGTACTAAATATAGCTTAGAGTTTAGATTAAGTAAGGTCTATAAAACCTAGGAGAAACAACATGACTATATTTGAGAACTTGTGACTAAGGAGCAAATGGCAAATTGAGTTAGTAAAACAATCACAAAGTGAATTACAAGAACACTATTATTGCAATGGGAGCATTTTTGTGTGTATTTGCAGGTTGAAGGCTATTATATGTGGGAAATTCAGTGGTTAAATTTATGTCATTTAAGGGCCTAAGAGCCATGTCGTTTAAGGGCCTAAGAGCAATTTAAGTTTATGCACTATATTATGTTGTAGTGTAGTTTGGGTGTAGTTTGTGTGTAGAGATTGTGTATTAAGGATTTGAGTGTCCTTGGTTGTTCAAAGGTGAAAAACCTACATGTTTGGGTGTAGTAATACACTAGAGAAGCCATGTTAAAATTTGGTTGTGAAACTTGTAGTTTAAGGTGTTCTAAGGAGATTTTAGGACTAAGGATGTACTAGTAAACATTAAGGGTTGTTTTGGTGAAAATGGATAAACTGAGGTGTTCTTGAGTATTAAGATGACCTAGGAATGCGTATGAGGAACTAGAGGTTACAATGGTGAATTTAAGGCACCAAATCCATGATAAGAGGAGTTATGAAACTTGTGCAAAGTTTGAAGGAAATAAGGTATTAGGTCTTGTGAAGGTTTAAGCATGAGCTAGAGTATATAGCCTTGAGAAGCTTGAGTAAAGGAAATGGGAATGAGTAATAATGCTTGAAGAGTGGTTACATTGGAGGAAAGGAAAAACTTTGGTTAGTTGAAGTCTTAGGCAAAATTGCAAGTTGGAAGAGTAAGGGATTAAGTGCTTAGTGTTAAGGATTTAGTGAGAATTTGAGTAAATGGTTAAGGAGTTTGATTGTGGGTGGATTAAGAGGTTTGGTGGATGGTTTGAGAGTGTGTTAAAGTGCTAAAATGATGTTAGAACATATTAGGACACATGTGGTAAGGTTTGGAGTGAAATAAACACTTAGAAACAAGGTTCTGGAGCCGACCTACCTTAGGACCGACCTTAGCAAATAGACCACCAAATCTTGCTATAAACAAGGTTCTGGAGCCTTTACTTCTCACATTTTGACCTCTATTTTTCTGAATCAATTGTTGATGAAGCCTTCGTTTGTTATTGAAATTTTTTACAACATGATGGAAATAGGGTCGTTTAGATTGACGATAGCGTTCTATGGCCCTATATAGATAAGCATGCAGAAGATGTTCGCCTTTAGTCAATAGGGTCAACTACACCCAAATGAAAGTGAACTATATTAGGCTACTATACTACTAAACTCAAAAAAGATTATACTATTCGAAAATGGCAACTAAAAATACGTCACCCTTACTCTTCTCCATTGAACCAGTCGAGGAGAGCATTCAGTGTCTTCGGCAGGCACATCCAGTCAAATCGCCACTTTTTTTGCTAAACTGCACCAACCAGTAGAATCAAGGTGTGGCTTCGACAAACAAGTAAAAGAGGATGCCTGCCAAGGGCGAGCACCAACCCGGGTACTATAGGAAGTTGAGCTGAAGAGTCACCTTTTGCCTGCTTCCTATGGAAAAGGCTACGAAGTACAACACTCGCTTTCACCCCTGTAGTGCGAATCTACCGAAAAGAAGCCTATTTTGAGACATGCCCCAACCCTATTACTCTTTCCCACAACACTATCTGGTTCAGGTAGTGAAGTTCCCCAGACTTAGAGGTGATTGAAGTTCCTACTTCTCTCTTATCGGGCCAGGGAAGAGGTCAGTCCTTTTGCTCCTGTTCAACTCGACTGCCATTGGATGCTCCTCTTTCTCTTTCGCATCGTTGGGCAAGCAACTCTTGTCCTGCTATCTATTCATCCCTCTTGGGCACGGCACTTTTGTATATTTAATCAAAACAATAAGGCCCGCAAGGGCATTCTCAATCTCTTTATTCCAGTCTGGATCTTTCCCACTGACCAAAGTACCAGCACTCATGCCGGAGTCAGAACCTTATCATAGCCTAACTTGCTGTGATAGCCAAGGTTGACTAATCCATGCATGGGCTTACAGATCCCACTTCACTCCTACTCGCATTGCAGAAGGACAAGGAGTACTCCTCGCATGCCGAGTAGCCTCCCCTTGTGAGGGCCTTTTTCTCTTCGAAGGAACTAGTCTGTGATGCAGTGAACTCTCAGGACCTCTCGTCCAATTGGGACATTGACCCCATAGTTTCTGACATCAATTGCTTTCTTTTGTCTCATGCAGACTTAAGCTTCCAATATGCTCCTTGATCAGCAGCAAGCTCATCTCCTAGCCCAGTAGACAGAAAATCCGTATTTGGTTGTGTCCCTTTCTTTACGTTGTATTCCCCCTAGTCTTTCTCTCTATGATGTCGTATTAGTTCCCCCAAAAGATGTACGTTTTGTTCTATTAATAGAATTCACTTAGAAAAGAAAGGCTAATGAAAAGCCGAAAGAAAGGGACTGTACATTCTCTTAGTTCTTGACTCAAAGAGGAAAGGGAAAGGTTGTTCGTGAATGAAAGCTCAATCATAGAGAAAACGAAAATAAGACCTATTTTCGCTTTTCTTATTCATCAATTTCAATGCTATACTTCCTAAAAAAAGATTCCCATTGAATGGACTCTTTAGGGTCTTACCTTGCTCTTGGCTCAGTTCTCATCCTACCCCGGAATCTACTCTTCTTATAGTTCCCGGGTTCGTAAGAGACATAGGTGGTGGAGAGTGACGGATGAAGACTCTTCCGTTTGCGTCCTATGATCAACCTTATCTATCCACTATCCTCCCCTACTAAGTAAAGAACTTGAGCCAACCTTGTATAAAAGAATTTTGAGCCACTCTTCCTTGACAACTGCTGGAACTCCACTAGTGAATAAGTTACTTTTATCAGGATTAGGAGAAAGACCCGTAAGATCCTTGAATTGCTGTAGGCAACCAGCAACCCTAGAAACCGAGCATGTATCAAGTTCCCCCGAAAAAAGATTTATATAATCATCCGCAAAGCACAAGTTTACAACTTCCTTATCAAACTTCCAATAAAACAGGAAATTGCCCTCTTCCACCATGCTGGTCATCAAACCAGAGAAGACTTCCATAGCTAAGACAAAAAAGAGGTAGGTGACATCGGGTCGCCTTGTCTTAGGCCTCTCCCTCCCGGTTTGAAACCATTTGATTCTCCATTCATGTTGATGGGGAACCTGGTAGTTGATATGCACTCCGAGATCCACCTGAGAATCTTATCCGGGAGAGCAATTACACTCCACACCAACAAAGAGCCTTTTCTTTTGTCCATTTGGGCACAGCTTCGTCGAACTTCGTAGGATAAAGGGTAGAAGAAAAAGTAAAGTCTGGTCTGGTGAGTTGTTAGACACAAAAGCTGGGTGAGCATTCCTCTTTCAAGAGTTCGGAGCTTCTACTAGCAACAGACTACCACAAAAAGGAGTTTAGAAAGGAGAAGTGAAAATGGTGTCAGCTTCTAAGGTGAATCATACGCAAAAGCAAGCAACCTATGCTCAACCAGCTGTGACTCAGCCTTTTTCCTCATACCATCACAGGTACAACCGGTTTGGTTCCCCAAGTAAGCACAGTGGTACCAACAGCCGGAGAACTGCTTGTCGCAGCAAGGAGTGCGAAAGTTCGACCCTGTCACAACTTCTGCCGCAATTGAGAGCATGTTGGTCCATCCCTCCAAGAATAAGGCCTAATCCTTTACCAAGATGGTACAACTCGAGGTGTGAGTTTCATTCCGGCGGAGTTGGTCATGACACGGACAACTGCTACAATTTGAAACATCGGGTCCAGGACCTCATTGATCAAAAGCTCCTGATATTCCCGAGGACAAGCCTTATCCAAAATCCTCTTCCCATTCATGAAGTTGGAAGCAGTAGTACCACTCCTGCCGTCAACATGATGTTCTCTCTTATATGCAATTAGAAGAGTGAAGCGAATCAGTCTATTAATGAGTATTCATAGTAGGGGGTGCAGAGTGAACCTTCCTATTCCAACGGCGATGTAAAGAAAGATTCTTCACCAGAGACTCTCGCACCGGGATATGAGTTGAAAACTGCTCGTAGGGAGAGTAGTTAGTTAAGCTTGACCAGTAGTTGGTATGGCGGAGTGAAGGCTTAGCTTTGAAAGAAAATTAGATCTGTGACAGGAAAGGGTCAATCTAATCCGGGTATTCCCTATAGTAAGCAGTCTACTTTGCAGTAAAGAAGGGAGTCGGCTTACCGCGTATATCAACTCACTGAGTCTTGGGGTGAACCAAAGGCAAGGGAATGAAGACTCGGCTAAGCCGGGGATGAGTGAAAGCATTCTCATGAGTTGGATAGGAACGAAAGTCACTCTTCTGAGCCAAGGGGCGTAGCGAAAGAAGCTCGGCAAAGACGGAGAGGATAGGAAAGATTCTTCAACCTCAACCGAATAAAGATCGGGATCAGAATCAGGAGAAAGAGAATAGGATATCCCGGATCGAAGGGAGATCCTCGACGTAAGCATTTAGTTCAGTATCAGCAAAAGCACCACCTAGTTCAGGAGCAGGAACTGAATCGGGATCAATATCAGGTTTAGTGGATCTTGCGGCAAAGACAAAGACAGAGAGGAACTCTTCTGAAAGAAGGTTTGTAGTTGACCCAAGAGGGGCGTAGCGATAGATTCAACCGAAACCGGCACCTGAGATAGAGGGGTTCATAACCTCAACAGATTCAACCGAAACCAGGGAATCGGCTGAGAGAGAATGCTTGGTAGCAGGACAGTAGGAGTTCAGTAGGCGGGCCAGGGGCGAAGCGATTGCAATAGAGGTTTGCATAAGCTCCAAAATGGGAGCAGCGATGGGGATTTTTATTATTTGAGGACCTGGTGAGATCTCCCTCCCAGGGGAAACGTCAGTCCCCAACTGGATATGTTCGCCAGTTTCTTCTGTCGCTACGCCCCTCTTGTTCATGGCCCTCTGGGGTTGGTGGGGCACGTCAGGGCCCAAGTGCTTGCGGAGGGAAGAACTCAAAAAAGAATGCTGATCTCTCTCTTTTTGGTTCCCCTTGACTATATCGCTTCGCCCCTTACTCATTGCTTGATTGCCGTAGAAAGCGAGAGCAAGTTAGGTCTGACTCCTACTCCGTCATCATAGTCATTTGACTTTTGCAAGCAACCTTGGTTGACACAGCCCTACGATCGCCTCAACACTAGTCTTAAGGGACTGGCTTAAAGAGTCTATCCATTACCACGGAAAGACGTCAGATAGGAAATGCATCAATACCTTTCTGACTGGTAATGGGACTGGAACAGAAAGAGGCTCCACACTCTGCTCATTCGCCTTTTGAATAGGGTGCTCGCCCAACCACGAGGGCTTACGCACTTCACTCGCTAGGGTCCCGTGAATCAAATCCATAAGTCGCCTCTTGTTATCCTACCTTCAGAGCTACCTACCCCATGACTCACTCAAGTGAAGAGAGAAAATGGGGGACTGAACGCTTTCTTAAGGTTGCTTGCTATACGGGAAGAGTCCCTCTATTTCCCGAAACCTTCCCTTGGGTATCCCATATGAATCGTTAACCGTTGGTTTAGAAGTCAGAATGACGTTACATAGTGAGGAAAGTCTTCTTTATCTGATTTATTATCGTGAATTGACCTCAGCAGAGGAAGAAAGCGGGAATCGTATGGCTAAGTCAAAGCAGAAAGTCTTCTTCTTCTCGTTACAGTTCATTCCTTCCCGTGGGAAGACAGAGGTCAACGGGGGAGTACAGAGAGAGTACGATTTCTAAGCGTAAGCGAAGGGACGCGAGGGATGTAAGCTTTTTCATATAGTTGCAAGCTACAGCTAAGGTATCGAATGATCGAATCTTTCTCCAATAAGAAAGACGATTGAGTCTCGTCACCCTTATTAGTAAGGAGGGGTCACTTCACTTTCCTATCATGTCTGCTTCCTCACCTATTGAGAAAGAAAGGAGAATCATCGCTCTTTCCTTTGCATGATGCCAGCCGACTCTGACCTGGTAGCCGAAAGCGCGTAATTGAGAAGGGGGCATGCACGAACGACCTAACAATGAATGTAAAGTAGCAGGATCTGTCCAAACCACAGAGTTATGAGCCGAACCCAAGACCACTGCCGCCGGCAGAGCGGGGAAGAGATAGGGTCAGTGAATTAATGACCAACGGTGAGAGCCCAATTCGATATTTTGAGCATCCCTGGTTTCCAAACAAGAAAGTACTCTTCGAAAGGTTATACCTAGCCATTTGAGCGGGAAGAGTGATGTTGGACCAAGTTTGTTGACTGTCCTCTTCTATTCTTTAGGTTTAGACATCTTATTTAGGTGGGCTACTTGTTCCCCACCGAGTGGTGGAATCTTCTTGCACCAATCCCTTTTCTTAGGATAAAATGGAAAATGAAACCCGCGATGTGTGAAATTCTTTGGTATCCATTCTCCGTCAGGTCTCCAGCTGGGATAGGTATAGTTTCTGGCTCAGCCGCTGATACAGAAGCAGATCGCCGGGAAGGATGTTTCTCAAGCATAAAGCGAGAGTTTTCAACCCTTTCACATTGATCGACAAAAAAAACTCCTGATTGATAGAAGCCCAGTGTCTTTAGTAGGAAATCAACGCGTTGAAAGATCAAAGATCTTACCCGGAAACAAGTCCAACAAAGCTCTTTTCTCTACCAAATTTGCACTATCCCTGCCTGCTTCTTCCATTCGCTGAGCTCTGAGCTCCTCTGGCAAATCATGATGTGCGCATGTTGGCTACTCTGCTTTAGTAGTGCATTAACTAGTAGTCCACTACTGATGTTGGATTAAGGATATTTGGTACTGACATCTGTCTTACTAACTAGTTGTCTTTGGAATTATATATATATATATCTTATTGGATAGGGTATTGTTTACAACTTTATCAAAGACTCAGTGACTTGGGAAGTCCCGAGACCGGAGTCAAGCTACAGTGGATCGTCGAAAAGGTAGTTTTCCTGCTTTCAGAAAGCCCTTTTCGAAAATCTGCTTCATGAATGTGAGGGATTAATCAAAAAAACCTAATGTACTATTTCAGCCGATCATAAGCGAGGCCCTCATTTTCTTCAGTTCCCTAAGCCGAATATGTTCCAAGAAAAGTATCTTCATAAGATAAGCGGTTGGTTCATCCTGACTCCGGTCTTTTTTATCTTTTGGGTACTTTTACAAATAGGGGAGGAAATTTGGATGTATCAGTCGGAATCACTCGCCATTTCGACCGATCTTCTTCCTCCGGTTGGGAATGAGTTTCCACTTCTTTTTTTTCGAGTTTTTCAGTGCTTATTATCCTTTCAGTGGACTCGCTTACTTTTTTCAATTATTTTGTCTTCGCTACGCCCCTCGCTTTTATTCAATTATAAATAAATAACCATTTTGATGGAGATTTGTAGCATCATTCAAGTAAATACAGATTGAGATCGTAAAAACATGAGCTTGTGATATAGCTACACCTAATTCCAGACCGGTTAATGCAAGAACTATAAATAAAGGACCAGGATCTCCTATGAAATATAAAAGATCATTCATACATAGCATAGTCCAAGCGGACCCACTTAAAATCTTTACTGAACTATGACCGGCCATCATATTAGCAAATAAACGTATTCCTGAGCTTAATGCGCGAAAACAATGAGGGATTAGCTCAAGGAGTACTAAAAAAGGTGCTAACGGCAGTGGGACTCCTGCAGGTAATGAGAAGCTTAAAAAATGAAGCCCATTTCTTTGAAATCCCACTATAGTAATGCCAATAAAAAGAGAAAATGAAAGACCCAAAGTAATGAGAAAATGACTTGTAACTGTAAAGCTATAAGGTATCATACCTTGTAGATTACGAAATAACAAAAAAGTAAAAGTGACCAAGATGCGAGGGGAAAACTTTTGTTTCACATTTCCGGAAAGACCACCTATTTGTTCGTTTACCGGGTTCAGCACGAAATCATAAATAAGCTCTACCAAGGATTGACAAGCATTTGGTACTGAGTTTCCTCCTCCGTTTTTAGTAACAAAATGAACCAGAAGTAGGACCAAACTGAGAGTTAGCAGCATAAACAAAGATGAATTTGTGAATGAGAAATACAAGTTTCCTATATTCATAGGAATCAATGGGAGAATGGAAAATTGCTCAAGTGGGCTGCTGCTAAGAAAACTATCTGAAAGTTGAAGGGCGTCTTGATAGGCTTCCATAGTCACGATTCAAAAATGATTCCCTCCAGACAGACTGAACTACGTCAAGCCTGTACGAGTAGTGAAGAACGTTAGTGGAGTTGGTTGTAGTTGGTTCTTGACCAACGGAAAGCATGGGAAAAAGATGCAATCACTAACGGGCGGGGCCTTAAGCTAAAAAAAGATTCTTATGTCAACAGGCCCTTTTCTTTTTTTTAGCCTGCTCCTATCGGCCTCACGATTTCAGAGAAGAGGAAATAAATCCTCCGTCATAGGCGGCCGAGGGTACCTTCCGTCAGGATCTTTTTTTTTAGGTCTCCTCACTTATGATAATATATGCCGATCCATAATCTCTGTAAAGCAGATCATGAGTCTATTCCGCCTACATCTGTTAGGTTCTTTGTTTGATTCTTTTAATCAACCGCCTTGCTTCCTTCGTCTCTTTAGGGCTCGACTTTATGAACTGAGCACGAATTTCATTTGTATTTGCGTCACAGCGTAGAAGCAGCGTATTGCTTTGAAGGTCGAAGGACCTACTAGTTCAGCCAATAACCAGAAACTTCAGAAGGAAACGAAGATAAGAATCAAAATATGCCACAGATAGTTTTTAGAGTAAAGGATTAAGTGCTAAGTGTTAAGGATTTAGTGAGAATTTGAGTAAATGGTTAAGGAGTTTGATTGTGGGTGGATTAAGAGGTTTGGTGGATGGTTTAAGAGTGTGTTAAAGTGCTAAAATGATGTTAGAACATATTAGGACACTTGTGGTAAGGTTTGGAGTGAAATAAACACTTAGAAACAAGGTTCTGGAGCCACCTACCTTAACACCGTCCTTAGCAAGGTCTGTCGGGCCTAAATTACCCATCTAGGAAGCTCTCTGACTTAAACCGACCTTAGGACCGACCTTGGCAAGGTCGATCGGGCTTAAATTTTACAAACGAGAATGTTTCTGACTTGGACCGACCATGGCAAGGTCGATCGGGGTGAAATTTTCAGACGGGAAAGTGTTCTGGTTCCGACCGACCTTGGGACCTCCCTTTCAAGGTCGGTCGGCCCTTATAAAAAAAATTCAAATTTTAAGGATGATAAGGGGTATAAGTAGTAAGCCACTAAGGTGTTAATGATGATTAGAAAGACAAGCATATAAGGACTTAAGAGATTAAGTTAAGTAAATGATTTAAGTGTTTAAGTTAAGTTTATAAAAACTTAGGTGGTATTAGTTGGGGATCATTAATGGCTAAGTAAGTTAAGTAACATGGAAGTAATTAATAACCTAAGTTGGATGAATGTTTTAGGACTTGAGAATTGGGATTTGGAAGGAGACTAGACAACCGACACAAGACGACGGTGTACGGTATGGTTTTCTTGTAGCCTGCTTGCTAACGAGGTATCCCTCGGCCTGTGTGCTATCTGTTTATTTGCTTCAACTAAAATAAGATAAAGCATGCAATCGGACTATTTATCTTCTTGTGTGTTAGCATTGTACTAACACACTTGGCCTTGAGATTAGTTACTAACAATACTTAGTAACATTGGATGAGTTAAGAAATTCACTTCTGAAAATTTGTTGGTTGGTTAATACCCGAGAAAGTTTTAACTAACACTTCCTCTTTAAGACTATCTACTAACTGGAACTTGGGGGGAGTGAGGAATCTGGGACTGACTCCGGCCATTCATGTTAAGGAAAGGGGGTCGGTATCTGAATCAGATCCGACTTCCGCTTGAGGACTTGTCTTCAGACTTGTTGCCTAGAGTCGAATGTCGACTCAGCTACCTTGGGCTACAGTTTAGGGTGGGAGGCAGATTAAGATGGTGTGGTGGGGTCACCTAAATCCCAGATCTAAGATAAGTTGTTTATTCAACCAATGGAGTTAATAGCTCATTGGCCAGGGTTACCTTTGACCCGACAAAAATAAACATTGAGATAAGGAACAGCCAATTCAAATTAAAGAACGGTTGGTACAATGAGACTGAGATAAGGATTATGATTGAGGTAAGATAAGAATGGACTGAGATTAAGAGGAATCATAACTTAAGGAGTTAAAAGATTAACTTACTTACTAAGGGAATGCTTTTAAGTCGTTCATTGTGTGTGAACTACGTTTGTTCATATGTGGCTTGTTGTTTATTCAACTTCTTATTTATGATGTGTATCTAATCAACTGCATGCTATCGACAATTAGTCGTCGTAGTCCTGTTAGCTTGGGGGCTAAGAGAATCGTACCAGCAAAGGTGCTGACCCCCTAGGGGACAATTGTTTACATTTTGCAGGTAAGCGCCCACAGAAGACTCACGTCGAGAGTAGGAGTGGGTAGACTTAGGAGGGTTTTATTTTGAGTACGGGTTGTGTATGTACACCCGTCTGTTAATATTAGAACTTGTGGAGAATTATGTTGGTTCTTGAGATACTCGGAAACTCAGTTGGTAGGTATTTTGGATTAATGCTTGTAAATATTTAAGTTTGGTGTATTATGTTAGTTCAGACCGTGGCAAGGTCCTGGTGTTTGTTAAATTCCACTACGATGTTTATATATGAGTTGTTAAGTTTGCGATAACCACATTTGGATTAAGACGGGGTGTTACAAAAAGTGGTATCATAGTGTAGTTACGCTCTGAATAAGGAAATACCGTACACAGAATAATCACCGAGTTAGGATATGAGTTAAGGTATAAGTTATGGGTTAAGGGTGTGAGAAGTTAGAGTGAGCAGAGTCAGATGACCACTATTAACTGTGGATCGTCTTTACCGTCTACAGACTTTATAAATTCGGGAACCGAAACCGTCATGAATACATGCCTAATGTGCATTGTAATTGTTCAGATGGCAGGATGTCCACGAGGAGGCCGAGACCATGGCCGTGGCAATAAGGCTACTGAGATACTGGAAGGGCAGACGATCGCTGAAATCGTGGCTGCCACTTTAGGGCATGTGGGCTATCAGCCTCGTGCACAGCCACCACCACCACGGCCCCGAGAACCAAACTGGGTGAAGAGTCTTGCTGACCTTCGACCCGCATCTTTTAAGGGGGAGACCGATCCCGCCAAGCTTGAAGCATATATCTTCGAAGTGGAGAATGAATTCGAGACCGTTGACGTTCCTGCTGGAGTCAAGGTGCGGCTTACTGCTTTCTATCTGAAGGGAGCGGCGGGCGATTGGTGGAAGCTGGTGAGGGTTGAGCATGTAGCCAATCCAAAGTTCGGATGGGAACGGTATACAGCTCTACTACGAGTCAAATACTACCCCGCCCATGTCCAGACGAAGAAGCGCTTGTAGCTAGATGCGCTGAAGCAGACGGACAAGATGACGGTGGACGAGTAGTACTCGTAGTTCAGCGCCTTGCTACGTCTGCTGCCGGGACTGGGGTATTCGGATCAGATTCTGGTGGACCGCTTCTATGGTGGGCAGAGCCATCGACTCCGCTATGGCATGGGGCCGACGAGCTATACTACCTTGCAGGTAATAAGAGAGAGTAAGCTATTATTAAGTAAGTAAGATTTTAGACCTTGAGAATGAGAGAAATTAATACCTTGAAAGCAGGAGTGCTATCATGCCGCTGCAAAGGTTGAGATTACCGTCCAGCTAAGGGACAAGGACAATGCTGCCAAGAGAAAGACGGCTGGTAAGAGTGTTGAGAACCAAGGGCAAGGCGGGTACAAGAAACAGAAGTACCAGCCTCAGTCCCAAAAAGGTCAGAAGGGAAAGGTGAAGACTAAGAAGGCTGCTGAAGAGCCTCTTAAGCTGACTTATGCTATTGCTGCTAAGCCCCTGCGCTCGAAAGCGGCAAAGGGTAAGGAAGAACACTTAAATGTGAATTGGTGAATCATTAGTAACTTTGAGAATCAATCACTAACATGGTGAACGATCAGGTTCTGAGTCTGGGAAGGGAGCTGGTGGTGGTTACCAGCGACGCTATATCTGCCAATGGTGCCACAAGGACCACCCCGGACTCGACTGCAAGGGTAACAAAGTTGAGTGCAACATCTGTGGGGTATTCGGACACCGAGCTTACGAGTGTTTCCGAAACCCCGAGAGCAGAGCTTTCAGGCCTGAGATGAAGGGCAAGGGTAAGACCGACCAGGGCGTTGGATCCGACGATCAGAAGGCGACACAGCCTGCAGCCAACAAGAACCCCCGGGTAGTCCAGAAGTCGGGACCCACACTCTATATGGTGGACCTGGACGATGAGGCTGAACCCTCGTCGAGGCCAGGTACCGCTATAAACTGTTAAGTAATAAAATTGCCTGCTTACCGCATTTCATGCATGCTTTGGTGAATGATTAAGTTAGATAAGAATAAGACATGATTAGAATTTAAGTAAGATATAACCTATTACCAACTTAGGAAACTTCAATATTTGTTATCCAATACCTACAACGCATAACCGGAGGAGACCGACATCAAAACCCGAGAAATCACACCAGATCAATGTCAGGTTATCCGCCCAGGTATGATTTTATTAAGGGGATACCTGACACCTGAAGCACGAATAGCCATTATCAGGAGATGCAGTCAGTTGGGAGCAGGAATGGGAGGTTTTTATACACCGGAGTACCTTGGAGGATCAAAGATGAAGTTGATGATGATGAGCTTAGGCAAGGATTGGAATCCGTATGCCATGACATACCAAACCACGCGAGCACAAGGTGAAGTCTCACCACCAGAAATATCCGAAGAGTTCCATCCGGTTATTACACAAGTCGTGGAGATTGCTCAGCAATTGGAAGCTGACCCGATCCCAGACATATAAGCAGATATATGCATCGTTAATTTTTACGAGAAGGACGGGCGACTCGAATTACATCAGGATAAGGACGAGACAGCGGAGTCTCTCGGAAGAGGGATACCCATAGTGTCTTGGTCCATTGGAGATGACGCTGAATTCTTATATGGCGAGCAGAAGCGTGTGGACAGTGCCAATAAGTTAATACTTAAGTCTGGAGATGTGTTAATTATGGGTGGAGAATCAAGAATGTTGTACCATGGGATTAAGAGGATTAAGCTGAATATAGCACCGTCAGCAGTGATCAATGCGACGCACATGAGACCAGGACTGTTAAACGTAACCTTTAGACAATATTAGCCATGTAATGCTTTAAGTATGATGTAAGAAACGAGGTGTAAGAAGGAAGCACATGATGTAAAAAGGATGGTTATCAATAAAATAACAGTGTTGTTCATATTAATTGTTACGACTCTTGTTATACCATCGATACTCATGAAAGCTAGTGAAATACAATTAGGTTGTGGACTCGGTACGGAAGGTGCGCTAAGCATCCTTACAGAGGCACAGGCCGGCGAAAGCGGCACTATCCTCACCAGCACCTTTCCGATCGACGGTGTTGACGCATCAGTTCTCTTCGACTCAGGGGCCTCGCATACCTTCATCTCGGCATCATTTGCGAGGAGGTTGGGGCTAGACGCTGATGAGCTACCCGACTTCACGGTTACGCTCCCGTCTAAGGAGAAGGTTTGTTGCACTCGATACTACCAAGGATCCACCATCAGAATTAAGGGGGAAGACTTTCCAGTCACTTTCATTGAGTTTAGAGATTTGGGGTTTGATGTTATCTTAGGGATGAACTGGTTGAAGCGGCACAAGGGTCGTATCCTCTACGCCGAGCATTGAATGCTACTTAGGAGTCCATCTGGGGTTACAATATCATACCGCCAGAGGCCCAGAGAGCCTTCGACCAAGATCATCTCCCCCATGGCAATGTATAAAGAATTGAGGAGGAAGAAAGAGGTATATCTCTGCTATGTCTAGGACATAGAGAGAGAGACCCCGAGTTCGACACCGACTTACTGGTAGTGTCGGAGTTCCCCGATCTCTTTCCACGGGAACTGCCCGGCATGCCACCCACTCAGGAGGTAGAGTTCACCATTGAGCTGCTACCTAGAACCGGACGGATAGCCAATGCTCCTTACCGCATGGCTCAAGCTGAAATGTATGAGTTGAAAGAATAGTTGAGAGACTTGTTAGATAAGGGGTTCATATGACCCAGTGTTTCACCATGGGGAGCGCCAGTTCTCTTTGTGAAGAAGAAGGATGGTAGTCTCCGCCTCTGCATCGACTACAGAGAGTTTAATGTAGTGACTGTGAAGAATAAGTATCCACTACCTCGCATTGATGATCTGTTCGATCAGTTAAAGGGGGTATCTGTGTTTTCCAAGATTGATCTCAGATCAGGGTATCATCAGATTGCCATTAAGGAGGGAGATATTCAAAAGATGGCATTCCGGACACGATACGGCCACTACAAATTCACAGTGATGCCGTTTGGTTTATCAAATGCACCGGCGAAGTTCATGGATCTGATTAACCGCTTGTTCAGGGAGCAGTTGGACAAGTCGGTTGTGGTATTCATCGACGACATATTGATATATTCAAAGTCGAGAGCTGAGCATGAGAAACATTTGAGGAGGGTGCTAGAGATACTGGGGGAGAACCAGCTTTACTCTAAGTTCTCCAAATGTGAGTTTTGGCTCGACCAGGTCTCTTTCCTGGGTCATGTCATCTCAGATGCTGGGATCTCTGTAGATCCAGCAAATATAGATTTCGTATGCACCTGGCCAAGACCGAAGATAGTTACCGACATCCGGAGCTTTCTCGGTTTGGCAGGGTACTATCGAAGGTTTGTTAAGGACTTCAGCAAGGTCGCAAAGCCGATGACCAATCTGATGAAGAAAGATGCACTCTTCATATGGATGGATGACTGTGAGAGGTCATTCCAGAGCTTGAAGGATTCATTGACCACTGCACCGGTTATGACCATTCCAGATGGTATAGAGGGCTTTGAGGTTTATTACGATGCATTTGGCAAATGGTTGGGTTGCGTACTCATGCAGCATGGAAAAGTGGTCGCTTATGCCTCACGCCAACTGAAGAAACATGAGAAGAACTACCCCACTCACGACTTAAAGTTGGGAGTTGTAGTCTTCGCCTTGAAGATATGGCGTCACTACTTGTACGGGGTTAGTGTGACGATCTACACCGATCATAAGAGCTTATATATATATATATATATATATATTCACTCAGAAGGAGTTAAATCTTCGACAGAGGAGATGATTAGAATTCTTGAAAGACTACGACATTGACCTCTAGTACAAAGAAGGGAAGGCCAATGTAGTAGCTGACGCCCTGAGTTGTTGAGCACACTCACTCCATTTGCTACTTGCTTCCTCGAGCTTGGTTGATGAGGTGCGAGAGGCTCAGAGGGCCGATGAGTATATGAGGGAAGTCAGATAGAAGCTGACAGAGGGTACCTTTGAGAGTCAGAAATACGACTTCATACTTCATGATGATGATCTGATCAGACTTAAGGGTCGGTTATGCATCCCGTACAGCAGCACAGATCTAAAAGAGCGCATACTTAGAGAATCACACTGTTCTTCAGTTTCCATCCATCCAGGAGCCTCTAAGATGTACAAAGACATGAAGACATACTTCTGGTGGTCAGGGATGAAGGCAGATGTTACCGAGTTCGTTTTGAGGTGTCTCACATGCCAGAAGGTGAAATTCGAGCACCAACGACCGGGCGAAATGGTACAGTCGATGCCAGTTCTGGAGTGGAAGTTTCATGACATCTCCATGTACTTCGTGGTCGGACTCCCACCTACCAGGGGAGGTCTGAACATGATATGGGTTGTAGTGGATTGCCTTACCAAGGTAGCCCGATTTATACCGATGAAGGATACTTGGAAGGTAATTAAGTTATCGGAATTGTTTGATAAGGAGATCATGAGACACCATGGGGTACCAAAGACTATAGTGTCTGATAGAGATACCAGATTCCTTTCAAGGTACTAGAGGGCTACAAGGAAAGCGTTGGGTACAGAATTGAAGCTGAGTACCGCATTCCATCCTCAGACAGATGGTCAGACTGAGCGTACAATTCAGACACTCGAGGACATGCTGAGAGCATGTGCCTTAGACTTCCAGGGCAGTTAGATTGACAAGTTACATCTGATCGAGTTCTCTTACAACAATAGCTATCATGCTTCGATCAAGATGACGCCTTTCCAAGTGTGGTACGGTAGACCATGTCGTACACCGCTCTGCTGGGATAAGTCGAGTGAGACGGTCATTATAGGACCAGAATACTTAGAGCAAGTTCAGGCTGAAGTTCAACAAATCAGATAGAATATGAAAGTTGCTCAAGATAGACAGAAGTCGTACGCTGATGTTCAACGACGAGACCTAGAGTTCGCAGTGGGCGACCAGGTATTTCTGCGAATCTCACAGATGAAGGGTGTGTTTAGATTCGGGCAGAAGGGAAAACTGAGCCCAAAATTTGTGGCTTCATATGAGATTACGGAGAAGGTGGGCCCAGTCACTTACAGGTTGAATTTACCTGCTGAGCTGGGTAAAGTACATGATGTCTTTCATGTTTCACAGCTGAAGAAGTACATGCACCACCCGTCTCATGTGTTAAAGCCTGAGAGATTGACTTTAGAGCCAAATATGAGATCAGTGGAGACTCCTCAGAGAATCTTGGATACTAAGACTAGGGACATTCACCATAAGTCGGTGCGATTGATGAAGGTTCTCTAGTCTAACCAGGATGTCGAAGAGGCCACATGGGAACTAGAGGATAAGATGAGATTGAAGTACCCTTTGTTATTTAGCGACTAGATCGTTTGTATAGGATACGGGGCATACCCCTTTTAAGGGGGGTAGATCTTCCTTGCTTTTGAGTTAGTAAACGAACATGTTTGGCGTCTGCTTTTGTGAATGTAAGATATGGCTTTGTGTAAGATATTACACTTTGTGTTAAGTTGAGATAAGTATAGTACTTATGTGTTATACTTGTGGCAGACCATTTGAGTCGTGAGATGTGTGAATGTGAATATAAGATATGGTATTAAAATTAAGAGATTTGAATATTGTGGATGATTAAGTGTATATATGAACTTTGGGGACAAAGTTCTTTTAAGGGGGGGTAGATTGAAATACCCCAAACCTAGCTATGGTGTTTAGATGTTAAACTAAGATACAATAAGGCTAATACATGCCTTAGATACATTAGGAAACAATTTAAACTAAAGAAAACACAAGGAAACAACATAAGAGCAATTTATGCAAAAACATGCTTTAAGCTTGGAGTAACTTTGGTTAGCACCCAAATATCATTCTTAGACCTTATTAACATGTTAATGGGCTTTTTAAATCAATACCAAAGAAAACCAAGCTCAAAAACAAGTTAAAACACAAATTGTGCTTTGAGGACTTTTAAAGCACATTTTTGAAAAATTGTCATGGAAGGAGGCTTTGAGTGGCTAAATGCCTATGATTATACCTTAATAAACTTGGGTACTACATATTATCACATTAGGAAGCCTAAATCAATGGGAAACCAAAAATTTCACAAATATGTGCACTAATTGTGAATAGTAACCAAATAGTACCCAATTTAAGCTTAAGTCAACTTAGCTTAATTAGTTGGTCAACAAAGACCATAAATATCTTAACTAAGAATAGGGGGCCAGTTTTTAAGGATGGTGAGTCACCACATGAGCCAGCCATGTTAGAAAAAGAAGAGGGAATTGGAAATAGTACTATTTGTTTTTAAGGAAAAATCTTTCCTTTAGCTTACCTCTCTCCTCTCTTCTTCATTCTCTTATTTCCACTGTTTTTCTTCACCTTATTCCTCCCTAAGAAACCGTAAGAACCAGCTCTCACATTCCCCCAGCTTGTCTTGCTCACCAAATGTTCATTTTGGCTTCAAATCAAAAACTAAGCATAGATTTCTCTTAGTTGGAGCAAGCCCTTTAGTTCTATCTTTTCAAAAATGGAAAAGCTCAATTTTTGGTTCCATGAGAAAACTCCATTGAAGGAGGAAAACCAAGTTTGAGGAGCTTATTTGCTTCTCCATTCATTCAAGGTAAGAAAAATCAACTTTCCTCCTTTTTTTCTTGATGTCTGAAAATCATCTTCTCATGGTGCCTTGTTTATGCATTGAAATAGCTTGTTTCCAATATCTAAAGGACTATAGGAGGTCCTTTTTGATTCATTACCAAGCCCATCTTGAAACTTCAAGGTAAAGATCCATTTTTAAATACCTTAAGACACATTTTAACCTAAGACGAATTCTATGAGTTTGGGCATATTGCTTAGTACTCATTAGATTATTGAATGTGGATTAGAACATTGGCAAGAGGATTGAAGTCCTTGGCCGAGAATCATTCAAGAAAACCTAAGGAGGAAGTTGAGAGAAAAGTTTGAGAAACAAGGTAAATGTCTTACCTTAAGGTGGTTTATTGCTTTAAGGGATGGGTTTAGATAGGTACTAAATAGCTTAGAGTTTACATTAAGTAAGGGCTATAAAACCTAGGAGAAAGAACATGATCATATTTGAGAACTTGTGATTGAGGAGTAAATATCAAATTGACTTAGTAAAACAATCACATGGTGAATTACAAGAACACTATTATTGCAATGGGAGCATTGTTGTGTGTATTTGCAGGTTGAAGGCTATTATATGTGGTAAATTCAGTGGTTAAATTTATGTCATTTAAGGGCCTAAGAGCCATGACATTTATGGGCCTAAGAGCCAAGCAATTTAAGTTTATGCACTATATTATGCTGTAGTGTAGTTTGGGTGTAGTTTGTGTGTAGAGATTGTGTATTATGGATTTGAGTGTCCTTGGTTGTTTAAAGGTGGAAAACCTAAGTGTTTGGGTGTAGTAATACACTAGAGAAGCCATGTTAAAATTTGGTTATGAAACTTGGTGTTTAAAGTGTTCTAAGGAGATTTTAGTACTAAGGATGTACTAGTAAACATTAAGGGTTGTTTTGGTGAAAATGGATAAACTAAGGTGTTATTGAGTATTAAGATGACCTAGGAATGTGTAGGAGGATCTAGGGGTTACAATGGTGAATTTAAGGCACCGAAACCATGATAAGAGAAGTTATGAAACTTGTGCAAAGTTTGAAGGAAATAAGGTATTAGGTCTTGTGAAGGTTTAAGCATGAGCTAGAGTATATAGCCTTGAGAAGCTTGAGTAAAGGAAATGGGAATGAGTAATAATGCTTGAAGAGTGGTTACATTGGTGGAAAGGAAAAACTTTGTTTAGTTGAAGTCTTAGGCAAAATTGCAAGTTGGAAGAATAAGGGATTAAGTGCTAAGTGTTAAGGATTTAGTGAGAATTTGAGTAAATGGTTAAGGAGTTTGATTGTGGGTGGATTAAGAGGTTTGGTGGATGGTTTAAGAGTGTGTTAAAGTGCTAAAATGATGTTAGAACATATTAGGACACATGTGGTAAGGTTTGGAGTGAAATAAACACTTAGAAACAAGGTTCTGGAGCCGACCTACCTTAGCACCGACCTTAGCAAGGTCGGTCGGGCCTAAATTACCCATCTAGGAAGCTCTCTGACTTAGACCGGCCTTGGCAAGGTCAGTCGGGCTTAAATTTTGCAAATGAATGTTTCTAACTTGGACCGGCCTTAGGACCGACCATGCCAAGGTCGGTCAGGGTGAAATTTTCAGACGGGAAAGTGTTCTAGTTTCCGACCGACCTTGGGACCTCCCTTGCAAGGTCGGTCGGCCCTTATAAAAAGAATTCAAAGTTTAAGAATGATAAGGGGTATAAGTAGTAAGCCATTAAGATGTTAATGATGATTAGAAAGACAAGCATATAAGGACTTAAGAGATTAAGTTAAGTAAATGATTTAAGTGTTTAAGTTAAGTTTATAAGAACTTAGGTGGTATTAGTTGGGGATCATTAGTGGCTAAGTAAGTTAAGTAACATGGAAGTAATTAACAACCTAAGTTGGATGAATGTTTTAGGACTTGAGATTGGGATTCGGAAGGAGACTAGACAACCGACACAAGACGACGGTGTACGGTTTGGTTTTCTTGTAGCCTGCTTGCTAACAAGGTATCCCTCAGCTTGTGTGCTATCTGTTTATTTGCTTCAACTAAAACAAGATAAAGCATGCAACCAAACTTTTTATCTTCTTATGTGTTTGCATTGTACTAACACACTTCGCCTTGAGATTAGTTATTAACAATACTTAGTAACATTGAATGAGTTAAGAAATTCACTCCTGAAAATTTGTTGGTTGGCTAATACCCGAGAAAGGTTTAACTAACACTTTGTCTTTAAGACTTTCTACTAACTGGAACTTAGGGGGAGTGAGGAATCCGGGACTGACTCCGGTCATGCATGTTAAGGAAAGGGGGTCGGTATCTGAATCAGATCCGACTTCCGCTAGAGGACTTGTCTTCGGACTTGTTGCCTAGAGTTGAATGTTGACTCAACTACCTTGGGCTACAGTTCAGGGTGGGAGGCAGATTAAGATGGTGCGGTGGGGTCACCTAAATCCCAGATCTAAGATAAGTTGTTTATTCAACCAATGGAGTTAATAGCTCATTGGTTAGGGTTACCTTTGACCCGACAAAAATAAACATTGAGATAAGGAACAACCAATTCTAATTAAAGAACGGTTGGTACAATGAGATTGAGATAAGGATTAAGATTGAGGTAAGATAAGAATGAACTGAGATTAAGAGGAATCATAACTTGAGGAGTTCAAAGATTAACTTACTTACTAAGGGAACACTTTTAAGTCGTTCATTGTGTGTGAACTACGTTTGTTCATATGTGGCTTGTTGTTTATTGTACTTCTTATTTATGTTGTGTATCTAATCAAATGCATGCTATCGACAATTAGTCATCGTAGTCCCGTTAGCTTGGGGGCTATAAGAGAATCGTACCAGCAAAGGTGCTGACCCCCTCGGGGGCAATTGTTTACATTTTGCAGGTGAGCGCCCACAAAAGACTCGCCTCTAGAGTAGGAGTGGGCAGACTTATGAGGGTTTTATTTTGAGTACGGGTTGTGTATGTACACCCGTCTGTTAATATTAGAACTTGTGGAGAATTATGTTGGTTCTTGAGATACTGGGAAACTCGGTTGGTAGGTATTTTGGATTAATGGTTGTAAATATTTAAGTTCGGTGTATTCTGTTAGTTCAGACCGTGGCAAGGTCCTGGTGTTTGTTAAATTCCGCTGTGATATTTATATATATATGTGTTGTTAAGTTTGCGATAACCACGTTTGGATTAAGACGGGGTGTTACAGAATGTGCCGGACATCAGATATCCGGCATGTCACCCGACATGTTCAAAGTGTCAAGATCGATTTAACACTCTCAGACCATTATCGAATCTAGCAAATCTCTCGCCAAAAACGAACAAGAAAGAGGAGAATAGAAATAGGTTAATTCCAATCTTAGATCTTATTGCCCATCCATAGAATAATAAACTTTTAGACCACTAAGATCCCTTAACCAATTCTCGTGGAATTTTGAAGATAAAGAAGAACAAGCGGTGAACTTTATTCTTCATACGCTAGAACTATACCTTAGTTGAAACTCGCCAACTTTTATTGATAATCATAAAAGTCTTACAAGGAAAACCATTCCTAACCAAAGAAGACAAAGAATTCCCACTCAACCATCTACACCAAATGCAAGAAGAAAACACAAGAGGAATAAGGAAATGGCCATAGCCTTAACCCAATGGAGATTCCTTCTTTTTGCGTGGATTATTGGGCAGAACTTCCTTGGACACCAACACATGGAATGGAGGTGGAATTGGAGTTGTGAATGAAGTTTATGGGGGTGTTGAAGTGTAGAGAAATGAGTATGCTCACGGCCTATTTATAGACTCCATTTTCTCTTTAAGTCGGATATAATGCCGGGTAAGTAGTACCCGGCACATAATAAGCATGTGCCAACCGTTTAACGGTCGAAACTGCCACATTGGAGCAAAACGATGTATGTGTCGGACAGGGAATGTCCGGCACCATACGCGGCATCGGTTAAGTCATCAACGGCCAATAACTGCTATCTTTTGGCGAATGATGACGACTTTTCACTTGTGCCGGATAAGTAGTACCCGGCACTATGCCCGGTAGTATTTCCTTTCTGCTCCATACTTGTGTCGTGCATCAACCATCCAACACTATGTCCGACATTGCTTGGTCAGAAGCTATTCATTGTATAAAAACATAGAAACATAATCCTGAACATATATAATAAACTTTATACAAAATATAACACAAATATTAATTATTCTAACCCTAATTTGGCTAATAATCTTATAATTATATCTACGAAAACATGATAAGTCTGAGGCTTATCAAGGCCCTACACTTACCTTTTGCTAGTCCTCGGGCAAAACTAGATTAGAAAAGAGTAACTGCTTATGCACAAAACAGATAATCTCTAGAATGACAATTAGATAAACATTTTGAACTGTCTGACTCAATTTCATAAGTATCACTTAATCTTCCTTAACTATCAAAAACATACTAATGGGTATAAAAATAAAGAATTTCAAAACCGATCAAAAACTTGCGGGCTATTTTGCATAAGGGATTTTGCAATCTCTCCTTTTTCCGGTTTCCATCATTCAGCTCTATTTTTCAAGAGTTTCTGAATGTGGCCAAGACACTCATCAATGGTTTTTATGTTCAGCCCTATTTTTCAAGGGTTTTTGAACAACCATGATTTTTTTGCATTGAAGAACAGGAAATTTAGGAGAAAAACAAAAGGAAAAACTCTCGTTTGTTTCTTTTATTTTGAGGCAATTTTTGCAACCTCATAATGCTTCATTTCTTTTTTCCTTTTTTAAAGAAGATTCTTTTTTTCTTCTTTTGTTTTCTTTCTTTTTAAAGCTTTTCTTTCTCTTCTGTTTTTCCTTTTTTCTACACTATCCCTATTTTAGATATTCACCCAAAAGAATTCTCACCATTTCAAAAAAGAAAAGAAAAATATTACCCATAAGTAAATCAGAGATTAAAATAGGAGTAAGGTCATATACTCATGTTAATAAATAGAATCAAGAAGTTAAAAACAGGAATCTACAAGTCATTAGAAAGGTTACCTCTTGAGAGAACAAGCTTTCATCCTTTTCTACTCTTACTTTGCCAACGACATGCAAAAGCTTAGTAGAACATTGATAAGATCTCAGCTTATAACATATTATTTATATAATAATTTTTCTTATATACATGTAGTTTTAGCAAAAATAATTTTTTAAGGGGGGACCCCTGCCCTTCGCTTGGCAGGAACACTGTTCCCAGTGTTCAAAAGAATTAAAAATTAAAAGAATTAAAAAAAATGTTGTAAAAATAAAAGAATGATAAAATACTCCCCTTTGGAAGAATGAGGGCACAAATTCCCTACACTTATGGTGAGTCAAGTAATCAGAATTATCACAGCATTAGCCAACTAAAATAAAGGCAACTGTAACCATAAACTCACAAAAGTACACAGCTTCCATAATATATAAGAGAGAGTGAAATGATAATCCATTAGTCATACAAGAATAATAAAAGCAAATAAAAGTAAAAGAAAAGCAGAAGGAAAATAAAAGGAAATGTAAGGGAAATAAAATAAAATAAAATAGAGAAAGAGAGAAAGAACTAATGAACTGCTGCCTGCATGGAGGAAGAAGCCCCTTCTTTTTCGCCTTTCGGTGCGCCTTCCTCTTCTCCTTGTCCCGACGTAGAAGATTCTTGACCAAAGAAGCTGTGGAACATGATACCCTCTACTTCAACTCCTTTCTAGCCTTCTTTCTGTCTGGTTCATCTGATCCACATCCAGCATGAGATGATCATCAACCCGCCTCTCTTGCTCATCCTGGCGCTGAGATATACGCTCCTCAAAGGTCTCTTGTCTCTGCCCAACCTCGAACTGCTGCTGCACAACAGAGTCTACTCTAGTAGGTAACTCTGTGCGCATACCCTCATAACTCTGCCAGAAGGAATCAAAATCACCCCATGCGGCCTGCTGAGCGGCCTGGAAGGCCTTCATAGAGTGGTGCTGCTGTTGGTGCTCCTGACGAAAGTGATCGAGCTCTACAGCCACTCTTGGGTATGCATCTGAAGTAGAGGTAGGAGGCGGTGCGGTGGAGATCAGAGGTGGTGAAGGTAGTAATAGCTGAGTACCCTCCCCCTGATAGCTGGGGTAGTCCTGTGCAGTAGGGGTCCTGGACCTCTGATCTGGGGGAACATAGAGGAACTCCCCTGAGGGTGACTCTCTGAACCACCAGCGTCGCAAGAGGGCACGATCAATAGGGGCAAACTCGGGATGAACGTGTAGGCCTCTAGGAATCTAAGTCTCCCCTAGCGTCTGCATAATGTGCTGGTGGATGAGCATGGGGAAGATGGGGCGCTGTCCCTTTCGGTGCATGATGGCGTGGACAACTGCACGAACATCAATCTCTGGACCGGGAACCATGAGTCAACTGCTCCCTGAGCTGGCCCGAGAAGGTACTGAAGTAGTGCGCAGTCCATATCATTCAGCTCGTCATGCTTGCACGGCCAAATGTTATGGCGGATAATCTCCATGGCCACACGCAACTGGAGGTCAGTGATGTAGGTAAGGGGGATCACGTCCCTCTCTCAAGTGTCAGCTCTGTCCATATAACGGGTGCGTGATCCAAACCGAGAGCGGATAGCGCTATGAGCATCTGCCAGGGTCTGTCGGCTGAAGGATCGCTGTCAAGGATCAGTGTCGATACCCAAGATATGTGCGATGCTTTCTGGAGTAATGATGATGCAGCGTGTAGATACAAAAGAGCGGATCTGTACTCTTGAAGTCTGAGGGGCCCCACGGTACTTGGAGTTGGCATAAAACTCATACACTAACTCGGGGTAAAAGTGCCCATGGCCAATGTCTAAAATCCCCAGCCAGCCATGTTGTGAGAAAAGCTAAGAAATCGCAGAGAGTAGGTAGACCTCGAGATGAACTCGTCTCTCCCGCACCCACTTACCTTTCATCTTAGACTGATGAAAGTACTGAGCAGCGGAAGGATTAAGGAATCCTTCCTCATCAAAGTCAGGCACATCAGGAATACGGGGGGAGGGGGAAGAGGAAGAGGCATACCAAAGTCATCATGCTCTGGAGCTGAAGAAGTGGATCCAGGGCCACTTTGAGTCTCTAGAGATGTCCTCTTCTTCCTCTTGCTAGTCCTTGTCTTCTTGGCTGGGGGCTGTGCGGCACTGCTGGAGGCTGGCTCCTTGTCTTCCCGTCTGGTAGATCGACGAGGTGGCTCAGATGCAGGAGGAGCCTCCTCCTCCTCCTCTGTAGTGGCGTCAGCGCTGTGTCCGCCTGCTCAAAGAGCTCATCCTCCTCGAATTCAAAGCATGAAGCGCGTGGAGGGGTGGTGGTTCTTCTGCGAGGCATCTGTAAGAAAAGAACAGAGAAAGATACCCCAAACAACCCAAAAATGTTAGCTTATTAGTTTACAAGAATTTAGATCCTGAAGAATCTGGAGCCACAATAAGAGGTACTATATTCCTGTATATTAGATGTATAATCGCAGAAATTATCACACCGCACTATCTCGGGTATCAATTCAGAAGTCAAAGTTATAATAAACAAAGAAGAATTACTCAGACATGCGTGCCGGGTAGGATGCGGACAAGATCCACCCGGCATATTCAAACAACAGAATGCCAGACGGGATGCCGGACAGAACCCATCCGGCACATTCAAACAGTGAACCCAGAATTTTGTAGAAACGCACAGAATCACACCAAAACTCCTAAATCAACTACAGAATGTTCCAAAGTCCCTAAATCGCTATACTAAGCCACGAATCTAATAAAAACGACATATTAAACTAAAAAAATGAAAATCAAATTAGAAATCAGTAGGATACAATCAGGGGAACCTGGTTGTTTGCAAATGTTGAAATGGAATCGCTGAGCAGAATGCAAGTGGTCTTGGTGGTGCGAATCTGTTCTGTTGCGGTGGAGCGCTGCTTGGTTCTCTGGGTGGCGACTAGCTTGGCAGCTCCTATGAGGCGCTTGTTTGTGGGAGGGTGAAAGTGATACTGTAAAACCCTTACCCGATGTTATTTTTTTTCAGAAACGTGACATGCCGAGTGGTGTGCCGAGTATTCGGGATCCGGCACATTGGATTTTTATAATGTCGGGTATAAGTTACCCGGCCATCCGCACGGCATGTCTCCCTGGGGTGCTTCTTTTTGAATTCGTTGAGTGCCGGGTTGAGTGTCGAGTTGAGTGCCCGGTAAGTTTGATCCAGCACATGCATTTTTTTGGTAGGCCGGGAGTTCTCCATCCGGCTTCATGAACGGCATTGCCTCACCCCGCAGCAATTTAATTATACATTTACAAGAAAAAGAGTAGGCATTTTAAGTTAAAAGATTGAGTCAAAATAATCAATGATTGATTAAAACAATGGTATAGAAATAAAATAAAAAATTATGTAAATAAATCTGGAATTTAACTGAAAATAAAATCAAAATTGCGAACATGCTGGGTCCAATGCCGGCTGCATTTAATCCGGCATTAGACTTCCTCCTTATGTGTCGGGTAACCGTAACCGGCATCGTTCACGGCACATTCAAATAAACGAAGGAATGAGTTAATCAAATGAGTAAATAGATCAATGAATCAAGTATGCACAAAACAATTAGAAGAATACAGAATAAAGGAATAAAAGAATGCATTAAATGAAAATCTAACATTTTACAGAAAAAAGAAAAAAAAAAGAAAGTGAATTCGAACATGCCGGGTATAGTGCTGGCTAACTTGTTTATGGCATGGAACATCCTCTACGTATGCCGGACTTCTGATGCCCGGCGTAATATCTGGCATATTCAACTAGATAGAAAATGAATGTATTAATTTAAAGAATAAAGAATAAAAAATGAAAGAATAAAGAATAGGGCAATTACCACTTTTAGGACTTGGACTAATTCCATGTCCCCGGTAACGACGCCATTTTGCTAATAGAATTATTGTAGGGATAAAGAATATACAAAAAGAATGGAAAAATAAAAAAAATATAAAATAAACCTACAACTCTATACGGGTAGCAAAAATCCCGGTCGGAGTACAGTGTGAATATATTACGACTGAGAGTATCGAACCCAAGGGACTTAATAGAAAACCAGTCCTAATCCTAGTAATAGCCTATTCTAAAACAGGAGGGAAAAGTAAATATCACTTCTAAACTAAATAATCTAACTACAAATCCTAACTAAGTGGTATATACAATGAAATATCTTTGATTCGGGATGATACTCAACATAAGAACAAATATGATCACAAAAACCAAGTTGACAAGTTTCGAATTAACCAACTCGTGAACGTGCCGGATAGGTTGTCGGACAAAAGATGCACGGCACCTTCAAGAACTTTGAATGTGCCGGACATCAGATATCCGGCATGTCACCCGGCATGTTCAAAATGTCAAGATCGATTTAACGCTCTCAGACCATTATCGAATCCAGTAAATCTCTCACCAGAAACGAACAAGAAAGAGGAGAATGGAAATAGGTTAATTCTAATCTTAGATCTTATTGCCCATCCATAGAACAATAAACTTTTAGACCACTAAGATCCCTTAACCAATTCTCGTGGAATTTTGAAGATAAAGAAGAACAAGTGGCGAACTTTATTCTTCTTACACTAGAACCAAACCATAGTTGAAACTCACCACTTTTATTGATAATCATAAAATTCTTACAAGGCAAACCATTCCCAACCAAAGAAGACAAAGAATTCCCACTCAACCATCTACACCAAATGCAAGAAGAAAGCATAAGAAGAATAAGGAAATGGCCATAGCCTTAACCCAATGGAGATTCCTTCTCTTCGTGTGGATGATCGGGCAGAACTTCCTTGGATACCAACACATGGAATGGAGGCGGAATTGGAGTTGTGAATGGAGTGTATGGGGGTGTTGAAGTATAGAGAAATGAGTAGGCTCGCGGCCTATTTATAGACTCCATTTTCTCTTTGTGCTGGATGTAATGCCGGGTAAGTAGTACCCGGCACATAATAAACACGTGCCAACCATTTAACGCTCGAAACCATCTCATTGGAGCGAAACGATGCATGTGCCGGACAGGGAATGTCCAGCACCATACCCGGCATCGATTGCCGAACCCAGCCCGTAGATAAAATTAGCTTTTGGCCCACAAATCTTCAGGTAGCCGAACTGACATGCCCTTGAAGATTATTATTTTTAAAGTTTTCACTAATTAAACACTTAAGATTATATGTTCACATACAATTTTTAGTAGTAGCTCTAAAAAATTTGTTAATTCTTAAAAGACACAGTTTTAAATTTTTTTTTGGATACCACAAAAATGAATTTTAATTCATTGGATACCATAAATTCCTAATTTATTATTTTACTAGTTAAAATTTGATAAAATAAAAAAAACTGCATAAATAATTAAAATTTTTGAAAAATATAAAAAAATATCATTTAAAAACTACTCCCTCCGTCCTGAATTGACCGTCCTGTTTACTATTTGGACATGTCGGTTGACTTCAATTTTTAACATATAGGATAAATAAATTTTGAAAATTTAAGTTTTGCATATGATTCCTTACATGATAAACTATATGTTACAAAATTTAGTTTTATAAAATTATTTTATCTTATATACTTAATATTGAAGTGGAAAAATGTGCCATAAAGCAAACAGGACGATCAATTCAGGACGGGGGAGTAAAAAACTTAATTTAAAATAAAAAATAGTCAAAAGAATGATAATTCAAATTTTTTGTAATTTTTTTTCTCAAAGTAATTTTAGTAATGTAAAATAGTATTAATAAAAAATTACATTTATATAAAGTAAATGATAAAAAAATTAAATTATCATTCTCTTTACTGTTTTATCTATTTTTAATCAAATTTTTCGCTTCTCTAATATATATTATACTTTTTATATTTCTTTAGAGACTTTATTAGTATGTATAAGGCATGTTTTATTTTTCAACATTAACCCTTATATGAAGAACATTAATTTTTACGGTTACTTTTTCAACATACGTCTATTTATTTTTATTTTGAATTAAAATATATACAATGATGCTATAAAAAATATAGACTATAATACTCTTTATCTATTTTTCATTAATTATTTATGCAGTTTTTTTTATTTTATCAAATTTTAACTAGTAAAATAATAAATTAGGAATTTATGGTATCCATTGAATTAAAATTAATTTTTGTGGTATCCAAAAAAAAATTTAAAACTGTGTCTTTTAAGAATTAACAATTTTTTTTAGAGCTACTACTAAAAATTGTATGTGAACATATAATCTTAAGTGTTTAATTAGTGAAAACTTTAAAAATAATAATCTTGAAGGGCATGGCAGTTCGGCTACCTGAAGATTTGTGGGCCAAAAGCTAATTTTATCTACGGGCTGGGTCGTGCAACTACCCACGTTAATCCAGATTTGGACCTTTATATAGGCACCGTTCGATAGAGACAGGTAAAAATTGAGGTGATTAATGTGGACATTAATCTGCTACGATTAATCTGCACATTAACATCGCACCCATTCAGTGCCGTTCTTTTACTGCATTTTACTGCTACTATTATAATGACCATCATGCCCTCAAAAGTTGGATATATTAACAAAACATTGTATCTCAGTAACCCACTGAGCAAACAGAGAAGAGTCATGTGTAAAGAAACCATACGAGGGGTAAAACGTAATCTGTCAAAACATAGATTGCTGCAACGCGGCTTTAAAATGTAAACGCAGGGAAAACCTGCGTTATGTTAAATTTGGGAAATGGCCATTTCAACGACTTTTCCTCCGCGAAAATCATGAAAGAAGGGGAGCTTAATCTTGACCATTTGTCAAAAACACGCGATTTGTCTGTATCGAACGGGCCCATAATGTTTTCCCTTGACGTACGCTTTTCATCTACCGCGGTCCAAATTTTTTTATAGCCACTTCTTTCTCTTTGTTTCGCCCTCATAAAAACCATCCATTAATGTTGACATTGACCAACGATTGGCAAATCCCAACAACATTTTTTTTTTTTGATCAGAAACAACATTATTTTTTTTTTTGAAACAGATTCGCAAGAACATTAATCTGCAACTGTAATATTGGTTGTTTTTCGAATTGTATACTTATGGAAATGATCAGTTTATTACTTTTATTTATTCATCTTATACATCCTTTTGTTATTTTTAATGAAAAAATTCACGATATACCCTTAAAATGTTTCGTAATTAATAATATACCCTTTTCTGAAACCTTATCACATAATATTCCTATAATCTTTTGAAATTCACAAAATATCTTTTTTTTTTCATAATGTCAGTCAAATCCGGCGTTAATCCACATGGAAAATGACATTTTTGTCATGCATTTTCTTTTGAAATTCATGATATACCGTAAAAACTTTCCCAATTCACAATGTACCACTTTTTATAAACACGTTCACAAGATACCTCTAAAAAGTTTCAAAATTCACAAAATAGCCTTAATATGTGAAATTACCTTAAATAATGACTATTGTGTCCCTTATATTACGGGTCATTTTCAAGTTCACAACGTGCCTCTTTTTTATTTAGGTTATTTTATGAAATTTTACAAAAATATATTTAAAATATTATAAACATATAAATAATTACAAAAAATTAATAATTCTTAAATATTAAACATACACAAAACTTAAATAAATTGATTTTTTCTACTCATTTTTTACCTTGACTACTTATCCACCTTCTTTTGCATTAAAATATTATAGTTACAGTTAAATAATGATTAAATATAATCTAATAAGCATATATTTGTTGATTTATAAACAAAACTAATCTAATATAAGATGAGGTAACTAAAAATATATAAAATTATCTCATATTATATTGGATTTAATTTTTTATAAGTTGACACATGTATATATATTTATATATATACGCTAAATATAATATTTAATCATTATCTAACCATAACCTTAATATTTTAATGAAGAAAAACTGATAAATAATCAAGAAAGGTTAAAAAACAATGAGAAACATAATAATTTGTTTGAAGTTTTGTGTATGTTTAATTTTTAAGAATTATAAATTTTACTTTATTTTTTATATTCTTTTATAATTTTAAAAATTTTTAAGTATCATTTGAATTATTTATATTTTTAATAAGTTAAATATTTTTTTGTAAAATTACATAAAATAATCTAAATAAAAAAGAATGTTGTGAACTTTAAACATGACTTGCAATATAAGGGTACAATAGTCATTATCCAAGATATTTCATGGACTAAGGATGTCTTGAAACTTTAAGGGTATTATGTAAATGTATTTTTTAAAAGGAGTATATTGTGAATTGTGAAAGTTTTTAGAGGTTTATCCTGAATTTTAAAAGAAAAGACAGGAATAAAAATGTTACATAAATTATAAAAAGGATATTTTATAAATTTAAAAATATTTAAAAAAACATAAAAAAGATATTTTATGAATTTTAAAATATTTTAATAACATAGTTGATGAATGTTACATACAAGTTATATTATATGAATTTCAAAATATTTAAAATGTTTTATGTGACAAGATTTAAAAAAAAAGATACATAAATTATAGTAAAAGATTTTAAAAACATATTCTAAATTTTAAAAAATAAAATTAACACTGTCAGCTCGTCCCACATGATAGGCCACATCACTTGTACACAGTGTCCCCGCAGCAGTGACTAATAAATGCGACCATCTGATCTGATCACTTTCATCACTTCACATTACAATACTCCCTCCGTCCTGAATTGACCGTCCTGTTTGCTTTATGATACGTTTTTCCACTTCGATATTAAACATATAAGATAAAATAATTTTATAAAACTAAATTTTGTAACATATAGTTTATCATGTAAGGAATCATATGTAAAACTTAAATTTTCAAAATTAATTTATCTTATATGTTAAAAATTGAAGTCAAACGACATGTCCAAATAGTAAACAGGACGGTCAATTCAGGAGGACGGAGGGAGTATACTGGTACAGAAACTGACGTTGATCCCGATCGAAGTCAGGCAGATAACACAGCAGTGTGCGTCAGAATGAAGGAAGGCAGCAGTATTAATCTAGCCAATTGCAAGATTAGTGAAAATAGGTGGAGGCATGAGAGGATGATTCCGCGTACTGGATCTGGATCATGATGATTTGCTCCATCATATCGTACGGATTTAAAAAATAATAATAATTCTATCAATTATTGATAGTGATAGTTGATGGTTGATAGAGGTTGATAGTAGCCCAATTTAATTACTAATGTATAGATTTAGTTATTAATGTAAAGACCCAAGGCTATATAGTTACCTTGTACTACTATTATAAATAGAGGCTGTAGGGAACCTTGTACATACACAATATCAATAACATACAAGAGGGTCTCTAGACCTTTCTATACAAAGTCTTTCCAAAATAACTATGGTATCAGAGCCAGCGACTATGGCAAATTTTTTTTCAAACTTCTTGACCTCTTCTAAAGCTTCTCGCGACTGTTCCTCTCCCGCGACCACTCTATCCTTTTGAATTCCCCTGATGAATGATATGGAGTCATCGCTCAGTGGCTCTGGTGACAATGGACCAGGCGACAACGGCGGCCAAACTCCGGTGACTCAAACTCCTGTGACTGTTCGTCTCCCTGCACATCAAACCAGTAGTCAGTCCCTTCTTGCCGCTGCAACAAATTTGGTAAAATTAAAACTAGGAAATTTTCGTATTTGGAGAGGTATGTTAGTTACGTTTCTAAGGGCTAATGATTTGTTTAAATACGTTGATGGAACGTTCCCTTGCCCTCTTCCTTCGACTGAAACATCCTCTGTCTCTGAAATTCAAAAATGGACACAACAGGATCAAATTGTTCTCAGTATTATTTTTGCTTCTCTGTCTGAGGCTATTCTTAGCCAAGTTATCAGTCTTCATACCTCTGCTCAGGCTTGGAACTATTTGAATGATACCTTCTCTGCTCAAACCAATGCTCAAGTTGGGCAATTACATTATCAGATCTCATCTATTGAAAAGAAACCTACTGAGACTATCACTACATACTATAATAGAGCCAGATCTCTTGCTGAATCTCTTGCTATAACTGGTCATATTGTTACTGATAGAGAGTTTCAAAGCTACATCTTAAAGGGCCTCCCAACTGAGTACAATTCTCTTGTCTCTAGCATCCTTACAAGAATAGAACCTTGTACCCCAAGTCAACTATACAATTTTATGCTCTCATCTGAAATATGGATTTCTAATCAGACAAAAACATCAAACACCTCTGTTTCTCTAAACTCCACAAATCAATCATCCTTCTTCTCCCTACTCCTCGCCCTCCAAATAATAGCTATGGACGTGGCAGAAACTCCAACAACTCCAGAGGTAGAGGTCGTTACAATTCCTATCAAAACAACTCCAACTACAATCAAAACAACTCCAACTACAATCAAAACAACTCCAGTCAAAACACTTTTCGTCCTCAAGCTAGAAACAATTTCACTGGTCAACAAGATAACCGACCACAATGCCAAATCTGCAAAAAACGAGGCCATGAGGCTTCTGCATGTTATCATCGTTACAATCAAACCTACCAGCCTAGACCTCCATTTCCCATGAGTGCTAATGCTACTGGTCGCAACAATATCTCTGAATGGATGCCAGACACCGCGGCTACACATCATTTTACAGGAGATTTCTCAAACCTAGACATTTCTGCTAATGACTATGTTGGAAATGATACTGTTTCTTTAAGGGATGGTTCCTCTCTGGCTATAAGCAACCAAGGCACAGGTCTGTTATCATCTACAGAAAGAAATTTTGTTCTCAATGATCTCCTACATGTTCCAAAACTGAATAAACAGTTAATTTCAGTTAGTAAATTCTGCACTGATAATGAAACTTATTTTGAGTTTTATTCAAACCATTTCCTGTTGAAGGATTTACACACTGGGACAACTATCCTCCGGGGACAAGTTAAAGATGGAGTCTACTTCTTTCCCAAGAATGCTTCTCAGTCTAAGAGGGCTCAATTGAACTACACTACAGCTGCTCCTACAACAATCTGGCACCAATGTCTTGGGCATCCTAGTGATATGGTTACTAGGCGTGTAATAAATGATTTTAGGCTACCTACTGTTTCTACAGTTACTCCTAAACTTTGTACTGCTTGCTGTCAAGGAAAAGTACATGCTCTACCACACTATCCATCAGATTCTGTTTCTAGTGATTGTTTTGAACTTCTGTTTGCTGATGTTTGGGGACCAGCAAATTGTGTTACTCAAGACGGTTTTAGATATTTCTTAATCTTGTGGATGACTTTTCTCGGTACATTTGGTTATTTCCTATGAAAGCAAAATCAGAGGTGGCTAATATTCTTGAAATTTTTTGCAAACTAGTCTCCACTCAGTTTGGTAAATCTGTTATGGCAGTACAAACTGATGGAGGTGGAGAATTTAGAGCCCTTACAAAATTTTTTCAACAGAAAGGTATCAACCATAGACTTACATGTCCTCACAGTCATCAACAGAACGGTTCTGTTGAAAGCAAGATTAGATTTATTGTTGATAAAGGGTTATGCCTTTTGGCTCAAGCTTCTATGCCTTTACTTTTTTGGTCTTTTGCTTTTAGGACTGCCACCTATCTTATGAATAGAACTCCAACTCAGGCTCTGTCCTATCACACTCCTTTTTTCAAGCTTCACAAAAAACACCCCATTTACACTAACCTAACAGTCTTTGGCTGCAGTTGTTGGCCTAACCTTCGTCCCTATAACTCTCACAAACTCTCTTTTCGCTCCAAGGAGTGTGTCTTCCTAGGTTACTCGTTACATTCTACAGGCTATCTATGTTTTGACAAAGAGACACATAGAATTTATACATCAAGAGATGTGAAGTTCCAAGAAACTGCCTTTCCTTTCTCTGTTACTAAACTTGATCACTCATCTGCCTCAGACTCCTCTCAAACAGTTTCAAACATCCTTGTTCCATTTCTTGGATCAGATGACACTCTCCCTACTTTTACACCCACAGACACATACACTCCATCTTCACCATCCTTTATTTCTCCTACATCTGTTAACCCCACTACACCCTTTGTCTCCACTACACCCTCAA
Organism: Limonium bicolor; assembly: GCA_023374045.1. Lineage (NCBI taxonomy): Eukaryota > Viridiplantae > Streptophyta > Magnoliopsida > Caryophyllales > Plumbaginaceae > Limonium > Limonium bicolor. Next base: position 56,070,415 of record CM041781.1, read on the forward strand.
ACAATACTTCTGTCCCCTCAACTTCAAATACTCCCTCTGTTTCTCTTACACCCTTAAATACTCCCTCTGCTTCCTTTACACCCTCAAGCCCTTCTTCTGGTCACTCACCCCAAGCCCAACCCAATCCACCTCAATCTAAACATCACATGATTACTAGAGCAAAAACAAATTCCCTCAAACCTAAAGTTCGATCAGATGGTACCATAAATTGGTTAAATCACACATCTACTACACACTCCCCCCCCCCTCTTTGCCTCTTATCCCAGAACAACCCACATTCTCTCAAGCCCTAAAATTTCCAGAGTGGCAGGCAGCTATGAAGACTGAATTTTATGCCCTACAACGAACAGGCACTTGGGATCTTGTGCCCTTCAAACCCCACATGAATGTTCTAGGATCAAAATGGGTTCTCAAGACCAAAAGATTTGCAGATGGCACTCTAGAACGAAGAAAAGCACGTTTAGTAGCACAAGGTTATAATCAAACTCAAGGGGTTGACTATACAGAAACCTATAGTCCTGTAGTTAAAATAGCTACAATTCGTTTAGTTCTGACTATTGCTACTGCCTCTAACTGGCCTATAAGGCAACTAGATGTTGACAACGCTCTCTTGCACGGGGAATTGGAAGAAGAAGTTTATCTAAAACAACCAGCTGGTTTTGTTCATAAAGATTTTCCTCACCATGTTTGTAGGTTGAAAAAGGCCTTATATGGCCTAAAACAGTCTCCTCGTGCCTAGTTTTCCAGACTTAGCACTTATCTAATTCATATTGGTTTTAATCACTCTCAGTCTGATCTGTCTCTTTTCTTTTACCTCAAAGGAAATGACAGAGTGTATGTGCTAGTATATGTGGATGACATTCTATTCACTGGTTCTTCATCTGCTTTACTAAATCAGCTAGTCGCAGCATTGGCAGCTGAATTCACCATTAAGGATCTTGGTTATCTAAGTCAATTTCTAGGTATCACTGCTACCCGAGAACAGATAAAACTAAAACTAAGCCAAGCACACTATATTGTTGAACTACTGAACAAAACATAGATGCAACATGCAAAACCTGTCTCTACACCCATACTTGAATCACAGAGTTTAGCCCTCACAGACTCTCCTTCTTACCCTAACCCAACACAATTCTGTAGCATTCTAGGAGCTTTACAATATCTGGCCTTTACTAGGCCAGACATCAGCTTCGCAATCAATACCTTAAGCCAATACTGAAATACCCCAAACTTAGATATGGTGTTTAAGTGATAAAACTAAGAATAATAATAATAAGGCCATAAATAATGCCTTAGAAACATTAAGAAACCATTTTAATCAAAGAAAGCATAAGGAAACACCGAAAGAGCAGTTTAAGCAAAAACGTGCTCTAAGCTTGGAGAGACTTGGGTGAGCACCCAAATATCATTCTTAGACCTTAGTAATATCCTAATGGTCATTTTAAACCAATTACCAAAGAAAACCAAGCTTGAAAACAAGTTAAAACACAAAATGTGCTTTAAGGAGTCTTAAAGCACATTTTTGAAAAATTGTCTTGTAAATAGGTTTTGAGTGGCTAAATGTCCATCATTACTCTTTAATTAACATGTGTACTAATTAGTATCACATTAGGAAGTCTAAATCAATGGGAAATCAAAAATTTCACAAATATGTGCACTAATTTGTGAATAGTAACCAAATAGTGCCTAGTTTAGTCTTTAATCAATTAAGTCTAATTAATTGGTCAAACAAGACCATGACCAGCCTAATTAATGAAGGGGGCCGGTTTTCTAAGGGTGTGAGTCACCAAGAGTAGCCAATTAATGTTAGAAGAAAAAGAGAAAAGTAACTTGTTACTATTTGCTTTTAAGGAATCAAATATCTTATAGGCCATCTCTCTCCTCCTTTCTTCATTCTTCATCTTCTCCATCGAACTCTCTTGCTCTCTTTCTTCTCTCTCACGTAAGAAGCAACCTCCATGCTAGCTCCATCTTCATTTGCCCACATCTTGCTCATCTAAGCTCCAAAATCAAAACCAAGCACATATATCTCTTAGTTAGCTCAAGCTCTTTCTTCCTATCTTTTCAAAACTTCGAGAGCCTCATTTTGGAGCCAAGGCAAACCACCATTAGAGGAGGAAACTCAAGCTTGGATACTCCATTAGCTTCTCCATTCTCTTAAGGTAATGAATATGTAAGAAAATCTAGGTTTCCATCACTTTCTCTCCATGTCCGAAAATTATCACTCATGGGGTTCCATTTTTATGCATTGTTCTAGCTTGTTTTCTACTCTCCAAAGGATAAAGGAGGTCCTTCTTGCTTCATATCCAAGCTTGTCTTGAGAAACCAGGGTAAAACAATCAATTTAATACCTTAAAACACATTTTTAACCTAGGGTTTGTTCCTTAGGGTTAATGTATTATCTAGCACTCATTGGAGTCATTGGATATTGGTTAGAACATTGGCAAGGAGAGTTTAAGTGGTGACTGAGATTGTCCAAGGAAAAAGGCTAAGGAGGAAAGTTTGTGAGCTTGTAAAAGAACAAGGTAAATTACTTACCTTAAGGTGTTTTATTGTTTAAGGGAATGGGATTTAGATTTGTGATGAGTTTAGTGTAGAGTTTACATTAGGAAAGGGCTATATAACCTAGGAGAGAAACAATGACTATGTTTGAGAACTTGTGACTAAGGAGCCAATGAGAAAAGAGATAGTCAAACAATGTTGAGATGAATTACAAGAAGCATTTTATTTCAATGGGAGCCTTGTTGTGTGTATTTGCAGGTTATAGGCAAATATGTGTGGAAATTCAGTGGTTAAGATTATTGTCATTTAAGGACCTAAGTGCCAAGCATTTTGAGTTTATACACTATATGATGATGTGGTATAGTTTTGGTGTAAATTGTGTGTTAAGGTGATGTAATGAGAATTTAAGTAATCTTGGTTGTTTGATGGTGAAAAACCAAGTGTTTGGGTGTAACAATATACTAGAGAACCCATGGCAAAATTTAGCGAAGAACCTAAGTGTTTAAGATGTTCTAAGGAGATTTCATGACTATGGAAGTACTAGGAAGTTTTAGAGGTTGTCTTGATGAAGAAGGGTGAGTTTAAGGTGTATAATGAGTTAGAATGACCTAGACATGATCATGGAGGATTTAGGAATCAAATGAATATACTTGAGTATTTAGGAATTAGGCAAATGTTGGTAAACAACTAGGGAGAAAATAATGTGTTGATGGATGGAGGCATAAACTTGTGTAGAAACTTTAAGTAGTTGCATAAAAGAGTTTTAGATGGTGAAAGATGCTTGGGAGATGATGTTATGGTGGTGAGGAAGCATTTGGCATAGTGGTTATATTAGGTATGAACCACCACTTAGAAACCTAGTGAAAACCATTACAAGAGTGGCATGATTACAAGGAAAATGCATAATGACTAAGGTGGATGTTGGTGAGTGATTTAATGTGTTTAGTGGAAGGCTTAAGGTGTATTTGAGGTGCCCAAATGAGGTTAGAACATACTAGGATATATGAGGTGAAGTTTGGAGTTGAATGGGAATTTAGATCAAGGTTCTGGAGCCGACCGACCTTAGGGACCGGACCTGCAAGGTCGGTCGAGCTCAGTTTACACTACCGGAAAGAGTTTCTGGAACCGACCGAACTTGGGGACCGGACTTACAAGTTCGGTCGGGCTTGTATTTTGTGTACAAATTAAGTCTCTGGAATGGACCGACCTTGGGACCGGACTTACAAGGTCGTCATGCCTAGAATTTTGTACTGGAATTGGTCTTTGGAATCGACCGAACTTGGGACCGGACTTGGCAACTTCGGTTGGGCTTAAATTTCCCACGGGGAAAACTCTCGGGAATGGACCAACCTTGGGGACCGGACTTGCAAGGTCGGTCGGGGTAGAATTTTCAAACGGTAATATGTTCTGAAATGGACCGACCTTGGGTAAGGTCGGTCGGTAAGTTCGGTCGAGCCTAAAAAAAAAAAAAAGAAATTTTAAATTCTAAGGATGATAATTGGTATTAGGGTATGCCATTGGTAGGGTAATAATGATTAGGAACCTAAGAACCTAAGGAATTAAGTTAAGTTAAGTATAAACCTTAATGTTTAAAGTTAAGTTTATAAGGTTAAGTGGCAAAGACTTAAGAGGGTATTGGATGGGAATCTTTAGGGACTAAGTGAGTCAAGTAAGGTGCAAATAACTAATGACCTAAAAATGAATGAACGTTTTAGGTTTGTGAATTGGGACCCCGGAGAAGGTTAAACAAACGACAGGCGACGGTGAACGGTACAATCTTTCTTGTGACCTGCTTGCTAACGAGGTGTCCCTCGGCTTGTGTGCTATCTGTTTATTTGCTATGACTAAGACAAGATAAAGCATGCAACCGGTTATATTTGTTCTCGTTGTGTATGTGTTTTCTTTACACTAACCCACGAGACTTGAGATTGCTACTAACCAAGTTTAGTACTTACTGAGTTAAGGATAAGAGTTAAGTATTGGTGACTGTTGGTTAATACCCATTAAGGTTTAACTAACACATGGTGGGTAAGAATTTTACTAACTGGAACTTGAGTGGGGAACCCGGGACTGACTCCGGTCATGCATGCTAAGGAAAGGGGGACGGTATCTGAATCAGATCCGCCCTCCGCTTAAGGACTTGTCTTTGGACTTGTTGCCTAGGGTCGGTTGCCGGCTCAGCTACGCTGGACTCCGTCCAGGGTAGGTGGCATTAAGATGGTGCGGTAGGATCACCTAAATCCTAGGTTTGAGATTAAGCTACAACCATTCCCTTTCTAGGAACGGTTTGTATACTGAGATTAAGTTAAGATTAAGACTGAGGTAAGATAAGGAACTGAGGTTAAGGAAATCAGGACTAAGGAGGGGGTTACTAACCCGCTTGATAAGGGAACGCTTGTGTCGTTCATTGTGTGTGAACTATGTATGTTCATCTGTGGATTGTTGCTTATAGCACTTCATATCATGCTTGTGTACTTAATCAATTTCCATGCTATCGACAATTAGTCGTCGTAGCCCCGTTAGCTTGGGGGCCATGAGAGGGAGTACCAGCATTCGTGCTGACCCCCTTTGGGGGCTGTTTTTACACTTGCACGTAAGAGGCCCATGAAGACACTCCACGAGAGTAGGAGCGGTTTGACTTAGGATGGGTTGTTTATTTTGAGTACGGGTTGCGCTTGTGGACCCGTCTGTTTATATTGAAACTGATGTAAGTTTGTGACTATGACTTAGATACATAAACTCGGTTGGTTGGTGGTATTTGGATGGTGATGTTTTGATCGATTGTTTAATTTGGTTAAGCGTTGTAAATTGATAAAGCCGGTATATTCTAACGATCAGACCGTGGCAAGGTCCCGGTGTTTGTTATTTCCGCTGTGACGAATTCGATTAAGTGTTAAGTTTTGCGATAACCACGATTAGCTTTGGACGGGGTGTTACAAAAAGTGGTATCAGAGCGTAGTTACCCTGATCAAGAAATACCGGACATGAGTAACCACCGAGTTAGAATATAAGTTAAGAAATAAGTGACGGGTTAAGGGTGTGAACTGTTAGTGTGAGTAGAGTCAGATGACCACTAATAAGTGTGGATCCTCTTTACCGTCTACGGACGTTATAAATTCGTTAACCGAAACAGTGGTGGATACGAATCTAATGTGAATTGTGATTGTTCAGATGTCAAGAAGGAGAGGCCGAGGCCGTCCCAGAGGCGACGAGACTGAGATACCGGAAGGGCAGACGATCGCAGATCGTAGCTGCCGCCTTAGGGCACATGGGCTATCAGCCTGGTGTGGGTGCACCACCTCCACCCCCACAACCCCGGGAACCGAATTGGGTGAAGAGCCTTGCAGACCTTCGACCCGCACATTTTAAGGGGGAGACCGATCCCGCCAAGCTCGAGGCGTACATCTCCGAGCTGGAGACCGCCTTTGAGACCCTCGACGTCCCTGCTGGGATCAAGGTGTGTCTAGCTGCGTTCTACCTGAAGGGGGCAGCAAGCGACTGGTGGAAGCTGGTGAGGGCCGAGCATGTGGCCAATCCAGAGTTCGGCTGGGAGCAATACACCACCTTGCTACGAGCAAAGTACTACCCCGCCCATGTCCAGACGAAGAAGCGCTTGCAGTTGGATGCGCTTAAGCAGACCGACAAGATGACGGTGGACGAGTATTACTCAGAGTTCACCGCCTTGCTCCGTCTTCTACCAGGTCTTGGATATTCTGACCAGATCCTGGTGGACCGCTTTTATGGCGGGCTTAGCCATCGACTCCGCTACGGCATGGGGCCGACGAGTTACACTACCTTGCAGGTAATAAGAATGGTTGAGATTTGAGTAAGTAAATGAGTAAGATTTAGATTATGGAAAATAAGAGTGACTAATGCTGTGGAAAGCAGGAGTGCTATCATGCCACTGCTAAGGTTGAGATAACCGTCCAGCTGAGGGACGAGGAGAATGCTAAGAGGAAGAGTGCCGGTAAGAGCACGGAGAACCAAGGGCAAGGTGGGTACAAGAAACAGAAGTACCAGCCTCAGGCCCAGAAAAATCAGAACCAAAAGGGAAGGAGGAAAAGGAGAAGGCTCCGGAAGAGCCACTGAAGTTGACATATGCGTATGCAGCTACCCCTGCGCTCAAGGGCGCCAAAGGGAAGGGATGGGATTGATATTGAGTGAGTTATGAGACAACTAGTAACCGTTTGAGATATGAGTACTAATATTGCAAATGATCAGGATCTGAGACTGAAAAGGGAGGAGCGGTGGTGGCTACCAGCGACGCTACATCTGTAGGTGGGTCACAAGGACCACCCCGGGCTCGATTGCAAGGGGAATAAGGTGGAGTGCAATTATTGTGGGGTATACGGACACAGAGCATACGAGTGTTTCCGGAACCCCGCTAGGAGCCTATAGACCCGAGACTAGGGGCAAGGGCAAGACAGATCAGGGAGCTGGATCTGACAGTCAAAGGAGGGTGCAGCAAGCTGCAGACAAGAACCCACGGGTGACCCAGAAGTCGGGACCCACACTGCACATGGTGGACCGGGACGATGAGCCTGAACCCTCATCGAGGCCAGGTACCGCTATAACCATTTAGTAATAAAATTGCCTGCTTACCGCATTATCATGCATGTTTGGTGAGTAAATGAATTAAGTGAGAATGAGATGAGATTAGAACTTAAGTAAGATATAACCTACTACCACTTTAGGAAGCTTCAACATCTGCTATCCAATGCCTTCTACACCTAACCCGGAGTACACCGAAATCGAAACCATAGACTTTCCAATCGAACAATGTCAGGTTATCCGCCCAGGTATGATTTTATTAAGGGGATACCTGACACCCAAAGCGCAAATAGCCATCATCAAGAAATGCAATCAGCTAGGAATGGGACCGGGAGGTTTTTATACACCGGAGTACCTAGGGGGAACAAGAATGAAATTAAAAATGATGAGCTTAGGCAAGGATTGGAATCCATATGCCAAGACTTACCAAACCACGAGAATGCAAGATGGAGTCTCACCACCGGGGATACCCGAAGAGTTCCATCCAGTTATTACACAAGTCGTGGAGATCGCTCAGCAGTTGGAAGCTGAACCGATTCCAGACAACAAGCAACATTTGCATTGTGAACTTCTACGAGAAAGATGGGTGACTTGGACTACACCGGGATAAGGACGAGACAACGGAGTCTCTCGAAAGAGGGATACCCGTAGTGTCTTGGTCCATTGGGGATGATGCAGAGTTTTTATACGGCGAGCAGAAGCATGTGGACCGAGCAAATAAGTTGGTACTTAAGTCTGGAGATGTATTGGTTATGGGAAGAGAGTCAAGGATGTTATACCATGGGATTAAGAGAATCAAGTTGAATACAGCACCGTCGGCAGTCATTAATGCGACGCATATGAAACCAGGAAGATTAAACCTAACCTTTAGACAATATTAGCTATGTAACATTTTAGTATGAGATGAGGAATGAGATGTAAGATTGAAGCACATGTTGTAAACAGGATGGTTATGAATAAAATAACAGTGTTGTTCATATAAATTGTTACGACTCTTGTTATACCATCAATACTCATGAAGCTTATGAACACAATTAGGTCATGGACTCGGTACGGAAGGTGCGCTAAGCATACTTACAGAGGCACAGGCCGACGCCAACGGTAATATCCTCACCGGCACCTTTCCGATTAATGGGATTGAGGCATCAGTTCTCTTCAACTCAGGGGCCTCGCATACCTTTGTCTCGACATCTTTTGCGAGAAGGTTGGGGCTAGACGCTGATGAGCTACCCGACTTCACAGTTACGCTCCCGTCTAAGGAGAAGGTTCGTTGCACTCGCTACTACCGAGGATCCATTGTCAGAATTAAGGGGGAAGACTTTCCAGTCAGTTTTATTGAGTTCAGGGAGTTGGGATTTGATGTTATCTTCGGGATGAACTGGTTGGAGCGGCACAAGGGTCGTATCCTCTGCGTCGAGCAAGATTGCTGCTCAGGATCCCGTCTGGGGTAACAATATCATACCACCAGAGGCCCAGAGAGCCTTCGACTAAGATCATCACCGCCATGGCAATGTATAAGGAGTTGAGGAGAAAAGAAGAAGTGTACCTCTGCTATGTACAGGACATAGAGAGAGATCCCGAGTTCAACCCCGACTTACCGGTAGTGTAGGAGTTCGCCAACCTATTTCCACAGGAACTGCCCGACATGCCACCCACTCAGGAGGTAGAGTTCACCATCGAGCTGCTACCTGGTACCGGACCGATAGCCAAGGCACCATACCGCATGGCTCCGGTAGAGATGAATGAGTTAAAGGAAAAACTGAAAGATTTGTTAGATAAGGCATTTATTAGACCCAGTGTATCACCATGGGGAGCGCCAGTTCTCTTCGTGAAGAAGAAGGATGGTAGTCTCCACCTCTGCATCGACTACAGAGAGTTGAATGCAGTAACAGTGAAGAATAAGTACCCGCTACCCCGCATTGACGATCTGTTCGATCAGTTGAAGGGATCATCTGTGTTTTCCAAGATTGATCTCAGATCGGGGTATCATCAGATAGCCATTAAGGAAGGAGACATTGAGAAGACGGCATTCCGGACACGATACGGCCACTATGAGTTTACAGTGATGCCGTTCGGTTTGTCGAACGCACGGTGAAATTTATGGATCTGATGAACCGCTTGTTCCGGGAGCAGCTGGACAAGTCGGTTGTGGTGTTCATCGACGACATATTGATATATTCGAAATCTAAGGTTGAACATGAGGAACACTTGAGGAGAGTATTGAAGTTATTGAGGGAGAACCAGCTATATGCTAAGTTCTTCAAGTGTGAGTTTTGGCTTGACCAGGTCTCTTTCCTAGGTCATGTCATCTCAGATGCTGGGATCTCAGTGGATCCAGTGAAGATTGATGTCGTACGTACTTGGCCAAGGCCGAAGATTGTTACTGACATCCGGAGCTTTCTCGGTCTGGCAGGTTACTACAGGAGGTTTGTTAAGGATTTCAGCAAGGTCGCGAAACCGATGACCAGTCTGATGAAGAAAGATGCACCGTTCGTATGGACGGCTGACTGTAAGAAATCATTCCAGAGTTTGAAAGTCTCACTGACCATCGCACCGGTTCTGACCATCCCAGACGGTACAGAGGGCTTTGAGGTTTACTGTGATGCATCCGGTAGAGGGCTGGGTTGCGTGCTCATGCAACATGGCAAGGTGGTGGCATATGCCTCACGCCAGTTGAAGAAACATGAGGAGAACTACCCCACACATGACTTAGAGCTGGGAGCTGTAGTCTTCGCTTTGAAGATATGGCGCCACTACTTATATGGGGTTAGTGTGACGATCTACACCGATTATAAGAGCTTAAGATACATATTTTCTCAGAAGGAGTTGAATCTCAGACAGAGGAGATGGTTAGAATTCTTGAAAGACTATGACATTGACCTCCAATACAAAGAGGGAAAGGCCAATGTTGTAGCGGACGCCCTGAGCCGTCGAGCACACTCACTCCATTCTCTAGTTTCTTTCTCCAGCTTGGTTGATGAGGTGCGAGAGGCTCAGAGGACAGATGACTATATAAGGGAGGTCAGACAGAAGCTGACAGATGGTACATTTGAGGGTCAGAAATATGACTTCAGACTTGATGACGATGATCTGACCAGACTCAAGGGCCGGTTATGCATACCACGGGGCAACACGGATCTGAAAGACCGTATACTTAGGGAATCACACTGTTCTTTAGTTTCCATCCATCCGGGAGCCTCTAAGATGTATAAAGACATGAAGAGATACTTCTGGTGGTCGGGGATGAAGACAGATGTTACCGAGTTCGTCTTAAGGTGTCTCACATGCCAGAAGGTAAAATTCGAGCACCGACGACCGGGCGGGATGGTACAGTCGATGCCAGTTCCGGAGTGGAAGTTCCATGATATCTCCATGGACTTTGTAGTTGGACTCCCACCTGCTAGGGGAGGTCTCAACATGATATGGGTGGTGGTGGATCGCCTTACCAAAGTAGCCCGATTCATACCGATGAAGGATACTTGGAAGGTGACCAAATTAGTTGAGTTGTTTGAGAAAGAAATAATGAGACATCACGGGATACCAAAGACCATAGTGTCAGATAGAGATACCCGATTCCTTTCAAGGTACTGGAGAGCTACCAGAGAAGCGTTGGGTACAGAACTCAAGCTGAGTACCGCGTTCCATCCTCAGACAGATGGTCAGACTGAGCGTACGATTCAGAAACTCGAGGACATGCTGAGGGCATGTGCCTTAGACTTCCAGGGCAGTTGGATTGACAAATCGCATCTGATCGAGTTTTCATACAACAACAACTATCACGCTTCGATCAAGATGGCACCTTTTCAAGCGTTGTACGGTAGACCATGTCGTACACCACTCTGCTGGGATGAGTCGAGTGAGACGGTCATTATAGGACCATAGTACTTAGAGCAAGTTAAGGCTGAAGTTCAGCAAATCAGTGAGAACATGAAAGCTGCTCAAGATAGGCAAAAATCGTATGCTGATGTTCGACGACGAGACCTGGAGTTCGCAGTGGGCGACCGGGTATTTCTGCGAGTTTCACCAATGAAGGGTGTATTCAGATTTGGGCAGAAGGGCAAATTAAGCCCGAAGTTTGTTGGTCCTTATGAGATTACGGAGCGGGTGGGCCCGGTTGCTTACAAGTTGAATTTACCTCCTGAACTGGGTAAAGTGCATGATGTTTTTCATGTACAGCTAAAGAAATACATGCACCACCCCTCCCATGTGTTAGAACCTGAGAGATTGACTTTAGAACCGAATATGAGATCCGTGGAGACTCCTCAGAGAATCTTGGACAATAAGACTAGGGACACTCGCCATAAGTCAGTGCGACTGGTGAAGGTTCTCTGGTCTAACCAGGATGTCGAAGAGGCAACGTGGGAATTAGAGGATAAGATGAGGGCGAAGTACCCTTCTTTGTTTATTGACTAGATCGTCATTATAGGGTACGGGGCGTACCCCTTTTTAAGGGGGGTAGAGCTTCCTCGCTTTTGAGTTTGGAAACGAGCATGTTTGTCGTTTGTTGGTTGTTTAAGATGTAATTTTGTGTAAGTGCTACACTTTGGTGATAAGTTTGATTATGTATAATACTTATGTATTGTATTGTGATTGACCTTCGAGTCTTGAGATGTTTGAATGAGAATATAAGATGTGGTGTTAAGATTAAGAGAATTGAGTACCGTGAATGGTTAAGCATATAGGTGAACTTTGGGGACAAAGTTCTTTTAAGGGGGGTAGATTGAAATACCCCAAACTAGATATGGTGTTTAAGTGATAAACTAAGATATAAGAAGGCTAAATAATGCCTATAAACATTAAGAAACCATTTTAATCAAGAAAGCATAAGGAAACACCGAAAGAGCAGTTTAAGCAAAAACGTGCTCTAAGCTTGGAGAGACTTGGGTGATCACCCAAATATCATTATTAGACCTTAGTAATATCCTAATGGTCATTTTAAACCAATTACCAAGAAAACCAAGCATGAAAACAAGTTAAAACACAAAATGTGCTTTAAGGAGTCTTAAAGCACATTTTTGAAAAATTGTCTTGTAAATAGGTTTTGAGTGGCTAAATGTCCATCATTACTCTTTAATTAACATGTGTACTAATTAGTATACATTAGGAAGTCTAAATCAATGGGAAATCAAAAATTTCACAATATGTGCACTAATTTGTGAATAGTAACCAAATAGTGCCTAGTTTAGTCTTTAATCAATTAAGTCTAATTAATTGGTCAAACAAGACCATGACCAGCCTAATTAATGAAGGGGGTCCGGTTTTCTAAGGGTGTGAGTCACCAAGAGTAGCCAATTAATGTTAGAAGAAAAAGAGAAAAGTAACTTGTTACTATTTGCTTTTAAGGAATCAAATATCTATAGGCCATCTCTCTCCTCCTTTCTTCATTCTTCATCATCATCGAACTCTCTTGCTCTCTTTCTTCTCTCTCACGTAAGAAGCAACCTCCATGCTAGCTCCATTTCATTTGCCCACATCTAGCTCATCTAAGCACCAAAATCAAAACCAAGCATATATCTCTTAGTTAGCTCAAGCTCTTTCTTCCTATCTTTCAAAACTTCAAGAGCCTCATTTTGGAGCCAAGGCAAACCGCCATTAGAGGAGGAATCTCAAGCTTGGAGACTCCATTAGCTTCTCCATTCTCTTAAGGTAAAGAATATGTAAGAAAATCTAGGTTTCATCACTTTCTCTCCATGTCCGAAAATTATCATCAGGGGGTTCCATTTTTATTCCTTGTTCTAGCTTGTTTTCTACTCTCCAAAGGATAAAGGAGGTCCTTCTTGCTTCATATCCAAGCTTGTCTTGAGAAACCAAGGTAAAACAATCAATTTAATACCTTAAAACACATTTTTAACCTAGGGTTTGTTCCTTAGGGTTAATGTATTATCTAGCACTCATTGGAGTCATTGGATATTGGTTAGAACATTGGCAAGGAGAGTTTAAGTGGTGACCGAGATTGTCCAAGGAAAAAGGCTAAGGAGGAAAGTTTGTGAGCTTGTAAAAGAACAAGGTAAATTACTTACCTTAAGGTGTTTTATTGTTTAAGGGAATGGGATTTAGATTTGTGATGAGTTTAGTGTAGAGTTTACATTAGGAAAGGGCTATATATAACCTAGGAGAAACAATGACTATGTTTGAGAACTTGTGACTAAGGAGCCAATGAGAAAAGAGATAGTCAAACAATGTTGAGATGAATTACAAGAAGCATTTTATTTCAATGGGAGCCTTGTTGTGTGTATTTGCAGGTTAAAGGAAAATATGTGTGGAAATTCAGTGGTTAAGATTATTGTCATTTAAGGGCCTAAGTGCCAGGCATTTTGAGTTTATACACTATATGATGATGTGGTGTAGTTTTGGTGTAAATTGTGTGTTAAGGTGATGTAATGAGAATATGAGTAATCTTGGTTGTTTGATGGTGAAAAACCAAGTGTTTGGGTGTAACAATATACTAGAGAACCCATGGCAAAATTTAGCGAAGAACCTAAGTGTTTAAGATGTTCTAAGGAGATTTCATGACTATGGAAGTACTAGGAAGTTTTAGAGGTTGTCTTGATGAAGAAGGGTGAGTTTAAGGTGTATAATGAGTTAGAATGACCTAGACATGATCATGGAGGATTTAGGAATCAAATGAATATACTTGAGTATTTAGGACTTAGGCAAATGTTGGTAAACAACTAGGGAGAAAATAATGTGTTAATGGATGGAGGCATAAACTTGTGTAGAAACTTTAAGTAGTTGCATAAAAGAGTTTTAGATGGTGAAAGATGCTTGGGAGATGATGTTATGGTGGTGAGGAAGCATTTGGCATAGTGGTTATATTAGGTATGAACCACCACTTAGAAACCTAGTGAAAAACATTACAAGTGTGGCATGATTACAAGGAAAATGCATAATGACAAAGGTGGTGTTGGTGAGTGATTTATGTTTTAGTGAAAGGGCTTAAGTGTATTGAGGTGCCCAAATGAGGTTAGAACATACTAGGATATATGAGGTGAAAGTTTGGAGTTTTGAATGGAATTTAGAAACAAGGTTCTGGAGCCGACCGACCTTAGGGACCGGACCTGCAAGGTCGTCGAGCTCATTTACACTACCGGAAAGAGTTTCTGGAACCGACCGAACTTGGGGACCGGACTTACAAGTTCGGTCGGGCTTGTATTGTGTACGAATTAAGTCTCTGGAATGGACCGACCTTGGGACCAGACTTATAAGGTCGGTCATGCCTAGAATTTTGTACTGGAATTGGTCTCTGGAATCGACCGAACTTGTGACCGGACTTGGCAAGTTCGGTTGGGCTTAAATTTCCCACGGGGAAAACTCTCGGGAATGGACCGACCTTGGGGACCGGACTTGCAAGGTCGGTCGGGGTAGAATTTTCAAACGGTAATATGTTCTGGAATGGACCGACCTTGGGTAAGGTCGGTCGGTAAGTTCGGTCGAGCCTAAAACATAAAAAAAAAGAAATTTTAAATTCTAAGGATGATAATTGGTATTAGGGTATGCCATTGGTAGGGTAATAATGATTAGGAACCTAAGAACCTAAGGAATTAAGTTAAGTTAAGTATAAACCTTAATGTTTAAAGTTAAGTTTATAAGGTTAAGTGGCAAAGACTTAAGAGGGTATTGGATGGGAATCTTTAGGGACTAAGTGAGTCAAGTAAGGTGCAAATAACTAATGACCTAAAAATGAATGAACGTTTTAGGTTTGTGAATTGGGACCCCGGAGAAGGTTAAACAAACGACAGGCAACGGTGCACAATACAATCTTTCTTGTGACCTGCTTGCTAACGAGGTGTCCCTCGGCTTGTGTGCTATCTGTTTATTTGCTATGACTAAGACAAGATAAAGCATGCAACCGGTTATATTTGTTCTCGTTGTGTATGTGTTTTCTTTACACTAACCCACGAGACTTGAGATTGCTACTAACCAAGTTTAGTACTTACTGAGTTAAGGATAAGAGTTAAGTATTGGTGACTGTTGGTTAATACCCGTTAAGGTTTAACTAACACATGGTGGGTAAGATTTTACTAACTGGAACTTGAGTGAGGAACCCGGGACTGACTCCGGTCATGCATGCTAAGGAAAGGGGGACGGTATCTGAATCAGATCCGCCCTCCGCTTAAGGACTTGTCTTCGGACTTGTTGCCTAGGGTCGGTTGCCGGCTCAGCTACGCTGGACTCCCGTCCAGGGTAGGTGGCATTAAGATGGTGCGGTAGGATCACCTAAATCCTAGGTTTGAGATTAAGCTACAACCATTCCCTTTCTAGGAACGGTTTGTATACTGAGATTAAGTTAAGATTAAGACTGAGGTAAGATAAGGAACTGAGGTTAAGGAAATCAGGACTAAGGAGGGGGTTACTAACCCGCTTGATAAGGGAACGCTTGTGTCGTTCATTGTGTGTGAACTATGTATGTTCATCTGTGGATTGTTGCTTATAGCACTTCATATCATGCTTGTGTACTTAATCAATTTCCATGTTATCGACAATTAGTCGTCGTAGCCCCGTTAGCTTGGGGGCCATGAGAGGGAGTACCAGCATTCGTGCTGACCCCCTTTGGGGGATGTTTTTACACTTGCACGTAAGAGGCCCATGAAGACACTCCACGAGAGTAGGAGCGGTTAGACTTAGGATGGGTTGTTTATTTTGAGTACGGGTTGCGCGTGTGCACCCGTCTGTTTATATTGAAACTGATGTAAGTTTGTGACTATGCCTTAGATACTTAAACTCGGTTGGTTGGTGGTATTTGGATGGTGATGTTTTGATCGATTGTTTAATTTGGTTAAGCGTTGTAAATTGATAAGGCCGGTATATTCTAACGATCAGACCGTGGCAAGGTCCCGGTGTTTGTTATTTCCGCTGTGACGAATTCGATTAAGTGTTAAGTTTTGCGATAACCACGATTGGCTTTGGACGGGGTGTTACAAATACATGCAAAAACCACAAGAGCAACACTGGACAGCAATCAAAAGAATACTTTGTTACCTGAAAGGAACAACTGACTTGGGCCTATTTTTTCCCTCCTCTCCTTTGGGCGAACTGCATGTATACTCCGATGCGGATTGGGCAGGTTCTCTCTCCGACAGACGGCCGACCACCGGCTTCCTCATCTTCCTCGGCCGCAGTCTAGTCTCGTGGTGCTCAAAGAAACAAGCCACAGTCGCAAAATCTTCAACTGAAGCTGAATATAAAGCCTTGGCCATCGCTGCGTCGGAAACAATTTGGATTCAGAAAATATTACAAGAACTAGGGATTTACATGAGCAAAAGTCCGATTTTGAACTGTGATAACCTGGGAGCAACTTACCTCGCTTCCAATCCCGTTTTTCACAGCAGAGCCAAGCACATCTCGGTGGATTACTTCTTTGTTCGTGAAAGAGTTCAGAATGGTAGCTTGCGTGTTCGATTTCTTCCAACCGAAGAACAACTCGCCGATGCCCTAACAAAACCCCTAAATCGTTTTCGTCTCAATCAACTCCGATCCCAAATGGCTTTGTCTGGCGCCGTTTTGGGCTCGCGGGGAGGTAGTAGCCCAATTTAATGGGCTGTACATTTATTTACTAATGTGTAGATAGTTAGTTAATGTAAAGGCCCAAGGCCATATAGTTACCATGTACTACTATTATAAATAGGTTGTAGGGAACCTTGTATATACACAATATTAATAACATACAAGAGGGTCTCTAGACCTTTCTATACAAAGTCTTTCCAAAATAACTAGTTGATGATAGATTTTAAAAATAAGATGATTCTGTAAAAATTAATATAAGTTATTTTTTGTAGATTTTTTAAACTAATTAATCAATTGATAATACGTAAATCAACTGATGAACCAATTGATAAGGTCATTTTGAATAATAAAGATGATACCCACCTTATAATACAATGAAAAGAATAAGCTAAGCAAACTAAAATCTAAAAGGATGGGGCGATTGCACGTTATTATACTGGGATTGCTCTATTGGAAATAATTTGCTTGATAGTTATAATTAACATCGTGAGAGGTTGAGGGCTGTAAATGTATATTTACTAAAGGTTTATGATGTGGCAAAATCACGAGAATATTATCTCAACAACCAAGCATGGGCTTTCCTACATTATCTCAACAACCTCTACAGCCAGCCTTCAGAAGATCTTAATAGAATATTTACTCAATATTCAGAAGGAATAAAATCAGAGGCGCCAGCATTATACTAGGAAACAGTTTAGAGATATTTTAGGATCTTTTAGTTTGTATTTATATTAGTTTTAGATAAAGATTTTTGTAGATATTTAGGAGGTTGTTATCTGCCTCCAAGTAGTATAAATGTACAGCAAAAACATCAGATGAGGCAGAGCTTCTACCGTAAAAAAATATAGTCTTTGAGAGAGAAGAGAGTTGTTGATAGTAATCAACGTTTTGTCTAGAATTAGACGTGGGAGTGATTGTTCAAAGTGTTGAACAGATCAGGTGAGGAGTTTTCAAGTTATCAATAATAAGATTGGTAGCGGAGTTTTTCTTCTAAAACACTTTCTGTCTCGTTTCTGCTCTCTGTCAGTCTCGTACTGAGGCTTCTGATTTTATATATTATGAACTTACAAGGGCCTAACCTTCAATTGAAAAAAAAGTGTTATGTAGTTTACTGTGAAAAGCTTCGTTTTCAACACTCGGGTTAGTATGCTCTATAAAGATGTTTCATTTGGCATGGAATCTGTTGGAAACCTTGATCAATTCCTAATAAGCAAAATTTATTCTTTGGATCACTTTTAGAGGTAGACTAAAAACTTGTGATAGGCCCCAATTTTGGGGTATTTGTCTTGCTAACCGATGCTGACTCAGTGAGCATGCTCAAGAGACTAGCCACCATCTTTTCTTTCAATGCAGGTTCTCTAACAAGATTTGGTGGTCTATTTGTGACTGGTTGAAGCTCCCTACCAACAAGACTAGCCTCCGCAGCTGTGCACATTGGATATCCTGCTACTGCAAAAGGAACCGTCCGATTGACTTGGTAAAACAGGCTGCTATTGCCACTGTTGTTTACCATATATGGATAGAGCGATGCAAGTGAGTGATGGTCAACCAATCCAGAGACTTCGCACTTGTCATCTCAGATATCAAACCTGCCATAAAAGCTATCATCTGGACAAAGATGGTCCGCTCCAACAAAGATATTCATTGGCTGGACAAGCTTCTCTGCTCCTAGCGTCATAGATAGGGGATCCTCCTCCCTGATTATTTTTGTTGGCTCATTGCCATTTTCAGCTCGCTCATTGTCATTTTCAACTTGCTCATTGCCATTTTTGTATATGCTAAAAAATACTGTACATCTCCTAGGATCTTTCATACCCATTTTGATATTAGATATATAATTATATATATATCACTTTTGTGAAAACTCTATTCCTTTTATGTATATCATTACCCTTTCTAAAAAAGAAAAAAAAAGAAGAAGATCTATAATTGGAAATTCATATATAACTGGAAAAAAAAGACATTTTGAAATTGTATTAAACATGAATTAATTCAATAAAATAGTTGTCAAAAATGAGTTGACCCAACTCAACTCACCTGGCAATCAACTCAACAATGTAATTTTCCTAATTTTATACTAAAAAATGCAATTAATATAGTATAGCCCACTTTAATTTGTTAGCTGTTTTTAATGGAAATTAATGAAGCCAAAACTGTTCACTGCACGTTGGATCTGAACTCACTAATATATATCAAAACAGTGGCAGATGTATATTAATTGTGACATATGGGATGATACAATCCACAAGATTTGGAAATCTTAGGTGCATGTAACTAATATAGTAATAAAAATAATAAATGTCCCTACAACAAAAATATGTCTCACAAAGTCATTAATGTATTTTTTTAAGCGCACTGTAGGAATAGTTATGGAAATTGATACTCTGAATAAAATTTTTCATAAATGGAACATATTATTAAGGAATATTATTGAACAGACTATGATGGTCATTTTAGTCGAGACCAAACATCCTAACATATAGTGCATTATAAAATCTACTAAAAACTGTCCAAATAAATCTAGTAAAACTCACATTTTTAGTTACAAAGGTTCTGGTAACGATTTAATATCGTTACTATAGTTGTTATTAGTAATAAGTATGTTGTTACCAAAGATAGTATTAAATACTTAGAAAAAATTGAGACTATAATAACGATATACTTGTTACAAAATTATATTTATAGTAACGATATAATTTTTAGTAATGAATAAATGTCGTTACAATAAATAAATTGATCTTTGGTTACGCCATCACGTGTAACGACAAATAACGACTTTTTTCGTTACAATAAATTATATTAGTAACTATTTAGATTTTTAGTAACGATTTTTTGTTGTTACCAAAAATCTATATTCTACTAGTGAAATAAGATTGAGCTATCCCAGCTCATAGTCCATACAACAGAACAAAGATAAACAGAGGTAAATCAAACATCAGTACAATGATACACAGAGGTAAATCCAATAGAACACAAGACCCGGTGCATGCAACTTCTGCTAGAAGATACCATCACCATCCTGATCAGTAATGGACCCAGAAATTTTGTTTAGGGAGCAATATCATTCTTCAAGACTTTACATTATTTTGTATTTTTTCAAGTCCCCCTCCCCCTCCCTCCACCCCTCTGCATCCCCCTTGGTCCTGATTACCTTAAATCACTACCAGAAGCTGCGAAATCATTCATTGCACGTTCACCAAGTGAGCAGCCGCAAACGCTCCACAACCGCAACAAACGATCTTGGTGACAACAATCATGATCTTACTTTCAGCTACAACGGCTCTGAAGCCCACCAACCTGCTTGCATGCACCAACTGACCACATCCTCACTAAAGAGGGAAGTGTTACAGGAAAAGAAGATGTTAGCTTTAAAGACCTCATTTTTGCCACGTCAATAAGTTTGTTATAGAAGTTGTTAATTGTTGAGAATTAGTTACTGTAAAGCTCTTACATATAACAACTATCTGTCTCATAGTAATACACAATGATTCATTCAGTATATTCTCTCTCGATTTCCTCATGTCCAGTCTGATCTGTGTGTGACTGTCTTCTTCCTTAGCAGTCATCAAAGGTTAGCTGAGTTGTTGTTTTTCCATGAACATTAGCTCATTTCCTCTCCTATCCTCATAACTTATGTATCTGAATTACTCATGTTACATTCTTGTAACAAAGGTATCAGTTACTAGACGATCCTATCTTCATCTTCAATGGCGGAGACTCGTACGGCTCAACTGATACGGAAAGCAATGAAAGAATTCGAAGCAGCATTGCAACCTCAAATTCTGGCAATGTTCTAGGAGCAGAACGCCAAAATCGACAAAAATATTGTCGATATGTTCGAATCGCTGAAGTTGCATTCTGCAGCAGTATCTGAGAGAATTTCCGGTGATCAAGAACGATCGTCGAGTGAATCGTCACTTCGGAAGCAACCATACTCTGGAGTTACGCGTTTGGCAAAGCTTGACTTTCCACGATTTAATGGCGAAAAAGTTAAAGAATGGTTATGTAAAATAGAGCAATTCTTCGCCATCGACCATACGCCTGATGACCTCAAGGTTGGCCTAGCGTCAATTCACTTTGATGCACAAGCTGCAACTTGGCATTAATCGCTCACACAAGCGGAATCGGGTCAAGCAGTGATGCGAGATTGGCCTGCATACAAGGAGTTATTACGCGAAAGATTCGGTGAAATTCTGGATGACCCGATGGTAGAACTGAAGGCATTACAGGAAACGGATGGTATCGTTGACTACCACAGTAAGTTCGAACTAATTCGCACACGAATTAGTTTGCCGGAGGACTATATGGTCAGCGTATACCTAGCGGGATTACGAGTTGATACGCAGATGCATGTTCACATGTTCCAGCCGCAATCAATCCGTCAATGTCTTCTTTTGGGCCACCTTTATGAGCAAGCACATCCAAAGAAAATCCAAAACTCCAATTGGCAAGCTTCGAAGGGAATTTCCCCTAATCCTCAAGCGAAAGGGATACTTCCGATCACGAAAGAACTGGAAGCGAAGCGTACACAGTGGATTAAAGGCAAATAGCAAGTCGCACCACGTAAGTTTCTCACCTCCGAACAAATGAATGAACGACGGGCACATGGTTTGTGTTACTATTGCGACGAGAAATACACACCGGGGCATTATCTTAAACACAAGAAAACCCAACTGTATATGCTGGAGTGTGACGACGACGACGAACTTCCCACTGATGAAGCATTACTGTCTGACAAAGATGAACCGCAGATATCTGTCAACGCTTTATCAGGTATTTCTACTTTTCGTACTATGCGAGTGAAAGGTGTTCACCTTCGAAATCCACTGTATATATTGATCGACTCCGGAAGTACGCACAACTTCTTGGATCGAAAGGTGGTAGAACAGTTAGGTTGTACTATCAAGAATGTCGAGAACACTATGGTGTAAGTAGTTGATGGTAGTTCATTACAAGTTGGTGGGAAGGTTGATCAATTTCAGTGGAGTTTTCAGGGAATCGAATTCAGTGTAGATTTTATGGTGATTCCGCTGGGATGCTGTGATATGGTCTTAGGCGTGCAATGGTTAGTCAACCTTGGTGCAATAGAGTGGGACTTCAAGAACCTTGTTATGTCTTTTAAAGTGGGGAACAGAAAGTTAATCTTGAATGGGATTAAACACGGTGCTATTAAGGAAGTTAAAGCAAAGAAACTCGATAAATTGACAGAAGTAGGAGCGCAACTGTCAATGATAAGTGTTAATGTCCTCTCAGGTGTTCCAGATCAAGCTCCACCACCGATTATTTACCCTGCTATTGAATCACTGCTCCAGGAGTTTAACGACCTGTTCGAAGAACCTGGTTTCGACCATAAAATCCCACTTCTCTCTGGTGCCAACCCAGTGAATTTACGTCCTTATCGTTATTCTGTTCAACAGAAAAATGAAATTGACAAAATTGTTAAAGATATGTTGAACCAAGGTACCATACAGCCAAGCTCAAGTTCTTTTGCATCACCAGTGGTTTTGGTAAAGAAGAAGGATGGATCTTGGAGGTTATGTGTGGATTACAGGAAGCTTAACAACATAACCATCAAAGACCGATTTCCTATCCCTCTGATTGGTGATTTAATGGATGAGTTAGGTGGCTCAGAAATATACTCTAAGATTGATCTAAGAGCGGGTTATCGTCAAGTTAGGATGGGCAGTGATGATATTCACAAGACAGCCTTTAAAACACATTGTGGCCACTACGAGTATTTAGTTATGCCTTTCGGTCTAACTAACGCTCCAGCTACATTTCAAGGGTTAATGAACTCAGTTTTTAGTGCATATCTAAGGAAGTTCATTCTGATATTTTTTGACGACATTCTGATATACAGCTCTCAGTCCATGATCATATTCATCATCTGTGTCAAACATTTGTTACTATGAGACAACACCAGTTATTCGCCAAGAGGAGCAAATGTTCATTTGCTACTGATCGAGTTGAGTATCTGGGGCATTTTATATCAGCTTCGGGTATTGCTACTGATCCACAGAAAGTGAAGGTTGTAGCTGCGTGGCCTTTTCCCAAAAACCTCAAGCAACAGAGAGGATTCCTTGGGCTTGCTGGTTATTACAGACGTTTTGTCAAAAATTTCGGTACAATTGCTCGACCTCTTACTGCCTTGACAAAGAAAAATTCCTTTGTTTGGTCAGAGGAAGCAACTACTGCATTTCAACAGCTTAAGAAAGCTCTCTGTGAAGCACCTGTTCTGGCATTACCCAGGTTCGACAAAACGTTTTTAGTAGAAACAGATGCAAGCAATCATGGTATTGGAGTTGTGTTAATGTAGGAAGGACACCCCTTAGATTACATTAGCAGGCATCTGCATGGCAAGCAACTAAATTTGTCGATATATGAAAAGGAACTGCTTGTAGTTGTATTTGCAGTACAAAAATGAAGGCACTATCTGCTTCACCAGCATTTCATAATTCGAACAGATCAACGAAGCTTAAAGTACTTACTGGAGCAGCGTTTGAACACTCCTATACAGCAACAGTGGCTTCCAAAATTGCTTGAATTTGATTACGAAATTCAATACAGAACTGGGAAAGAGAATCTTGCAACAGATGCATTATCCAGGGTAGAAGGCTCTAACATATTGAACATGTCATTATCTGTTATTGAAACTGATCTACTGCAACAGATCAGGAATGCTTATGAAAAAGATCCTCACATCAAGACTCTCATTGAGGAACAAAAAGTAAAAGGGGATAGCCATAAATATTTTACTTGGAAACATGAGTTACTACGCAGGAAAAGTAAGTTGGTCATTCCTACTGATGTTAACTTGCGGCAAAAAATATTACAGTGGATGCATTCCTCTGGTATTGGTGGTCAATCTGGTAGGGATGCGACACATCAGAGGATTAAATCCCTTTTCTATTGGAAAGGTATGTCCAAAGATATTCAGAATTTTATTCGAATGTGTGACACATGCCAAAGATGTAAAAACAAAACAGTGGCATATCCCGGTCTATTACAGCCCCTTCCGATTCCAGATGCAATCTGGCAAGACATATCAATAGATTTCATTAATGCATTACCAAAATCTTTTGGTAAATCTGTGATTCTTGTCGTTGTTGACAGACTCAGCAAAGCAACCCACTTCATAGCATTGTCTCCTCCGTACACTGTTGTATCGGTTGCTCAAGCTTATCTGGATCAGATTTATAAGCTACATGGTTTCCCACGATCTATCACAAGTGATAGAGATGCGGTATTTCTTAGTGAGTTTTGGAAGGAGTTGTTCTCTGTTCATGGTGTTGCTCTCAACTTTTCCTCTGCCTATCACCCGCAAACCGACGGGCAAACAGAAATTGTAAATCGCAGTCTAGAAACCTACCTCTGTTGCATGTGCTGTGACAGACCACACATCTGGAGCAAGTTTTTGCCACTAGCAGAGTTCTGGTATAATACTACCTACCATACAGCAACACATTTCACCCCTTATGAAATTGTATATGGTCAATCCCCTCCTCAGCATTTGCCTTATCTATCCGGTGAATCGAAGATAGCAGCTGTTGATCGGAGCTTGCAGGATCGAGAGAATATGCTTCATATTTTGAAATTCCACTTACTCCGGGCACAGCATCGCATGGAACAGCAAAGCAATGCTCATCGATCTGAAAGAAGTTTTGAAATCAGAGATCGAGTTTTTGTAAAGCTTCAACCGTATAGACAACACTCCTTGGTACACAGACCTAATCAGAAACTCTCACCAAAATATTTTGGTCCATTTACAATCATTGGTAAGTGTGGGAATTGTGCCTACAAACTTGATTTACCCAAGTCTACAGCTATTCACAATGTATTTCATGTCTCACAACTCAAGCTCCAAATTGGTCAGTCAACTCACTCCACTCAACTACCGTTCAATGTTCCTGATGCATTAATTCATGAACCTGAATGTATTTTGCAAAGGAAGATGGTAAACAGGCAGGGCAAAGCAGCTACAATGGTTCTGATTAAATGGTCTGACCGCCCACATGAAGAGGCAACATGGGAATTCTATTACGATTTGCTGAGACGATTTCCTGATTTTAATCCTTGAGGACAAGGTTTTCTAGGCAGGGAAGATTTGTTACAGGAAAAGAAGCTGTTAGCTTTAAAGACCTCATTTTTGCCATGTCAATAAGTTTGTTATAGAAGTTGTTAATTGTTGAGAATTAGTTACTGTAAAGCTCTTACATATAACAACTATCTGTCTCTGTAACACCCCTACCGCTAATACCGTCATTACTGTACAAATACTTACCTTTGCAGCGGATAATACATTACATACTCCACAGCGGGTGTACAATGCCACTAGCCACCCATGTGACTAACAAGGCCAGCTACACTACTACATACTATCGGTCTGATGAATTGACATACCGAGTGCTCTACATAATACCTTACTTTCCCATGCATACTCAACCATAATTCAAATACAACTCCAATACAATACTATACCGAGTATACTACAATCCTTAAATTACCGATACAGTTTGGACTTCCAAATTCGCATTACAATACAAGTACAAATCCTATAATTCAACTACCTATGCTTACATAGCAGTCCCCGTCCTACTCTCTCGAATGGTGGTTAGCTTCGGATACCTGTAAAAATTAAAAACGTCACCCCTTCGGGTACCTGCACACTAAAAACGTTCCCTCTAGGGGGTCAGCTTACGCTGAATATGACTTTCACATATACCGCGTGCTAACCGCGGTACGCCGACTACTTTGGGTCGGATATACATGGAGTTCATTTTACATGCATAAATACATACTCATGCTACAACATTACAATCAACCATACTTACATACATATTCAAGGTTCGTACAGTTAGTCGTTCATCCGGTTTCATCGGATGCTCTCTTTCCCCTTACTCGGGTTCACAAGCTTACACTAAGCTTATTCTTACTTACTCGTTGTTTTACTTACACTGTGCTCAATACCTTGCTCGTTATTCCACTCATACTTTACTCAATACTCACTGCTACCATTACTTACTCTTACTCAGTACTCGGGACTTGCTCTCACCTACTTCGTACCCATACTCTTCTCCTTACTCATACTTAGTCATTGCTCGGTACTCATTACATACTTATACTTACTCATTACTCATTACTTTACTCATACATACGTAATACTCAATACTCATTACTTTTGGTCTCTGTGCGGAGTCATACACAAGACTCGCCACCGGACCTACAAATTCAAAGGCTATACTCTTAGCTCCTCAAATATACAATGTCCATTTTTATCGGACTAATCAAATTCCTAACGCTCCTCTCTTGGAGTATCTTACCATCTCAAGGTTTAGCCTAGAAGTATCTCTCTCGATAACCTCCACTAGCTTAGGGAATTGCCACCGTCTAGTATTCTCAGATTTAAGGGTTCCCCCAACGTATCGAATACTCTCATGTTCGGGACATTACTCACACCAGTTAGGTCCTCTCATAGTGGGTCGACTAATTTGCTAAGGGGTTTGAAGTTCCCTCATCATTCTTTACTACTCCCATGGTTCATGACTTGCACCAACATTAATTCCTCTAGTAGGGCTTATTTATATACTTCCACTACTTATTGTTTGTGGATTATTCATTTCGGTTCTCCTACCGTTATCGGGAGGTTGCTACTCCCGTACACTCTCTCACATTCTAGTGAGTTCATGGGTTGGCGTTTTCGTTTGTTGGTTCTTTAGTTTAATGTGTTTCTACGTTTCCGTTAGTTCACAACATAACTCGTTCTACGAGTCACTAAACAACAAGACTCATTTATGAGTCGGTCTACGCACTAAGTGAAGCCACACAATCAATCAAGAAGGGACAACATACAGCAAGACATACAATGAAAGGCAATAAACCGTTTTCATGCTTTAGTCTTGATTAGCCAGCATATAGCACACAAATCAACGTAACTCGGTTAGCATACGGGGCATGAGAAAATCATACCTTACACCATGGTTTAACTTTACCGGGTCGCCTCACATTGCTCGGTTCATACTTGATCCACTGATAATGTTTCGAACATTATTATTAATACTATGTTCATACGATACACAAATAATCACTACTCCCGTACTTACCCCGTTGTCCCGTTATTCTTAGTTTTTCTCTTGTGTACTTAACTTTCTTACTTTCATTATTCTAGCACTAATGTCTTACTTATACATATATTGTATGTATATATATATACGTATAGTATATATATATATATATATATATCATATATATATAATATTATAATATATGTATATATATATATATATTTAATTTTGGTTTTAATTTTTTTTGACCCGACCAACCCACTCTGGTCGGTCCCCTGGGTCGGTCGGGTGTAGAGACTTCATTACAAAAATTCCAGTCCCGACCCAGCCAGGGTCGGTCCTTGGGTCGGTCCGGTGCAGAAACATTCTGACTAAAAATTTCAACTCGTACGACCCAGCAGGGTCGGTCCCCTGGGTCGGTCGGATGCAGAAACTTCCGAGACTACAGATTTCGGGTCGACCGATCCTGCTAGGGTCGGTCCTAGGGTCGGTCCAGCCCAGTACCTATTTTAATTCTCATTTTGAACCTCAAACTCTACTCAATTCACACCCAATCTTTTCCTACTCATTTCCACATGTTTCCTACATGTTTAAGTACCTTAAAACACCCCAAGTCATACTCTAAACCTCTTCAATTCATTACTCAAATTCTTACCTAAACCCTTACTCAATTTCTACAAACTTCAATACTTCTCTGCACTTATGCACTCTAGTGCATTTCTAAACTTCTCTGACAGCCTACCTCTTGTTCTCACCCATTTGACCATCCCAATTCTTCCCTAGATTATGCACTACCTATACCCAAGTCCACCTTTCCTTTCCAAGGTTATGCACACTAACTTCTTCCTAGAATTTCTACACACTAAAATACTGTTTTGCTACAGATTTTTACACACTTCATTGTAGTTCTCCCAAACATTCAAGGTTACTAAACATCTCTACTCATCCCAATACACCTTGGTTCTCCCAATTTCACCAAGTCATCCCTACATGTACATTTCTACCAAAATTTTGTCATAGTTCACCTACTTTTCTTACTTCTCCACATACACATTTTCTAACAAATTCATTCCTACTCTAACCACACCCTTACAAGGGTCCTACCAGCACTCAAAGTAAATCCTCAATACATCAATACACCATCAAATAATAATACTAATACACATACTCATTACATTTGGCCCCAAGGCCTACAATTCACATACTTGCTCACAAATACTAAAATTTCCACAACTACAATACCACTACAATATTTTGAGTTCATTATTTGGTTTACCCATTCCCATTACTCTATTGCATTATAATTTATCATTAGGAAGGAGCTCTTACCTTGAGCTTATAATTTCATCCTTTCTTTTCCAATTCTCCTCTTCCTCTCTTTCTTGCACAAATCGGTCAAGAGGGAATGGAGCTTCCAAACTCCATCCCAACATTCAAGAAACACAAAATACACTCAATTAATTATCTAAACCCTTAGGAAACCTTAATTCAATGAAAGACCTCAAAGCATATAGTTAGGGTTTACCTTTTGAGCTTTTTAAGAGGGGTTTTAGCCCTTGGTTCAAGAAGGTGAATCCACCACCATTGCAAGGTTGAGATTTGATCAAAATAGAGAGAGAAATAGGGGTGTTACAAGAGGGGTAAAATCGGCCTCCTAGAAGATGAAGAAAAGATGAGTTTTCATGGAATTTTTTTTTGTTTACCTTAGAAGGAAGAGGAGGCTCCAAGCTCCATAATGGTGTGCTTTTCTCTTCAAATGGGGAAAACCCATGGAGGTCAACTTCTTCTTTTTGAGATTTTGAAAAGATAGAAGTGTAGAGGATGATGAGGGGATTACAAATATGTAATTATTTTTGTGATTGGAGCTCAAATGAAGGTAGAGCAAGGCAAAGGAGTTGAGGTAGCCATGGATGGCACCTTGAAATCGCCAGCAAGGGGGAGAGGGAGCTCCAGTTGGCTGGGAAGGAGGATAAAGAAGAAGGAAGGAAAGAGAGAGAGAGGAAAAGAGAATAAGGAGGAGAGAGAGGGTACCTTTTTGCTTTTCTACTTTTTCCCTTTCTCTTCTTTTCTCACTAACTAGCTAGTTGTATGTGAGTGTGTGAGTGGGCTGTTTTACTAACTCAAAACTGGCCCCATATATATGTACAAACTGGAGCGTTTTTTCGTCTTTTACAGAAAACGCTCGTTTATTTACCCGGTTTAGGTACTATTCACTAACCGGGCTCGTTTTCCGGAATTTCACGTTTCTTTAATTTTAATGGCTATTAAGCTTCCATTAATGTTAATTTATAGTTTTTTGATGAACTATAATTTTTACGGGTTCATTTGACCACTAAAAATCACGTTTTCGGGTTTTCTCGAAAAACACACGCTAAAGCTTTATTAGCGTTTTAATGCATTATTTGGATCCATTTTCTTCGGGAGTTGCCCAATATTATTTAGGCCTTATTAACCTAGAATTCAATAATACTCTAACGAGGTCTCATACCTCCTATGGTTATTTAACGCTTATTTAGCATTTTTCGCTTTTAAGCGTTTCTTCTTTCATTTTGTGGATTATTTTCCTTACCAAAATTACTTAGGCACTATTTGGCCCTTAATACCATATTAAAATATTTTAATCACCATATTTAAGTCGGTATTTCAATCTACCCCCCTTAAAGAACTTTGCCCTCAAAGTTGGTGAATCTAGTATTGTTACTTGTATAAATACTCTATGCTAAGGTTATGACCTCTACATATAACTTGTCAAACTCCAAATGTCTGACATGATGCATACTACACATCCAAACAGCATGTCATTGCATGCATAACAATCAAAAATATCCGTTACAAGCTCTCCATGGGGTCCGTCCACAGATAAATAAAGTACCATCCTCTCCCATGTCAAGCGATCCCTCAGGTACCGGTCACGTTTGAACACTTACGCTTTCTGGTTCACGGCTGTCATGACTTGAGCACTTACGCTTTCTGGCTCAACGGTCCTTTGGTTCAGATCAGATTCATTTGCACATATAGAGATCCTCGGGCACTTACTCATACTTACTCATACTTACTCGGGACTACGCTGCCCTAGTGCCCTTGGAAAAATACAAAACACACACTGTCACCATACGATCGGTGTAGTGGTTTCAAAACTAATCAACATTCCCACCGACTCAAAACTAGCTTCACCTTCTATGGTTTCGACCGGATACCCGTACCTAGGCATGGAAGATTCACTAGCGCCCGTGGGAGCGGTTTCAAAACCGATCCTCATTCTCAAGTTTGAAGAAAATATTGTACCAAATTAGTTTTGGAAATTCATTTTGAAAACTTGCATACATCTCCCAAATTCCAATTATGATGATTTTACCTATTACTAGTGTTATTCCTGTGACCACTTCAGGGAGCTTCCCGAGTCCTTCAACCCCAATGTGATCAGCATTGGTGTTGATTTATCCTTCCACCCCAATTTGTGTTCAGTTTCCCTTGATCACTAGCAAATCAAGTTCCACCTCCCACCTTCATTCAAACAGACAGCTCGTCAAACATTATTTCATTTTCTATCTTCTTAGTCCTGCTAGTCATAATCACACATATACATTTTCCAATTTATATACTTCACTTACTTACTTACTAATCATCTCATCAATTATTACTACACCTTCTCCAACTACTATACTTAGGAAATTCATGGGTATAATATCCCATTAATTTACTATACTCCAATTTATACTCATAAAATACATCAGTTTTATACCGATTTATACTCATTACATACATCGGTTCCATATCGATTTATACTCCTCAAGTCTCCCATACATACTCATTCCTCATACTATTACCAATCGGGGTCCTCATTCCCCTGGAGTTTCTCTACTCCTTCTCTATTCTTATTTCCCAAATTACCATAACTACACGATGAGTGAATACAAATGTTTATGTAACATAAGTATCAATCATCAAAACAAATTCCTTTTGCGCTATGCGCATTGTAGTTTACGCACCTATCACGTAAAACATACATTTCGCGGTTTTCGCTCTACCCCCCTTAAAAGGGATTACACCCACGTAATCTACCATGTGTCAATATTGAACATTGGTCGAAGGCATTCAGCCGTTTTGGAGTGGTTCAGCTTCCATGAGGTCTATTATACAATGTTCCTTGATCAATGGGTCTTAACGGTATTACCGGTTAGTCCTTGCGTCAAGAATTTTCATCGGAGTTTATTTAACTCTTAACCGGGTTCGGTTCTAGCCTAAATGGCTTTAAGGCATCGATGATTAACCTCTTATTCATTAGGTGTATTTCGCTTAGAATTCTTGGGCCCACTAGCTTCTGCTGCGCGACCCTGATAACTTGGGTTATTCGCCCTTCTTGTTATCCTTAATGTGTTACACATCACCCTTTTATCCCTCTTATTGTGGGAATAAGGTTTATCGACCAAGTGTGGTGTTCTTTTACCATGCTCGAACTCAATGAGTTTTAGATTTATAACCAAGTCTCTGGTAATCTATACACATACTGTTTGTATTTGTAGTGATCATTCACTTGGTCCTCCGACTTATTGTCAGGTGAGGTTAAGCCACTAATTAGTTGTAGTGCTTCCTCTGTTATCAGTGGATTCTTAATTATGCCAGTTTCTCTGGTTCAGTACAAGTGTTCTTTACTGGTATGACCTTGCATTTTTCATGCGTCGGTCCTTGTGACTTTCTTAAGTCTCCTTTCTCTTTTATTCCAATGGAATTCACATCTTGTGATTGTTGGTGTGTTTCACACTCTTCGTGCTTCTTTGACCTTAGGCCGCACGGTTTGTTTCTAAGCTTCTGCTTAGCAGGCTTATGCCAAGTTCATTGGTGAAAGGAAGAATTTACCACTACTTACACTTCCATATTCCTAGCTATCCCACTAGATCATTAACTACACAAGTGCAATACCAAAACACTCAGTCCTACAGAGTGCAGAGGCGTAAACTCTTGGCAGTAACTCTCTTATGAGATCACAATAGGAATGATCGTTACTCCATCAGGTGGTGCTTCATCGTTTGGTGTAGACTCCTGGCTCGTTGCCCGGTCTATCTACCACCTTGTATTAACAACTTCATAGTATTGGGTGATATTTCCCACACATCAGTCGCCTGTTGCGCACCATGTTCCTACTGATTCTACAGTATTGGTTTACATGGCAATCGATGTTGCTAGCTTCAGCTCATGCATTTCCACCAGCATGGCTTGGCGTTTATACTTCTGAGCTCCTTGAGCGTCATTTACTTATACTTCATGTTCCCCCATATCGAGTTCTTATTGAACCGGTTACTCCTTGGTTGTCAACGGTTGCTATTTAAGCTTATTTGACATCGCTTGGCAGTAATTGTTTGCTCAAGCTTCACTACATTAGTAGTTCCGGAAGGGATATATCTTTGAACATTTATTGATGGGATCCGATTCTTGGAATCCATGTGTTCACCGCTCTTGCGGTCTCACAATTATGAAGGGTATCCTTGCTCACTGGTTGTTAACCTTTTATTGGTGACGTCCTTGACCACTTTCCATATGGTTTACAATGGTTTTGCAACCGTTGGGTTGTGCATGGTAATAGTTTCATGGCATACTAGTCATATCGCCTAGAGTTCTGCTCATCATAGGCTGTTTCCAAGTGATTATTTCTCCGTAGGCCATCGCTGGATTTGAAGGTGATACTGGGCTCCATAATAAGATCGTCGCATCACGCTTCCGTTTGTTGGAGACCCTTTTTATATCTTAGTATGATCGGTACCATTTATTAATTTGGGGGTATCCCCTGTCAAGTGGGATCCCTTCGGTGTTATAACCGAATGTTCGTTCCAATTGTGGTGTTCTTATCATGACATTTCGTTCAACTGTGTTGACTTGATACCCTTTATGGATTGCTCCTGGGTGTTATTGATTATGCCATTACATCTGGCCGACATTTATGGGTATGTCCAGTTTGTTATCCTACCTTGCGGTTTTGGATCTGAGTTATCCTGTTTAGGGTTATAACATCTCTCGTTCTTAGGGTAGATCATTGGTGTTTTTCCTTATGTTATAACTGGTTTGATATTCTCTTTGGTGATGCATGGTATTTCCCGGTACCTTATATGATCACCCTGTGTGTTTGTGGTGGTTGTCCTGGGAACTCCATCCCGTGCGTTGAACACTTATGTGTTAATGTTAGGCGTTTTCCTTACAGTGTTTAGACTAGGTATTCCTTCCAGTTATTCATGCTTTACTTCGATATCTTCGAGACATATTCAATGTCTTATTCTGTTGTTAGTGCTTCTTGCACTTTCAACTCTTAATGGTTCTCCTGGAGTGAGTTTCTGACTCCTTAGCTTGTAGCTTATCTGAGTTCCCTTTTTGCTCGTTTGTGGTATCCAACTGTTCTAGTTTGAATTACTTATGGTCCGTAGAACGGAGTTGACTACTTCTCGTGTTTCGTGCACTACATGTATACATACGTGGGGTACCTAGTTGGCACGTTACCACTTACCTAACTATCTATCAGGCCCGCAAGCTCCTTCGGAGTGCGGTCGTCCCACATCCCGTATTTGGGTACACTCGTAGTGTTCGTCACACGCCTAGGTGAAGTATTCTGTTGTCAACTCCTCTTATATCATTCTTTGATACTCACCGTAATTCCGTTGGTTTGGTTTTAGAATCCGAGGTTTAAAAGAAAGGTTTGTAGTTTTGAAAGAAAATTTTGGGTTTCAAAATAACGGTTCGGTGTTAAAAGAAGTTCTTCATGGCGTCGCCATGTCTGAGGTCTTGACCAAGTCCAGCTTCTCGCTGACTGGTATGTCCTTAATACAATGGTCGGGCTGTTAGGCCTTTCCAAGGTTTCGCTGTTTCAAATTCTTAGGATTAGTGATCCTATAGTTGCTCCATTCGTCATAGCGGTACTTTAGCAAGTATTGCGGGTTGTTAAAAACCTTCCAACCGTCTTGTAGTTGCTGCACTTGCCCTGGGCAAGTGCGCGGGTAGGTTGTTTTTCGGTTAACATATACCGGTTACGGTATCGTTTCCATCCATATTTGGTGGTCTCATTAGATCTCCCTTTGATCTTTTGATCTTGGTGATCGATCTCCTGAGTCGTTTCTCAGAGTACTTGACATGGTTGTCATCCATCCGGGTGTCTCACACCTCCACTGTGGTTAACGAGACCTGACTTATCCTTAGGAACCACGTAGTAGTCCTGCAGGTGTATGTTTTATGAATACTTTCATTGTCATTTGAACTATGTCATTCGGTTATTACGGCCTCTTAACGTGTAGGTCTGGTGTTAATCCAACCTCGACTAATTCCTTAGTCAGTTTGTATACCGTTATTGGTATTATTCAGGATTACAGTCCGTAGACCCTCGTGTCTCGGGTTTTGTTTTCCATCTTCCTTGCTTCGTCGCGCGGTTGCGCTTCCCTTCTCACCGGCTGCGCATGGTTCTTGCGACTACGAAGCATGTCGCCCCATGGTGCCATAAATTCCATTATCCTTGCGTTTAGGATCTTCATTTCTCCGCCATGAAGTGCAGTCATTATCTTTCAACAGGAACCGTCCTCGGGACTTCCAATTCTCGGAACCTACCGTATGACAGGTTATTTTTCTAATAAGGTCATTTTTACAACTGCCAGATCGGGTGTTACTCGAATGTGAGAGGTTTTTCCATCTCTTTGGCTGCTAACTAGAAAATTGTAGGAAAAACTATATACAAAAGAATAAAATAAGTAACTAAACCTACAACTCTACTACGAGTAGCAAAATAAAACCCGGTCGGAGTATAGTGTAAATATATTACGACCGAGAGTATCGTACCCAAGGGACTTATAGAAACCTAGTCCTAATCCGGGCAAAACCCTATTCTATAATAAAAGGGGGGAAAGTAAATGTGATTCTAAACTAAGAAAACTAAATAAACTAACTTTGATTCGAGAAGATTATCAATGTAAGGGAAACGTATAACCAATAATCAAGGGTGGCAAGTCTCAAAGAGGATTTGGTCTCGCAAAATGCATACGCCGGATGTGATGCCGGACCTCCGCTACCCGGCAGAGTCAAGGCCTTTGAATGTGCCGGACAACTTCTACTCGGCATGGCATCCGGCATCGTACATTTCGTAAATAACACTTCCAGAATCGGGTCTGAATAAAGGAACTCATTACCCATCCGTGCATCGTGCATAGCTAATGCCACGAATACAACCAAGATAATGGGGAATAATAGATTAACCCTAAACCTAAGGTCTTGCTCCCGTTGAAGCACAGAAGACAATGTTATAGATTACCAAAATCCTAATCTATCCTACTCTTGCTTGGAAAGGCCTCAAATAGGACTTAGAGATAAGAGAATAAATAGCTACTTCATTCTACTTTGCATGAAGATTAGAACTCGGGTTAAGAAACTTGAAAATTCCATAAATGGTCATAAGAGTTTTACAAGGAAATCTTCCCTAACCAAAAAAACCTAACAAGGATTCTGCATCACCATCCACACAACTACAAGAAGAGAATACAAAGGGGGAGAATGAGATGTTAATAGCCTTAACCCGACTAGGTCTTCTTCTTCTCTTGCGTGGGCGGATCTGCAGACGTTCCTTGGACACCAACAATAGAGTGGGGCGGAAATAGAGTGTGAATGGCGTGGATTTGGTATGTTGAAGTGTGTCAAATGATGTAGACTCTCGGCCTATTTACAGGGCTTCAAAATGTCGTTTGCCGGGCGTCGTGCCGGATCATCAATAGCCGGCACACGTGGGAAATGTGCCTAACTGTTAACGGACGAAACCGTCAATTCCACGCGAAACAGTGCATATGTCGGGTAGGATATACCCGGCATCACACCCGGCAGCGATTGGAAATCACGTGGAACACATATGCTGTCGTATGGTCAACCGAAGCGACTCTATACTCATGCCGGATAGCATTTACCCGGCATCGCATCCGGCAAGGCCTCTTTTCTATTCTGTGCTCATGCCGTGTAGAACCAACCCGGCACCGAGTCCGGCATCAATGGAATTTCTACCTAGAGATGCGTTCCTTGTATATAAAACACATAAAACATAAGACTGTACAAATAATATACTTTAACGCATAATCTAACTTAAATAACACATATATAACTTTATTTAGATATATATAATACTAAATCTAATGCATAAAATATGATAAGTCTGCGGCTTATCAAGGCCCTACACTTACCTTTTGCTATTCCTCGAGCAAAACAAGATTAGAAAGGAGTAATTACTTATGCACAAAATAGATAAACTCTTAGATAGACAATTAGATAAATACTCTCAACTATTTGACTCTATTTCACAAGTATCACTTAACTATCCTTATTCCATCCGAAACATACTAATGGGTATAAAGCAAAGAATTTTCAAAACCGATCAAAAACTTTCGGGCTAATTTGCACAAGGGATTTTGTAATCTTTCCTTTTTCCGGTTTCCATCATTCAGCTCTATTTTCCAAGAGTTTCTGAATGTGGCCAAGACACTCATCGATGGTTTTTATGTGTTCAGCCCTATTTTGCAAGGGTTTCTGAATTAACCATGATTTTTTTACTTTGAAGAACGGGGAATTTAGGAGAAAAATAAAAGAAAAAACTCTCGTTTGTTGCTTTTTATTCAGAGGCACTTTATGCAACCTTAGGGAATATAATGCTTTTCCTTTGGAAGAAGATTATTTTTTTCTTTTTTCTTCTTCTTCTTTCTTTTGCACAAAAAACCCTTTTTAAGATTTTCACCCAAAAGATTTTTCACAATTTGGAAAGAAAAGAAACAAATACCCAGAAGTACATAAAGAAAAGAATTAGGAGAACCATCATATACTCACGTTAACAAAGAGAATCAAAAAAAGTTGAAAACAGAAATCTATAAGTCATTAGAAAGCTTACCTCTTGAGAGAACAAGCATTTATTCATTCCGAATCTCATCTTAATCAAAAACATGCAAAAAGTTTAGTAAAACATCGATAAAACTCACAACTTATGCATATTATAAATAAATTTTTATAAGGGGGGTTCCTCCCTGCCCTACACTTGGCAGGAACACTGTCCCCAGTGTTCAAAAGAAATAATAAAATTGAAAGTGTTTTTTTTAAACTTAAAAACAACTATAATGAAAGCAATTAAATAATATTAAATTAAAAGAGAAAAATTAATTGATACGATGGACTCCCCTGTTTGATAGTGAAGGCGTGAGGCGGAACCGCCCTACACTTAGCCTTTTAGGCTATTTGGCATCATTTGAGATCCTGGGCAGGATAGTGACCGAATTCGCATGCTCCCGTGGATTTGTTTGTGTTTGAGATGGGAGTTGACCTTGCTGTCTTGGTTGCGTCAGAAGTTGCTGTAATTGCAACTACAATGATTTGTGCTCCTTGCGAATGGTCGAGATCTCATTGTGGGTATCCTGGGTTTTATTCATCAGAGATGACATCATATCACGAAGTTCAGCCATTTCAGCCTCTGATGATGATGCGGGATGGGATGGTCTGTATTGCCTTGGACCTCCTTGGTAGCCGGCTTAATTTTAGAAGTGTTGAGGGGGTTGGTTCCCCTGTTGCCATAGCTGTCGATACCATTGGTTACTCACATAGTTGCCTTCCTTAACATTCTGAAAGTCAGGCATGTCAGGGCTTGGAGCGTGTGGTCGTGCACTAACCACATTCGCCTGTTGAGGAAGTTGATTCATTGCTATTTGCTCCACCACTTTTTGTAGAGCGCTAACCTTCGTGGACGTTTGAGCGTTGCTCTCCAACAACTGCTCATGACTTTGCATAAGTTTGTCAAATTTAGCATCGCCCTCTCCCACTTGATATAAACCAGCGGTACTACCCCTGGTTCCACCGGTGGCCCAATCCCTAATCTCTTCGCAAAGAGATTCAACCCCACTAAGGAATTGATCTCCAGGCTTCTTCAGTATGTCTGCACCAAGAGAGGATAGGATCATTGTCTTGCACTGGTTGACCAATCCTTTGTAGAACAACTGAGATAGTTGTTCCTTGGCAAGGCCGTGGTGTGGACATGTGCGCAGCAACCCTTTGAATCTGTCCCAAGTCTCACAGATGTTCTCCGACCTAGGCTGTCTGAAGTTGTATATCTCGGCGATCATCTCCAGGGTGCGACTTGGAGGCATAAACTTATCATAAAACTTGGTTGCCATGTCCTCCCATGTGGTGATGGTACTAGGGGTTAGACTGTGGTACCACTTGCTGGCATTCCCCGTAAGGCTATGGGGAAAGAGGGAAAGTCTGGCGTATTGGAGAACATTGTTTGTGGAGGTTAGGTTGTTTGTGTGTTGCAAGAACTTGGTGACGTGGAGCAAAGCATCGTCCGGGTTTGTACCATTGAAAAGACCCAACTCCTTTATGCATCTAATTTGATCATATGGCTTAAGTTTTTGCCATTCATCATATTCATTTTGTGGAAGGAGAGGAAGATCGATTGCTGGTTTTTGGCCTTGGTTAAAAGGCCGGTTTATGTTACGGACGGTAGGTGCTGCCATTGGTGTA
Source organism: Limonium bicolor (assembly GCA_023374045.1). Taxonomy (NCBI): domain Eukaryota; kingdom Viridiplantae; phylum Streptophyta; class Magnoliopsida; order Caryophyllales; family Plumbaginaceae; genus Limonium; species Limonium bicolor. The sequence goes on from CM041781.1 coordinate 56,108,541, forward strand.
GGATTTGCTTCTTGTAGGGTTCGTTGTTGCCTTAAAGTTTGAAGCAGGGTTCTCTCGATCTCCGGATCAAGGTTGGCTAAATTTTCAGGAGTACTCGTTGACCGAAGAAGCATTCACCTTTTAAATATTCAAGAGGAGCAAGACATAACGTTATAATACTTTGTATTAATAAAAGAAATAATATAATGACGTAATTAGACTTACGAAAATTCAAGAAGAAATAAATTTTTGGTTATGCCGGACAGAGTGCCGGGCGACCCTTATCCGGCAGTGGACTTCCTCCACTACTGCCGGGTTTATACAAACTGGCATGTTGCCCGGCGTGACCAAAAATCGAACATAACTTAATTAAAAGACATGAAATGTAAAAGATAATCAAAATGTAAGAGTACATAAGAGATTGTAAGAGATAATTCCTAACTGTCCCTACTATTTACAACAGAAAATATTGAGAGAAATTGAACATGTCGGATGATATACCGGATGAATCCTATCCGGCATAGGACTTCCTCTGAAACGCCGGGTATAAGAAACCCGGCACGATACACAGCAAGTTCAAACTCGAAATTTAAATTAAAGAATCATAGTATAGGGACTATTAGGAGAGAGAAATAACGAAAGGTAGTAGCAAGAATGAATTTGAATTGTTAAAAATTGAATACTATACGAATCATAAAAGTAACTTGAAAGTGACGGACAGTATGCCGGGTAGAAACTATCCGGCATCGGACTTCCTCCGATTATGCCGGGTTTCAGTTGTCCGGCATTGTGCACGGCACCTTCGATTCTGCATACACTAATGAAATAAATCAAAGAATAAAAGAATAAAGAATAAAGAATAGGGCGTTTTACCGAATTTAGGACTTGGACTAATTCCAAGTCCCCGGCAACGGCGCCAATTTGCTAACTAGAAAATTGTAGGAAAAACTATATACAAAAGAATAAAATAAATAAGTAAACCTACAACTCTACTATGGGTAGCAAAATAAAACCCGGTCGGAGTATAGTGTAAATATATTATGACCGAGAGTATCGTACCCAAGGGACTTATAGAAACCTAGTCCTAATCCGGGCAAAAGCCTATTCTATAATAAAAGGGGGGAAAAGTAAATGTGATTCTAAACTAAGAAAACTAAATAAACTAACTTTGATTCGAGAAGATTATCAATGTAAGGGAAACGTATAACCAATAATCAAGGGTGGCAAGTCTCAAAGAGGATTTGGTCTCGCAAAATGCATACACCGGATGTGATGCCGGACCTCCGCTACCCGGCAGAGTCAAGGCCTTTGAATGTGCCAGACAACTTCTACCCGGCACGACATCCGGCATTGTACATTTAGTAAATAACACTTCCAGAATCGGGTCTGAATAAAGGAACTCATTACCCATCCTTGCATCGTGCATAGCTAATGCCACGAATACAACCAAGATAATGGGGAATAATAGATTAACCCTAAACCTAAGGTCTTGCTCCCGCTGAAGCGCAGAAGACAATGTTATAGATTACCAAAATCCTAATCTATCCTACTCTTGCTTGGAAAGGCCTCAAATAGGACTTAGAGATAAGAGAATAAATAGCTACTTCATTCTACTTTGCATGAAGATTAGAACTCGGGTTAAGAAACTTGGAAATTCCATAAATGGTCATAAGAGTTTTAGAAGGAAATCTTCCCTAACCAAAAAAACCTAACAAGGATTCTGCATCACCATCCACACAACTACAAGAAGAGAATACAAAGGGGGAGAAGGAGATGTTAATAGCCTTAACCCGACTAGGTCTTCTTCTTCTCGTGCGTGGGCGGATCTGCAGAGTTCCTTGGACACCAACAATGGAGTGGGGCGGAAATAGAGTGTGAATGGTGTGGATTTGGTATGTTGAAGTGTGTCAAATGATGTAGACTCTCGGCCTATTTATAGTGCTTCAAAATGTCGTTTGCCGGGCGTCGTGCCGGATCATCAATAGCCGGCACACGTGGGAAATGTGCATGTTGGGACATTGGAGTGTTGCAGAGATAGCCTTTCACTGTGACAGAGTCAATCATCACTTGACAGACACAAAGAGTGATCCTCTTCGATAGAGTCCGGCGCAACAAAGAAGACCTCAAAGACTCTCTCGTGCTGTTGCGGAAAATCAGGAGTTAACTCGGAATGTCTTAAGTGCCACAACGGTCATGAGGGTCTTCCTCAACATCCGAAGATCGCGGCCCAAGTAAGAAGACCACTTAAGAGCCGTTGGAAGTTTCCCACTAAGTTAGTTCCGGTATTTTCGGAACTAACTCCTTCGACTTGCTGTTGTACTTAGAGTATAAATAAGATGTGTAATAGTTAGTTTTTTTTGTGCTTTCATTGAGGATTATTTCAGAGCTTAGAGAGAGAAAGAGAATCACATTGTAAGCCAGAAGGAGAGAGAGATTAAGTACCAAGTTAGTTAGCGCCGTTAGATAGACTCTACCTAGGAAGATCCTAGTTTCACTACACTTATCATTGTTCTGATTAGAAAGTGTGTTGGGTGAGTGAGTGAAAACTGCTAAGTAGATCCTTTCTACTTAGTGGGCATTTGTAAGTTATTTTATTTGACCAGGAAATGAAATAGCTTATTTGTGTATCTTGCTGAGTTCCACAGAGTCCTTCTTTCCTTTCATCATTTCGCTACAATTACCGCAAAAGTCTTCCGCAACCTTAGTTTGGTTAATTCGATTGAGTGCCTCTATCTCACAGAGTGCTTCTCAGTTAAGAAGGCTGATTGAGTCAAACCAATCCTTAGACTCACACCTTTGATTGGTTTGAGTTAGCCACCCGATCCTACACGTGGTATCAGAGCTTTTTTAGGCTAACATACAATCAACGAAGCAATGGCAGACCTCTTCGCCAATCAAAACAACAAAATGCACTTCGAGCATCCCAGACTCACCTCCACCAACTACGACCACTGGAAAAACGAGATCGAGCAACACATCGAGTCTGTCAACTCCGAGCTTTGGGAGATAGTCACTGGAGGAGATCTTGCAGTCAATCCTGACCGATCCACATGGACTGCTGCAGATCGCAAGAGGTACGAGCTGAATCGTCAAGCATCACGCGCAATATACACTTGCTTGTCCATCCCAGAACAAAGGAGAGTAAATCACTGTAAGTCCGCTAATGAGATCTGGACACTCCTTCAAGCAACTCACGAAGGAGTCACTGAACTAAAGAAATGCAAAGCTCAAGAACTCGAATGGACTATGAAAATTTTCTACAAAAACCCGGTGAGTCTCTGGAAGAAGTTCTTGATCGTTTCTATTACTAACCACTACTATGCAGGAAGTTAGCATCCTACCAGATAGAGAGAGTGTCTTGCACAAATTGCTGGACAGTCTGAGAGAAGATGGGCAGAAACGTAATCTCCCACCAAGCATGCAAGGACTTATCCAAATGGAGCTGTCAAGACCTAGGTTCCTATCTACAATCCGTAGATAAATATAAGAAGAATGTTCGAAAGAAGTGTGGTAATACTTCTTCTCCCTCTTCTAGTAAGACTACTACTTTGAATGACCAAGCCTTGCAGGTTAATTCGACTCAGTTAACTCAAGAAGGAGCCTATGTTGCTGATACTCAAATCAGACAAGCTAAGGCTGAACTGGTGGACATTATTGTTGAGGAAAGTGAGGCTGAGACTATGGAGGACTTTGTCTTCATAGTCAAGAACTTCCGAAAATTCATGCGTAACCAACCTAATCGACAGAGTCGGTCGTTCTCGAACACCTCTAAACAAGTTTTCAATTCTGTCACTTGTTTCAACTGCAATAAACCCGGTCACTTCAAGAAGGACTGTCCTTTACTCAAGAACCAGTATGGAAAATCTCAAGGGAGATCGCTGATGGCAGCTGTTGGATGGGGCGATTCAGACTCCGACGATCCAGACATAGAGTCCAGCGGATTGGTATGTCTAATGGCACATGACACGACGGAGTCCATGATTCCTGATAATGAGGTAACTCGTTCTCACCTTGAAACAGACCTTTACCGTATTTCTCCTATGGGATTTATGACTTTAATTGCTAAAATTGTCTCCGAGAACAACTCTCTCAAAGCAAGTCTTACCAGCAAGATAACCGAGCTATCTGAGGAACTCGAAATCTCAAAAAGTCTTATGTATGCACTAAGAGATGAAGCTGAGGAACACAAAACCATCTCTTGCTCTCTCAGGTTAGATCTACAAGAATCAAGGCGTCATGTTGATTCCCTTCAAAAGGAACTTCATGATACCTTAGAATGCACTCAGTTTAAACAGGGTGACCAGAAAGAGTCTCTCACCCTGATCGACTCCCTCAAACAAGACCTCACCATTTTTACTGACAAGTGTTGTTCTCTTCAAAATGATCTTAATGCCTCTGAATCCAAAACATATCCCTAAACACCACTATCAAAAATCTCACTCAAAGACTGAAAGAAAAGGAGCACGCTCTTTCCCTTAAGCCAGTCAAGTTTATCAAACAAGTCACCTCCTCCGAATTACCTGAGTGGGCCAACTCCAAAATCAAAGAAATTAGCCAAGATCGAGATACTCTTCGTTCTAAGGTAGAACAACTCTCTCACCAGATTGTAAATCTACAATCCGGAGTTCGATCCACTCAATCCACGCCCAAGTGGCACAAAGGTAAGTTCGACATTCCAAAGAATATGTCCAAATCCGACAACAGAGTCAAACGATATCAAGAAAAAGAAAAATTCGACTCCTGGTGGAAAGGACAACAGAAATACGTCAATCTTCCACCAACCAAGATTTGTGGCTACTGCGGGAGTCTTGGACATCGAGACAGTGCATGTGATAAACTGAATAGAGATCTCTCTTTTAATGTCAAACGTGTTAAATTGATACTTGAAGCACGAGAAAAATTGAAACAGTCTGGCTCGAAAAGGGAACCCAAGTACATCTGGGTTCCCAAATCTAACAAATGATCTGTTCTTTTGTAGGTGAAGGCGAATGGAGACAGCTGGTACTTGGACAGTGGATGCTCTCGTCACATGACTGGAGATCCAAATCAATTCAATTCGCTTTCATCCTACCAAGGTAAGGTTACTTTTGGAAACAACAACCAGGGTGAAATCGTGGGAGTTGGGTCCGTAGGTAACCCCTCAAAATTTAAAATTGATGGAGTCCATCTGGTCACTGGACTCCAACACAGTTTACTAAGTATTTCTCAAATTTGTGATAGATTCAATTTGGTACTTTTCTCCTCTTCGGATTGTAAGGTTTATGATGAGCGTACAGGTTCTTTGAAAGCTGTGGGACGTAGAGAAGGGAATCTCTACAAAATGTGCTTAAGCTCCATCAACCCAGACGATCAAGTCTGTCTCAACGTGAATGCCAAAAACTCACTGCTATGGCACTCCAGACTTGGCCACGCAAATCATAGACTGTTGAACAAACTCAAAAGCAAGGACTTGGTGATCGTTTACCAGACACCACATTTGACACAGACTCTGTCTGTGAAGCATGCGTAAAAGGTAAACACACCCGGTCCTCCTTCAAAAGTAAGCCTACTCTCTCTACTAGCTCTCCCCTCGAACTACTACACATGGATCTTGTTGGCCCCATGCGTACACAAAGCAGAAGCGGTAAGAGGTACATCCTGGTCATAGTCGATGACTATTCCAGGTGGACCTGGGTCATCTTCTTATCTACTAAAGATGAAACTTTTACGGAGTTTGTCCAACTCCATAAAATGCTTGTTAATAAATTTTCATTTACTCTAAAAACCCTGAGAACGGACCAGGGTACTGAATTCTGCAACAAGTCGTTTGATGAGTTTTGCAGGGACAACGGAGTGGATCATCAAATATCATCAGCACGTACTCCAGAACAAAACGGAGTAGTTGAACGCAAGAATAGAACCTTGGTAGAAATGGCTCGCACCATGCTCATTGACAGTCAACTCACTCCATCTTACTGGGCAGAAGCTGTTAACACAGCATGCTATGTGTTAAACCGTGCGTTGATTCATCCATTCCTTCACAAGACACCCTATGAACTACTCCGTCAACGTAAACCAAGTCTTATACATCTCAGACGTTTCGGATGTAAGTGCTTTATCCACAATAATGGTAAGGACAACTTGGGTAAGTTCTCTCCTAAAAGTGATGAAGGTATCTTTCTTGGCTATTCTTCTAAAAGCAAAGCTTATCGTGTTATCAATCTGAGAACTCAATGTTTAGAAGAAAGCCCACATGTCAAGTTCGATGAGTCCCACAACGTTGGCTCATCTTCTGATCAACTTGACTTTGCCCCTGATGATTTTCTCACCGATCCACACTTCATCACTGTACCAATAGGAAGACTCCCTGAGTCCCACTCCATCACTCCTCATGATTCCCCAGCAAACAACAACAATTCATCAGAATCTACTGACTCTGACCATAACCCGGAGACACCCTTACCACATAACTTGACTTTTGACTCCTCTGACAAAGACACACCCCCTCCTGCTTCACGACGACAGTTCCAGCAAAAATCAGCTCACCCTCCTGAAAACATCATTACAGACCCAAACTCCGGTGTTCAAACACGCCTACAAGCTATGCAAAATCTCTGTGCCTTTGGTGCTTTTCTGTCTAGCACTGAACCAAGAAACATCAAAGAGGCACTCCTTGATAGTGATTGGGTTACTGCTATGCAGGAGGAACTCAATTCTCTCCAGCGACATGCTGTCTGGGAGTTAGTTCCTCGCCCCACACATCAACAAACCATTGGTACTCGTTGGGTCTTTCGTAATAAACTTGATACTGCAGGACAAGTTTTCAGGAATAAAGCTCGATTAGTTGTTCAGGGCTACAATCAAGAAGAAGGGATTGATTATGACGAAACCTTCGCTCCTGTAGCTCGTCTTGAAGCAATTCGCATGCTCATTGCGTTTGCCGCTTTTAAAGGTTTCCAATTATATCAAATGGATGTTAAGACAGCCTTCCTCCACGGCTACATTGATAGAGAAGTCTACGTCGAGCAACCACCAGGGTTCGCAGACTCCGTCCATCCCGACTACGTCTACAAACTGTGTAAGGCCCTTTACGGGCTGAAACAGGCTCCACGTGCCTGGTATGAAAGACTGTCTACATATCTATTGCAAAATGGTTTCTCTCGAGGTAACGTAGATAAAACGCTCTTCATTCTACATTCATCACATGACTTACTCCTTGTACAGATCTATGTTGATGATATTATTTATGGTTCTACAAGTAACACCCTCTGCGACCATTTTGCTAACCTTATGAAGCAAGAGTTTTCCATGAATGAGTTAGGTGAGCTCAAGTTCTTCTTAGGATTACAAATTGAACAGGAAAGGGACGGGATCAAGATTCATCAACAAAAGTACATCAAGGAACTCCTTGCTAAATACAACCTCAAAAATGCCAAGAGTATGTCCACACCAAGCTGTACATCTGCCAAACTGCATCCCGATGATGACGGAGTCGGAGTCAATGCCACCGAATATAGAGGAATGATAGGGTCTCTCTTGTACCTGACTGCCAGTCGCCCAGATATTCTTCACGCAGTCTGTCTTTGTGCTCGCTTCCAAGCAGCTCCAAAACAGTCTCACCTCAAAGCAGTCAAGCGTATCTTTCGCTATCTTAAAGGTACAAGTACACTCTATCTATGGTATCCACGATCTCCCACTTTTACTTTATCTGGATATAGTGACTCTGATTGGGCTGGTTCTCTCCAAGATCGAAAGAGTACTTCAGGTAATGCACAGTTCTTGGGTCTTTGCCTTGTTTCATGGTCCTCCAAAAAACAAAACTCCGTAGCACTGTCTACAGCGGAGGCAGAGTATGTCTCTGCTGCAGCCTGTTGCTCCCAACTCCTTTGGATGAAACAACAACTTCAAGACTATCATGTCACCCAAGAACAAATCCCAATCTTTTGTGACAACAAAAGCACAATCAAAATATCCGAAAACCCAGTCCAACACTCAAGAACCAAACATATCGAAATACGTTTTCACTTCTTGAAAGACTGCGTCGAGAAAAAGCTTATCCAACTTGACTTTGTGCCCACAGAAGATCAACTTGCAGATATTTTTACTAAACCCTTGTCTACAGCAAGATTCGAAGCACTGCGATCAGCAATCGGATTGACTCCATCTACCTAGACGGTCGCATCTCCTTGCCCCTACCGCAATCTTCAGCAGGTACTCCCTCATGTCTCATAGAGTCTGTCGTTGTTTGCACTTGAATCAGTGAAATGTGTTTTGTTACTTAGCACGCCTATTACTCTAGCGCTACTATACACGTCATCTATCCGCACCTAACCCGCCTAAATCGTCGCCCTTAATCTCACCCAACCATGACGTCGCCACATTTATCGCACCTGACACACGAAATCTGCAACTTCCAGCCTTATATCTATCACCCGTCTAGTCCATCTCTCTCACTTCCACTCCCTTTACACCCACGCATCCTTCCAATTTCCAAATGGCCGGTAAACTTCAACGGAATCAACATCCCAGCCGACATCTTCGCCGATCCCATTCGCCTTCAGGCGTACCTCCAATCGATGGCAACCCCTAATCCATCTCCACCCACCACCACCACTCACTCTCCCGCTAAAACCACCGCTACTTCATCTCCGACACACTCCTCCACTCCACCACTTGAAACCCGCGACCCATCCACTCATCAAACACCGCCATCCGCTGCAAGAACAGAAATTCTCGATACCGACATTGAGGATGTCACCCCAATTCAAACCCTACCACCATCTCCAACACCACAAGCTACTATACCTCCTGCCGAAACCAAGCCTACCGATCAACCACAAGCTCATACCAACCAATCACCCAACAAACCTCCTTCATCAACCCCACAAGCATCCCCCGCTAAATCAGCAACACCACCACAACAACCTCCACCCAAGAACCGCAAGAGAAAAGGCCAAACTTCTACCCGACCCACTGCAAAAAGAATCCTTCGATCTTCCGTCAAGGCACAACCTGTTTCCTCTGGTTCCGGTGAGTCGTCTCCAGTCCAAGAACTGCCCACGGCCAGCCACGATGCCTCTACTGGTGCTACCTCCGCCAAAGATCAAAAACCACCGAAGCCGCACCGACGGAGTGTGAAGGTCGACCCATTCACTCAACGTTACATGCTCGGGGACCCTGCCTCAGAACGGAATATCGTTAGGGGTAAGTTCCTTGACTTCTCTTGGGCTCTATCTTCCAACCTAGGGGAGTTAGTTACTATGCTAGAAGTTCAGGGGTGGAAACATCTCTTCTTGAGATTACTGAGTGGTATCCCACAGAGTCTGTCGACTTCTTTCAAAACCTTGTCATCCGAAACGGTGCTGCTCAGTCTGTTGTTAATTCTACCCCAATCTTCTTCGATCTTGCAAAATTGTCCCAAGTTCTTGGCGTTCCTGCTACTGGCCTGTCATTCTATGAGAAAGGAATTCTTCCTGAGATTCCCGGGGTCCCACAAAATAAAATCTATCGCTTTTTCTCCTCCAAGAAAAAGATTGGCTCTCCCATACCCCGTGGCGATCTCTCCATTTTACACCAACTCCTTCACATTCTGGTCATCAAAAACATTGTCCCAAGAAGGAAGGAAACTCATGGTCAACTGCTTGGACCTCACCATAATGTACTGTATCATCAATCGTCACTCTATCAATCTGGCTCATATAATTCTCCATCACCTAGCCCAGTCGGTCGACACCCCGAAACACTCCTTGGGGTACGTGTTCTGGTTGCCTCGCATATTCCAATTCTTTCAGGTACCCTTGGCGACTTCGACGCCAGAGTCCATCGAGGAGGCAGACACCATCAACCTGCGGTATCTGAATCGGCTGACTTCAATCGACAAATCAAAGCTGCTGCCCCCCCATCTACTCCAACGACGGCGGGGACATCCACTTCTCAAGAGGTAGTCCCTCAAGCTTCACTCCAACCCCTCCTGGAGAAAGTGGAGCGCCTCATTGCGCATGCAGCCGAGCTGATTCAGGGCCAGACGCGGATGATGGACCGACTCGCCGGGATAGAGACGACGTGACGGCCTTGCAAGACCAACTCCTTGACATCCAATCCACCTTAAACCCAAACCCTAGAATGACGTGTGTTTGTAGTGTTAGATCTTAGGTTGTTTTTAAGTTCTAAACACTTTTGCTGGTTTTTTGTGAATACTTTGACTGACTTTTTGATACTGTGGGCTTCCCTCTGATGAAAGCAAAAGGGGGAAGCGGTGAATCCCGTCTGGTGTACGGGTTATTCTGTTGTTTTTAAACTGCTTCTGGATTTGTTGCTGGACCATGTGGTCTAGTGATTTAACTGCCTTCTATACTATCCTGCCTATTACACTGCTTATTTATTGTTTGCTTGCCTGGAGTTCCTCTCCGATCAAGGGGGAACCTTAATGGAGTCTTTGAACTCAGTTGCCACTGCTGCTATTAAGGGGAACTTTGACAGGGTCGGTTCCCCTAGTCCTTGTGTTTCTATTTTCAGGATTGACTCCATCGGGATTCACGAAGGTTTGCTATCATCAGCAACAAGGGGGAAATTGTTGGGACATCGGAGTGTTGCAAGATAGCCTTTCACTGACAGAGTCAATCATCACTTGACAGACACAAAGAGTGATCCTCTTCGATAGAGTCCGGCGCAACAAAGAACCTCAAAGACTCTCTCGTGCTGTTGCGGAAAATCAGGAGTCAACTCGGAATGTCTTAAGTGCCACAACGGTCATGAGGGTCTTCCTCAACATCCGAAGATCGTAAGAAGACCACTTAAGAGCCGTTGGAAGTTGCCCACTAAGTTAGTTCCGGTATTTTCGGAACTAACTCCTTCGACTTGCTGTTGTACTTAGAGTATAAATAAGATGTGTAATAGTTAGTTTTTTTGCTTTCATTGAGGATTATTTCAGAGCTTAGAGAGAAAGAGAATCGCATTGTAAGCCAGAAGGAGAGAGAGATTAAGTACCAAGTTAGTTAGCGCCGTTAGATAGACTCTACCTAGGAAGATCCTAGTTTCACTACACTTATCATTGTTCTGATTAGAAAGTGTGTTGGGTGAGTGAGTGAAAACTGCTAAGTAGATCCTTTCTACTTAGTGGGCATTTGTAAGTTATTTTATTTGACCAGGAAATGAAATAGCTTATTTGTGTATCTTGCTGAGTTCCACAGAGTCCTTCTTTCCTTTCATCATTTCGCTACAATTACCGCAAAAGTCTTCCGCAACCTTAGTTTGGTTAATTCGATTGAGTGCCTCTATCTCACAGAGTGCTTCTCAGTTAAGAAAGCTGATTGAGTCAAACCAATCCTTAGACTCACACCTTTGATTGGTTTGAGTTAGCCACCCGATCCTACAGTGCCTAACTGTTAACGGTCGAAACCGTCAATTCCACGAAACAGTGCATATGCCGGGTAGATATACACGGCATCACACCCGCGCAGCGTTGGAAATCACTGGAACACATGTGCTGTTGTATGGTCAACCGAAGCGACCTATACTCATGCCGGATAGCATTTACCGCATCGCATCCGGGACAGGCCTCTTTCTGTTCTGTGCTCATGCAGTGTAAAACCATCCCGCACCGAGTCCGGCATCAATGGAATTTCTGCCTAGAGATGCTTCCTTATATATAAACACATAAAACATAAGACTGTACAAATAATATACTTTAACGCATAATCTAGCATAAATAACACATATATAACTTTATTTAGATAGATAGAATACTAAATCTAATGCATAAAATATGATAAGTTGCGGCTTATCACTGGCGTTCTTCTCCCAACTTAATACCGTGGGTTGCGGAGGGCGGGGTATGGTTTTGTAGGTTTCGGCTCCCACGAATTCCTACTAGCGTACCTCACACGCTAACACCTCACCCTTATCCCTAAGTCTCTAATTCCTAGCTCGTATTTTCCTAAAGTCGTATTTCCCATCAGAGCGATACTTTGCTCTGATACCACCTTTTGTAACACCCCTAACCGCTAATACGTCATTACTGTACAAATACTTACCTTCACAGCGGGTAATACATTACATACTCCACGGCGGGTCTACAATGCCGCTAGCCACCCATGTGACTAACAAGGCCAGCTACACTACTACATCTATCGGTCTGATGAATTGACATACCGAGTGCCTGTACATACCTTACTTTCCCTTGGCATACCACATATTCAAATACAACCCAATACAATACTATAACCGAGTATACTACAATCCTTAAATTACCGATACAGTTTGGACTTCCAAATTCGCATTACAATACAAGTACAAGTCCTATAATTCAACTACCCATGCTTACATAGCAGTCCCCGTCCTACTCTCTCGAACGGTGGTTAGCTTCGGATACCTGTAAAAATTAAAAACGTCGCCCCTTCGGGTACCTGCACACTAAAAACGTTCCCCCTAGGGGGTCAGCTTACGCTGAATATGACTTTCGCATATACCGCGTGCTAACCGTGGTACACCGACTATTTTGGGTCGGATATACATGGAGTTCATTTTACATGCATACATACATACTCATGCTACAACAATACAATCAACCATACTTACATACATATTCAAGGTTCGTACAGTTAGTCGTTCATCCGGTTTCATCGGATGCTCTCTTTCCCCTTACTCGGGTTCACAAGCTTGCACTAAGCTTATTCTTACTTACTCGTTGTTTTACTTACACTATGCTCAATACCTTGCTCGTTATTCCACTCATACTTTACTCAATACTCACTGCTACCATTACTTACTCTTACTCAGTACTCGGGACTTGCTCTCACCTACTCCGTACCCATACTCTTCTCCTTACTCTTACTCATTGCTCGGTACTCATTACATACTCATACTTACTCATTACTCATTACTTATTACTCATTACTTTACTCATTCATACGCAATACTCAATACTCATTACTTTTGGTCTCTGGGCGGAGTCATACACAAGACTCGCCACCGGACCTACAAATTCAAAGGCTATACACTTAGCTCCTCAAATATACAATGTCCATTTTTATCGGACTAATCAAATTCCCAACGCTCCTCTCTTGGAGTATCTTACCATCTCATGGTTTAGCCTAGAAGTATCTCTCTCGATAACCTCCACTAGCTTAGGGAATTGCCACCGTCTAGTATTCTCAGATTTAAGGGTTCCCCCAATATCGAATACTCTCATGTTCGGGACATTACTCACACCAGTTAGGTCCTCTCATAGTGGGTCCACTAATTTGCTAAGGGGTTTGAAGTTTCCTCATCATTCTTTACTACCCATGGTTCATGACTTGCACCAACATTAATTCCTCTAGTAGGGCTTATTTATATACTTCCACTACTTTTGTTTGTGGATTATTCATTTCGGTTCTCCTACCGTTATCGGGAGGTTGCTACTCCCGTACACTCTCTCACATTCTAGTGAGTTCATGGGTTGGCGTTTTCGTTTGTTGGCTCTTTAGTTTAGTGCGTTTCTACGTTTCCGTTAGTTCACAACATAACTCGTTCTACGAGTCACTAAACAGCAAGACTCATTTATGAGTCGGTCTACGCACTAAGTGAAGCCACACAATCAATCAGAAGGGTTAGCTCATACAACATACAGCAAGACATACAATGAAGGCAATAAACCGTTTTCATGCTTTAGTCTTGATTAGCGGCATACAGCACACAAATCAACGTAACTCGGTTAGCATACGGGCATGAGAAAATCATACCTTACACCATGGTTAACTTTACCGGGTCGCCTCACATTGCTCGGTCATACTTGATCCACTGATATGTTTCGAACATTATTATTAATATATTGTTCATACGATACACAAAATCACTACTCCCGTATTACCCGTTGTCCCGTTATTCTTAGTTTTTCTTGTGTACTTAACTTTCTTACTTTCATTATTCTAGCACTAATGTCTTACTTATACATATATATGTGATGTAATGTATATATATATGTATATATATATATATGTATGTATGGGTATAAGTATATATAGCATGTATGTAAATATATAATATATATATTTAATTTTTGGTTTTAATTTTTATTTGACCCGACCGACCAATCTGGGTCGGTCCCCTGGGTCGGTCGGGTGCAGAGACTTCGATTACAGAAAATTCAGTCCGACCGACCCAGCCAGGGTCGGTCCGGGTGCAGAAACATTCTGACTAAAAATTTCAACTCGAACGACCCAGGCAGGGTCGGTCCCCTGGGTCGGTCGGATGCAGAGAAACTTCCGAGACTACAGATTTCGGGTCGACCGTTCCTGCTAGGGTCGGTCCTAGGGTCGGTCCAGCCCAGTACCTATTTTAATTACTCATTTTGAACCTCAAACTCTACTCAATTCACACCCAATCTTTTCCTACTCATTTCCACATGTTTCCTACATGTTTAAGTACCTTAAAACACCCCAAGCATACTAAACCTCTTCAATTCATTACCCAAATTCTTACCCAAACCCTATGCACTCTAGTGCATTTCTAAACTTCTCTTGACAGCCTACTGTGGGTAAAAACCTAACGGCAAGTATACCGGTCGATTTATAGCAAGTTTTTCCTAGAAGTGTCCCTCCAGGTTATCGAATCAAGGGAGGCAGCGTTTTAGTTTAATTGATATTAAGAACAAATTAATAAATAACTCAGTAACAGGGGGGTTTTGTTTGTTTGGATTATAAAGTATAAAACAAGAATGTAAATATGAGCAAAGGTAATTAATGCAAGACAGTGGGCAAAATAATGATTTTGATTTAATAAAAAGGGAAAAATTCCGTTTACTAATCCTAACAATTCTTCGGTTCCTTTCTCACTGTGTTTACCAAAATTCTGATTAAAATCCTAGATCAGAATATTCCACGTTCGGTCTCCCGCTCGGTGGAATCTAATTAACAGCTAATAATTTTAACTCCGTTACAAATTTCTAATTGCTAACACAGCTTAAGAATAATCCAGTTTAATGATCAGTTAATATCCTAGAGGAATTACCATCTAAATACTGGTACTGTTCCTGCTTGTCTATATCTACCGCAGTTCTCACTTATAAGCAGATAAACTGGTAAAATCAAGTAACTGGCCAAATCACAAGATTTGTAAAAATAAATAAGGAACATACTTTAATCTATTAAAATGGTAAATCACACAGATACTGGAACCTTGAATTTGGATTACATAGCAAACCGAAATTTATAAAAAACTAACTCGCCATTGAAAATGAAAATACTGTAAAAATATGTAAATAACATTAAAGAAGAAAATAAGAAGAAACTCTGTTTTAAGGCTCTTTGATGGAGTCTCTGTGCACAACTAGCAGTTTCCTCCGCTCAATCTCCAGATAATGGTGAAGCCCCAGCTGCTTGTGTATTCCAGATTTCTGGAGATGTATGTGGTGTTTAATGGAAATGGTGATGGGACGTGAGAAATGAGAGGGAATGGATGAAGGGAGTATAAGGGAGGTAGGAATGAATAAAGGTGTAAGTGAGAGAGGAATATCCGATGGATATTGTGTGTCCTCAATGAACAGAGGATTTATAAATAGAACTCAGTACGTAGCAGGTGGTGACAGGAATGCTGGAATTGTGAGTGGAAAGGTGAGTGATGGCTGAATTTAGGGAGGTATTAGATGGTAGTGGAGTTTAGGAGATGAAAGTGTCGCAGTGAGGGCTGGTCTGGAAATTGGAAAGGGAGTACGGATGTATAATGGAGATATGGGGCGGTGCAGTTAGTTAATATGTAGCGAATAATTCTCTACTTTTCAAATTCGTGCGCTCCAGAAGTCTGATTTAGTAGTATGGTCCGGGACTTAAGTTTGTATGAAGTCCTGGACCATAGTCATGAAATGGTCGGAGAGTTGATGCATGTGTGGTCCGGGAACTTAAGGTTTGTATAAAGTCCGGACATTGGTGTTTTGTTAAAACAGGTCGAGATTTCTTCATTGTGGGTCCGGGACTTAGGCCACGTATAAGGTCCCGGACCATGTCTGATTTTCGGTCGAGATTGAGTCACAATGTGGTCCGGGACTTAGCTCAGTATCAAGTCCCAGACCATGCTTGAATTAATTCGAGAGTGTTGTCTTTGACTCAAATCAGCTTGTTGATTTTCCATGTGTTTCAACAATGATACGAACCATGTTTCTTTTGAGATCAAAATACCTGAAAAAGCACACAAAAACCATAAAAGAAGACAATTGCAACAAGAAACATAAAACACTTAAAAGACAGGAATTTAGCCAAAATGATAACAAATGGGTCTCAAAAGACCATGCAGAAATAGGGAAATTCTTGACTTATCAACATCCCCACACTTAACCTTGCTGTCCTCAAGCAATTACTGCAATCAAAATGTACCAGATTTTCAAAAAGCGGGGATTTATCAGGTCAGGAAAATGTACAAGGAAAATCTATGTGAGAAACAGTCATAAAAGACAACGATACGTACTGCAAGTTTTCTTAAACAGTGAAGCTAGAGTGTTTGACAAATGCATGAGACTATATCATAACTATTTAATCCAACTGCACTCAGGGCTTACTTCAATTTGCTTTCCATAATTTTCATTGGACGACAAAGGCAAGAAGTAATGTCCATATTCACATTACCTTTCATTGCCACATATACTCATAATCAAGGAAGGAAGAATTTGCAATAAACTGTTTAGCATGAAAGAACTTTCCTTCCATTTTCTGAGTAAGCATTATTCGTCATTCCCGCAGACTTTTTCTCCCATCCTTGTAGGTGTGTTGGGCCTTCTATCCCAGATCAGATGATCTTAGGTAGATGAGTGATGAGGCACTCCAAGGGCTTAATTACCGAATGGGAGAGGCCTGTTCCGGTTCAGAGTAGATTAGAGGAGTACCTTGCCTTTGTCCTTTCCTTCCATTCATTCCAAAACTTTCCAAAAGCCCCAAGTTAGTTCAAACAAAATAGTCACAAAATGGTCTCACCTTTTATTGAAGGAAATAGATGCAAATTTTAACCAAAACCGACAATCCAAGCAGTATAACTAAAGCTCTTATGACCGAAATTTCAGATTAAATCTCAAAAATGTTCGCTACTTGTATGTTATTCCCGACTGATGCATCTGACCATAGCTGAAAACCAAGTATGTCGAATTAAAAATTTTTGTGGAGGGTCATCAAAGGTTAGTGAAGGGAGAATAAGTATTGTCAGGAGCCACAGAAAACAAACAATTAGATGTGCAACCCCCTTACTACTACATCCCCACACTTTGAGAATAGCAATGCCCTCATTGCTACTAGAATGTGAGTATAGTGCAAAAGAAAGAATATGACTCCCCTGAATAATCGGTGAAGATGATGTCCCCACACTTATGAAAAGGACGGGAGACTTAAGGAGGGTTGTGGAAATTTCGGCAGAGTCTCCTTTGTTTTCTTTCGATATCGCACACAAAAATTGGCAGTCCTGTTTGAATATCACAAAGCAGCAGACAACGCGTTGCAACAAAAGAGATTATGCAAAACCAAATATTTGGGGATAACCAAAGTACCCCATCAAAAACAATCCAAATAGAAAAAGAAAGGTACTAGAAGTAGCAACCTACAAATCTAAAAGACATCAAAATATCACAAATGTCAAAGTCAGATGAAAATCCATAAGTGCAAGAAAAGATAGGTAGACTGATGTAGGAGGGAACATAAACCAACTCATGTACTACCGCCGGGGCATACGCCAAGACTCCAACTGTGTAAATCGCTCATCATAATCACGGAATCTGGCCTCCTAACGAGCCTCGTACTCAGCCTGACGGGTCTCCTGACGAGCCGCATACTCAGCAAACTGAGCATCCCGTCGGGCCTCATAGTCAGTCTGACGGGTCTCTAAAGCTGAGAGTCGCTCACCATACCCATCCAGACGACTCGTAAAACCGTCAAAGTAGGTTGTCGCAGTCCCCCTCCAGGCTCTAAACTCATGCAGCAACTCATCATAGCCCGGGGCCGGACCAGCAGGCATCGGGAAGTCTGGGAGCTCACCACCAGCAACAGCAGCAGCCTCATCAGCAGCGGCCTCAGCCTCATCAACCGCGGCCTCAGCCTCATCAGTAGCCTCAGCCTCTCGGGGTGCGCGTTGATAAGCAAGAAATACATCTACTTTTAGGGCTTTAATTCTTCCTATTTTCATAGCAATTTGTGTCGTATTTCTCACTTATCATATATTTTTCCTAGATTTATGTTTTGGTATGAACTGATGTATTATATGTGTTAAATGTAGGGAAAAGCTATATAAATGGATAGATAATCTCATGAGCTTTCCAACGCAACAAACGGTGAGTAAAACGGACTTATAACGAAGAATCTGGAGCCGATTGAAGATTGGAGTACACTCGTATATATATACATATATAATACCCCATACACTACATCCGCAAACGAGGCGGACAAGAGAGGCGCAGATGAGTGGCGTCCGCCTGATTTGGAGCGGACAAGAGAGGACAGACACGTTCGCCTGAATTAGGGCGGTTGCGAGAAGAGGAGTCCGCCTAATAAGACGCGGACACGAGGCGGACAAGAGCACATCAGCGCACGCGAACAGTTTTATTCTTCCTTCGCGGTGCCGCACTCGAACTGCTCCTTCATTAATTGCAGACGGCGCCCACCTTAATTTACTCACGCGTGACGCCGCCTCTGTGATTACTGCTGCCCGACCATGATTTAAATCTGTCTGCAATCTTCACGGATCTTCTCACCAACTCCACCGCCATCTTGACTCACCAGTTGCACCGACCCTGATTTCTCCGTTGTCTGTTTCTCATTTCCTGAGCCTATAAAAACCCACGTCCTTCTTCAGTATCTGGCATCCCTTCTTTAAATCCAAAGCTCACCGCTCACCACGCACGCTCCAATACCATACTATCCATCGACCACATCCATTTCTTTTCTCCCCGTTTTCTCCATTTTTATTTGTTTTTCCACCACACCACATCTCTGCCATTAATTAGTATTATTATTACGAACGACGTGGATACAGAGGCGGAGCTAGGATTCAGAGTCAACTTGCTAGCTGGAGTTTTCTCTACCCTTTCTCTTATTTTGTTAAAATGTTGTTTATATAGTTATGTTTAATTAATAAACTTAAGCCCTCTCAGGTTTGGGATGCGAGCCTATTTTATATAATTATGTTATGTTAAGCCTTCCACTATGATTTATCTAAAGTAGTAGTTTAATTCCAGTTCTTGATCTGCTTTAATTCTCTGATCAATTATTAAAGCAATATTTGTAGTTTTCTAATCAACATGCGAGAGCTGAGATAGATAACAAGACGTGGGAAGATAAACCTGATTAACTGCTAGAAGCCTGATCCGGTCTATAGGTTAATTAGTCTCAAATAGAAACTGTTCTTTATGCGATCGGTTGTGTCCGGATTAGAGCATTAGTCTGCTGCTAGTTCTAGCAACTGGTTAGGGTTCGTTAGATTTAGTCGTCAACGAATTATTTATAGTTTCTGAGTTTATTACTTAAGTGGTAAAGTTTATATTAATATAATTGATAAAATAGGTGAGCAGAACAACCCGGGATGCTTTCTCAAAAACAAAAAGATTTATAATTCCTATTTTTATTATCTTGTTTTATTTTAATTGTTTTTATTATTATTTTTGTTTAAGTTAAGTTTTCGATTATTTCTTCTCCTTAAAAAATGATAAAATCTATTTACTAGAAGTCTCAGTAAATTTAATCCACTTTCAGTTATCCACAGCGAGGTCCCCAAGTACGACAACCCCACGAATCCACTATCCCGTAAAACGATTAGGTACACTGCCTATGTGGTAGAAGTAGTCACATATTTCTCCATCAAGTTTTTGGCGCCGTTGCCGGGGACCTCCAGCACGGTTAATTGATAGTTTTTAAATTTTATTGGGATTTCTATTTTTTTTTACTTTTATTTTATTTCGCTTTATTTAATTTTACTAAAAAAAATCTTGTATTTCTATACTATTTCTTATTTGTTTCTCTTTCTAGTTAATTTGTGTATCATATTTCTTTTCTTTTCTGTTTCTATTTCTTTTCTACTTGGTATTTTTATTTTTGTTTTTATAGGATAATTACTGACAATGGAGAGCAGCTACGATGAGGTGAGAAGATTGTTGATCAATCTGGAATGGACACGAATGCAAGAGGAAATATCCTCATATCAAAGATTGGTCAAGGATTATCAACCACCTCAACAATCAAATCGAGAGCCGTATTTGGGGAAGTCAACCAGGCTAACGCACAATACAACGAAGCTCAGTTGGGTATTACTACTTCAGTCAGAACGAGCAGCAATCTATACAAGGGCAAGATGAATTCCTCCCAAGTATGGTCGAGCCACCAGAAGAAATTCCAGTGGTGACTCCAAGGAGTGAAGAGCAAACTGAGCCAGATATTCATGATGCAGCAAGTTCTGATGAGGAGATAATGAAACTTCTCAAGACATTTTTCTCCAACGCCGAGTTGGAGCAGATGTCTGAGAGTTACATTTCTCCTCCATCCCCATCCCCAACACAAGAGGAGCAATTAAAATATGAAGATAAGTTGTCTGAACCAGTCTGCGAGCTTGAGAAAGGTGATCCTATTGAGCCTCACCTACCGGAAGAGGAAATTTACATCCTCGAATCTGAGGAAGGAACACCACTACCACCGGTCTCTCATCAACTTCCATCCTGCCTCCATAAGCCTCAACAGCAAGAGGAGGATGTTTACATCCTCCAATTTGAGGAAGAAAGTCATCACCACCTGGTCTACTCCTGTTACAACTACGTTACCGGCAGTACCTCCTCAAACACCAGGTTTGTGGAGTATTCATTTTCCTATTTTATTTACCGAAGTAACGTTTTGTTTTAATCCAGGTGGTTTGCTTTTCATTACTAACTTCGTTTTCCTGGCGAAGATATTATCTACTTTTATTTTTGATCCAGGATAACGAAGCGATTCGCCAAAGACTAAAACTACGGGCAGCTTACTGGGAGGCAACCCAGTGGTTAAGTTTTATTATCTTATTATCTTTATTTTTATATTTTATTTTTCTTAGTATCTTATTTTTGTTTTATATTTTATTATTTTACTATCCTATGTGATTTTTTCAAACAAAAAAAAAATTAAATGCAAGAAGGGAGCATATGGTTTTATTTTAATTTTGTCTATGATTTTATTTTAATTTTAATTTTTCTTTTTCTCAAGAAGTGACAATGGAATCTGTGCTTTAATGCAACGCTTTTTAGCGTTTATTTTTGGGTAGTGTGTGCAGGTGAAATTCTTATCATGGTATCTGAAGAACTCCAAGGCTGGACACTTGCTTGAACGCAAGTGTGAGGAACGCTACTACCCCCATTTTTCGCACTTAAGTGTGAGGAAGGACACCTTCCTCAATCTACGATATCAGGGGAGTCTCAGTTTCTTTATTTTAAATGTTTGTGTCCAGACTATCACGCTTAATGATTATTATTATATCAGTCCATGATTGTCCTGAATGAAATTCTTCATGAGTCTGGCATATTTTGAAAGGTCTTTTCTTGATTATTTTATGAACAATGAGGACATTGCTCCTCTTAAGTGTGAGGAAGTTTAGACCTTTCCCTGAAAATATGCCAGTTGCACTTAATGCCACACATGTTTTTAATTGTCCTCTTGCATTGAGGGAATCACTGCTCTGAGTGCTTATAAATGTTGAACTCTTGGGTGAAGATTTTTGCATAAATTTTGAAGTAAAGCCAGGTGACCACCTCAAGAATCTTTCTGCTTTAGGTTGTTTGTATATATAGTTTTATTCAAAAGAATCTGTTTTCCCAAAAATTTGGTGGATTAAGTTGATTGGGGAAACTGAATTAGTTTATCTTGGGATTTTGGAAATGATATGAAAGTTTGGAATGAAAGGATAAGGCAAGGTACTCCGCTGATCAAAAATTTTCCTAACAAAAGCAGGCCTCGTCTATCCGGTTATTAAGTCCTAGGGGTGCCTTAACACCTATCTACCTAAGGTCTCGTGATCTGGGATAGTTGGCCCAACACCCGTTACAAGGATAGAGAGAAAAGTCTGGGTTACGAAAAAACTCTACAATTCGCAATTATTCAATTGTGTTGTATATATTCTTGAAGAAGAATGTTTTTGCATACGAAAAGAGTTAATTGCAGTTTAATTTTTGTTTTTGATCATGAGTATGTGGTGTTGAAAGGTATCGCGGAATAAGGCGTTACTTCACACCCCTTGTCATCCAAAGGTTAAAGGAAAGAAATGGTGGAAGATCCCAAGTTAATCTACATTCAGATTTGTACTCTAACTTATCCATGCTTTAAAAAATTTTTTTTCACTGTTTGCGAAAACCTACAACCAGGAGCAGAAATATTCTTTAATTGTCACGCGTGCAGCGCGTCGGCGCTTCACCACTGCCCGTCGATCTTCTCCCACTGAAAGAATCTCATCATGGTCATATCGAGAGTAGACCGAGGATACTGAGGCTCCTCATCAGATACATCCACCCCTTTTTCAGCAAGTAACGAGTGGAGGAGGTGTGGAAATGGGAGAGAGGCGGAGTGATCGGTCTGAACTACCCGGAGCATGGAGTTAAAGATGATGTGATGCATACCGGGAGGAACCCCTGCGGCGGCATAGGCGTCGTCCAGGATGTAGCGCATAAGCCAGCAGTCATACATGTTTAGATCAGCGCACTCCCTAGGGCAAACATTGTACATTAGTACCCCCAAAATCAGACGCTCTCTAGGGGTCGGGAGCTTATCCCCCGTGACAACCTGCTTATCCCGGTTATTCCGACGCTGGCGATTTTGAACATCCGGGTCATTGGCAATCAAATTTATATAGTACGCCTTAGCCTATCTAGTCAATAGGGGCATATTCGCCCTATTCTGCAGTGGGAACCCGACAGCGACGGGCAATCCCAAACAACGTCTAATGCTAGCAGGAGTCACCGAAATATTCACCCCTTTAACCACAGAATTTATAGTATCCCCATCATCATTTACCGACGCATTAGCATAAAACAATTTTATCAATCTCGGGTAGAATCTCCCACCTCGATTCAGCAGACATACCCAACTTCGTGCACGAAACAGTGTTTCCAGATCGAATTCAGCAATTAAGGTCGGACACACTGACCTTTCAGGTAGAATTTTCCTTTCCGGAGCATGGTACCAGTTCTTAGCGGCTTCGTTGATGAAGTCGGAGTCAACTGTCTCCCGGACCCGTAGTGGAGCTGCGTCGGGTGATGGAGGGGCAGCGGTGGAGGAAGATGCTCCTGCGGTGTTGCGTCGGGCTCTTTTGGGTGCCATGTGAGTTTTGGAGTAGTGACTTGGTGAGGGATGCGTTTGGTTTTGGTCAATGTGGTGAGTTGGGTTGGTGGTGTGGTGGTGATTTGGACCTGCGACAGAGGCTGAGTCGGGGTGGTGTGTTAGTCTGTAGTGACAGGTGGTGATGTGTGGGGCGCGTGTGGGTTCGACAGAACAGAGGTGGTGGGTTGGGGACGGGCGAATTCAATAGCGAGAGAGGGAGGTGCGAAGGGAATGGAGTTGCGAATGTGATAGAGGGGTGGGAGTTGATATCTTGGCGGTTGTTGTCGGTGGTGGGTTGGCTGGAGTGAAGTGGCGCGGGTGGTGACAAAGGGAGTTGGGGGTGCGACTGGGTGCGGTGAGTGTGAGAGGAGGTGGTGTTGGCGGTTTTGGAGCCGGCGAGGCTGGTGCCGATGCGGAGCGAGGGAGAGATTTGGGACGGGCGGATATGGTGTTGTGTAGCGACGGTGAGGCGGAGATGTGTGAGAGGAAGTGGTAGTAAGTGGTCTGGAGCAAGCGACAGGATGGTGGGTGGCGTGCGTGGGTTTGGGCGGTGAAATTGGAGCGGGAAGCGAGAGGGGGGGCGACTGGGTTAACGTGGTCGGCGGTTAGGGATTTCAGAAGTGCGATTGAAGATAGAAGACGACCTGGAGCCCGACAGTTTTTTTTTCGGAATGAGTGTTGGTCCGGGACTTAGGTTATGCATGAAGTCCCGGACCACTATATCAAAAGAGGTCGAGATTTCTGTTGCTCCAGGTCCGGGACTTAAGTTTTGTATGAAGTCCCGGACCCCTTCTATTTTTGGTTCGAGAATTGGTCGCTCCTTTGGTCCGGTCCTAAGATGTGCAACAGGTCCCGGACCACCCCTAATTCTGTTCGAGAGTACTCTACTCCTCTTTCCGGGACTTAAGTCTTGTAACATGTCCCGGACCACCCCATTTGTTTCTACCGAAGGATTTCCTCTGTGTACTCTGTTTCTCTTCCGTCATCAAACCTACATTTTAACAAATCCAACCAAAGAAAAATAGCTAACAAAGGAATTAGGACAAGTAAAACGTGAATTAAAATGAAAATCAAGAGGATAGAGGAAAAGAGATTGGGTTGCCTCCCAATGAGCTACCCGTCTTTTCGGTCTTTGGCTAGACCGTGTATTGTAAGATCAGTATGGAGGATCATCACCGTGATCACTGAATGGACTTCGGCGATGTCACCACTGAGATAGTGTTTCAACTGAGACCCGTTTACTTTGAAAGTCTCCCCTTCCACATTGATTAAACCTATGGCTCCATAAGGCGAGACACTTGTTATTGTGAACGGTCCAGACCAGCGAGATTTCAACTTTCCCGGGAATAATTTCAGACGGGAGTTGAATAGAAGCACCTTATCTCCAACGTGAAACTCACGCTTGACCAAAAGCTTGTCATGCCACCTTTTTGTCTTTTCCTTATAGATTTTGGCATTTTCATAGCTTCCTCTCTAAATTCCTCCAAATTGCACAACTGCATCTTGCGCTTCTCACCAGCCTTTTGTAAGTCAAAATTTAATGCTTTGATGGCCCAAAAAGACTTATGCTCCAATTCTACAGGCAAGTGACATGCCTTGCCATATACCAATTTGTACGGAGACATACCTAAGGGTGTTTTGAAGGCAGTGCGATATGCCCACAAGGCATCATCTAGCTTGAGTGACCAATCACGTCTAGAGGTGACAGATTTCTGAAGGATCCACTTGATTTCTCTGTTTGTAATCTCGGCTTGCCCGTTTGTCTGTGGATGATATGGTAGGGAAACCTTGTGCGTACGCCATACTTCTGTAGGAGCTTCAAATTGTTTGTTGCAAAATGGGTACCTCCATCACTAATGATTGCTCGCGGAACACCAAAACGAGTGAATATATTCCGCTTCAAAAATTTCAGCACTACTTTTGCATCATTAGTTGGTGCTGCTATTGCTTCAGCCCATTTTGTAACGTAGTCTACTCCTACCAAGATGTAGAGGTTACCTTGTGATGATGGAAATGGTCCCATGAAGTCAATGCCCCAAAGGTCGAATGGTTCAACTTCCAATATAGAATTCAAGGGCATCTCATGGCGTCTAGATAGGTTCCCCTGTCTTTGGCACTGGTCACATGTGGATACAAACTGATAGCAGTCTTTGTTCAAGGTCTTCCAAAAGAAACCTGCTTCCAAAACTTTGCGGCTGTCCTAGCAGGACCGAAATGACCTCCTGCTTCTCTTGAGTGACAATGATCTAATCTCTTATTTCAGTATCAGGAACATCTTCGAATCATCCCATCCCGCACAAACCTTGAAAAGAATGGATCATCCCAACGGTAGTGCTTAACAGTGGAGAAGAACTTCTTCCTCTGCTGATATGTTAATGCTGGGGGTACTATCTGTTTTGCAAGATAGTTTGCAATATCTGCATACCAAGGATCTCCCGTGGAACCAACTTTGAACACATGCTCATCTGGGAAGAACTCGTTAATTGGTATACCATCATCATCAGCATATGTAATCCGAGATAAGTGATCAGCCACTCCATTCTGTACTCCGGGTTTGTCCTTTATCTCTATATCAAACTCCTGAAGGAGTAGGATCCATCGAATCAGCCTCGGTTTTGCTTCCGCCTTTTTGAATAAATGTCGGAGGGCGGAATGATCTGTATGGACTATGACTTTACTCCCAATGATGTATGATCTGAATTTGTCGCATGCAAAGACGATGGCTAACAGCTCCTTTTCTGTTGTTGCATAATTTTTTTTGCATCATTAAGTGTCTTACTTGCATAGTAGACTACCTTCAGCATTTTGTCATGTCTTTGCCCCAGAACTGCTCCCATGGCGAAATCGCTAGCGTCACACATGATCTCGAATGGTAGAGACCAATCAGGTGCAACAACAACCGGTGCAGATATTAGCTTTTCCTTGATGATGGTAAATGCCTCAAGACATTCTTTAGTGAAGTTGAATTTCACGTCCTTGGCCAGCAGTCACACAACGGCTTGGATATCTTTGAAAAATCTTTAATGAACCGTCGGTAGAAGCCCGCATGACCTAGGAAACTTCTCACATCTTTTACTGAAGCTGGTGGTGGTAACTTATCGATCACTTCCACCTTAGCCCTGTCCACCTCAATACCTTTGCTAGAGATCTTGTGTCCCAGCACAATGCCCTCTTGCACCATGAAGTGGCATTTTTCCCAGTTTAGGACTAGATTGGTTCTCTGCACCTGGCTAAGATATGATCCAATTTTCCAAACAAGAGTCAAAAGTTAGTCCAAAAACTGAAAAATCATCCATGAATACCTCGATGCATTTTTCAATGTAGTCGGAAAATATGGCTGTCATGCAGCGCTGGAAGGTAGCTGGAGCGTTACATAAACCGAAGGGCATGCGCGGTAAGCATAAGTGCCATATGGGCATGTGAAAGTTGTTTTCTCTTGGTCCTCTTCAGCAATAGGTATCTGAAAATACCCAGAGTAACCATCCAAGAAACAGTAATATTTATGTCCTGCAAGTCTCTCCAACATTTGATCAATGAAAGGAAGAGGGAAATGATCTTTTCTGGTTGCAGCATTCAACTTTCGATAGTCAATGCACACTCTGTGCCCTGTAATAGTTCTTTGAGGAACTAACTCACCTTTATCATTGGGAATTACAGTAAATCCCCCTTTCTTGGGCACTACTTGTGTAGGGCTCACCCATTCACTATCAGAAATTGCATAAATAATACCTGCATCGAGAAGCTTAATGACTTCCTTCTTTACCACCTCCTTCATGTTTGGGTTCAATCTTCTCTGGGGTTGAACTAGTGGTTTATAGTTTTCTTCAAGAAAGATGCGGTGTGTACAAAAGTGAGGAGCTATCCCCTGGATATCAGCGATTGACCAACCTATCGCCTTCTTGTTCTTCCTAAGCACCTGCATTAGTTGTTCCTCCTGTTCATCAGTTAGTTCTGCAGAGATAATGACAGGCAAACTAGAGGGTTCAATTAAGAAAACATATTTTAAATGGCTGGGAGAGGTTTCAGCTCCAAGGATGGTGGTTCTTTGATAGAGGGAATCAACTCCTGAGCTTCCCTTTCCAGCTTTTCACATTCTATCATGGGACCTTTTCGATATCGTCCTCCTGCTGACAATTGGAATGCCACAGCAGAGACTTCCGGATCATCATGAATTCCATCTATGGATTCCACTAAGCATTTCTCTAACTCATCAATGTCGGCAGGGCTAAATACATAATCCTGCATCAGAGAGTCAATAGATTCCAAACTAAAACAAGCATGTACATCAGATGGGTGTTTTGTAACCTTTGACATGTCAAAAACAAGCTGTTCATCATGCATTCTCAATATTATCTTACCACCCTCAACATCAATGAGGGTCCTAGCTGTTCGCATGAAAGGGCGGCCAAGAATTAGTGGTACTTCTTTGTCTTCCTCCATATCTAGAATTACAAAATCAGCGGGAAAAACAAAAGTGCCAACAGAAACAACCAAATCTCTAACTACACCCTTTGGAAAGATAATGGATCTATCTGCTAATTGTAAGGTAATGCGAGTAGGGTTACACTCTCCTAATCCAAGCTTAAGATACATGGATAAAGGCATCAAATTAATGCTAGCTCCCAAGTCACAGAGACCCTTACCACAATCGACATTACCTATTGAGCATGGGATGATTGGTAAGCCGGGATCATCGAGCTTTGGTGGAAGGTTCTTGCTAAGCACTGCTGAAACTTTTTCTGTCAATTGTACCGTCTCCTTCTCAACTAATGACCTTCTATTTGATAGTATGTCTTTCAAGAACTTCGCATAGATAGGCATCTGTGTCAAAGCATCTGAAAAGGGAATATTAATTGTTAGTTTCTTAAAAATGCTAAGGAACTTACCAAACTGCTCGTCGAGGTCTCTCTTTTTCAATCGATTTGGGAATGGCACTGGGAGCTCAGGGACCGCCCGTCGTGATGGTCTAGAAGATTGCGCAGCTTCACCAGTCAGCTCACCATCTTTCTGTGTACTGATATCAACTGGAGTATTTTCTGACACCGGTCCTTCAATGATCTCTACCTCTTGACTAACAACTTTGTCTTTTTTAGCTGGAGTCTTCTCAGCTTCAGGGATCGAAGGATCAAGCTGCTTACCACTCCTCAAAGTCACTGCTTTAGCGTATTCGCGAGGATTCTTCTCTGGCTGGCTAGGTAGAGCCCCTGCAGGTCTATCAGAAAGTTTTTCACTTAGTTGGGCAATCTGAGTCTCAAGATGTTTGTTGAAGGCTTTCTGCTCCAAGATGAATGTCTTGTTCTCATGGTTGGTGTTCTCTTGCTGTTCGAGTTTCCTATTGGTCGACAGGATAAACTCTCGCATCATATCCTCCAAACCTGAACTCACACCAGCTGGCTGTTTCTGTGACTGCTGGTTCTGCATTTGCTGATTTTGTTGGGGTCTCTGAAAATGCTGAGTGTTCTGCTGTGGAGGCCTCTGACTGTAGTTGTTTCCCTGGAACCTCTGCTGCTGATATCCTTGATTGTTTTGGTTGTTGTAGAAATTCCCTTGCCTGTTTCCCAGATAGTTTACCTCTTCATTTTGCTGAGAAGTACACTGGCACATGTTGGAACTTCTACCACAATACTCACACTGTGGGAAAGAATCGGTCACAACAGCAGCTTGATTGAGGGTTCATCATTGCACACATCTTTTCAAATTGTTTAGACATCGCTTCCATCTTGGCAGCCAGAAAAGTATTCGAATCTACTTCATAGACTCCAGCAGTTTTCTTTGGTGCAGCTTCTCCGGTTCTCGCACCTCCCCATTGATTGGATGCATTGGCAATGGTCTCCAATAATTCCTTGATTCTAGCTATTGGTAGCTCCATGAGGCTTCCTCCTGCACAAGTGTCTACCAACAAACGACTTGAATGATCCAAATCTTTGTAAAAGGACTGTAAAATTACCTCCTCTCCTAGGCCATGGTGTGGTACTCTGCGCACAATCCCTTTGAAACGCTCCCACGCCTCAGATAATGTCTCACCAGTGAACTGCTTAAAATTGGTAATCTCTCCTCTCATAATCAGCATCCGAGAAGGAGGGAAATATTTTGCCAAAATGCATTTGCTAACTCTGTCCAGGTAGTGATACTGTTGGGTGTCAATGAGTTTAGCCATTCTGCAGCTCTGTCTCTTAGGGAGAATGGGAAGAGAGTCAATCTAGCAACTCTTGTGAAGCTGATGTAGAACAAGCTCCTACCAATCTCAGGAAAGTGGTGAGATGGACATTGGGATCTTCGGTGATTGTTCCGCTGAATTGAGGTGCATTCATGACCATAGTAACATAGTGTGTTTTGAACTGCCAATGCTCCCTGCTGGTAACGCAGGAATTACTATTGGTGA
Organism: Limonium bicolor; assembly: GCA_023374045.1. NCBI lineage: Eukaryota > Viridiplantae > Streptophyta > Magnoliopsida > Caryophyllales > Plumbaginaceae > Limonium > Limonium bicolor. Next base: position 56,138,154 of record CM041781.1, read on the forward strand.
GACAAGCCCTTCAACGCTTGGGCGGGTGTAATCCCTCATGTGCCTCTCCGGATTCTCCATATTGGTTCCTGAGGGGTTGTTTAGAATTTCTTCTTCAACAATTCCTTCTGTTGGTGAATCTTTTAGGAACACCTCCTGCTCAATTGGAGGATCCAGCACTAACCTCTTCCGAATCCTCCTCTTGTTACTCTGTCTATCTCTGGTTCGATTTCGAATTCAGGGTTTCCTTCAGAACGAGTTTTAACCATAAACCAAGATCAGATAACTGACAGTAATGCAGTTGTAAAACAAAATAAAATGAACAAAACTAAAGGGGACAAAACAAAACAAAATTAAATAAGATCAAAAATAAAAATCAAACTAAGCAACCGTGCCTCCCCGGCAACGGCGCCATAACTTGTTGGGTAAAAACCTAACGGCAAGTATACCGGTCGATTATAGCAAGTTTTTCCTAGAAGTGTCCCTCCAGGTTATCGAATCCAAGGGAGGCAGCGTTTTAGTTTAATTGATATTTAAGAACAAACTAATAAAATAACTCAAGTAACAGGGGGTTTTGTTTGTTTGGATTACTAAAGTATAAACAAGAATGTATATGAGCAAAGGTAATAAATGCAAGACAGTGGGCAAAATAATGATATTTTTGATTTAATAAAAAGGGAAAATTCCGGTTTACTAATCCTCCAAATTCTTCGGTTCCTTTCTCAGTGTGTTTACCAAAATTCAGATTAAAATCCTAGATCAGAAATATTCCACGTTCGGTCTCCCGCTCGGTGGAATCTAATTAACAGCTAATAAATTTTAACTCTCGTTACAAATTTACTAATTGCTAACAGCTTTAAGAATAATCCAGTTTAATGATCAGTTAATATCCTAGAGGAATTACCATCTCTAAATTAACTGGTACTGTTCCTGTTGTCTATTATCTACCGCAGTTCTCACTTATAAGCAGATAAACTGGTAAAATCAAGTAACTGGCCAAATCACAAGATTTATAAAAATAAATAAGGAACAATACTTTAATCTATTAAAATGGTAAATCACACAGATACTGGAACCTTGAATTTGGATTACATAGCAAACCGAAATTTATAAAAACTACTCAGCCATTGAAATGAAAATACTGTAAAAATATGTAAATAACATTAAAGAAGAAAAGAAGAAGAAACTCTGTTTTAAGGCTCTTTGATGGAGTCTCTGTGCACAACCAGCAGTTTCCTCCGCTCAATCTCCAGATAATGGTGAAGTCCCCAGCTGCTTGTGTATTCCAGATTTCTGTGGATGTATGTGGTGTTTAATGGAAATGGTGATGGACGTGAGAAATGAGATGGAAATGGATGGAGGGTATAATGGATGGGGAATGAAATGGTGTAAGTGAGAAGGATATCCGATGGATATTGTGTGTCCTCAATGAATCAGATTGAGTTCTATAAATAGAACTCAGTACGTAGCAGGTGGTGGACAGGAATGCTGGAATTGTGAGTGGAAAGGTGAGTGATGAGCTGAATTTAGGGAGGTGATTAGATTAGTGGAGTTTAGGGGATGAAAGTAGTCGCAGTGGAGGGCTGGTCTGGAAAGGGAGTACGGAGGTATAATGGAGATATGGGGCGGTGCAGTTTAATATGTAGCGAATAATTCTCTACTTTTCAAATTCGCGCGCTCCAGAAGTCTGATTTAGTAGTATGGTCCGGGACTTAAGTTTTGTATGAAGTCCCGGACCATAGTCTTGAAATGGTCGAGAGTTGCTCTGCATGTGTGGTCCGGGACTTAAGGTTTGTATAAAGTCCCGGACCATGGTGTTAAAACAGTCGAGATTTCTTTCATTGTGTGGTCCGGGACTTAGGCCACGTATAAGGTCCCGGACCATGTCTGATTTTCGGTCGAGATTTGAGTCACAATGTGGTCCGGGACTTAGCTCCAGTATCAAGTCCCGGACCATGCTTGAATTTAATTCGAGAGTTGTTGTCTTTGACTCAAATCAGCTTGTTTGATTTTCCATGTGTTTCAACAATGATACGAACATGTTTCTTTTGAGATCAAATACCTGAAAAAGCACACAAAACCATAAAAGAAGACAATTGCAACAAGAAACATAAAAAACTTAAAAGACAGGAATTTAGCAGTAAATGATAACAAATTGGGTCTCAAAAGACCATGCAGAAATAGGTAAATTCCTGACTTATCACCTACCTCTTGTTCTCACCCATTTTGACCATCCCAATTCTTCCCTAGATATATGCACCACCTATACCCAAGTCCATCCTTTCCTTTCCAAGGTTATGCACACTAACTTCTTCCTAGAATTTCTACACACTAAATACTGTTTTGCTACAGATTTTTACACACTTCATTGTAGTTCTCCCACCACATTCCAAGGTTACTAAACATCTCTACTCATCCCAATACACACCTTGGTTCTCCCATTCACCAAGTCATCCCTACATGTACATTTTCTACCAAAATTTTGCCATAGTTCACCTACTTTTCTTACTTCTCCACATACACATTTTCTCAACAAATTCATTCCTACTCTAACCACACCCTTACAAAACCCCTCATCGTACTTCACAACTAATTGAAATCGCAGCGGAAATAAAAAACTAAACTAACTAAACGCTTCGGTGCTACAACGCCGTCAACCACCCACGTGGTTAACAAGGCAGAATAAAGACAAGTGTACCGGTCTGATGATCAGACTCCCGAGCATAGAACTAAAACCATAAATACATCATATACAATACCGAGTATTTAATTACATTTCTTCACTGTAAACTGCCAATATACCGCCACAGTAGTATCAACGGAATCAAAATATATGCCACGGGAGCACAGGCGCATCCGGGCTCAACATCCAAAATAACCCAAAAGTACATCTGCAGCCTAGAACCTACAGCCACTCTACTTTCCCGATCCTCATCCTGCAGTAAAAATATGGAGCCCCGAGGGGGTCGGCAACCCTTGGCTGGTATGGTTAACGCGCAGCCCTCGGCTACCGGGATACGCGCAACTAATTGTCATGATAACATGGCATTCATTTTAAACATAACATAACATAACATGTGGCATAGCATTATTATGCATAGCACAACATCACATACACAGTGGATACTCTTTCCACAATCACAAACCAAGAAGGTTAAACAACATAAGAAGCTTAGAGAATGGTTCACTCTCATGTTAAGCTCGTTACACACACTCATTAACGTTCTGTTATTCGAACGAGTAACTTAAGTCACAGATGGTTCGATATAGTGACCCGAACACACCACACAAACACATGTTCCCACTAAACCGATCATAAGTCAGAATAGGTAAGCTTTGGAGGAAGCTAGCGGGAGATCGAACGCCAATGAAGGGGAACAATCTTAACAACATAAGAGTCGAATCTGATACAGATATCTACTCTTAAACTTACATGCACCGGACAAACCGGATTCCTCACTTCTCAGTTAACACTTATTAGAAGTTCAACAGTGGAACTTGACAAACAATTTCACAAGCAAGTGGTAAGTCATGTTAGACCACACACAAGGGAAATGAGTCACGTCATAAATCACAATAATATGAATAACTGTAAACTCATTACATGATTAAGTCTTATAACGTCATAAACACTCAGAAAACAAACAACACACAAGCCGGTGTAAACTGGTAGGCAACAGACTGCAAGAAAACCATACCTTGGTCTTGCTTCGATGATTTCCACCGTAGGTCACTCCTATACATGATTAATAACGTCGGTTAATTAATTTACTTAACTTCAAATTTACTAAATGTTTAACATGATTATATGACATGTTTTAATGCCCAAACTTATCCTTCATTACCTACATTATACCCCCTGGGGTTAACTACATTTGCCACATTCTTTGCTGTTTTTTATATAAGTTTTGGTCTGTCCGACCCACCAACTCGGTCGGACCCTTCCAGTGACTTTCGGGTTTGAAAAACTCAACTTGTCGATCCATGTCCGACTCAACCAATTGGGTCGGACCATTCCAGAACATTTACCGCCTTAAACACCACGCGTCCGACCCATGTCCGACCCAAGCACTCTGGGTCGGACCGTTCTAGAACCCTTACTGGCGTCTAACAGAGGCTGTCCGACCCAAACTTGTTTCGGACCCCTAGGGTCGGACGCCACCAGAACATGTCTAAAAATTGTTAAATCTTCACCAAACTTCTCCTAAAGCCTCCTATTGTGTTCTAACATCATTTGGTACACTTACACCCTCATACAACATCCATGAAACTCATTTCCTATCTCCTTATACACTTACTCATTTCTTACCAAAATTCCTAACACTTATAATGTTTTCTCCTTAGGTTTCTAAGTGGTGTTTCATACCTATGATAACCACTATGCCAATAATGTTTCCTCACCACTACAACACTCCCAAGCATTTTTCTTCCTAAACAACTCCTTGAACATCTTTACAAGTTTATAGCTTCCCATGCAACAAATCACTTCATCCTTTTTCACCAACAATGCACAAGTCCTAAATACAATCTCACCATGATCTTGAAATGTCCCCAAAACATTCTTTGCATTCTAAATCCTCTAGAACATTGCCTAAGCCCTTTTTACATCTTTAAACCTTAATGCATGTTTCTTCCACTAGTTGAACACTTAACCATTCTAAACATTTCCTAACTTACCAAACTCATTTTAAACCCTTAGAACTTCTTGTTTATTACCTAAATTTCGACATAGGTTCTCCTAGAACATTACTAAACCAACACATTGTTTTCACAATTAAACAATCAAGAACACTAAAATCCATCAAACACATTCTTATACACAAAACTTCACTCATTTAGCACCACATCACAATATAGTGCATAATTAAATTGCTTGGCACTTAGGCCCTTATATAACATGGCTCTTAGGCCCTTAAGATGCATAAATCATAAACACTGAATTTCCCACATTATATTTGCCTTTGACCTGCAAATACACCCAACAATACATATGCCTTTTACTAAGCCCTTGAGAACATTTTACTAAGTCATTCACCATTGGCTCCTTAGATCATTTTAACAAGCAATATAAGCTCATTTCTCCTAAGACTTTAAACCACATTAGGTTAGCACATTTACCTCTTTTCCTCACAACTTCTTTCTTGTTTCCTTGATTAGAATCGGTAATGATGTTTGGTTTGCTTGTCAACTTTTAAACAATATAATGAGTACTCAAGCTTTTAAGCTTCATCTCATTGTAAACCCTAGATCATACATTGTTTTAAAAACATTAAGATAGTTGTATTACCTTAGAACTTGAAGAGAGTTTGAATATATATCGAGAGAGGACTCCACCTAGTCCATGAAAGGTTGGAATGAAGCTAGAACAAAGCAACATAAGGACACCATTAAGAGTGATTTTCGGACAACACAAAAACATGAAGGAAACATCATTTTTCTTTGAGTTTCCTTACCTTGAAGCAAAGGAGAACAATAATATGTGAAAAGATGAGCTCAAGCTCCTCCCATGGAGATTCTTCTTGGCACCAAAATGGAGCTCTTGATATTTTGAAAGGATAGAATTGAAGAGCTTGATGAGAGGAAGAGAATGGTGGTCTTAGAATTTAATTTGGCAAAATGAGCTAGGAGATACAAGTGGTCAAAGATGGAAAATGATGGTGGTGTTGGTGTTGCTGTAGCAAACCGTGAATGAGAGCAAGAAAAGATAGAAGAGAGGTTGAAGACGTGTGAAATGAGAGAAATGAGAGAATGAAGATTGGTTTTGCTTTTTAGAAGATATTTATACCTTAAAGTAAATAGTAACCATTAGTCATCATTTGTTACTTAATAAACTAACATGAGTGGTGACTCATTACCATAAAAACCGGCCCCCTTAATGTTACTAAGGGTATTTTAGTCTTTGTTGGCCAATTTAATTACTTATACAAACATATGTTACAAACTAGCTTATTTTAGTTACTATTCACTAAAACAAGGCACATAGATGTGAAATTTTTGATTTCCCATTGATATAGACTTCCAAATGTGATACTATATAGTACACATGTTAATTAAAGAGTAATGATGGACATTTAGCCATTCAAAACTCATTTACAAGACAATTTTTCAAAAATGTGCTTTAAGACTCCTTAAAGCACATTTTGTGTTTTAACTTGTTTTCAAGCTTGGTTTTCTTTGGTAATTGGTTTAATATGTTCATTAGTATATAAATAAGGTCTTGGTAAGCTCATTAGGTCTTACCCAAGCTTATCCCAAGCTTAGAACACATTTTAGCCCTAATTGACTTTAAGGCATTTATTTGTGTTTTCTATAGTTTAAATTGTTTACTAATGTTTCTAAGACTCTTTTTAGTCTTAATATACCATATTTAAATGTTTAAACAACATACTAAGGTTTGGGGTATTTCAATCTACCCCCCTTAAAAGAACTTTGTCCTCAAAGTTCACACTTCCACATATCCTAAATGTTAGAACACGGGAATACATATAAACAATATTTCCATAACATTGACAACACACTTACATAACATTGGACACAAGGTCCATACAACAACGTCAACATCATTCAGACACAACGGTCTGTAACATAACAACATAACATAGACGATGTATTTAAATACACGTCGTACACACATAACCGAAACGGCTCTACCCCCCTTAAAAAGGGGTACGCCCCGTACCCTATACACATAAACACTAAGAAGTAAACAATGACGGGTACTTCGCCTTCATCTTATCTTCCAGCTCCCAAGTGGCCTCCTCAACGTCCTGGTTAGACCAAAGAACCTTCACCAGTCTCACTGACTTATGGCGAGTGTCTCGAGTCTTAGTATCCAGAATCCGTACCGGAGTCTCCACTGATCGCATGGTCGGCTCTAAGGTTAGCCTTTCAGGCTGAAGCACATGAGACGGATGAGACATATATTTCTTCAACTGGGACACATGAAATACATCATGTACCTTGCCCAGCTCGGCGGGTAAGTCAAGTCTGTAAGCTACCGGCCGATCCGCTCCGTCACAACATAAGGCCCCACATATTTTGGGCTCAACTTGCCTTTGGCCAAAACGAAATACTCCCTTCATGGGGGATACTCTGAGAAATACCTGATCGCCCACGGCGAACTCCAGGTCACGTCTGCGCACATCTGCGTACGACTTTTGTCTATCCTGAGCTGCCTTCATGTTAGCCCGGATCTGGCGAACTTCTGCCTGAACTTGTTCTAGATACTCTGGTCCTATAATGACCGTCTCACTCGACTCATCCCAGCATAATGGCGTGCGGCATGGTCTACCGTACAAAGCCTGGAAGGGAGACATCTTGATCGATGCATGGTAACTGTTGTTGTAACTAAACTCGATCAGATGTAACTTATCAATCCAGCTGGTCTGAAAGTCAAGTGCACATGCACGTAACATATCCTCAAGTGTCTGGATGGTGCGCTCACTCTGACCATCTGTCTGTGGGTGGAACGCTGTACTTAGCTTCAGCTCGGTACCAAGCGCTTCCCGTGTGGATTTCCAATACCTTGAGAGGAATCTGGTATCCCTGTCAGACACAATTGTTTTCGGTACCCCATGATGTCTTACAATCTCTCTGTCGAAGAGCTCTGCTAGTTTTGCCACTTTCCAGGTGTCCTTCATCGGTATGAATCGAGCCACCTTGGTCAGTCGGTCAACAACAACCCAAATCATATTCAGACCTCCCCTCGTAGGCGGAAGCCCTACTACGAAGTCCATAGAAATGTCATGGAACTTCCACTCAGGCACTGGCATTGGCTGTACCATACCACCAGGCCGTCGGTGCTCAAACTTGACCTTCTGGCAAGTGAGACACCTCAATACATAATCATTCACATCCTTTTTCATGCCAGTCCACCAAAAATAACGTTTCATACCCTTATACATCTTTGAAGCTCCGGGGTGAATCGAAGTCGTAGAACAGTGGGATTCACTCAGTATGCGCTCCTTCAGCTCAGCGCTACTCCTCGGAATACACAGTCGGCCATTAAGCCTAATCAGGTCATCATCGTGGAGTCGGAAGTCGTACTTCTGACCCTCGAATGTGCCATCAATAAGCTTCTGCCTGATCTCCAACATATACTGATCCGTCATCTGAGCACTCCGCACCTCTTCAACCAAGCCAGTATGAGAGACTAGCGAATGGAGAGAGTGTGCTCGGCGACTCAATGCGTCAGCTACCACATTTGCCTTACCCTCTTTGTACTGTAGATTAATGTCGTAGTCGTTTAGAAACTCAACCCACCTTCTTTGCCTCATGTTCAACTCCTTCTGAGTGAACAAGTATTTTAAACTTTTGTGGTCAGAATAAATTGTCACACTTACCCCATACAAATAATGTCGCCATATCTTCAATGCGAAGACAATGGCCCCAGTTCTAAATCGTGGGTAGGGTAGTTCTCTTCATGCTTCTTCAGCTGTCGGGAGGCGTAAGCTACGACCTTCCCGTGTTGCATCAACACACAACCCATGCCTCTGCCTGATGCGTCGCAATAGACCTCAAAACCATCTGGACCGTCTGGTATAGTCAGGACTGGTGCAGATGTCAGAGCATCCTTGAGACTCTGGAAAGAACTCTCACAGTCGACTGTCCACTCGAATGGTGCATCCTTTTCATCAAGGAAGTCATCGGCTTCGAGACACTGGAGAAGTCCTTCACAAACCTCCTATAACACCTGCCAGACCGAGGAAGCTCCTGATGTCGGTAACTGTCTTCGGCCTAGGCCAGGTGCGCACTGCATCAATCTTTGCCGGATCAACAGCGATCCCGGCCTAAGAAATCACATGACCAAGGAAGGATACTTGGTTCAACCAAAACTCACACTTTGAAAATTAGCATACAACTGATTCTTCCTCAATGTTTGTAACACATTTCTCAGGTGGCTTTCATGCTCACCTCTCGATTTCGAGTACACAAGAATATCGTCGATGAAGACTACCACTGACTTGTCCAACTGATCTTGGAACAAGCGGTTCATTAAGTCCATGAACTTCGCTGGTGCATTGGATAAACCAAACGGCATAACCGTAAACTCATAATGTCCATACCTTGTTCTGAATGCTGTCTTCTCATATCACTGTCACGAATAGCAATCTGATGGTATCCGGATCGTAGATCTATCTTGGAGAATACTGATGCTCCCCTCAACTGATCAAATAAGTCGTCGATGCGTGGTAAAGGGTAACGGTTCTTCACCGTAACTGCATTCAGCTCTCGATAGTCAATACACAGGCGGAGACTACCGTCCTTCTTCTTCACGAAGAGGACCGGCGCTCCCCATGGTGAAACACTAGGGCGGATAAACCCCTTGTCGAGTAGGTCTCTCAGCTGCTCCTTGAGCTCTGTCATCTCTGCTGGAGCCATACGATAGGGCCTTCGCAATTGGTCCGGTGCCCGGAACCAAATCAATCTCAAACTCAACTTCCCGTGCTGGCGGCATGCCCGGCAGTTCCTTAGGAAATACATCAGGAAACTCCGACACTACCGGCACATCTGGGCTAAACTCTGGATCTCTCTCTATGTCCTGGACATAGCAGAGGTACACATCATTCCCTCGTCGTAGTTCACGATACATAGCCATGGCGGTGATGATCTGAGTCGAAGGCTCCCTGGGCCTCTGGCGGTAAGATATGGTAACCCCAGACGGACTCCGAAGAAGCAGACGATGCTCGGCACACAGGATTCTGCCCTTGTACCGCTCCAACCAGTTCATCCCGACAATCACATCAAAACCGAGTCCGTCGAACTCTATCAAGTCGATCGGAAACTCTTCACCTCTGATTCGCACAACAACATCTCGGTGGTAGCGGGTACACCTGATCCGCTCTTTCGACGGGAGAGTGACTAGGAAGTCTGGCATCTCATCACCGTCTAACCCCAGCCTCTTCGCAAAGGATAGCGAAATAAATGTATGTGAGGCTCCGGAGTCGAACAAGATCGAAGCGTCCACGCCATTAACTGGAAAGGTACCGGTGAGGATTGTGCCGCTCTTGCCGGCTTCTGCCTCATTGCAGACACTCAGTATACCTCCCGTTCCGAGAGCACAGCCTAATTCATTGGCAAACTAATAAGTATTGGGTAACAACACGGTTGATATACTTCAACAACTCCACTTTATTCATTAACACACTCTTCTTACATTATACGTTGGTTTACACTGTTGACATAACTAACACATATATAACATCCTTAACATACACTGGCTTAACACATTACATAATTATACAAGGCTTTAAAACTGTCTGAAGGTCAAATTCAAACGTCCGGGTCTCATGTGTGTGGCATTGATCACTGCCGACGGTGCGGTATTCAGTTTGATCTTCCTGATGCCATGATATAGCATCCTCGATTGCCCACCCATGATTAACACATCTCCTGATTTCAACACTAATTTCTTTGCGAGATCAGCACGCTTCTGCTCGCCGTATATAAACACTGCGGTATCACCAATGGACCAAGACACCACGGGTACTCCCTTACTTAGAGACTCGGGTGACTCGTCCTTATCTTGGTGTAAACCCAACCGTCCACCTTTCTGGTAGAAGTTCACAATACACAAATCTGCTTTAACACTTGGAATTGAATCCGTTTCAACTTGCTGAGCAATCCCACGGTGTGATTAACAACCGCAAGGAATTCCTCAGGTATCATCGGTACAGTTGCTCCATCTTCGCTCGCACTTCTTGATATGTCTTGGTGTAAGGATTCCAGTCCTTACCCATGCACATCATCTTCAGTTTCATTCTTGATCCGCTCGGGTATTCGGGTGTGTAGAACCCTCCAGGTTTTGCTCCAAGTTCATTGCATCGTCTGATGATATGGATTTGTGCTTCTGGCGTCAGGTATCCATTTAAGAGTATCATACCTGGTTGGATGACCTGACATTGCCCCATTGGAAGGTCGGTGATGTTGATGGTGGTTTCTTCAGGGTTTGGTGTGGGCGGGATTGGATAACATATATTGAAGGTTCCTAGATTTCCAAATTACCTATTTAGGTGACTTTCACACTATACTTTAATTCTTTACTCACATGGTAGTACACTTGGACTCACTAACACACACATGCATGAAATGCGATACGCAATCACTTATTTCACTCAACAGTTTAGGCGGTACCTGGTCTAGTAGAGGGCCCTGGCGCCTCAGACCGGTCCACCACATGCAGGGTGGCCTTGCTAGGTCCCGACCCTTCCCTTCTGGGAATCAGTGCTCCTCTGATCTGTGGGTGGCTGGTTAGCCGTCTTCGGGCCATCGATAGTCGTGTGGCCTTTCCCTTCCACTGCCCCTTGGGCTTGTTGACTCTGCTGTTGGGGTTCCGGTAACACTCATAGTCACGGTGACCCCACTTCTCGCAGTAACGACACTGCACGTCGTTTCCTTTGCAGTCCTTGCCGGGGTGGTCTCCGTTACACCACTTACAGTAGTAGTGGCGCTCCGGTCCAGAACCCGTGCTAGCTGCTATCACAGTACACAATCAATACTTACTTCATAACTTAACAACATACACTTCAACTTGTCACACATGATTAAATAATTACCCTTAGGTGGGTAAGAGCGTAGGGTTTCGCCGCGTATGCATATGTGAGCTTCAGTGGCTCCTCAGCTGTGGTGGTTTGGGCTTGGCCCTTGTCACCCTGGTGCTGACTCTTCTGGGGCTGGGGATAAGGCTTCTTCTTCTTCTTTCCTCCCCCGTACCCCTGCGGACTCTGGCCCTCGCTCGTGGCCTTGCGCTTGTGCGCATTCTCCTCGTCCCTCAGACGGACGGTAATCTCGACCTTAGCAGCAGCATGATAGCACTCCTGGATTTAGGATGTCAGTCATGCCCCGCAAAACATACTCACAAACTCACATTAATACTCACTTATGGATTACACTTATTCACATCACACTTCATTCAAATTACCTGCAAGGTAGTATACTCAGCTGGCCCCATCCCATAGCGAAGACGGTGGCTGAGACCGTTGTAGAAACGGTTTACCAGCACCCGGTTCGAGTATCCCAGGTCCGGTAACAGGTGGATAAGACCGGTGAATGCAGTGTAGTACTCATCAACCGACATCTTGTCCCCCTGCCTCAGACTATCCAGCTCCAGGCGCTTAGCCTCTTGGACATGCACAGGGTAATACTTGGCTCGCAGCAGAGCCGTGTACTCCCTCCAACCAAACTGAGGATCCGCCATCCGGTCCTCTCTCACAAGCTTCCACCAACTTTGTGCCGATCCCTTCAAGTAGTAAGCGGCAAGACGGACCTTGGCCCCAGCAGGCACATCCAAGGTCTCGTAGGCGGTCTCCAACTCGGAGATGTACGCCTCCAGCTTACGTGGGTCGGTCTCCCCATGAAACGACGGGGGTCTCAAGTCTGCCAATGCCTTGACCCAGTTGGTCTCTCGTGGCGGTGGCGGTGGTGGTTGAACTTCGGGCTGTTGCCCCTGCTGAATTGCAGCTACTAGTTGTGGGACCATTTGGGCTACGGCGGCCGCTACAGCATCGGCCATGGCTTGTGCCGTAGGGTTCTCTCCCTGGTTCCCAGTGTCTCCAATGCCGCCCCCGCGGCCTCGACCTCGTGGTCTACCTGACATCTGAATTCACACGAACATTATTAGCATTGTGCTTACACACTTATCGGTTCCAACGGTTGTAACGTTTTCCCGACAACAAGGTATCTCCACACTTAGTTAGTGGTTAACCTTTCCATATCTGCTCACTTAGGTAACTGTGGTTAGGTTTCCTAACTCGGTATATTCCTAAGCTCGGTATTCTAGTCATCAGAGCGATACTTCGCTCTGATACCACTTTTTGTAACACCCCTACATCGTACTTCACAACTAATTGAAATCGCAGCGGAAATAAACAACTAAACATTAACTAAACGCTTCGGTGCTACAACGCCGTCAACCACCCACGTGGTTAACAAGGCAGAATAAATACAAGTGTACCGGTCTGATGATCAGACTCCCGAGCATAGAACTAAAACCATAAATACATCATATACAATACCGAGTATTTAATTACATTTCTTCACTGTAAACTGCCAATATACCGCCACAGTAGTATCAACGGAATCAAAATATAATTCCACGGGAGCACAGGCGCATCCCGGGCTCAACATCCAAAATAACCCAAAAGTACATCTGCAGCCTAGAACCTACAGCCACTCTGCTTCCCGATCCTCATCCTGCAGTAAAAATATGGAGCCCCCGAGGGGGTCAGCAACCCTTGGCTGGTATGGTTAACGCGCAGCCCATCGGCTACCGGGATACGCGCAACTAATTGTCATGATAACATGGCATTCATTTTAAACATAACATAACATAACATGTGGCATAGCATTATTATTGCATAGCACAACATCACATACACAGTGGATACTCTTTCCACAATCACAAACCAAGAAGGTTAAACAACATAAAGCCTAGAGAATGGTTCACTCTCATGTTAAGCTCGTTACACACACTCATTACCGTTCTGTTATTCGAACGAGTAACTTAAGTCACAGATGGTTCGGATATAGTGACCCGAACACACCACACAAACACATGTTCCCACTAAACCGATCATAAGTCAGAATAGGTAAGCTTTGGAGGAAGCTAGCGGGAGATCGAACGCCAAATGAAGGGGAACAATCTTAACAACATAAGAGTCGAATCTGATACAGATATCTACTCTTAAACTTACATGCATGACCGGACAACCGGATTCCTCACTTCCCAGTTAACTTGTTAGAAGTTCAACAGTGGAACTTGACAAACAATTTCACAAGCAGTGGTAAGTCATGTTAGACACACACAAGGGAAATGAGTCACGTCATAACATCACAATAATATGAACAACTGTAAACTCATTACATGATTAAGTCTTATAACGTCATAAACACTCAGAAAAACAAACAACACACAAGCCGGTGTAAACCGGTAGGCAACAGACTGCAAGAAAACCATACCTTGGTCCTTGCTTCGATTGATTTCCACCGTAGGTCACTCCTATACATGATTAATAACGTCGGTTAATTATTTACTTAACTTCAAATTTACTAAATGTTTAACATGATTATATGACATGTTTTAATGCCCAAACTTATCCTTCATTACCTACATTATACCCCCTAGGGTTAACTACATTTGCCACATTCTTTACTGTTTTTTTATTTTGGTCTGTCCGACCCACCGTCCGACCCACCAACTGGGTCGGACCCTTCCAGTGACTTTCGGGTTTGAAAAACTCAACTTGTCCGACCCATGTCCGACTCAACCAACTGGGTCGGACCATTCCAGAACATTTACCGCCTTAAACACACACACGTCCGACCCATGTCCGACCCAAGCACTCTGGGTCGGACCGTTCCAGAACCCTTACTGGCGTCTAACAGAGGCTGTCCGACCCAAACTTGGTTCGGACCCCTGGGTCGGACGCCACCAGAACATGTCTAAAAATTGTTAAATCTTCACCAAACTTCTCCTAAAGCCTCCTATTGTGTTCTAACATCATTTGGTACACTTACACCCTCATACAACATCCATGAAACTCATTTCCTATCTCCTTATACACTTACTCATTTCTTACCAAAATTCCTAACACTTATAATGTTTTCTCCTTAGGTTTCTAAGTGGTGTTTCATACCTATGATAACCACTATGCCAATAATGTTTCCTCACCACTACAACACCATCTCCCAAGCATTTTTCTTCCTAAACAACTCCTTGAACATCTTTACAAGTTTATAGCTTCCCATGCAACAAATCACTTCATCCTTTTTCACCAACAATGCACAAGTCCTAAATACAATCTCACCATGATCTTGAAATGTCCCCAAAACATTCTTTGCATTCTAAATCCTCTAGAACATTGCCTAAGCCCTTTTTACATCTTTAAACACCTTAATGCATGTTTCTTCCACTAGTTGAACACTTAACCATTCTAAACATTTCCTAACTTACCAAACTCATTTTAAACCCTTAGAACTTCTTGTTTATTACCTAAATTTCGACATAGGTTCTCCTAGAACATTACTAAACCAAAGCACATTGTTTTCACCATTAAACAATCAAGAACACTAAAATCCATCAAACACATTCTTATACACAAAACTTCACTCATTTAGCACCACATCACAATATAGTGCATAATTAAATTGCTTGGCACTTAGGCCCTTAAATAACATGGCTCTTAGGCCCTTAAGATGCATAAATCATAAACACTGAATTTCCCACATTATATTTGCCTTTGACCTGCAAATACACCCAACAATACATATGCCTTTTACTAAGCCCTTGAGAACATTTTACTAAGTCATTCACCATTGGCTCCTTAGATCATTTTAACAAGCAATATAAGCTCATTTCTCCTAAGACTTTAAACCACATTAGGTTAGCACATTTACCTCTTTTCCTCACAACTTCTTTCTTGTTTCCTTGATTAGAATCGGTAATGATGTTTGGTTTGCTTGTCAACTTTTAAACATATAATGAGTACTCAAGCTTTTAAGCTTCATCTCATTGTAAACCCTAGATTATACATTGTTTTAAAAACATTAAGATAGTTGTATTACCTTAGAACTTGAAGAGAGTTTGAATATATATCGAGAGAGGACTCCACCTAGTCCATGAAAGGTTGGAATGAAGCTAGAACAAAGCAACATAAGGACACCATTAAGAGTGATTTTCGGACAACACAAAAACATGAAGGAAACATCATTTTTCTTTGAGTTTCCTTACCTTGAAGCAAAGGAGAACAATAATATGTGAAAAGATGAGCTCAAGCTCCTCCCATGGAGATTCTTCTTGGCACCAAAATGGAGCTCTTGAGATTTTGAAAGGATAGAATTGAAGAGCTTGATGAGAGGAAGAGAATGGTGGTCTTAGAATTTAATTTGGCAAAATGAGCTAGGAGATACAAGTGGTCAAAGATGGAAAATGATGGTGGTGTTGGTGTTGCTGTAGCAAACCGTGAATGAGAGCAAGAAGAAGATAGAAGAGAGGTTGAAGACGTGTGAAATGAGAGAAATGAGAGAATGAAGATTGGTTTTGCTTTTTAGAAGATATTTATACCTTAAAGTAAATAGTAACCATTAGTCATCATTTGTTACTTAATAAACTAACATGAGTGGTGACTCATTACCATAAAAACCGGCCCCCTTAATGTTACTAAGGGTATTTTAGTCTTTGTTGGCCAATTTAATTACTTATACAAACATATGTTACAAACTAGCTTATTTTAGTTACTATTCACTAAAACAAGGCACATAGATGTGAAATTTTTGATTTCCCATTGATATAGACTTCCAAATGTGATACTATATAGTACACATGTTAATTAAAGAGTAATGATGGACATTTAGCCATTCAAAACTCATTTACAAGACAATTTTTCAAAAATGTGCTTTAAGACTCCTTAAAGCACATTTTTGTTTTAACTTGTTTTCAAGCTTGGTTTTCTTTAGTAATTGGTTTAATATGTTCATTAGTATATAAATAAGGTCTTGGTAAGCTCATTAGGTCTTACCCAAGCTTATCCCAAGCTTAGAAACATTTTAGCCCTAATTGACTTTAAGGCATTTATTTGTGTTTTCTATAGTTTAAATTGTTTACTAATGTTTCTAAGACTCTTTTTAGTCTTAATATACCATATTTAAATGTTTAAACAACATACTAAGGTTTGGGGTATTTCAATCTACCCCCTTAAAAGAACTCCTCAATACATAGTACAGACACCATCACAATAATACTAATACACACACTCATTACATTTGGCCCCAAGGCCTACAATTCACATACTTGCTCACAATACTAAAATTTCCACAACTAAAATACCACTACAATTTTGAGTTCATTATTTGGTTTTCCCATTCCCATTACTCTATTGCATTATAATTTATCATTAGGAAGGAGCTCTTACCTTGAGCTTATAATTTCTTCCTTTCTTTTCAATTCTCCTCTTCCTCTCTTTCTTGCACAAATCGGTCAAGAGGGAATAGAGCTTCCAAACTCCATCCCAACATTCAAGAAACACAAAATACACTCAATTAATTATCTAAACCCTTAGGAAACCTTAATTCAATGAAAGGCCTCAAAGCATATAGTTAGGGTTTACCTTTTGAGCTTTTTAAGAGGGGTTTTAGCCCTTGGTTCAAGAAGGTGAATCCACCACCATTGCAAGGTTGAGATTTGCTCAAAATAGAGAGAGAAAATAGGGTGTTACAAGAGGGGTAAAAATCGGCCTCCTAGAAGATGAAGAAAAGATGAGTTTTCATGGAAATTTTTTTTTTTTTACCTTAGAAGGAAGAGGAGGCTCCAAGCTCCATAATGGTGTGCTTTTCTCTTCAAATGGGGAAATCCCATGGAGGTCAACTTCTTCTTTTGAGATTTTGAAAAGATAGAAGTGTAGAGGATGATGAGGGGATTACAAATATGTAATTATTTTTGTGATTGGAGCTCAAATGAAGGTAGAGCAAGGCAAAGGAGTTGAGGTAGCCATGGATGGCACCTTGAAATCGCCAGCAAGGGGGAGGGGAGCTCCAGTCGGCTGGGAAGGAGGAGAAAGAAGAAGGAAGGAAAGAGAGAGAGGGGAAAAGAGAATAAGGAGGACAGAGAGGGTACCTTTTTGCTTTTCTACTTTTTCCCTTTCTCTTCTTTCTCACTAACTAGCTAGTTGTATGTGAGTGTGTGAGTGGGCTGTTTTACTAACTCAAAACCGGCCCCATATATATGTACAAACTGGAGCGTTTTTCGTCTTTTACAGAAAACGCTCGTTTATTTACCCGGTTTAGGTACTATTCACTAACCGGGCCCGTTTTCCGGAATTTCTCGTTTCTTTAATTTTAATGGCTATTAAGCTTCCATTAATGTTTATTTATAGTTATTTGATGAACTATAATTTTTACGGGTTCATTTGACCACTAAAAATCACGTTTTCGGGTTTTCTCGAAAAACGCGCGCTAAAGCTTCATTAGCGTTTTAATGCATTATTTGGATCCGTTTTCTTCGGGAGTTGTTCCCATATATTATTTAGGCCTTATTAAGCCTTTAGAATTCATATAATACTCTAACCGAGGTCTCATACCTCCTATGGTTATTTAACGCTTATTTAGCGTTTTTCGCTTTTTAAGTGTTTCTTTATTTCTTTGGATTTATTTTCCTTACCAAAATTACTTAGGCACTATTAGGCCCTTAAATATCATATAAAAATATTTTAATCACCATATTTAAGTTCGGGGTATTTCAGTCTCATAGTAATACACAATGATTCATTCAGTATATTCTCTCTCGATTTCCTCATGTCTTGTCTAATCTGTGCGTGACTGTCTTCTTCCTTAGCAGTCATCAAAGGTTTGCTGAGTTGTTGTTTTTCCATGAACATTAGCTCATTTCCTCTCCTATCCTCATAACTTCTGTATCTGAATTACTCTTGTTACATTCTTGTAACAAGAAGTCAACACACACCCTTGCTAAAGGGGGCAAGACTAAAACGGGAGAGAAGGTGTGTGGTGGTGGTGGTGGTGGTGGTGGTGGTGGTGGTGGTGGTGGTGGAGGGGGGGTGGAATCTCAGTGGAACCGACATCTAGGTACCTAGACATGCACCAGAAGCAATGGCTTAGGAGGTTTTCCCAATTTTGTTCATATCATTTAATTTCTTTTCAATTTGGTGGTACGACATTTTATATAACCGCTCTTTTTTTTATTTTATTTGATTACTCAGTTGCTTCCAATCTCTTGAGTTCGATTTTGATGTTTATGTAATTGTAACATACTGTGTCGGTATAAGTTATTTTCAGGTCATTTTCTCTTAGCTTAAAAGAATGCTATTGACATTATTTTTCTTACCATGTACTAGAATATATCATTCAAATTTCACCCCACGTAATGCGGGAGGGGTAAGGAATTTGTAAGAAATTATGAGGGTAGTTTAGTAATTATACGTTTAAGGCTATTTTGGAAATTAGTACATGAGCAAGTTATATTTTGGTTGTTTGGAAATACTAAACAAGGCCTAATTAATATATTGTGCCTTTATGTGAAGACATTTATAGGGTTATAACTTCATGGAAAGACATAAATAGAGGGATATATTTTCCAACCATTCATATGAAAATGTGTCTTTGGGTGAAAATGTGTTTTTTTTTTTATGAAAATGTGTCTTGTGGTGAAAATGTGCCTCATGGTGAATATGTGTCTTTTGGTTGGAAAGGTTTTTTTTTATGGAAAGACACTATGGAAGACATCAATTAGTGATAAATCTTTTCATACCAACACAACTACGGTAAGAGGTGTATCTTTTTGGTAAGGGTATATCTTGGAGATGTGTCTTTATGGAAAGACATTATTTAAGATATATCCTCTCATAGAATCACTTTAAACACCTATAAATACCCTACCCATGTGATCATTTTCTAACACACAATTAATTGATATCTTTTGCCACAAGATCTGTCTTTTCTCTACAAGTTTCTCTAGTCCACAAGATCCCTCTTGTCCTCAAGACTTCAAGATACTTATTTTGTCTTCAATAAAAGATCTCTATCTCTCTTAAACTTCCATTTATACAAGCTTTCATAGTTGGAAACATCTACTTTGTGAAAGTCATTGAATCGAATCTTCAATTCAATAACGGGATACCATAGATAAAAGAAGAAATTCGTTCGATAGAAGACCAAGTTATTGCTCTTCTACAAGTAAAAAATTATTCCTTACGAGTGATATTTTAATTTGATGATTTTAGTCTCAGATTTACATATACATTCTTTATACGTACAGTGAACTCGATTAAGGGGTGTTTGTTTTGGAGTAATCAGGAAAAGGATTCCCGTTCCCTTTCATGTTGTTTGTTTTGCTAGTTTTTCCTATTTTCAAGAAAAGGAAA
Organism: Limonium bicolor; assembly: GCA_023374045.1. Taxonomy (NCBI): domain Eukaryota; kingdom Viridiplantae; phylum Streptophyta; class Magnoliopsida; order Caryophyllales; family Plumbaginaceae; genus Limonium; species Limonium bicolor. The sequence continues at coordinate 56,158,001 of CM041781.1, forward strand.
GGGAAAGAGATTACCCAAAACCCTATATCTTGATTCTCCACCCCTTACTTTCCCAGTACATGTTGACCGGCAGCAGGAAATCGTTAACCATTGACCGACAGCCGTTGACTAATTATTTATTTCATTTCTCCAACTCAAACAAACAACCGGAAAAATTTTAAAAATATATTTTTTTATTCCTCTCTTCATTCTCTTTCCTGATTCTATTCTGTTTCCCACTCGAAACAAACATCCTAAATAAAATTATATAATTTTCTTAACTCCAACGTGTCAAGAACAAACAGCTAACACCCATGTGTACTGCTGGTGACATTCGGGCTCAATGAAACAATTTTTTTCCGAAACAGCACATTTGTGAGGTTCATGGAACAGCTAACACCCATGTGTACTGCTGGTGACATTCGGGCTCAATGAAACATTTTTTTTTTTTCCGAAACAGCCCATTTGTGAGGTTCATGGACGCCAGCACATTCTTCCCTTTTTTTTGGGAATGAGGACGCCACCGCTTTGCTTTCAATCCCACGGCGAATATAAAAGATTCTCATATCTTTCATTTCTTTTGAATAGACTTAAAGCCTCATAGTATTAATAAAATGTCAATCAAACTTTGGGTGATAAGTGATATTGATTGGTGAATGATTTTTGGCCCATTCTCTTATCTATTATTCAGCTGGTTTATGTATTATCACCTAGATTAATCAGTTTAGTTCATTCTTTTAAAATCAGTCATCAGTCGATATCAGCTAATATCAGTTATCAACTAGTAGTTACTTAAACTCAATTGTTTCACATATTCAGCTGGTTTAACATGTTTGACTAGGTTGACCAGCTCAACTTCTTCTTTTAAAATCAGTCATCAGTCAATATCAATTAGTAATAGCTGTCAGCTAACAGCTCATTATATACAAAAGAATGGGGTAAAAGAATGGGTTGATTAGTCAACTCAGTCAAATAGACTTAAATAAGTTAAAAATAGTTTGCAAATAACTACTTGTTGATAGCTAATATTGCTGATAACTAATTTTAAAATTAATAGACGGAGTTGATAATCCAATCAAACACAAATTAGTTGAAACGGGACAAAGCAATAGACCTGAATTAATTTAGGGCATTATAACATATATGTTTCCTTGAGATAATATAATCTCGAACTGTAATACATGGATTGAAAATCTTGTTCCCATAATTCGTATAGGCCCGTTCTCAAACTTAAAGGAAAAAGAGACTCACTAATTATTAAAAAAGGCTACCGTAACAAGCGTTTGATCCAGAGATGAATTAATCTCAAGTGTTCATTTTGTGGGTCCCTGAGGAAAATAATCTTCATCTACAGAAGAATCTCATCTCAGAAGTGGGCATAAAGTAGGAAATGTATCTCAACACTCAAGCGAGCACCGGCTCACCTTCGGTTGCATTATCATTCTAGTCTCACCGCACACGCCGCCGAGACGGTTTGGTATGTGTTCAACTGTATATGTACTTGTGTTAGTGAAACAAACGTGTTTGTTGTTTATGACGTCCAATCGTATGGCCGAATGCTACTATTACTAATCAGATCTCAGATTGAGACACAACCTTATTTAACATAATTTCATGAAGCTATTAACTTCCACTTACCTTGGACCTCTTCAGATCATAGACCTATAAGCTAATCCTTTACCCATGTTTTCGTCGCGGACCAAAGTCATTTAAGTTTGAGAATTGTTGGGCTGCACATCCTTATTGTCGATCCACAGTCCATCAGATATGTTCTATGCCTAATCTTAATTACATTTCTAAAGTCCGACTTTGTGGTGATAGGCTTCGCCGATGGGGAGCGAAGCAGATTTGGATTGAGAGAAAATTGATTACGGCTACTACTCAGGAAATGGATACTCTCTCTTCTTCTTTGCTGTCTGATCAGGATTCGCATAGATGGTCTCTCCTGTCAAAATCTCTGGATTCTTTACTTCTTAAGGATGAACAACGAATGCAACAGCGTGCTAGGCAGGATTGGCTTCAAGCTAGTGACCGCAATTCTGCTTTCTTTTTCGCCAGACATAAGATGCGTTGTCGCCAAAACACTATTCTGTCTCTTTCGTCGGATATTCACTCTACACAAACATCATGGCATGGTATTAGATGGTTGCTCGAACCTTCTTTACAACTCTTTTTGCCACCACTGCTCCAGAACCATCTCCGCATTTGTTAGCCTATGTCGAAGGGAGAGTTCCTCCCGACTGTCGTGTTGCTATGGGCCAACCTTATACAAAGGAAGAGATAGTTTCAGCGTACAATCAGTTGCAGACTAATAAAGCACCCGGCCCTGATGGGATCAACGGGGTTTTCTTGCGCACCTATTGGACTGATGTTGGGGATGACTTTATAAATACAGCTCTTACTTATTTTCTCAACACAGCTGCTATTTGTCCAGGCCTCAATCATACCCACATAGCTTTACTCCCTAAAAAGCCCTCTGCTGCTTCAGTTACTGACTATCGCCCCATTTCACTGTGTAACACAATATATAGAGTCATATCTAAGGTCCTGGTCAATCGTATTCAGGGTGATGCCTTTGGTTATTTCAGACAATCAAGGTGCGTTTGTCAATGGTCGTTTAGGTTCTGATCAGATTATGTTGGCACATGAAATCATGTTTTGCATGCGTAATTCAAAAGCAAAAAAGAGAGGTCATTTCGCTTACAAAGTTGATATGGCCAAAGCGTTTGATCGTCTAGAGTGGTCTTTCATCATAGATGTTTTAACTCACATGGGTTTTCATCGTCACTGGATTAACTTGGTCTATAAGTGCTTATCAACCGTCAGTTTTGCTGTATTGATCAATGGTCATCTAGGTACTACTTTTTATTCCCAAAGAGGTCTGCGCCAAGGTGATCCATTGTCTCCTTTTCTGTTTATCTGCTGCATGGAGGCTCTCACCTCTTCTCTTGATTTGGCTCAAAATGTGGGTGTTTATCAAGGCTTTCAGTTGCCACATTCCTCTCTGTCCATTAACAGTTTGCTGTTTGCGGATGATTGTATCTTGTTTGGAGCCGCTAATTCTCGCAACGCTGCAGTATTGGACCAGATTCTTCACGATTTCAAGCTGGCATCAGGGCAATGCATCAATTCACACAAATCGGGGTTGATGTTCTCCTCTAAGTTGGACCCAGTGATCAAGCACCATATTACTGACCTACTGGCCACGCGACAGGTGTCTGATCATGGCCTTTATCTAGGGTTCCCAAGTACTTTAGGTAGATCCCGGTGTGCCATTTTTAACTATATTACAAACCGGATATCAAATCGCATCCAAGGGTGGACTCATAAGGTCTCTCAAGCAGGTCGCACACAGTTGGTTAAATCAGTTCTGCAGTCGATTCCAACATATATTATGTCCATCTTTTTGCTTCCTCGTAGTCTGCTTAAACGCATACAGCAAATGCTTGCTAGATTCTGGTGGGGTGGCACTCCAGTTAAATCTTCTTTGCATTGGAAGAAATGGTCTCTTCTGTGTAAACCGTTGAATGAAGGTGGGATGGGATTTCGAGATCTTCGAAGCTTCAATCGGGCCCTGTTAGCAAAGCAATTCTGGCGCATTTTAACTCAACCAGCTACTCTTTGTCAAGGTTCTACCATGATAAGTACATACACAATGATTCGCTGATGATTCTCCAAGCCACTTCAGCAGCAAGCCCAATATGGAGAGCGCTTCTTTCAACTCGAGATTTAATCCAACTTGGAGGTAGGAAGAAAATTTACTCAGGCACCACCACTCATATTACAGATCGATGGTTAGGCCCAAAAGTAGGTGGCATCCCATCTACTTGGAATCTTCCTCCTCTGGTCAAGCAGTTCTCTTCAGTGGCGTCCCTTATCACTCCGATGCATGTTTGGAATGTTGATCTTCTCCATCAATGGTTTCCTCCAGAAGAAGTCCGTTATATTCTAGACACGCCTATTCATCAGCAGGATAATCTCTCCCCCGTCCCAGATCAATGGTATTGGGGACTTACTCCCAATGGGGTCTACTCGGTAAAATCTGCCTACTATGCTGATTTCCATGCTCAAATGACTAGTGATCAACCCTCTTCTTCTGACAACCGCATTGTCAATGCTTGTAAACGGCTATGGCTCACTGATCTTCCTCCTCGCATAAAGCTTTTTGGTTGGAAATCCTCCAGGGTATTCTTCCTTCAAAACGGCTATTGCATCTCGTTTGAAAACACCCATGGATATTTCATGCGCTTTTTGTGGCAATCCAGAAACCATCTCCCATGCTCTTATTCACTGTCCTGCAGTGCAAGCTTACTGGTCACTCAAAGCTGTTCCGGTTCCAATCGTGCATACTGATCAATCGCTCACGGGCTGGTATTATCACATTGTTGTCTATAGTTCTAAGTATGCCCTCCAAACTACAACTGAACTGTTATGGCAATTATGGTTACCCGTTGTCAACTGACGTTTGATCATGTCAAGTTTTATGAACATGGGTGGTGTCATGCGGCAACCTACTTGGAAAGATCATCCACTTTCGCAATGTCCTCATACACTAGGTTCAGGCGGCATCAACTTCACCTCTGCAATCAGGACTGGTTAGATTTCTGGGTTGATGCAAGTATGGATTTCCAATCACGTGTCGGGTTTGCGCACATTGCCAGGCAGGGCAATACGTTGCTGCATGTTGGTGTTCACGGTTTTATGGGGGCTTATTCTAGTTTTGATTGTGAAGCTCTTGGAGTGGAGGCCGCTGTAGCTACTGCTAACACAATGGGTTGTCGAAAAATCAGGGTTCTTACAGACTGCAAATCCATTGCTGATTACCTCTCTTCGGGTGTGTCCACTTCTCTTTCAGCTCATATGTTAGCGAATCATGCCCGTTGTTCTCAGGAGCACGGCTCATGGGGTCCGGATTCTATTCCGGAGTTTGTACTAAACATTTGCGCTCTTTAATATAAATCCAAGTTTCAAAAAAAAATTTCATGAAGACAAGACACAAGTCAAGCCGCCTACATGCGTAAGCCGGATGTTAGTTATATAGGAGTTGTGGTTGGTACCACATGTGATATGAGCGCACCCCGCTGCGTGTTCCGTGGGATGTGTTGGTGCTTTGGAAAACTGAATTTTTTTTTTATTATTACTATTATTTAGTAGGGGTTGATTTCAAGGAGATTATCCGCTTGGAACAAAGCGATTATGCTCCAGCTTAAGGGGCAAATTTTAACAAGGTCTGCTTACATTATTTGTGGTACGTACTACTGGAATAGAGCGAGGTGGAAAGTTCTCTTTTATTTATCTCACCATAATATAGAAGAATACCTCAGTTAATATACAAGTTTTATTCTGATAAATAAGGAATGAAAATATATAGGAAATAAAAGAATATATTTATACACGGAGTTCAATGTAACATGGCAAATCAGTGGCGGAGGTATGTTGTATGTTGGGTGGCCAGGCCCCCCAATTAAAAAAAAATCAACAAAAATATTATATTAATTATTTGGCCCACTACTACAAAAAATATAGTAATGACACTTGTTCCACACTTAATAAAGTGTAGTAAATTTTTAATATAGCTACTCTATTTAATTACACTTATATGTGTAGTCTATAGTAAGAGTTTGTGTTACATGTAGGTACATATATGCATATCTAAAATAAAAGATCTCTAATATCTCTACATCAATTATAAAGACACTTATAAGTGAGGAAAATAATTTTCCACATTTATTGTGTAAAAGTTTAACTTAAAAGTGGGCAATCAATTATGTAGTAGTGGCCCTTCAATCTTGTATCCACGGTAGTTTTTTTTTTTTTTGAAAAAGCAATGTCTACAATGTTACAGTGTAGTAGTTTAGAGTTCCAATTTTCAACATAGTGCCCGGTTATTCTGCGTAGCCTTCTTTTTTCAATCCAACCCAACAACAGTGGTATAAGCAGATTCTTCTCATCTTCTTCCTTTCTCTTATTTTTTTGGCATCTCCAACTCCAACTCCAAGCGGAGCGGTGAAACTGTCATGTTGCCGGAACACCAACAGCAACAAAGTAAGTTTCTTTTTTTTTTCTTTCTTCCATTTGTTCGTCCGCCTTATCATCTATCTAATTTTTTGTCAAGTTCATTGATCAATTGTTTTTTCAATTTTATTTGAAGTACATGAGCTTTTTTTTGGGGGGGAGGGGGGAATTAATTTGGGGCATAGCTGGGCATGCAAAGATATGTATATGTGTTTTGTCTTCATCTAGATTAATTGTAGGTGTTTGTAGTCTATATATAATTTGGCTCGATTACGATCTTATTTAGAAGTGATTGCTTAATTACTTTCTATCGTACATATAAGACATGAAATATTGGCCAGAATTTACTGGACTGTTCATATCTTAACTAGCTAGTAAGTTTTATTTATTATTATTTGTAATTTGTGAGGACCAAAATTGTATATATCAGTAAGATATGAATCAGATTAGCAGCAGTATATATATACAAATCCCACCCGACAAGACTACTAGTTAGTTGTGCCGCCTTAAATTATAAAGAAGACAAATACTATTCTTATATATTAGTTCGTTTCCAATACAAAAACGATATATAGATGATTGTAAGTGTGAGCAGCATCATTATACGGCTAGAACTTAATTGCCAACTCCAATTAACACAATTTTTTATTTTTGAAGTTGTATTTGTACAAAATCCTTGCATAATATTATCAATTAGCTAGAATTGTTGTCTTTATAATTGTTTGTTTTAATTATTGTATAAGTAACATTGTTTGTTTTTTTCTCCATATAAGTCATGGATAAAGTAAAAAGGATTGATTCTTTTTTCAAGCCAAAGAGATGTCTTGAAAGTGATAATCATACACAACATGATGATGAGGCAATTGAAAAATCTAATCCTCAAGGTCAATCTGATGGTAAGGAAGAGCCACCTCTAAAGTCTCCTCGACTCCAAAATTTAGAGAAGCCAAGGTTTGATAAATTCGATATTAATTCGTTGATCTGTGATCCTGGCGCTCGACCTTCAATTTGGGACTATCCTAGTGACCAGTGTGATATGATAAGACGAGCATATATAAAGCTCGGTCCTTATCAACTTCATAAATCAAATTACCCATTTACGGGTGATCGCCATCGGCGTAGGTTTCAAGCAAGTTGGTTCAAAAGTTTCTTTTGGTTAGAGTATTCTGAGAACAAAGATGCTGCATTTTGTCTTCCTTGCTATTTGTTTGACAAGAAGCCTAGTGAAGGAAGTGGGTCAGACACTTTAACTTTAAAGGGATTCAATAATTGGAAAAAGGTGAATGATGGAAAAATTGTGCTTTTGTCCACCATGAAGGTAAGAACTCTAACTCTGCACATCAATATTCTGTGAGTTGTTATGAGAATTTGAAGAATCAGTTGGGTCATTTAGAGACTATGATACACAAGCAGACATCTCAACAGATTACGAGTAATAGATTACGCTTAAAAACTTCCATTGAGGCAATTAAGTGGCTCATATTTCAAGCATGTGCATTTAGAGGGCATGATGAACGGTCTAGCTCAAGAAATCAAGGGAACTTTCTTGAATTGATCAAGCTTCTTTCATCTTACAACAAGAGTGTCAGTGATGTTGTGTTAGAGAATGCTCCAAAAAATGCAAAGTATACATCACCAGATATTCAAAAAGAGATCTTATGTGTTCTTTCTACAAATGTACAAAAAGCTGTCCGAGATGAGATTGGGAATGCAAAGTTCTGCTTGATAGTTGATGAGGCTCGAGATGAGTCAAAGAAAGAACAAATGGCCATTGTTTTAAGGTTTGTTGATCAACATGGATATGTCAGGGAAAGGTTTTTGGACTTAGTACATGTCAAAGACACATCTACCTTGACTTTAAAAAATGAAATCTTGTCATGTTTATCTTATCATATGCTTGATGTTCAAGATCTTCGGGCCAAGGATATGATGGAGCAAGTAATATGCGTGGAGAATGGAATGGTTTGCAAGCTCTATTTTTGAAGGAGTGTCCTTATGCTTACTATGTACATTGTTTGGCCCATCAACTACAGCTGGCTCTGGTTGCAGCATCTAAGGAGGTCTCTGAGGTACACACCTTTTTCATAAACCTAAACTTTATTGTTAATGTCATTGGATCATCTTGTAAGCGAAATGATCAACTGATAGATGCTCAAATAGATGAAATTTCACACCTTACCGAAATTGAAGAGCTTTCAAGTGGAAAGGGTGTAAATCAAATAAGATCTTTGCAAAGACCAGGGGATACAAGATGGAGTTCTCATTTTAAATCAATATGTAGCTTGATGAAATTGTTTGGTCCAGTTAGTGTGGTGTTGGATGACATCATCATTAAGGGTTCAACACCTTCTCAAAGAGGTGATGCAAGTTTTGCTCTGAGACAGCTACTATCATTTGATTTTGTGATTGCAATGCATGTGATGAAGGAGTTGATGAGGATAACTGATATGCTATGTCAAGCTTTGCAACTCAAGTCACAAGATATTGTTAATGCTTTGTCTCTGGTGTCTACTACGAAGGCATTAATCCAAAATTGAGAGATGAAAAGTGGGAATCATTGTTGAAAGATGTTATGTCATTTTGTGAAAGTAATGACATTCCAATCCCTGATATGAATGGAAATTACAAGGATATCATTCGATCTCGCCATAAGAAAGACAATGTAACCATCGAGCATCACTATCGAGTTGATGTATTTATTGCTGCTGTTGACCATCAATTACAAGAGTTGAACTCGAGGTTTAATGAGACCGCTACAGAACTTCTTCTTCTAAGTGTTGCTTTAGATCAAAGAAATGCATATATATCCTTCAATGTGGATGACATTGTTAGATTGGCAACAAAGTTCTATCCTTCTGATTTTACTGAACAAGAAAGAATTCATCTAGCGCAAGAGCTAGAACACTATGAGCTAGACGTTCACAACCACCCACACTTGAAGAATGTATGTTCAGTTTCAGACTTGTGCAGGGGATTGAAGGAAACTGGAAAGTCTGAAATATATCCTATGATTGATAGATTGATTCGTCTTGTTTTGACTCTTCCTGTTTCAACTGCAACAAGTGAACGTGCCTTTTCTGCGATGAAAATTGTGAAGACCAGACTTCGTAGTAGCATGTCTGATGAGTTTCTACGTAATTACCTGATTGTTTATATTGAAAGGGAGATTGCTGAGACCTTCTGTACGGATAAGATAATAGATGATTTCAACTTTATGAAAGAGAGACGTGCACAACTTAAAATCCACAGGGTACATTTTCTTTTGATTTGTTTTCTTATATGCTTGCTTTAATGTGTATGTGTGCCAACATATATGTTGTTTACATATTTATTTAATTGATCATTAACAGGTGGGTTCTTGATAGAGAAAGATCATTCTTCCGACCTTTAGCTGATCAATGTTATTCTCAGGTGAGAATCAACTTCCTTTAGGCCTTTTTCGTATGTTATTTTCACCCGCTATTCTTTTCATTGCATTTAGTGTCATTTCATAGCATATATAAATATAATGTGTGTTTTTGTATTGTTGTTTGAAACCACAAACACACTCGATTTATAAAATATGACATATATATGTAATATGAATTCATGTTTTAATTTTACATAAAAAAATATAACTGGCCCCCCCAAATTCTAAATCCTGGCTCCGCCCCTGAATATATGGGCTTAAGATACTAGTCGTGGTAATATAAACACTATAAGAGTTTATTTTGTAAAAGGAAAGTAGGAATTAACTAGTGAGGTTCTTTGATTTTAGTAAACCGTATTCAGCTATTATTTCTAGTACCCCTCAAGGCGATAGTGTAGGAGTCTTCAACATTAAAGTACATTGTTCTATTTCCATTCTTAAAAGTTACTCGTTGTAAACCGTTCATAGAAGGATATTTGTCATCATGTTCAGTTCTTGCTTCTTGATTAGGGTGTAGGTTGCACTTACCAATCCCTCTTGTATTTTCTCTTTGATGAAGCAACAATCCAGATTTATCTGCATTGTTCTCTCGCGAAAACCTATAATTAAGTAATGTAAATGGCTGACTGACTCTCATAGTTAGTCTTTATTGGTTTTAATGTTTTCCATTCCCAATTTTTTAAGAAAACAAGCAAGCTCTTTCAGTTATGCAATGTCTCTTCACAACGATTTTGCTTTCGTGTTGAAGAGGGAAACTAAGATTTTCTTTTGGTTTTCCATGAGAAAGAGCGGCCTTCAAGAAAATTATAGCACCCTGAACATAGATTTTCTAGTGTCTGGACATGCCGCCCAATCCAGAGGAGATGAGGAGTGAGAGTGATACACGAAGCATAAAAAAGGATCCAGATGTGCCTATTGGGATGTGCAGTGTAAGTGTGGAAAAAATTGCAAGAGGAAAAACACCGAGCAACAATAGAACTGTGGTTGTTTATAGAAACACGAGTCTCAAGAAGAACAAAGGAACAAAGCTTATTGTCCTTGACAAATTGCTGAATTTCGAGGAGCTTAGGGTGGTCGTTTCAACCCTGAACATTCCAACCAGCATGATTAATCAGGGAAGACGAGGGAGGGACCACTTAAACCGGGCCCTGATCGAAGAAGGAGAATGAATTAGTCATTTGGAGAGAGAAGTCCTTGACTGGATGAAATACCCCAAACATTAATCACCTTCATTAGTAACGGATTAATTAAATTAAAGGGTTTAAACCTAAGGTTAATCATTAAAAGAAAGGATAACTAGCCAAATTCACCAAGGATTTTGTATAACCTCTAAACATACATATATAAACAAATATGTATAGTCCAAAAATGAGCATCAAGCCTCACATAAGATAATCGACTAAAGAGGAAGCATTAATAAGGAGAAATATAACATGTAACACATCATAACATGAATTAAGAACGTCATGAGTGAATCATGCTTTAACTAGTCACAATGAATAGTAAAGTATATCAACCACTCAAAAACACAAATAACACACTTTAGGACAAAGAAATTATGTTGGACACAAACTAACACATGCATGATATAAGTTCAAGTGTACAACATATAAGTCTAGAACATTATAAGACACAATACATTAATTAATACACAAAGTTTGAGCCAAACACCTCCTTAACAAAAAGAGGGCCGACAAACTCGTCAAGGAAGGGGACAAAATGCCACCTAGCATTGTTAGGTAGAAAATATCCTGTAAATAGCCTCAGTCACCATGCTACTAGTCATGACTCAATATTCTCTTCACTTTAGAAATCAAAAGAAGTCATTCTCTCTCTTGCCCTCCCATTGTCGAGACAACACTCCACCATCTTCCTCTTGAACTTCTTTATCTTCCTCTTGAGACCTTAAAGAACACTCCCATGGTGGACTACACCCACTTCTCCTCACTAGTACAAAACATGCACTGCTGGAAAAAAAAGAATAAACAACGCCCTTTTAAAAACGGTTATATTGTAAATCATTTTTTTTATCATAGGCCGGATATCTTAAAAAACGCTTTGCTTAAGAAGCATTCTTTATTTTATCGCGCCCAAAGACAAAAACAACGCTTTATAAATAAGCGTTGTTTATATGTAACGTATAAAGAACGGTTCACCATTGAAGCATTTTTTATGTCTTTGGGCGTGATAACATAAAGAACGATTCAGTTAAAAAGCGTTATTTATGTTACATTTCACTCAGCATAAAGAACGCTTCTTAAGTGAAGTGTTCTTTATGTTACCTAAATTATAACTCTTTTCGCCCTCCCGTCCAGTCTTCTCATCAATCACATCGCAACTGTTCCGCTACCCACTCTCTGTAAACACTCTAAGCTCTCTTCTCAATATCGAATCGATTGAACCCACGAGAAATTACCACCGTCCGCTACCATCGCCGCCACTGCACGGCGCCTCTTCTTCCTTTCTCCTGATATTGCGTTCAATAATATTCTATCTTCTAATCTGCAATAACCCGGCCAAACTGGTGATGAAAGCCATTACATATGCATGCGTGGATATTGATCGCCTCTCTTTCGGTAATTTTGTGCGCAATCTGCGAACAGATATACATATATATGCCTATCCTTATTTTTCATACTCTTTCGATCGGTAATTAATTTTTGCAAAATCGCACGAACAGGAACATACATCCCTGTCGCGCGCGCGCCTCCTGGCCTTCACTCTAGCGAAAGGAATATACATGCGTGCTATATCTATCGCCTCTATTCTTCTGCTGATGAGGTAATATTTTGCAAACCAAACTTGTTAATCAGGAACATACATGCTCTATTTGTTTGGGATTAAGGCGTAAAATAAAAGTGTGTGTTTGGGAATAATTTTGCATGTAAACCAAACGGTCGCGCACATCTATTGTACGTTGTACTATGTGCTGATTTTTACTTGATGGTTGCATGTACAATGGACTTGGGAATTAATGTGTTTATTAGGCGTCAAATATAATGCGTTTCGGCATGCATGCATATATACAAATATAGCTAGCCACGTAGTTATGATGAAATTTGGTTAGAAATTAAATGGGGATTAAGTGTTTTGAGGCTTTTATATTTTTAAAATGTTATATTATATTATAGTATAACCTAGGGTGCAAATATTAGATGACAATAGGGTGTATTAATTAATTACGAAGACATAGCATTACGGCATGGTCAGCTTGTCTAACGTCCCCTTCCCATATTGCTTTTACCTAGCCTTAACATCCACCCAGAAGTTTATCTACGTTTCCACCGATACCAACATCAAAATTTTAAGTTCCTTCACATTCTTCTCAGATTTGTTATCCGGTCAGGCTTTCCAATTAACCCTCTAATGTTTTGGAAATCTATATGACCACCATTGGGTATATTAGAGACCTCTACTTACAGCTTCTTAATTTCTTGTAGTTATTTTGTATGACTCTACATTTTTTGTCTAGCGCCTATGCACCTTCGATCGTCATCAAACTTTAATAAAAAAAATTGAACTCGGACGGGCCCACCAACTTTTCCTTCACGACCTTTTTTCTCTCCTTTTCCTTTAGTCACCTCCGACTAGTATGCTGCGGAAGCTTCAGTAGATCGAACAATCAGAACGGGACTACACTGAAAACTTTGGGGATGACACAATTTTCATTAGGTCCCACGGGTCACATGTAAGATTAAAAACTTCTAATTTGATATTGGACTAAAATATAACACTTTAGCATCGTCAGTGTAAAGTTTCATCAATTTTGGACAACATTTAAGCATGTTTAAAGTTGAATTATGAAAACTAACAGGAGTATATTGTGAATTACGAAAGAAAATAGGGGTATATCATGAATTTTCCCATGATTAAATAAGGGGTATGCCATGAGTTATAAAGAGTTAGGAAGAAATTTAATATAAGGATGAAGAATTACATGACATAGCATTAAGAGTAAGATCTTAATGTCATTATATGGAAGTTAGTATTGATTATAGGATTTATAATTCATATGGAAGAATATGAAATATAAAGGTATTATAAATTATATAATAAGGTTGAGAATGTAATAAATTAAGAGTGATGGTTATATGGTTGGGAACCATATTAACTAACATTATATATAAGATCTTAATGTTAGTATGTAAAAGTAATACAAATTAAAGGAGTTTGTAACTCACATGAAATGAGTTAGTATAAGTTAAGAGATTTTATAATTCATATGAGAAAATATGAATATGTGGAGTATTATGAGTTATATAACATGGTTGGAGAAGTAAATAAAGTTAAGGTGAAGATTAATGTAAAATGGAGAATTACATTATATAACATTAACCATAAAGACTTAATGTTATAGTATGAAGATTTAAACAAATAAAGGAATTATATAATTCAAGGATTAAATTATGAATTATATAATAATGTTGACTTGAATATTTTGGCCAAGTCAACCAAATTGACCAAAGAGGGTCAAGTTGACCAACTTACAATATAAGTGGGAATTCAAATGCCAAAAGTTAATATTACTTAAAGGCCAATTATATTGAATATCATATAGTAACAATAACTACATGAATATGTATATATATATAAAACATAACTATATATATATATATATCCATGGATTAAAGTGGTTATACATGTAAGATTTAAATCTTAAGTTGTAACATAATACAACATGTTAGTTACTAACATACTTAATGGATTAAATAGACTAATCACGAATTAGTTAAAAACCCGAATGATAATGATAATCAATCCCGGGTAAGTTAACATATTATGGCGACATGCAAAATGTTTATCGGGAAGAGGATTTAGTTAACTCCTTGATAAATAAAGATGATATTAGTCTGGTCGTTGAGCTTTTTCATAATACACCTCCATCATCGATACCTAATAAGGAAGTTCCAGCAAGGAACGAGGAAGGAAAAATCATGAACCAAGAAAGAGAAGCGGAAGAATGTGTTAATCTGTTAATACAATTGAGGTGCAAAGTTCCTAACCCAAATTTAACAAAGGCTAACATCTTTAATCAACTTAATTCTCAGATGCAGATGTAGGAGACCCAATATAAGTAATTGCCCAGAATTGCTCTAGGAGAGGAGTTGGAAGCCTAGGGAGTGATGATGATTTGGTTCTCTTGGGAAAACTAGAATTGTTGTTCACAAGGAGTATTGTTCCATGAAGGCCAGTTTTGGGCCATGGTGGTTCTGAGCCTTGGAGGGCTTGGAGCACTTGATGGTTCATTGTGCGAAGGTAGGAGGATATGGGAACTCTTCTTAACTTAGTAGATTACTGCATGTTTCTTTGGTGGGGGTTCGTGTGATGTTGAGTGGATTATCATATTTTTCTCTTGTATGGGTAACATATGATGTTGAGTGGTCCATGAGCTCTAAGTTATTTTGTTAGTAGTTGTCTTAGTTGGATGAGTTAGATTGGCCACTAAGTTTGTAATTGGATGCGGGGGTACTCTTTTTCCTCCCTAAGTTTTTTCCCACTAGGTTTTGCTTAGGGAGGTTTTAATGAGGCCCGATCACAATGCATCAGCATGTTTATTCCAATAGTAAGGCTATATGCCCAAATTATCAAAAAAATATCTACTATGCTTATGTGATTTATATGTCGACTATCTCGCGTTTATTATTTGTGCACGAACGTCTATCGGATAAGGTAATGTCTAAAGTAAACTCGAATCAAGTTACGGTTATCGATTAAAGAAATATTGTTCACTTACGATTAATGAGATAAACTACATTATCCTTAATCAACCTAGGTAATTAACTTAGGTAGAGGATCGGTATTACCGTCCTCACGGGCACATGTATTTGAACATGATAATGACCTAAATGACTTCTAGGTAATATGTAAGACCAAAAGGCAACTATATGAAACTATATTCAGTATAACCTAAGAGTTGATCTTAGGTATGAGGAGGATTAAGTAAATTTAATCACATGGTGGAAAGGAATGGCTATAACGGAAATCCAGGGAAGTCACTAACTACTTGGGTGTGCATAGTGATCACTAGAGAGGATTACCGAATCAGGTCTACTCAATATGGAAATTCAACAAGCCACATTTGATCGTTGGTAAGAGGGCACTACTGTTAATGTATGGTTTCGACCGTTAAAGACGTCTTTCCAAAGGTAAAGAGGAAATTCATAGATCTCTAGATCATTGGTCAGAGAGCACTACTGTTGGTGCATGGGCTACTGCCCAAATAAATAAGGAGTATGGAATATACAAACGGGTTGTCTCAATACGACGTCTGTCAATATTTGAGGTAAAATGAATGTGTAAACGCACACTAGTTACAAGTTAGTACGAGACGTCAATCACGCTCGTCAATATGAATAATGAATGAATACACCTTGAAGGCCAAATAAACGAGAACTGATCGAAAGAGACAAACCCTCGTATCGTTATCGTATGTACTTGTTATTATTTGCTTGTCTGCATATTTTATATGTGGAACTATGTGTGCTATATTTGGGTGAACTGTTGAATATTTATTTATTGCATTTACAATTTCTTTTGTTATATATCTATAAAACGGAATAGCATGTAAATGAACAGCATGACAACTTGACTAATTAACTTACGAAGTTTAAGGGTTCATGAAGATTACACCTTAGTATATTCAGCTGTTGTGTTGAGCCTTTATGGCAAACATATTACAGGTGTTTGATCAAGACCAAAGCTGGAGTGTGTTGTACCTTTAGGTAGTTAACTATAAACTACTTTTCGATTATACCATTGTGTCATACTTTCGGATATATGGTTGATGTATAAATAAGTGGTACGGTTTAGACTGCTCACGTCTTTTGGGGTTAACATTGTATTTTATGTAAGACTATCTCTTGGTCATCACAGTGGTTATTGTATATGGTATTTGGATCCTTGGTTACTCACACGGGTGAGTAACAACAGTGACACCTTCGTATTTTAGAATAACGATTGCATTTATTTTTCCGCTGTGATAAGTTATTATATTATGATAAGAATGGTAGTTAAGATGAGATTACAAGTTAGGGGTGTTACACTGGAGGGGAAGGGCAAGAAGGAGCCTCGGGAAGAGAGAATATCTAGATAACGCGGGGCAGGGAGATCCAGGTTGGGGAAACTGGGGAGGATACAGTGACAAGAGGTTTAGGGATCTTGGGATCAAGCTCCAAAAAGGAAGAGCTAGATAACGCGGGGGGGGGAGAGGCGGTGGAAACTGGGGAGGATTCACACTGGATTCCACATACCGCATGCTACTAAGGTTAGAGCGTTAACTAGTGGTGCTTTCGGCTAGTAGAATTTTTCCACCTAGGGGTGAGGTGATTCACTTATTCACCAAGAAACATAAAGCTTGTATTATTCTCCTATAACCCTATTATATATCTCTATTAAAGGAGTCAAGTTTTCTTTCTTTTCCTCGTACTCAGATATTGTTTTAATTGTCAAAGTTGCCTCGTACTTGCACATGGATATAGTAGCAGTTCAAAAAGTTAGACCTATACAAGATGCTTACTTTCTCTAGGCCAAATGCCGCTCTCTCCTCTCTCTGACTCTCCCACTCCTCTCTCTAATTTTTCGTTTCCCTCCCAAAACCGTAGCCATTACCACCATGCCTAACTCCATACTCCGCCCTGCTCGCCACCACTACCACCACAGAAACTGTAAACCACCTCAAAATCTACACACCAAATCACTCTACCAACTTCACAAATATCCTCAAGTATTTTAACATTAAGTGCGGTGAATTACCCCACCTTTGATGGATACTCACAATAGCCCTTCTGTTTTTATCAACATTATCCATGAGAAAACCACTTTGGGAACACTCTAGATAGCATTTGGTTCGTATGGCCATACAGTTAATGTGTATCGACCGCTCAAAAGATGTATTTCTACGAATACACGATATGAATTTATTGAGTTTGAAAATAATCAGCAAGCTAGGAAAGCAATCAAGGAGTCCAATGGCACATGGATAGACGGGAAAAGAATCAACACACAACCTGCTAGACCTTGAAGGAAACACTATACGCATGCAAGACATATGAACTATTGGCAGGTGGCACCAACTCCAAGCCCACCGCCAACATAACCCCATCCCCGCCACCATAAACGAAGAGCAGTGTCCCAAGGCCACCATCTCCGACAGAGGAGCTAGGTCAAAAGTCGGGGCAAATTGGTTGCCAAGAAGAATTAGGAGAATCACATGAAGAACCAATCAAGTTGGCACCATTAATATTAGGAATCCTGATACCAAAATTAGACAGAAGTGTAAAAGTTCGATCAAATGGGAAAACAACGGCTGATGAAGTACAGGATACGTTCGGAGAAACAATTGGGACTGAACATATTATCAGTGTCTCGGCTTATGATTACATCGAGTGTTCAGTTGTAAGGAAGATCAACGCGAGTTCGTTCAGAAAAGCAAGTGGGACAAGGTGAAATGGGTAATAGAAGAATGGGTAAACGGCAAAGATCAGCCCAACCGGGTGGTCAATATTGTAATTCGGGGATTACCACCTCAGACGTGGTCTGAAACATCAGTAAGATCAATTCCCACAAAGTTTGGGAATGTGGTAAAAACTGAGACAGATATGAATCTTCTCCCTATGAATCTTGAGGTTTTCGCGACACTAGAAACATCAATCTTTGAGATTATTAATGATGAGGTAAAAGTATTTTTTGATAATGTCATTGCATCTGTGGCCGTAGTTGAAATATGGACCAAGGACCTGAGAAGCAGGTTGGAATCATCGGAGATAAGCTGCAAGGACAATGCCGACGGGAATCATGTGGGAAACATGGTGAAGGGAAGTGTAATAGGCCACATCAGGATAACTGAAAGGGCATACCAAGGGCTGGGCTGTACAACATTAATTAATAATGACGGCGGTCTGGCAATAATGGCCGAAGGTGGAAGAAAAATGATAAATTTCAAGAATCTGATGACTACTCATGTTACCACGACTCATGCTAATCTCACATAGGGAAAAGAAGGGGTAACCGCTTTTGGCGTTTTCGTCGAGATATGCAGACTAATTATGGCATAGGTGAAGATGGGGTGTCCTTTATGCATGGGAAACAAACAAACTAAGTATATTGAATTGAGCAGTGAAGGATGTGACACATTGGAAGAGATCCTGTCTCATCATCTCATACAGGCTGAAAAGGAAACTTTTGGGGGGTTGTTAGACACGTGGACCCCAGTGGGCAGGAGGGGGAGACGATTAGCAATGAAGAGGGCACAGAGCAAATAATTTGGTGGGCCCGGTTGGCAAGGAACTGAGCATATCTCATTATATTTCTTTGTCGCCATCTCGTATGCAAGTAACAGGTAGTAGGCACGAGCATTTGCATTCATCTTTAGACTCCCCTTGTATGTGTGGGTTACTTAAACTTGCCTAACAATGGATCCCCCTCCCTGATTACCTCAGAATCCCTGGAGGAAATCAATCTTAATGTGCTTTTGTCCCTAGAAAAACCCTCAGACCAGCCGACTCCTAAACCCCCGCGTCTAATAAGGAAAGGTACCAGCAGGAAGCAAATTATCTCATCTGAAGCTAGAAGGTGTTTCAAATATGGTCAAAGAATGAGAATTACCTCACCATTCCCTGCTAACCCCTTAGCAAATATTGACTGAATCCTGAAAAGTCAATAGAAGGGCAGAAAGGGTGGCATTAACGGTGCAAGGAATTACAGTACACAACGCCAAATGAGCTAGAATAGTGCAATGGCCCTGCAACAAGAAACATATCCTTAGGGGCACAGGTAAGTCAACCGAATGTTTTGAAGCTTTGCAACTAGACATTCTAGTCTACTATAGGTACCTGCCCTCCCAACGAGAAATATTTGGTGTATAAAATCACACAATTATGGATGGTAGACGTGAAGCAATCAGGAACTAAATGAAGTGAAGAGATAAGCGAATGGAAAGGAAGATATAAAGTATGTTGGGCCACAAAATCTACCGTTGCAAACAAGGAGTCTAAATGAATTGCAAAAGTTTTGAAACAAATATGTTTTTCGGTTTCTTTTATTTATATGTTTTTGAATGCTTTTGATAAGTGATTTTACACTGTTATGTATCCTGGCAAGGAGAAATCCTTTACTGTAGAACCATGTTCCTGGTTAAACATTGCTACATGTGTAGCCCACTAATAAAAAAACAAGATGCTTATTTTTTAACTCTCTATGGTGCATGTCTTCACTTACTTATGCCTCTCATAAATATGATTACAATATTTCACTTGAAATTGTGTCTATAATTTGTAATACTTTACTTGAATACTTATGAAAGTAAAACTTATTTATTTCTTTATCTCAATAAAAATTTCAATGTTGTTTATAAAGTGAAATATGTTTTGTATTATGCTATTCAGTTATTGTAAATTAAACTTACATGAGGATCTTCGGTGGAGTATAAGTCTATTGGTACCGGCTTTGTATATCTATGGGTCTCATCCTTGGTAGTAGTCTTATTGTGACTCATTTCATCTTCCATTATAACCATAGGATTACCGACCATTCTCATTGGCAAATTCTTGCCTACAGGTGAGTGTAGCTAGGATGGCTGTAGTTGAGGGTATTTTAGACAAATTAAAACAAAAAAGATGGCAGGGGAGGGGAGCGTGCACAACACGGAACCGACGGTGAATGCATTTTTTCTTTTTTTGTTTGTAAAGATTTTTTTCTTTTTCTTTATCTATATCATAACAACAATAACTTTAAATTGTTGTAACTTTTAATATATAAGTCCAAAATGAAAAAAATTATATCATTGTTCACCTAAATTCAAACTCTTCAAAACAAGACGAGTCATGGATATGTTTTGACAATTTTTTAAAAAATTATTTTTTGATACACTAAAATGATAATATGATTCATTATTTTTGTATTATGCTTCATTAAAATTGATATTATGATTCATTAAGTAATAAGTAGTAAATTCGACGTTTTTAACTTTCCTAAGGTGGGTTTTGGGGTGTTTTGGGGGTAGGGTAATCTATTTGCAATTTGTTTTGTACTTTATATTGTAGTAACTAACTCAATGTGTTTTTAGGGTTTGTGGTAGTGGGTTTAGGTTTGTTAGAGCCTAAACCCGCCACTACAAACCCTAAAAATTCTTTCGCCGTTTTTTAGCTTTCCTAGGGTGGGCTTTGGGGTGTTTTGGGGGTAAGGTAATCTATTTGGAAGCTGCAAACAGTACAGGCCTAGTCCGTTCCAACATTTAGTTTTAGTCAGGCCCATCCTATTTGTATATGTTATTGGGCTTATATCTGTTACTTATATAGCCCATTACATACAATCGTTGTACAGACCTTATAAATAGGTCATTCTATCAATAATAATAGATAAGGGTGAACAGTGCCTAAAACCCCACTTTATTTTATTCGTATGGTATCAAAGCCAAACGGCTCCTGATGGCTGAGGCGTCGACACAGTCTTCCGGCAATTCTATCACGGCGCAGGAAGCAGGCGTCGCTGGTGCAAATGGATCTGTTTCAGCTCCATCTTCCTTCTCCACTGGGCCACAATTAGTACTCTCCGTTGCTGGTAACCTTATAAAACTTACTACCAACAATTTCAGCCTCTGGCAGACTACTATAACACCCTTCCTTAGAGGAAATGACCTCTATAAATTCCTTGATGGCACTCATCCTTGTCCTGCACAAACATACAGAAGGAAATGTTAATACCGATTATATAAAGTGGATAAATCAAGATCAATTGATAATGTCAGTTATTCATATGTCCCCCACTGAATCAATAATCATGTCGGTTGTTGGTTGTTCTACTTCTAAGGAGTTGTGGGATCTTCTTCATAACACTTATGTTGCTCAAACCTCTGCTAATTTCGGCCACTTTCAGCTCCAACTTGCTAGTTTAGAAAAGAAAGGAGATGAAACTATTTCTAACTACTATAATCAAGCTAGGGTCATTGTACACTCTCTAGCTGGAGCTGGACACACTGTTTCAGACAGGGAGTTTCAGGTGTTCTTCCTGAAAGGTTGCCTGCGGACTACAATCCCATTGCTACTATTCTCAGATCCCAACCTACTACCTTGGCCCCTTTTCAGTTGCTCAGTAACCTGCTGCAGTATGAAGTTACCCTCACCGCCCAGGCCTCTCAACTTACTGGTACTATCACAGTCAATTCCACCTCTACTACTACTACAAAGGGTACCTACAATGGAAATCAGAATTCCTACCGAGGGGCTAAAGGTGGGAGATCCTACAGAGGCAGGGGAAGAGGTGGTTATAATGGGCAGTCTAGTCACACTACAAACTCTCAGTTATTCTCTGGACAGCCTAACACCAGGGTCCAGTGCCAAATTTGCCTCAAACGGGGCCATGTAGCCAAAGACTGCTATCACCGTTTCAACCACTCTTATCAGTCTAATCCTCCACCATCCTTCACCGCAAACAGTACCACCTACAACACACCTGTCACCTCTGATTGGTACCCAGATACTGCTGCCTCCCATCATTTTACTGGTGATCCATCTAGAATGAATGTCACCTCTCAGGACTACTCAGGCACTGAAGCAATTTCCTTGGGGGATGACTCCATGCTTCCCATCACTCACCATGGTACTGGCACTCTTTCTACTCCTAAAAGGGTTTTAAATCTTAATCATCTCTTTTATAGCCCTTCTCTGAACAAACACTTACTCTCTGTCAACCAATTTTGTGTGGATAATCACACCTATTTTGAATTTCATCCAAGTTACTTTCTCTTGAAGGATTGCCACACCCACCAGATTTTGTTTCAAGGACAGGTTAAGAAGGGAGTCTATGTGTTTCCTATGGCAACTTCTCCCTCGGATTCCTCACCTCAGCTGAACTCTACACTTCGAGCCTCTCCCACTGTTTGGCATGGGCGTCTAGGGCATCCCTCTACACAAATAACACAAAAGACTATTGCTAGTTTTAATCTTCCTGTCAATTTATCTTTACCACAACAATTTTGCTCAGCATGTCGTTTAGGAAAAACTCATGCTCACCCTCACTATGCTTCTGCTACAAGGTCTAAAGAACCTTTTGAACTATTGTTTGTTGATTTATGGGGCCCTGCCTTTATACAATCTATTGATGGTTTTAAGTATTATATGCTCATTGTTGATGACTTTTCTGGTTATATGTGGATATTTACCCTACACTCAAAATCAGAGACTGCACACGTGTTTACTGTGTTTTGTAACATGGGGGGTAACTATTATCAATGTTCGATTAGGGCTGTTCAAACTGATGGGGGAACTGAATTCAAACCCCTTGCCCCCTTATTTCATGACAGAGGAATTAAT
This sequence comes from Limonium bicolor, assembly GCA_023374045.1. NCBI lineage: Eukaryota > Viridiplantae > Streptophyta > Magnoliopsida > Caryophyllales > Plumbaginaceae > Limonium > Limonium bicolor. The sequence continues at coordinate 56,180,711 of CM041781.1, forward strand.
CACAGAATAACATGCCCATACTCCCATCAGCAAAATGGGTAGTTGAGTGCAGAAATAGCATTTTGGTTGATAAAGGAATCACTCTCCTAGCACAGGCTTCTATGCCAATGAACTACTGGTCCTATGCTTTTCGTGCAGCTGTTTATCTCATCAACAGGCTACCCACTGTTGCTCTACAGTTTCAGTCTCCTTATCAGATGCTATTTCAGTATCCTCCTAACTACACCTTTCTCAAGGTTTTTGGCTGCTCTTGTTATCCTAACACTCGTCCATATCAGAAACACAAGCTCTCCCACCGCTCAATCAAGTGTGTTTTCCTAGGATATTCACACATCATGTGGGTTATATTTGTCTTGACCCTACCACCAAACGTATCTACATTTCTCGGGATGTTGTGTTCCATGAAGAGGAATTTCCCTTTGCTTATCAGCCACCTCAAAACTCCACAGAATCTCAGCTTCGAACATACACCATCCTCATACCACATTTTACCCAAACCCCCTCTCCCATCCAACCCAGCAGATGCAATCTACTCCTCCCTCACCTACTGCACCTCCTCAATCACAATCCCCACCTGACTCACCACCTGAATCACCACCTGCCCCTGAGCATATCCCTCTGCAGATTCTACAGACCAAGAGCCTTCCCCTTCTCCCTCCCCTCACTCCCATCCACAACCACTTATACCCTCTCACCACATGATCACTCGTTCTAAAACCAACTCCCTCAAACCTTTGCACAGAACCGATGGTACTATAAACTACCAAACTCACTCCACACATCTCATCCCTGAAACACCCACACTCAAGCAAGCTCTCCTCTGTCCAGAATGGATCACAACCATGAAACAGGAATTGGATGCTCTACATAGAAACAACACTTGGCAGTTGGTTCCTCTTCCATCCACAGTAAAACCCCTTGGTGTAAAATGGGTTTTTCGAACTAAGAAAAACTCAGAAGGAAACCTAGCAAAGCGGAAAGCTAGACTTGTGGTGCAAGGCTACACTCAAACTCAAGGCTTTGACTACAATGAGACTTTCAGCCCTGTTGTCAAGCAATCTACCATCAGACTCATTCTCTCCCTTGTTGTCTCTTACAACTGGCCCATCAAACAGATTGATGTCCATAACGCTTTCCTACACGGTGATTTGGAAGAGGACATCTACATTAAACAGCCCCTGGCTTTATTAATACTCAGTTCCCCTCCCATGTATGTAAGCTACAGCGCTCATTATATGGTTTAAAACAATCCCCCCGGGCTTGGTATTCAAAGTTGAGCTCTTTTCTAGTGGAGCTAGGTTTTTTCATCTCCCAATCAGACAACTCTCTCTTTATCTTTCGTCAAGGGGATGTTGTTGTCTATGTCCTAGTATACGTCGACGATATCCTAATTACTGGATCTACCACTGATCTAGTTCAGAAGCTCATCACTACTGTCGCATCGAAGTTTCCTATCACCGATCTCGGTGACCTAAGTTTTTTTCTTGGGGTATCTGTTACTCGAAACTCAGACAGCCTAAAACTCTCACAGGAGCAATACATCACAGAAATACTACAACGTACAAACATGAGCAAAGCTAAGTACACATCCACACCAATGGCCACTGCTGGAAACCTAGACACTACGGATTCTCCAGCAGTTTCAGACCCTACCTACTGAGCACTAGTACACTGGCCACTGCTGGAAACCTAGACGTCGCGCAGACCTCTACAGTCGTCGGAAGCCTTCAGTACCTTTCCTTCACTAGGCCCGGCATTACATATGCAGTAAACCAAGTATGCAGATTCATGCATTCTCCTAAAGAAATCCACTGGAAAGCCGTAAAAAGAATATTGCGATACCTGAACCATACCCGGAGCATGGGCCTCTTTTTCTCCAAATCACCACTAGGTTCTCTCCTTGTGTTCGCCGACGCAGACTGGGGCGGCAGTATACTGGATCGACGCTCCGTCACTGGACTCCTCGTTTTTCTGGGGTCGCATCTTATCTCTTGGGGTTCTCGCAAGCAAACAACCGTCAGTCGCTCAACGACGGAGGCTGAGTACAAAGCCGTCGCCTCTGGCGCCGTGGAAGCTATTTGGCTCCAACACTTGCTCGCCGAGCTCGGCCTCTGTCTCACATCGCCACCCACGATCTTCTGTGACAATCTTTCCTCTACCTATCTCCCCTTTAATCCTATCCTCCACAGTCGAGTTAAGCATTTGGATCTCGACTTCCACTTTGTACGGGAACGCGTCAAGAACGGTTCTTTGCTCGTCTCTCATCTTCCCTCGCAGGACCAACCAGCTGACTGTTTAACTAAAACCCTAAGTACTGCAATCTATCAGAAATGTCGGTCAAAACTTCCACTGACTGGAAGTGTTTTGACTCGAGGGGAAGTGCAAACCGTACAGGCCTAGTCCATTCCAACATTTAGTTTTAGTCAGGCCCATCCTGTATTTATCTGTTATTGGGCTTATATCTGTTACTTATATAGCCCATTACATACAATCGTTGTACAGACCTTATAAATAGGTCATTCTATCGATAATAATAGATAAGGGTGAACAGTGCCTAAAACCCTACTTTATTTTATTCGTAGAAGCCGTACAATACTTTAATGTGACTATGTACATATTGTAATGTGAGAATGTACATGTTTTAATGTGACGATATACATGTTCAAATGTGTATGTTCAATTATCAGAATGTATATGTTTTAATGAACATCTGTACATGTTTGTATGACCATTTGTACAAGTTTTATCCCTTATATGTACAGGTTTTAATCTAAGGATGTACATATTTAATGATTTATACAAGTTTATGTGACCATCTCTATGTTTTTAATGTCAAGATGTACATGTTTTTACGTGAGGATGTACATGTTTTACTGAATATGTGTACAAGTTTGTATGATCATCTGTACAATGTTAATTTACGTTATGTGCACTATAACTATTAGCAGCGTCAGTTTTAATTTTAAAAAATAAAAATTAAATACATTTTTTTTATTTGCCAGATCAGCAAATATAGCCAGGATGACTACATTCGGATGTAGCTCAGACCTGCCGTTCTCATTTGTAAATTATGATCTTTGCTTCATTATTATTGTTAGAATTAGCTATTATCTCCACTAATTTAGCCACTACTCCACTACTTTATCTCCTACATTATATACTTGACTGTATATATTTGTTATACAGTGATAATCAGTGCAGTTACCATATTACTTACATTCACAATTATTATTGTTATCTGTTCCATACTGTACAAGAGCTTTGAAAAAGAGATTCCTTTCACCACGACTTTTACAAGCATTAATTTCGGTAGAAGTATGCATTAATTTTGTTTTGCACATTCTGAACTTGTTGGGTAAGTCCAACTTCATGATTAAGAAAGAGGTTGTAAATCTGAATGGAAGTACATGTGTCTAACTTGTTCAGTGATTATATTGAAAGCCTCTTATTGTACTTTCAAACGATGAACCACGAAAACTCAAAATGTTAGAGGGTCTTTGATAGTGTCTTCATGAGAGACCTAACTTTTGAGTAACATCCACATTTGCCTTTCTTATCAATTCCAGCTAATTAACTACAAAAGAATTCTTCCCGTACGCGTGGCCAATTGAGGAACATAAGCGTAGAGCATATTTTTGGAGATGTTGCTGCCAAATCAATAACTTGATAGATGATTACCGATATACAGTTAAGTAAACAAAACAACACTGAAATTAATTAGGAGATAAACTTACGCATAATTCACATTGAGTTTTCAAGATTAACTGATCAATTCACCAATTTCTCAAAAAAAAAAAAAAAGGGGGCTTGCATCAGATGATTGAATTGATGGTACCGTATATTGTGACGGCAAGCGCACCCACACTTATAAAGTCCATGGCCTTTTATTGCAAGCGAGAGATCCAATCAGGATAACTATGCAGGCTAGTGCAGTTGGTGGAAATTCACTGAAGCAAGCTCACAGAGTAGATTGGAATTTGTCCAAGTGTTGTAAGACCTAATTGACTATTCAAATTCTCCTGCACATTATATCAACCAAAGAAGGGATGAAGGGAAGATGATTTCGCTGCTGATTGTATTATGGACGGAGTGAAAGAAGAAAAACAGATCAGTAGAAACGGTATACTGTTCCCATAATTTAGTAATTTACAGATACATTACTATGTCACTGATTGCGATGTATGAAAATATACTGTTCACATTTATTTATTTTTTTCCACCAATTCAAAATATTTGTCATTTTAGAGATACTTTGGTGTTAAGTATGTAAAGATTTATCCTGAAATTTTGAATAGGAAGAGTAGGTAATAGATACTTAGATGTTTTCCTACTGTTTGTTTTGCCAATTTTTCTGTTTTCAGGAAAGGGAATGAATGATTACCCTAAAACCCTCTTTCCTGATTTCTCACCCCCTACTAGGGAATGAGATTCTCTTTCCTCAATACAATTTGACCGACAACATATGACCATTAACCGATGACTAATGACCATTGACCGGTGACCGGTGAATGTTAACCAGTAATTAATGGCCGTTGACCGGCAGCCTACAACCGTTGAACATTGACTGGTGGTCGTTAACCGGTTATTTATTTCATTTCCCCAGCTCAAACAAACAACCGGAAAATCAAAGGGAATTCTCTTCCATTCTTTTCCATTCTCTTTCCTGATTCCATTTCGTTTCCCCCCTTTGAACCAAACACCCCCTTAATATATATATATATATATATGATCGTGCTTGCTGCAGGTAACTTTGATGAATATGGTTCATGTATTTATATAAATTCGAGGATCACGTGAATGTATATGTTTTTATTTTTGAAGCTGTGATGATACTTTAAAAGAAAGGCAGGACAATTGAGTGAGCCGATGTGATACATCTCTAATTCAAATACTAATATTGTTTGAGAGAGTGTAAACCCTAGTGAATAAAGAAGTACACCTTAATTTCAGTGACAGTATAGATGCCATAGACAGACCGGTGAGAATGAATGAAGGTCTTGTGAAATTCCTTTCTTTTTTTTTTGGGAGTTTCACCTACTTTCTCCAATGAATGATTGTCAACAGTGATGTGGTTATCTGAACATTAAAGCTGCCGTGCACGTTTAATTAAAAAGTTTTTTTATATAATTGTTTAATTAAGAAGTATTACCATAAACTATGTCTTTAGATGACATTAGTAGAACACGTAATGAATAGCTATTCGTCATCGTTCAATCAAATCATAATAAGTAGAAAGATGATGATTCATTCGATTTTAGAAATAAATGGTTGGGAGCGTGCGAGGAGAGAGTGGTTGAACACCAGGAAGGGATGATGTGTAGATCGCACCTGTAAGTCAAAACTTTTCATTTTCTGCTCCTACTTAAACCTGACCGTCTTTTTTTCTTTTTGTTTATACGCAGTAAGTAGCTACTACTACTATCTTTTTCTTTGTACTGAAAAAAAACACCAAACTCACTGTTATCAATAGCTTCTTGTCGCTCAAGTGTATAACATACAAATAAGCTATAGTGAACCAGAGTTGTAAAATCATTTAAGTCATAAAATCGACTATCAACTATAAGACTTTTGTACTTCATTTCTAATTCACTTGATCCTGGGAGGATTGTTCTCACGACTCATTAACTCGACAAACTAGCTCCTTGATATATATTTTCTACTGTATGAAAAAAGTATATCATTTTATCAGTTTTTGTTTTAAGCATTGAAATATTTTGGAAAGTAGAGTTATGATAGTGGGAAAATAAAAAAAAAACATCTATTAAGAATGGATATTATTTACAATTTCTGAAAAAAGGAAACAAACTTTATCTATGTATTCGTATACTTGAGACATAATTCAAAAACAAGTATACGGAATCAGTAATAATCAACTTCTTTTAAGTTCCTAAAACCTTTTTTCATTTTAAAAAAAAATCCTTCATGAGATCATTTTACTACATGTTTCATGATATTAGAAAGTACTCCCTCCGTCCTGAATTGACCGTCCTGTTTGCTTTATGACACGTTTTTCCACTTCAATATTAAGCATATAAGATAAAATAATTTTATAAAACTAAATTTTGTAACATATAGTTTATCATGTAAGGAATCATATGCAAAATTTAAATTTTCAAAATTAATTTATCTTATATGTTAAAAATTGAAGTCAAACGACATGTTCAAATAGTAAACAGGACGGTCAATTCAGGACGGAGGGAGTAGTAAAGAATCTTGTCCAAGAGTACTTAAAATAACCAAATATATATAAACCATACCATATATTATATATGTATACAACAATTATCAATTTTTTTTCTTTCAGTTTAAAATCAATCCAATAAAGTTGGAGTGGTATGACGGTCTTTGAAGGTTAGATAGAAATAAATAAAACAAACTTCTTCCAAATGCTTTCATGTTGTTTTGTGGAGAAAAGATTAAGTAACAAGGAGAAACTTTTCAAAGGTCCCTATGGTCATATCTGTACGTCTCTCTGTCAGTATCAAACAGATTCAGAGTCACTCCACCACTTAGTTCTATAAATTGAGATGTTTAGAGCATCAGAAGAAAAGCGTTAAACTTCCTTTTGAGCCTTGACCAGCTCCATCTCTTTACCCTTACACTTACACATTACCCTAGCCAGCAAACCAGCATCATCCCTCTTTCTTTTATTATCATCTTTTACCACTGCTTTCTATTTATTCCCTTTCTCCTTTCAAAGTAAAAAAAACCCGGCCGGCACCACTTATAAAACCATTGGATACAGTTCTAAAACAAAACCACCATTTCCACTCATAATTCTGTAAAACTAGCTAGACGACTGCTATCCAGCTAAAGTTGAAATCGGCTGCTGGTGGTAGTGGTGATATCGGCTGGCCAGTTCAGTAACAACAACAAGACTTACAAATTACAAACAAAGGAAGATGACTGTGTCTGCTGCTTCAGTTGTTGGTGGTGGTGTAGGTGAATCAAAGGGAAATGGAAGAACACTAGTGGTGGGTGCAACTGGGTTCATAGGTCGATTTTTAGCTGAATCTAGTTTGGAAATGGGTCGACCCACTTTCATCTTGGTTCGACCTGGTCCACTACCTCTTTCAAAGACTAAAGTTGTCAAGTCTCTTCAAGACAAAGGAGCTATCATGCTACTGGTAATTAATTAATTTAATTATTACAAACTCAATTATGGTATGTATCTAGTATTTGATAAGAAAATTACCAATAGTAAATCCTTTCATTTAATTAATTGTACTTGTTGCTTTTGCATGCATGCAAAACATATTGCAGGGTCAGATAAATGACAAAGTAGGGATGGTGAAACTGCTCAAGGAAGAAGAAATTGAAGTGGTAATATCAGCAGTTGGTGGTGAGAAAGTATGTGACCAGTTTCCACTCATTCAAGCCATTAAAGAGGTCCCTACTGTCAAGGTATAGCTTTTTCTTTCCTTTTCTAGACTTGTATATATAAAAACTGTCTCTCTCTTCTTAAGTTGAAATACTATCATATGATACATACACTTCAATTTCTTCTTTTGTCATTTGAATAATAAATAAAAAAATTGTCGGTGTATCTTTCTTTCTTTTTTGGATAATTATATAAGAATATTAATGGGAATTTTCTTTTTGTTTTTTGTCATACAAATACATGAACAGAGGTTTCTGCCTTCGGAATTTGGACACGATGTGGACAGGGCAAATCCAGTGGAACCAGGACTAAGGATGTATAGAGAAAAACGAGGTGTTAGAAGAGCAATTGAAGAAGCTGGGTTACCCTACACATATATCTGCTGCAACTCTATTGCTTCATGGCCTTACTTTGATAATAATCATCCTTCTGAAGTTACCCCACCTACTGATCGTTTTCAAATCTACGGTGATGGTAGTGTTAAAGGTATTACCTACTACTTTTTGTTTTGTCTGTATCTGTGTGGTATTTTAGTTTCCAACCTCAGTATGACCCTCTCCTGGTCTGGTTTTTTTCCCAGCCCCTATATATATATATTAAAAAAGGTATACCTACTTAATATAAAATATACTATTTATATTTCAATATTTAACTTATAAGATGAAATAATTTTATAAATATAAATGTATTAATATATAATTAATAGAATCTATTATAAAAATTAGATTTATTAAATAAAACCATAAACTAGAAGTATCGTTAGATGAGAACATTATTTACTCAAGAAAACAGAGTGGTAACTTAAATACGTGGCGCCTACAGTGTGAAGTGAATGCATGTACAGACTACAGACAACCAATTGTTTACAATCACTGACACTTACTGTTCACATCCATACATCCAATCTACTGTATTATTTCCAACCAGCTAGTTAATTTTTCCTTCTTTTTTTTATTTTTAAATAAAAAAACTAGCTTTGATTTAGTTTTCCAATAATGGATGCATGGTCGTGCAAATTAACTAGGTATATCGGACTTTTATACCGCATCTTATCATAAATATCAAGCTCGGGGTTAGCGAACATTTACTCATGTATAGTTAATTACTCTACACGTGGCAAAGACTAGCTTTGTGACTATACACTCTATCCCCTTAGTGTTGACTTTTAATACCTTGTGATAATAACCTTAGTTATAACTAGTAGGTAAAATTTATATGGGAGTTGGTCAGATTAAATTTTTCAGGATGAGTTATGATCATATTGCTTTATTAAGAAGAGGTGTACAATGAATGATTTGAGTTTAATTATTAGACCCCCTTACATGATTTGCTAGCTATGAAAAGATAATTAGCTAGGATAAGGTCATGCCAAATAAAAAACATTCAAAACTAGAATATATGTAGTTGTATATATGATATGTGATGGTTCATTATATATATAACTCATAGACGTTTGTTCTTAGACTAACATTCTTTGCTTCAATAACAAAAATACTAAGTAGACGTAGTAGGTATGACCGTTATTTGAAAGACAAGACAAAGAATATAGATATCGTAATAGATACAGGATAATATAGATGAATTTATTTAACAAATAAAAGTGAATTGCAATAGTGTATATATCTAACATTCCAACGTACGGTTACTACGGTAGGCATATCCATATCTATATACTACTATGTTTGACTCGTGGTTGCAAGGTTGGTGTTACAACGTGCAGGTAGGTGTCTTTAAAGTGTTCGATTTGGTAAGGTACTAGACACATAATGAGCTATTGTATAGTACGTGCTCGTGCCTGGTCAACAGTTTGACTATAGTATAGTAACTAGTATTGGAAAATTCATTTTTGGTTGTTGATTTCAATGTAATCCTTATCCCAACTAACTTAAAGACTGAAATAAGCGAAATATTATTATGCTCTGTCCCAAACATACCTAGAATGGAATTTAATTAGCTACCGGCCGGCAGATCTAAATCCCAATACTATGATTATGTCGTTTAATTCTCAGCACATATTTGAAACATAATTTTGTCTCTATATATGTTATTTATGTGGGTTCTCGCTTATTGTGCGATTTTTTTCTTTGGGATGAAAAAAAAAGCTTATTTTGTGGCGGGCAATGATATCGGAAAGTTCACAATGAAGACCGTGGATGACCCACGAACACTGAACAAGATGGTCCATTTCCGACCACCCTGCAATTATCTTAACATTAATGAACTTGCTTCTTTATGGGAGAAGAAGATTGGTAAAACCCTACCTAGGGTCACTGTCTCTGAGGAGGATCTCCTTGCTGCTGCTGCAAGTAAGTAATAATACTACGTACTCATTCATTATAAACTTAATTAATCCTAAATACTCTGTTTTTTTTTTTACCAATCTTTGTGAATAATTATTAATTATAATATTAATCCAGAAAATGTGATCCCGGCAAGTGTAGTAGCTTCTTTTACACACGACATATTCATACAAGGATGTCAAGTCTGTTTCTCTGTTGATGGTGCAAATGAGGTTGAGATTGAAGAGCTTTACCCAGAAGACACTTACATTACAATGGATGAGTGTTTTGACCAATACCTCATTAATGATGACCCAAAATCATCTGATCTTGAAATTACCATGACTATCAAGGCTACCGCCACTCCCACTGCCAACAAAACCGCTGAACATAACAAAACTTCTACAACCACCACCAACAATAACAACAGTGAGACGGCGGCGGAAACCACCACTGCAGTTGCTAAATCAAACCCAATGATGGAGACATTACCAATCCCAGCTGCAATGTGCGCATGAGTACTAGTAATTACCATAAAAGATTCAACTTCCATCAATTTAACGAGAAGCAGAAGCAAAAGCAGAAGCTGAGAAAATTTGATAAGTTAAAAATCATGAGCCACTTATGCATTGTGTTGTGTGTGTATTTGATTAGCTCATTGATTGTTTAAATTTCACTTTTTCATTTCTTTTTTTTCATGCTATTGTGTCATTTAAGATTTATTATCCCTTTAATTAGTACCATAGCTAGCTAGCTAGATCCATCTATATTGTCCTCCACAAAAAAAGTACTTTTATTATAAGTACTCTACTCAAATAACGGGTATCTGTCCACCATTGTTATTATATATGACAACCTACCTTCCCTATTCCTTCTCCTCTTTTAATATACTGTTTAGTTATTTGCTTATATATCATCAACACTAATAATATATATATATGTTCTAGTTTCAACGGTATGTGTCTAATCAGCATCAAAATCAAAGAGTCTCTTGTTGCCTATCTATACCTCATTAATATCTCAAGTTAGGATGATTGCTATAACTCCTAGAGGAAGGAGATGCCTCTCTTTAAGTTGTGAACTTTGAATTAATTTCCACTTCCCGGTGGCCTATCAGACTATGCCTTTTGATGGACCACCTATAATACAAGGTATCAAAACACAACCGTAGGTCCGTAAGTATGTGGTCCCTTGTTTTTTCGACAAATTTCTTTTTTTTTTTCTTCTACAAGAGCAAAGTTCCAACATCGGTCCACCTAGACCTCAAAGAGGCGGAAAAGAGTTCTGAATGTCGGAGGAATGGATGCCCCAATTGCTGACATCTTATCAAGACCGGAACGAAATTTGTGATGATGTCAAGCGGTGGGCGTAGGGTGACGGAGCGGAGGTGTACGTTGTTTTCTAATAAAAGTAGGATTATTAGTTTATTAAAAACTAAAATTAAAAAGTAGGATGATGGAATGAGTCATCTAAATGTGGTGTGTATTTTTAATTTAACTATTATTATAACCATAAAAGTCACTTTTTTTGTAAAATAAAATTTTAGTTGATTAACAAAAATATTTAAAAATTGTTTCAATAACTTTATTTAACCGAAAATACAAGATCCGAGTTAAGTTGTAAAAAATCAAAACATAAGGTATAACTGTCTAATGGCTAGACCTGGGAAGAAGATTTGGGACATAACTATAATTTCCGTCGCGTGACCGAACAAATATTGACTGTTGGATCAATATATTATCGGTGAGAGGAGCATATTAGGTGAAAGGAATATTTCAATTTAATCAAACAATGTACATAAAGCACATTTTTAGAAGGAAAAAACAAGAAAGGTACGTAAAGCATAAAGTGATTCTCTCACCGTATCACTTGTGACGTAATCTTTAATTGTAAACTAATAAAATACTTCTAAAATTAGATACTAATTAAACATAATTATTTTAATAGAATTAGGTGGATAAATGTCATATACCGTAAAATACAAAGCCAAATATCAATCTATAGAGTTATATGTAGTATTTATATAGTTTACAATGTAAATTTTATAGTAAAAATAATAATGTAATAACATCACCTGATCAAAATAATAATATCACTAAAAATAGTAATAACAATTTTAATATAGTATATACAATTAGTAAAAGATATATGACTAGTTACTATTATTATATAATTTTACGATAGTTTGTATATCTAGAGAATTGATTAAATACCTTCAAAGATTTAGTTAGATCATTTTGTGATTCATTTTTATATCTTTATAACGTTTTAATTTCTTGGTAGGTTTTTAGGGTTTGTGTGGTGTAGGGTAATCTATTTTGAAGCCGTTCTATACTTTGTATTGTCGTCAGTGATTCGATAGTTTTTCAAAGTTTGTGGTGTAGGGTTTAAAGTCTAACTAAACCCTACACCACAAACCATGAAAATGCCTTCAACATTTTTAACTTTTCTAGGGTGGTTTTTATGGTGTGTGGTGTAGGGTAATCTATTTGGAAGTCATTCTATAATTTGCATTGTCGTCACTGAGTTGACAGTTTTTCAAGCCTAAACCCCCCACCATAAATCTTGAAAATCCCTTCGACGTTTTTTGCTTTCATAGGGTGGTTTTTAGGGCGTGTGAGGTAATCTATTTTGAAGTTGTTCTATACTTTGTATTGTCGTCACTGACTCAACAAATTTCCACACCACAATTATAAATAGCGTTTCCAACGTTTTATATAAAAATGTCCACAAATTCAGATAAACGTTTCCACGTGTTTATTTAAACGTTTCCATGTTTCTACAATTCCATGATTATCTATAACGTTTCCACGCCACGATTACATAGAAACGTTTCCACTGCATGATTATATATAAACATTTCTATAATTATATATGATGTTTCCATGACACAATTATATATATATATATATATATAATATATATATATATATACCGTTATACATAAAGGAGTCCACGAGTTCAGATAACATTTTCACCTTTTTATTTAAACGTTTCCACATTTTTATTTAAACATTTCCACGTTGTTATATATACGTTTCCACATTTTTATCTAAACGTTTCTCCGTTTCTACGATTCCATGATTATATATAATGTTTCCATGGCATGATTACATATAAACATTTCAGTAATTATATATGAATGTTTCCATGCCACAATACGTTTCCACGATTTATATATAAACATTTACACGCCATGATTACATATATACGTTTACACAATTATATATTCCATGTCACAATTAAATATAACGTTTCTACGACATATTTCCATGTCACAATCAAGTATAACGTTTCCACCGTTATGCATAAACATATCCACGAGTTTATATAAACGTTTCCACGTTTTTATATAAACGTATCCATGAGTTTATATAAACGTTTCCACGTTTTTATATAAATGTTTCCACGTTTCTACGATTCCATTATTATATACTATAAATGTTTCCACACCATGATTATACATAACATTTCCAACATTATACATAAATTGAATTGTTGGAGTCGACTTTGCGTATTTATTAACATTTGATTTTTATATATGCATTACACGATAACTTATAACATGAAGGGTAAAAAATTAAGGTGCAATATTTTTTAAAAATATTATACATCACTTTTTTTTAATTTCAAAAATAACATAAATATTAGCTTTCTATTTTTTATATTAGCAATTTGCTTAATTCAAATCGGTTGATTGGTGTATTTTGAATTGCTATACTCCATTTTTTTACATATATGTATTAACAACAAATATTATAAGATTAGAAAATTATAATACAATAGCGATATCATTCAGTTTTTTCTTTTAAAAAAATATAAATAATTAACTTGGTGTTTTTGCATTAATTCAACTTTTAAAAAAATTCAATCGCAATATATGTTCATCAACAAGTTTTATCAAATTAAATAAATAATATTTAATAATCATATATACATATGAATGTAGTCAAGCAATCTTTATTATATAATTAGTGTATTATTAAAAGCACAAAACAATTACACTCTAACATTTTTAAAATGAACAATAAAAAAAAGAGTAAATTACTCGGAACCCCCTTGAGGATTGGGTATATTACCGTTAACCCCCTTGTGTTTATCATAATTATTGGTAACCACCTTGAGGTTAAGGTATCTCTGACTACGAGCCCCCGAACTATAACTTTGTTATCAAAATGTAACTACGTGTTGACCCATCAGTTTAATCACATTATTAATGACATGTTGGACAAAACACACTACTTAATCAGCATTCTTATTGTCTGAAAAACGTCAACCCTACCTCAAAAATGCATCTGAATTGGGACAAGGGAGAGTTAGACGATGTTGATTAAGTAGTTTTGTTGTCCAACATGTCATTAATAATGTGATTAAATTGATGGGTCAGCTCGTAGTTAACATTTTGATAACGAAGTTATAGTTCGGGGGCTCATAGTCAGAGATACCGTAACTTCAAAGTGGTTACCAATAAATATTGATAAACACAAGGGGGTTAACGGTAATATACCCAATCCTCAAGGGGGTTCATAGTAATTTACTCTAAAAAAAATTATATAAAAACGAGACGTCCAATGACAAACAAAAACATTGATGGTGATATATAGGATATACACCGGTGATTCACATTAAAAAAATATATTATTCATTTGATTAAGCATTGATATACTCTCTATTATTTATATATAAAAACAACAAATATAATATTAAACACTATTATTCAATAGCCACATAGTCACGTAAAAATTTGTATAATTAATAAGTTATGCTCCAATGATTTGAACCAATGTCAATGTAAAAGAAAAAAAATAAAAATTCTATACATGTGCCTTTTGGCATACTTGTTGATAAAAATAATTCATTATATTTATACATATGTCAGCGTACTGCTGTATAAAAAAAATTTCATCAGACTTGCAAATGTGTCTCGCCCACTCTGCTGTTTTAAAAAAAAGAAAAAAAAGTTTTTGTCCCGGATGGAGAAATGGTATCCGTCACCAAATTTATACCCGATGTCAAGTCCATCAAGAAAGCGGAGATAATTTGGTGACGGACGTACTATTTCCGTCTTAGACGGAACAAATCTGCACCGTTCAAATGATTGTTGAATCTTTACATATCTATACAATCAATCTGTTTTGACACAATTTGTTGAAAGATTTGTCAATACAATTTTCTACGTGTTCAAAAAGCTTAAACTACAAAATCACCTTACTTATTTTATTTCTTTCTCCCCATAGATGATTCAATAGCAATACCACTTTTGTTTTCTTATACTTTCTTTTTTGTCTTTTTCTACATCCGTCCTATATTTTCATTTTTAATCATTTTTTACCTTATTTAAATAATATACTTGTTTATAATTATTATAGCATGAGTCATCATTTTTTTTACTTTTTATATGACTCTATGGACATATATATAAAACTATTATATAATATATTTTACACTAATAATGTTTGTTGTTTACATGTATATGCAAAAATAATTTAGTATACATATTGAATATATCTCACACATATTAAATAAATTAAAATAAGTTACATTGATATAAAGACACTAGATTAAATATGCGTGATTTTATTCTAAATTGAAAAACAAAATCCACATAAGACCCAACATGAGTATGTTTTGATAAATTTTAAATTTTTTCTTTTTTCTATGTACATATGTTTTAAGATTCATTGTGAATCTTAAGTTTAAGAAAAATGAATCAAACGTTATTAAAAAGTGAATCAAAGGTTGTTAAAAAGTGAATGAGAGATCGTTAGACCCTAAACCCTTTACTACAAAACCTAAAACGTCTTCGTGGTTTTTAGCTTTCCTAGGGTGGTTTTAGGGTGTTTGAGGGGTAGGGTAATCTTTTTTGGAATTAGTTCTACACTTTATATTGTCATCACTGGCTCGACAGTTTTTTAGGGTTTGTGGTTTAAGGTTTAGGGTCGTTAGACCCTAAACCCTGCACTACAAACCATAAAAATGCTTTCGACATTTTTGATATATGTGTTATTTCTTCTTAAATACTTTGGAATCCTTTTTGCTTTTATCGGACCATTTTTTAATAAATTTTGTCTACGTTAGCACCTAAATTGGTTATTTTCTGACTGAGCGTATTTGAATTACAACTACGTGTAATGAAATTTGGATGCGCTTCGTTATAGGTCACAAATTGTGGGTAAATATGGTAATTTTTAGATAATATTGAAGCAGGGGTAAGATCGTAAAGTTTTTTTAAATTCCGACTGTGCGAAGTGAAAACACGACTGAGCGTACAAGTTCAGTTAAAATTTGCAATCTCTTTAAAATCATTCGAGTTCTTAAATGATAAAGCCAAATTCTTGGCTGCACGTGCCATCTCTGGCTACATTTACTGTACAACAAACAATGAAAACATGTACAATGAATAAGGAAAATCTGTACATTAAACAATTAGACCGAAAATAATATTTTTGTGTATTATATTTGTTATATAAATCATTTACATGTTTTATAGGTGTTATGTACATGTTTGACCTACTACATGTTCATGTAATGTAGCTATCTTTAACTACATGTGGGTGTAGTGTAGCCAAGACATGTTAATGATAAATCAACATTTTGTCCATCTCTAGATGCCTAACTTAGTTCTACAGATCATTTTATCAACTGAGAATGCTTCACCCCTAAAGATCAGGTCGTTCCTACTGCGCCAAATATTCCATGCACTATAGAAAAATATGGATCTTCCAATTCTTTCTTGTTGTCTTGCTCATTGAACCACACCCCATTCACTGAATATCTCTAGATGACAGTCTTTGAATTGAAAACATAATTTACATTACACATCCCAACCAGCGCACTCCACACTTGCAATGATTCATCACTGAAGAAATAGCATGTTCAATCGTTTCCATCACTTGATAAAACCCAATGCTTCTTCCACATAAAACATAACACAACTCAGCAAAAAGACATTGCTGGTACCAAAGGAAGAAGAAAGAAAACTTTTATTTCAGTTAAAGACGAGTAGTACCACACACATTGTTATATGAGACCACCATAGTATTTATACCTCTGCACACTCCATGTTAGAATGTATATAGATCACATTATGTACTCTTCTAGCATGTAATTAGGTTTATACATATGTATGTTATAATATCAAAGTGTTACTTAAGTAACACTATATACGGACACTCTCCTCTATAATCTACACACATATACGATATACTCACACTGAGTTTCATATACTCTGAAATAATAGACAAAGCATTCTTGGTTTCTCACATGGTACCAGAGCATAGAGTAAATCAAGAATCGCTCAATCCGAAAAACCTCTCCCACCTTCGTCTTCCTTCTTCTGATTCGAGAAATGATTTCTCATCCAAACACATACCATTGACTCTTCCCATCTCTATCAACAAGCTTATTGAAATTCCTCCCCAATGGCCGACGAAACAGAAATCTTAATCCCAGATAATCCGGAAAAGAAGCTAGTTCAAGCAAAGGGAAAGATGAAGAAAACACTGGTGCTGCTACCGATGAGCTCTACATGTGTTGGACTATCCAGGTATGCAGCTGGCTTTCAAGTTTAATGCGTGGGATTTCTGGACTGGAAACAGAATTTCCTTGTCGGTCTCGTGTCCAAATCCAAATTAGGGTTCATAATTGGGACAATAAAAAAGGAAGATTACTAAGGAGCAAGAAGAAATGTGTGGATGAAGCAAATGGGATGGTGATGAGATGGATCTTCACTGCTTTAGAGGAATCCATCCACAAATCTATCATATTTCTACCTACTGCCACCGAGAACTGGGCCAATCTTTGCCGGCATTTCGACCAATCCAGTGGAGCTCGGTTGTATGTCATTCGACACAGAATGGTTTAGTATATACGCTAACATGAAACTGCCTCCGCCCAAAAAGAATCTTGCATCCCTTTGGTCTTCAACATGCTTCTCACCATATCCATGATGGTTCTATTCATCCGTTCAACAACACCATTATGCTGAGGGGTATAGGACATGTCACTTCATGCTTTATCCCTTGTTCTTCATAGTACTCCTTGAATTTGTTGGAGACATTATTCACCACCACCGTCAGTGCACAACACCTTCAGGGAGTAACCACTTTGTCTCTATACTTTTTAAAGTATTCGAATACCTCAGATTTCTTTTGCAACATATAGACCCGTAGTTTCTGAGAAAAATCATCAAAGGTCAGAAAATACCGATTGTTACCATTTGACATGATACTCATTGGACCACATACATCAAAGTGCACCAACTGAAGAGAATGGCTGGCTCTTTTTCCATCTCCTGAAATGGGTGATCGGTGATTCTTTCCGACGGTGCAAGCTTCACACAACTGCTTAGAATGATTTATTTCTGGTAAACCTTTCACCATTTTTGCTCAGGATAATTTCTTCAAGCCATGAAAGCTCATATGACCAAATAGTAAGTGCCATAACCATGAATCATCAAAGATTATAGTAGACAAACAACGATAAGCACCACTAGAGATATCAACCGGAAACATAAGATTTCTAGTCATAGTAGCAGTGAGAATTAATGTACCCTTTTCATTTGAAATAGAAAGCTTGCCACCATGAAGCTTCATATTATACCCCTTTTCATGTAGTTAGCCAATTCTTGATAAGTTTGTTCTCAACTTGGGCACATAGAAGTCATCCGGAATATACCTGTGATCCCCACTCTTCAAAGTGATGAGAATTTTCCCTTTTTCGCCAATTGGAATCTTACTTTCATCTCCAAATTTTACAGTGGTGTAAATCGAATCATCAAGATGAGCAAATAACTCCTTCTTTCCGCACATATGATTAGTGAAGGCGATGTCTAGGAACCACGTTTGGCTATCAGTCTCTCCCCATCGTTTGTGACCATCAAGAGTGTATGGTCATTATCATCACTGACATCACTATTTTACACATAGTTTGCCCTTTGGTTTTTTCCTCTACTCCTACATTCTGAGGCATCATGACCATACTTCTAACAAGCATAACATTGAACATCGGATCTTTCATACCTTCCTCGTTCCCCACCTTTGCCACGTCCACGGCCTCTATTGTAATTTTGTTGACGGTTCGATCTTGATTTATCTTCACCGTCATTTTGATTTCTTTGACCTACATAATTGTTGTAGCCACCATGACCTCTATATGATCCACGACCTCTTTCTCTTCGGCCAGAACCACCTTGCCTTGTCTTTAACTCCTCATCTTGGTCATTGGTGAGAGAAACTTGAGCTTGCATTGCTTGCTCGATTGACTTCTTATACTTTCTCTCATTCAGACATAGCTTGTGTACTTGCAATGTTCCCATCAACACGTCCACGGTCATGTTGGTTGTATCGTGAGCCTCCTTAATCGCTATCACGACAATGTAGAACTGGGGGGGCGGGTTAGTGACCGCACGATCTTCTCTACCTTGGACTGTTCTGTCAGTGTCTTTCCATTGATCTTCATCTGGTTCGTTAAAGCCAGGAGTTGACTGATGTATTTTGACACCAACTCTAAAGACTCCATTTATAACAACTTGTACTAACATCGTAAGGTTTGTAACCTCACCTTCTTGACTTTATCTACACCTTTGAAAGTGGTTGTCAAGGTATCCCAAGGTTCCTTTGACCTAGTTAACTTGTTGCATCTATCTTCTCGAACACTTCATCATTTACACCTTGATGAATCAAATAAAGTGCGTCTTTATCCTTCTTTGTATTCTCCTTGTGGTACTTTTTCTGAGCATCAGTTGCATTTGGCGCAAGCTCTGAAACTTCATCACTCACCACTGTAAATAACTCGTGATTGTAACACCCCAACTGCTAATCTCGTCATTACCTCTTAAATTGTCACAATTTACCATTAAACTCGCAGCGGAACTCTAAATACAACAGAGGTGATACAACACCATTAGCCACCCATATGGCTAACCAGGCCTATCTCACATACAGTAACGGTCTGATGGACTGGAACAACCGAGTACACATTACAAATACAATACTCAATTCATTTCCTTACTATACCGAGTCTACAATATACGGATGCCGATAACATATTCGGTCTTACACCTCTTCAAGTACACAAGTAATTATAATCTAACTACCCATGCTAACCACCGACCCCGTCCTACTCTCGAACGGTAACGTCTTCGGTGTACCTGCGAATAAAAATGATGCCCCTAGAGGCTCAGCTTAAAGTTGCATATGAAATTCGCATACCCCGAGCGGTAACCGGGGTACGCCGACTACTTTTGTCGAGACCATGAGATTCATTTTAATTCAATCAACATGCAACATAACAATACATTACATATGTACACTACACAAGGATTCACATTCAACCATGGAATTCAATCCTTAACTAACATAACAAGGTTGTTAGTTGTGTAAATTTACTCTTATGCCTTGAGGGTTATACCTCACCATGCCTTGGTTACTTGTTCAATAACTCACCCATACACTCGGGTTACTTAATCTCATTCTCACCCATTCTCTCGGGTTACATATTCTTATTCTCGCCCATTCTCTCGGGTTACTCATTCTTATACTCACCCACACTCTTGGGTTATTACTCTTTATCTCACCCACTCCCTTGGGTTACTTATACTTATCTCACATACTCTTGGGTTACTAATACTCAAGCTCACGTAGTTCTCGAGACACTACAGGTCTCCTACGCTCTTCTCGCTTGTTTCTCTTAATACATACTCAAGCCAAAACTCATGGCTTTCGAGCTTAGTTTGACTAGCTCCCGGAACTCGCTCTTAGTTCCTACTACTTTCGCATAGGTCCGACTACTCTCGGACTTCTCACATTCCCATACACTCCTCTCTCGGAGTTATAATATATTTAGGCATATTAGTCTAGGAGCATCTCTCTCGATGTTCCTAATGATTAGGGAACATTGCTTAAATTCGGGTAATCTTAGTTTCAAGGTTATCCATACATTTCATATACTTATCTTTTCGGTTATTTTCTTATACCGGGTAAAATCCTCTTATAGGAGGTCGACCATGTCTCAAAGGAGTTAAATGGTCCCTTAGGTCTCTTTTACCTTTCTTTTAAGTTCACATCCTTGAACTAACTTCAATCCTCACTACGGAGGTTCATTTATCTCTCCACTCTTATTTATTTCGTGGATTGTTTCAATATGGTTTTCTAACCATTATCGGGTATTTACTCAACCCGTACATCTCCTCATATACTAAGGAGTTCATAGTTTGCGTTATCATTACACTTTAATCGGTAGCGTGTGTGTTTGCTCGTTTCCATTATTTATGAAGCAACTCGATCTACGAGTCTCTACACAATCGTTACTCACTTTGAGTCAGTCTACACTCTACGTTAGACCACACCGGCATACAAGTGTGTTAGCTCATTCAACATACAACGAGGCATATATAATCAAACAATGGATCATTTTCACGCTTTAGTCTTGATTAAGCTGGCACACAAACACACAAATCAACGTAACTCGGTTAGTACGCGGGTGTGAGCCTCGATTTTAAACCCTATCCTATGTGGATTAACTTGATTGGGATCTAAACGGGTTTTAGGTCCACTTATAGCCTAAGATTAATAACTATGTCATGTAACCATAATTATTAAAACCTAAGCTAGCTCACTGGAACCTATTATGAGTCGCCACCTAATTTTAACCTAGATCAAATTAGGAAAGGAGAGTTCGGGTTCGGGGGCTTGATATTCGACTTAATTAGGGTTCAATTACTTTCATTACCCTTCCTAGGTCGTTTTTCCTCTACTTAGTTTATTTACGGCTTATTACGAGTCGTTTTAACCTAAGTGCGCGAGCTTCTGTTTTTTTGTGTTTTTTAGCATTTTTTGACAGAAAATTAAAGTGGAAATTAAAAATACCTAAACTAGGGTTTTGGAGGCAGAATTAGGTCGAATTTCGTTTCCGTCCGTAGCCACGGACCTAATGTCCGAAACCACGGACCCCAGTTAACCTAAATGTACAGAAACGTCGAAATTAAAGGAAAACAAAAATTTGCAAAGTCCGGGGCCACGGACAGGCTGTCCGTGGGCCCGGACATCATTAGAAAAACCTAAATTTTGAATTTTTAAAATCCCGCCGCCGTCCGTGGGTGTCCGTGGCCACGGACAACCCGTCCGTAGTCCCGGACCACAGGTCCGAGGTCACGGACCACCCACGGACAGGGGTTTTCCGAAGGTTCCCGAGGGTGTTTTGAGCTCAAATTTTATGGGTGTGAAGCCTGAAAGATGTACAAGGCGTTAGTGATTGAAAGATTGCAGTTTGAAGTTGAATTATGTTCGAAACTTGACAAACAAGTAACGAGGCAGAAACAAAAGTAATTAGCAATACAGAAGCGTAAAAAGGTTAGTTTGAACCCAAAATTTGACAGAGAGTTAATAAGGTCGTGGAGAGTTAGAAAAGTAGAATTGCAACCTGTTTTACCTTCAGATTCGTGGTGCTTCTTCACGTCGGGATTCTTCGGAGGCCTCGTTGATGGCGGATCCGGGGGAACTTCGAACCGAGCTTCTGACTCCTTGCTGTTCTTGAGGTTCTTCACGTTTTGGTGCTGTTTTGGTGAGGGTTTGATGATGGATGATGTTGTGGGAGTTGAAAAACGTGTTTTGGTGTTGATTTTGGTGAGATTTTGGTGTTTGACTGTGGCTCCGGAGTTCAAAACGTGGAGAGAGAGAGACGGCTGCCTTCTTTGAGAGTCTAGGGTTCTTGAGGTCCTTCTTTGATCATGGGATAAGGTTCCTTATATAGGCTTCCTTAAAGATAGAAAAATCCGGTAAAAACCGAGATTTACCGACGTTTTAGCTCATGGGCTTCCAAAAGGAATTTGATTATGAAATTTTACACATGGGTAAAGGATGATATTTCTGAATTTTCTAAAGTGGGATCAAATTTTTTGGACATTGGAATATTTTTAAATTCAATTTCTCGTCAGATTCAATCAGAAATTGCTAGAAAATTATTGGAAATTCGAAAAATCAAAATTCCAACGCCATTATGCTTCAGATGTCATCCTCTATCATGGGTTAAAATTTCAAAGCATTTTGAATTGATTTGACCCTTATTTGGAGGAGAGAGAAAGCCTATAGGGGGCTTAGGAGCCTTGAAAATTTACGAAAGTGCCCTCGGAGATGACTAAGCTGTCCCTAGTACTCTGAAATGTGCCGATCGAACCGGGAACCCTCGCTACTATCCTATTAGTAGAGACTCTCCTTCGGGGGGTTGAAATTTTGGGTATAACAGATTGCCCCCCGTCAACTAGACTTTGTAATGGAAATGAGAAGGCTAGTTGATGCTTGAGTGATACCTCCAAAATTTTGGATCTTAAAAGACCGCACGTGCAATCCGGCAAGTTGCGTCGAGCTATTCTAAGGCGCTGACTACCTATGAGTAAAGTGGAAGGGTGTCGAGCGGTTCTAAGGCGTCGACCACCTAAAGGTAATAATGAAGTAATGTCAGACTATTCTAAGGCGCTGACTACCTATAAGGATGATATGATGTCAAGCTATTCTAAGGCGTTGACTACCTATAATGAATGAGATGATGTCAAGCTATTCTGAGGCGTTGACTACCTATTAGTGATTGAGATGATGTCAAGCTATTCTGAGGCGTTGACTACCTATTAGTGATTGAAAATTGGTGTTGGGTCGAGTTCTTCTATTCGGGTGAGTTCTGCTGCTCTAGTGAGTTCTGCTGCTCTGGTGAATCTGAATCTTTGGCTGAGAATCTGTATCTCTGAAGAGTCTGTATCTTTGGCTGAGAATCTGTATCCCTGAAGAATCTGTACCTTCGGCTGAGAATCTGTATGTCTGATCGGGTGAGAATCTGTATCTCTGAAGAATCTGTATCTTCGGCTGAGAATCTGTATCTCTGATCGGGTGAGAATCTGTATCTCTGAAGAATCTGTATCTTCGGCTGAGAATCTGTATCTCTGATCGGGTGAGAATCTGTATCTCTGAAGAATCTGTATCTTCGGCTGAGAATCTGTATCTCTGATCGGATGAGAATCTGTATCTCTGAAGAATCTGTATCTTCGGCTGAGAATCTGTATCTCTGATCGGATGAGAACCTGTATCTCTGAAGAATCTGTATCTTCGGCTGAGAATCTGTATCTCTGATCGGGAGAATCTGTATCTCTGGTCTATGAGGAGTTTCGTACGGACGGATGCAAGGTAAACTTTATGCAAATGATCATGATGAAAGTTGATTATGAAAGTGCCAAACATGGCAATGTTAAGGGTCATAAATTTCCAAAGCACGACATTACTAGAAAGTGTGCCAAGTGTGGCCATGATGTGGTTTATGAAACCGAAGTGGTTAGAGGAAAGTTGTTCAAGACAAGAATTTGTTGAAAGAGGTGCCCAACGTGGCAGTGTTTGAAGAAAATTCTGTTTAGTGAAAAGGAAAGTGAATTATCATTTCCTAACTATAGACTTCGGACTTGTAATTTATCTCCTACGAGATGAACATGCCGCCGGTGGGGTATGGTGTATGATGTGAAGGTAAGGGCTTATGTGGGCCTGTGGTGTTTGATGTGCAGGTAAGGGCTTATGTGGGCCTGTGTAGTAGAGGTGTGGAGGTAAGGGCTTATGTGGGCCAGTGTGGTGTATGAAGTGAAGGTAAGGGCTTGTGTGGGCCTGAGGTGCTTGATGTGGTGGTAAGGGCTTATGTGCGCCTGTGGTGGGATGATGGTGGTGATGTTTGAGCTTTGGGTTCCAATTGGTGTTGTCGTAGCAATTGTTGGAACCAACAATTGCCCCCAGTATTTTTCCCTTAAGACGATCTGAGCTAGAGTTCATGGCAATCGATCATTCCGATCGATTGCCCCCAGTATTTTCTTTGATCAAACGTGCGAACGAGTCTCGTCCTCACAGGGTCAAGGCTTATGTTCTGATTTAGTGCTTCCTAACCTACACTCGACGTGTTTGGTGTTTACACTCGTTTCTCACTTACGGTCACAACTTCTAGACCATTGAATTTGATATTTGATGAATTTACGCATTCGATCTGTTACTTTCACGTGATTGGATGCACAACTATCAAGTCGGAAGTCTTTAAAGCTTATAACGTGGCCACGGGGTGTGATGAAGGACAACGGGACCATGGAGGGATATTTGAGGTACGTGGAGCTTAAGTGGGTGACCAAAGCTGCAACTTGCGTCTTCTCTCAGATTCATCTTCCTTGTCTTGAAGTCGTCTAACTGCTTCATGTTGACGTTGTTTTTGAGCTTCTGGACTTGGACTTTTGAAGTTGTCCTTTACACCATTTCTCTTTTCGTCTTTTGGATTTCTTCGAGGCACTTCGGTTTTGCCTCTTTGTTTGATCCTTTCTTGACTTTGCCTTCGGGGTTCTTGTGTTTCCCGGTTTTGAGTTTTGAGAGCTATTTTGATGTGAGCTCTTTTGTTCCTGTGTCACTTTGGGACCATTTGCGGATCACTTCGTCATGCTGATAGCGGCTTTGCTTCTCTGGACTGATGAAAACATTATCTGAGAGTCAGGCTCCTCGCTTCCTTTGGTCACCGGGTTGGTCATTCATCACGGGCTGGCTTGCTCTGTGGAGCTTTGCAACATCGAAAAGGGATATATGAAAGGCTCAGCGGGGGTGCCTAGAGTTTAATGTCAGGGTTTACAAGCTTTTAGCTATGTGGTGTTGTACCTAGGTGCTTCGTCATTCTTGATAGTTGTGTATCCGCTCTTTGTTACTTTTCGCAGGTCTAAAAGTAAATTTACAAATTATCTCCTTCGATCGGAGTCATGCCGTTTGCCTTACCTTTGAATGTGGTCTCACCGGAGTCGTGTAAAAATGACACGCTCGTTCACTCATGGTTTTTCCGCTCAAGACACTCTCGTGAATTCTCACTCTGAGACTTGTTCACACAATTAAACAAAAGAAATAATCGTGGTTGGTCTTTAAACTCAGATTGCCCCCAGTATTAGTCCAGGGTTTATGACAACAATTTGTATGTGGTTTGTTTGGATGCTTAGGGGTGAGCTGTGGCATTTGGTTGGACATGTTCATCCTTTTGGAAACAAAAAGACAAATCATTTTATTCAATTGCCAGAAGATGAACATTAGTTTTGAAAGACGATTTGGTTGAAGGTGCAAAATGAACAAACATTTTTTTCTTGAGATTGTAAATCGAAAAGACAAAGACTGAAATTCGAACATCTAAGCCTCATTAAAATGGAAATATCATAAACCCCTTACAAAATAGAAAAGAAAAATTAAGAAAGCAAAATGCAACTAGACACTAGCCTACTCGACAAACTGGAGTCCTTGCTCGATAAGGTCCTCAATCTTGTGCTTCAATGCTCTGCAGTCGTCAGTACTGTGTCCTGGTAGTCGATGAAACTGGCAGAATTGATGGAGATGTTCCCCGGCTTGGGTGATCCCAGGGCTAGGTGTGAGAGGCTGTAGTAGGTCTAGCTCTTGTAGCTTCACGAGTGCTTGACTGAGAGGCCGGCCGATGTCGGTAAACTGTCTCGGTGTAGAGAACCTCTTGGATCGGGGTGAGGCCTTGATGTTCTGCTTTACAGCACTGGGTTTTTGTATGGTGCTCACTTGGTATGAAACTTGAGCTGCTTTGGCCGGTCCTGACTTAAAGGTCTCGACACTCACACCCTGGGCTTTGGGTTGTTCCAGCTTCAGCTCGCCTTTGTGAATCTTTTCTTCCATGATTCTTACCTGTCCCATCAGCATGTCGAAATTAGGGAAGTATGTGCAACTCAGCTCGTTATTGTATTGTCTCTGCATATTGTCCACAATCATTCGAATCTGTTCTTGCTCATCCATTTTTGTAGGCATAGCAGCGGCCTTCATCCTCCACCGTTTGATGAAGTCGGACATTGATTCACTGTCTTTCTGCCGAGTGCTGGCAAGGTCGGACCTGGTGACTTCGAGATTCTTAGCATACTCGAAATGGTGCAAGAAAGCCTCACAGACCTCCTCATAGGTTTTGGTGTTCATCCTCTGAGTCAAATACCAACGTTGAGGTGTTTCATCGAGGTAACGGGCAAAGACCTTGGCCTTTTGCATGTCATTTAACCTGAGGATGGACATCTCCCTATCGAACATCGCCAGATGGACCTGCGGGTCTGAGGAACCCTTGTATAGAGCAAGTGTGGGCAACTTCAACTTTGGGGGGAGATCAACCTCGGGGTACGATGCCATAGAGGAGTAATCAAAACCAGCCGGCTTGCTAGCCTTTTCCATGCGCTCGATCCTTTTCAGAGCCTTCTCGAGTTCTGCAGTTAGCTGGTGATCTGGGGCGGCTTCCCCTACGAATCCTCGCGCACCCTGGGCCCCAATGGAGTTAGCTTCGACGTGGTCATGCTCGTTCCCAGAGTCAGCAATCTTTCCTGAAATATTTTCCTGATGACCAACCTCAAGGGAATTGATTTTGCTTTTCAGCTCTTCGATGATGGTGACATACTTAGCCTCCATGGCATCAAAGGCGGCTCTGTACCTCTGCTCTAAGGCTGCAAACTGGGCCTCCATGCTGACTGGGTTTCCTCCCTCTGCCATACTTGGGATTCGGGCTTATCTGTTGGAAAACAGAAATGGATTGAGCTAAAATTCTGGACCGTGAAGAAGTTGTAGGTTAAAACTTGTTTGGGCTGCAAGAAAAGCACATGAGCTGGAATGTTTTGAAGATTGTGGGTAAGTACTGAGGCCCGAAATGAGTTGGAAGGGAGGTGCCTAGAAATGTTTGAAGAATGTGGCTCTTGGGCCAGAATATTTTGAGAATTGGGCGCTTGGGCCAGAATGTGTTTGGGCTAAAGCACATGGGTCAAAATGATTTCTAAACCATGTTCTTGACGTGAATTGGAATTTGGGCCAAGTAATTTTGATTGGGCCTAAAAGATGATACTTGTTTCTAGGATCCTGGGTCAAAGCCCAAGTGAAAAGTCTTCCTAGACTAGAATGAACCTTGAAATGGAAAGGCCTGATGGATCTTCATGAACTGCTTTAGGTGGATTTGTTTTTCATGGGCCTAGAACTAAATTGATAATTAAAATTGGGCTGAAAGACAAATCACCTAAATCTAAACTTTTGGGCCGAAGCCCGAACAAATAACTCGCACATTCAAATCAAGCAGGGCCTTTGGGCCACAAACAATAAAGCCGCGATATCGGGTTGGGCTGAGTTGATGTAGGAAAAGTTCCTATCAATCCTAGACTGGGTAGTGGGCCGATCATACAGCAAACAGGCCCACACAAATTCAACATGTCCTCACTTGACGGTTAAATCAATTTGGGTATGGATCGATCCGGAGAGGTGCTTGGGGCTTAGGCCCAGGTCGCCACAAAGGAATAGGGCTTGCACGCTACTCTCTTTGGGCTTCCCCACTTTTTTCGCATCACCTGAAGGTGTGCGTCTGCGGCCGGGTCTTTGACTGACCAAACAATGGGCTAGGTAAGGACACTGCCAGGAAAACGCTTGGGGCTAAGCCCAGGTATTAAGGGGATGTGGTTAGACGACACCTCCTCTTTTCCCCCGCTTATTCACATCACCTAAAAGGTGTGAGTCCCTGACAGGGGACCCTCAGGGTCCCGGGGTGAAATGGTTTAGGTGGACCCTCGCTCTCATATGATGCAAAGGTGCAGAAAATTAAAGTGCGCACAAAAGTAAACAAACAAAGTAATAAAGCCATAAATAAACATTTTCGAGTTAAGCCCTCTTTCTTAAAATTAAAACAAGTTAAAATTAAGAAGTTTGTCCCCAGCAGAGTCGCCAGTCTGTGAGCCTCGATTTTAAACCCTATCCTATGTGGATTAACTTGATTGGGATCTAATCGGGTTTTAGGTCCACTTATAACCTAAGATTAATAACTATGTCATTAACTAATTATTAAAACCTAAGCTAGCTCACTGGAACCTATTATGAGTCGCCACCTAATTTTAACCTAGATCAAATTAGGAAAGGAGAGTTCGGGTTCGGGGGCTTGATATTCGACTTAATTAGGGTTCAATTACTTTCATTACCCTTCCTAGGTCGTTTTTCCTCTACTTAGTTTATTTACGGCTTATTACGAGTCGTTTTAACCTAAGTGCGCGAGCTTCTGTTTTTTGTGTTTTTTAGCATTTTTTGACAGAAAATTAAAGTGGAAATTAAAAATACCTAAACTAGGGTTTCGGAGGCAGAATTAGGTCGAATTTCGTTTCCGTCCGTAGCCACGGACCTAATGTCCGAAACCACGGACCCCAGTTAACCTAAATGTACAGAAAAGTCGAAATTAAAGGAAAACAAAAATTTGCAAAGTCCGGGGCCACGGACAGGCTGTCCGTGGGCCCGGACATCATTAGAAAAACCTAAATTTTGAATTTTTAAAATCCCGCCGCCGTCCGTGGGTGTCCGTGGCCACGGACAACCCGTCCGTGGTCCCGGACCACAGGTCCGAGGTCACGGACCACCCACGGACAGGGGTTTTCCGAAGGTTCCCGAGGGTGTTTTGAGCTCAAATTTTATGGGTGTGAAGCCTGAAAGATGTACAAGGCGTTAGTGATTGAAAGATTGCAGTTTGAAGTCGAATTATGTACGAAACTTGACGAACAAGTAACGAGGCAGAAACAAAAGTAATTAGCAATACAGAAGCGTAAAAAGGTTAGTTTGAACCCAAAATTTGACAGAGAGTTAATAAGGTCGTGGAGAGTTAGAAAAGTAGAATTGCAACCTGTTTTACCTTCAGATTCGTGGTGCTTCTTCACGTCGGGATTCTTCGGAGGCCTCGTTGATGGCGGATCCGGGGGAACTTCGAACCGAGCTTCTGACTCCTTGCTGTTCTTGATGTTCTTCACGTTTTGGTGCTGTTTTGGTGAGGGTTTGATGATGGATGATGTTGTGGGAGTTGAAAAACGTGTTTTGGTGTTGATTTTGGTGAGATTTTGGTGTTTGACTGTGGCTCCGGAGTTCAAAACGTGGAGAGAGAGAGACGGCTGCCTTCTTTGAGAGTCTAGGGTTCTTGAGGTCCTTCTTTGATCATGGGATAAGGTTCCTTATATAGGCTTCCTTAAAGATAGAAAAATCCGGTAAAAACCGAGATTTACCGACGTTTTAGCTCATGGGCTTCCAAAAGGAATTTGATTATGAAATTTTACACATGGGTAAAGGATGATATTTCTGAATTTTCTAAAGTGGAATCAATTTTTTGGACATTGGAATATTTTTAAATTCAATTTCTCGTCAGATTCAATCAGAAATTGCTAGAAAATTATTGGAAATTCGAAAAATCAAAATTCCAACGCCATTATGCTTCAGATGTCATCCTCTATCATGGGTTAAAATTTCAAAGCATTTTGAATTGATTTGACCCTTATTTGGAGGAGAGAGAAAGCCTATAGGGGCTTAGGAGCCTTGAAAATTTACGAAAGTGCCCTCGGAGATGACTAAGCTGTCCCTAGTACTCTGAAATGTGCCGATCGAACCGGGAACCCTCGCTACTATCCTATTAGTAGAAACTGTCCTTCGGGGGGGTTGAAATTTTGGGTATAACAGCGGGGTATGAGAAAATCGTACATTTCACCGGGGTTTTTACTTTTAACATGTCATCTCACCATGCTCGGTTCACACACGATCCTCTGATAATGTTCCAAACATTATTATTAATACTAAACTCATACGGTACATAATTAAATGCTACTCCCGTACTTACCCCGTTAACTCGGTTTTACTCTTGTTAGTTTGAGTTCTCACTTCTCACTCACTTCTAACACTTTCTTAGGGCCTTTACATGTCACCAAACAAAGCCTAAACATCATATAACATCATTAACATTCAAACCCTCATCATTTAAACCCTTTAAAACACTCTCTGTAGGATTCTGGGGGTGGTCCAGGACTTGGTCCCTACCTAAAGTCCCGGACCAATACATTGCCAAACTCTCGGCTGATTTTCATGGGTGGTCCGGGACCTTGTCCATCTCTCAAGTCCCAGACCAGGTACAGGGGTGACTCTCGGCCTATATTTAAGGGGTGGTCCGGGACCTTATACATCTCTTAAGTCCCGGACCAAACCAGAACTTGTACTCTCGGCATGAATTTCACTATCGTCCGGGACCTTGTCCCCATCTTAAGTCCCGGACTAGGTCTGGTTATGTACTCTCGGGGCTTATTTTGGTGCGGTCCGGGACTTGGTTCATATCCTAAATCCCAGACCCTACTAAAAAATTGTTACTTAAGTGATTTTTCACCTCTAAATCAACCCTTAATTCGTACTCAATCTCTCCCAAATCTTTCCACATGTTTCCTACATGTTTAATCACCTTAAAACATGCTCTAAACCTCCTCAAAACATAGGTTTAATCCTTACTCAAGTTCTTGCTCAAATTCACAATTTTTCCATTCTCATTTCAACATTTTGCACACTTGTGCATTTTCTAACTTCTCTTGGCAATTTGCATTTTATTCTCACTCCATTTGACCACTCCAAATACTCCAAGACAATGCACTTCTCATGCCAAGGTTCATGCCTCACTCTAAATGCCTTAAATCCTCATTGTTTTTCTAAAACTCCTAAGGCACTTAAACCATCTCTTTTGCTACAGATTTTTGCACATCTCCCCACAATCATTCTCTCCTACCCTTGGGTGATCATCTGCCCAATTCAAGCTCCTACAACACCTAGCTAACCCTAGGTTATTCCTTCACTCAAAACATCACTTAATCACTTAGATTTCAACCGGAATTTCGCCATAGTCCGGCTACTTTTCTAACATTGCCCAAAACTCATATTCTCACATAATTCATCCTAAAACTAGCCAAACCCACAAGGGTTCTAACAGCACACATAAACTTAACAATGCTCATCAAAACTCCAAATGCAACACAATACATAATCATAAAGTGCATAGCTCTTAAATCAAACACTTAATTCACAAACTCTTCCTCACTTGCATAAATACCACACTAGCACATTACTACCACAACTCATGTTTGGGTTCATTTATTTATTTATTCTCCCTTCCCAATTCTAAAAGCATTAAGATAGGCTTCAAGGTAGATTTATTTACCTTATCTTCACAAGCCTTTCCTTTGCAATTCCTTCATCCTCTTCTCCACTTCTCTTCACTCCAAATTTAGCCAAGGCAAATCACTTGCCCATATCTCTAAACCAATATTCAAATTGGAAATTAAGCACTAAGCAACTCTCTTAGGCTCACTAATTAATCTAGAATTCAAAAAGATGCTTAAAGCACCAAGTTAGGGTTTACCTTGGAAATTCTTGAATGGTTTTCAATTCTTGAATCTTAGGAGGGGTTCCCACCACCATTTAAAGCTTTAAGAATAGCTCAACAAAGAAGAGAAGGCTAGTCATTAAAGAGCCAAAATCGGCCAAGGTGAAGAATGGAGAAAACAAGGGTTTTCCATGGATATTTTTACCTTGGATGAAAGAGGAAGCTTCAAGCTTCAAGATAGTGTGCTTTTGTCTTCAAATGGCCAATACCCATGAAAATGAAACTCATCCTTTTCGAATTTTGAAAAGAGAGGATGATAGAGTTTGATGAGAGGAACACAAATATGTGGTTATTTTTTAGTTTGGAGCTTGAATAAAGCTTGAGCAAGGAGAAGAAGTGGAGGAAGCCATGGGGGCTCCATTGTCGTTCAGCAACAGAGAGGGAGGAGGAAAATCGGTGGGAGGAAGAAGAGAGGAAAGAGAGGAAAGAGAGGGGGGGAAGAAATAAAGGAGGACAGAGAAGGTGACCCCCTTTTCTACTTTCTTTTCCTTTCTTTCTTTTCTTTCTTTCTTTACTTATTATGGGTCAAAGGGAGGGATGGTCAACATATAAAACCGCCCCCTATACATTAGTAAGCTGGAGCATTTTTCGTCTTTTACAGAAAAACGCTCGTTATTTTACCCGGTTTGGTACTATTCACCTACCGGGCCCGTTTTTCAGATTTTTCTCGTTTCTTTATTTTTAATGGTTATTAAACTTCCATTAATACTTAATTACAGTTATATAGTCAACCATAATTTTTACGGGTCTATTTAACCACTTAAAGTCACATTTTCAGGTTTTCTTGAAAAACATGATTTACAACTCCGTTAGCGTTTTAAACCATTATTTGGATCCGTTTTCTTCGGGAATCATTCCCGTATACTAATTAGGCCTAACCAAGCCTTAGGAATCCATCTCGGACCCTTACGAGATCATATATCTCTTATACTCATTTAATGCGCGTTTTAGCGTTTTTCGCGTTTTACTCGTTTTCTCTTTTCTTTTGGTTTTATTCTCTTTACCAATGCTCTTTAGGCACCATTAGGCCTTTAATAATCATATTAGAATAATTTAATAACCACTTTTAAGTCCGGGGTATTAAAATCTACCCCCCTTAAGAACTTTGTCCTCAAAGTTGGTGAATCTAATATTGTTACTCTCATGGGCACGCTATGCCAAGGTTATAATACATGTATAACCTTATAGACTCCACAAGTCAGTCTCATTTCACACTACACATACCACACATATATCAAAGCATGTATAACAATCAAAAATACTCTTTGTACTCTCTCCATGGAATCGGTCCGAAGACAAGAAGGCACTACAGTCTTTGAATCCATATCGAGTAATACGCTACCGATCCCTCAGGTACCGGTCACGTTGGACACTTACGCTCTCTGGTCCATGGCCGTTTCATGAAAAATGGGCACTTACTCTCTCTGTCCCACAGTCCCTTTGGTTCTGATCAAAACGTTACACATATACATATCCTCAGGCACTCTGGTGGACTCACTCAACACAGGACATTCTCAGGGTACTCTCCCCGTCCCGCTGCCTTTGTAAAAAATCACACAGGACATTCTCAGGGTACTCTCCCCGTCCCGTTGCCTTTGGAAAAAATCACACACTGTCACCGCCCCAACCGGTCACTTAGGACCGCCGCACGTACGGTGCAATGGTTTCAAAACCATTTTTGCCTTCATGCTTGAAGGAAGATCCTTTTCCAAATTCTGTTTGAAAATTCTTTTTTTAAAAAACATCACACAACTCCAAATCCGATTTATGGTAGCTGTATCTTTCTTAGCGTGATTAGTTGTGACCACTTATAGGGAGCTTCAAGAATCATCCAACCCTGATGTGATCAGCATCAGTGTTGAACTATCCTTCCACCCCAATTTGTGTTCGGTTTCCCTTGATCGCTAGCAGATCAAGTTCCACCTCCCACGTCAGTTTCAAACAATCAGATAGTCAAACATTTTCATTTTTCATCTTTTACTCTTTCTAGTCATACTCATAAAACATTTCATTTTAATTTATCTCTAATTCTTAGAACTTAGGTCATCCGTCATTCTCAATTTTTCTTCACTTACTCTACCTAGGCATCCCATACCTATGGCCTCATTAGTCAAATTGTTACAAAATTTTAAAACATTCATCATACAACTCCAAAGGATGGAACTCACTCCATCAATCATTCTCAATTAAACCACCTAGGAAAACTCACTTCCTACTGGGTTACACACCGGTTTCATACCGATTCATACTCATCATATCTCACATCTAATCACAATAGATATATACTATAGGGATTCTCACTCCCTAGGAGTTTCTTCACTCCTCTTTTCATAATTATTAATACACATTACTCGCATCTCTCATGCACAATAATCATAATTACACAATGAATGGGTACATATGTTTATGTAACATAAGTTCCAATAATCAAAACAATTTCTTTTATGCTATGCACATAGTAGTTTACGCACCTATACGTAAAGCATACTCTAAGCGGTTTCTCGCCCTACCCCCCCTTAAAAGGGGTTATGCCCGCGTAATCGACCATATGTTATCACTGAACATTGGTTCACTAACTCTAGTATCATGAAGTGTTTTACTCCACTATGGTTAATTAACTCATAACCGAGTTCGGTTCTAGCCTCTAAGGCTTCAAGGTGTTTATGATTAGCCAATTACTCACATTGCCAGGTATACTTAACCTTTGAATTACGGCCCACTAGCTTTTGCTGCGTGACCTGATAACTATAGCTTAATTCGCCCTTTGGTATTCTCAATGTATTATCTACTCCCTTTCATCCCTTTTTGTCTTGGATATAAAGATTTCTCAATCGTCGTCTGGTATCTCTTACCGTATGCGAATTCGATGAGTTATAGATTTTCTCTCCAGTTCTCTGGAAATCTATTTCGTATAACTCTGTATACCTTAGTGATTATTCACTTACTTTTCCTGACTTGTTGTCGGTTGAGGTCAAGCTACTACTTAGTATGTAGTGCTTCCTCGATTAGTTTTATGTTTGTTTACTTGTTTCTGTACAAAAATTCTTCATTCATACTACTCTGCATTTACAATCCATCGGTCCTGGGACCTGTAGGTTACTGCCCACGTTCCTCGTGCATCTTTGGCCAACGGCCGCATGGTTATTTCTTTAGGTTCTAGCTCAGCCGGCTTCGTTGACATTTCTCAAGTCCGTAGCTACCCCACAAGATCATTACTGCACGAATGTAATACCAAAACATTCAGTCCTACAGAGTGCAGAGGGCTTAAACTCTAGGCAGTAAGTCTCTCACGGGAGAGGAATGAACATGTCTCCTTTACCATCTTTTCTCAACAACTTCATATCGTTGTTTGGCTATACTCTTACAACGGTCGCTTGTTGCGTACCATGTTCTTATTCATTAAACAACATTTGTTTATAAGGCATCCGCTACTACTTTAGCTTCCGCTCATGTGTTCTCGCCATTTACACTATGGCTTGCCATTCACTTGGCTCAATAGACTACACTACTCTTTAAAATTTCTCTGCGCTCCTTGCGCCTTGTTTACTCTGCAATTCATATTGCACACATATTGTGTTTACTACTTATCCGATTACTCTTTCGGTTCCAACCTTTGTTATCAATGCTTCCTTTCTACACACTATTTTAGTTTATATTACTCATTGGCAATAAACACATGCTCAAGTTTCACTATACCACTCTAGCGGTTTCACATTATACTCTCAGGTGGAAGCCTTTCTCTGGAGAGTTCACGCAATTGCCGCTCCATAGGCCCCACAATAACGAGTGGATATCCCCACTCTAGGGTAGTGGTTCATTCTCCACTGTTCCTCTTATGCTTTTATGCATAGGTTTGAAATGTTAAATCTACAATTTGTAGTTGGTTTTCCAGCTTACAAGCCACATTGCCTCGAGCCATGCTCCTTACGGGCTGCTTATACGAGTTTTTTCTCCTCCGTATACCATTAAATGGTTTGGAGGTATTACTGGGTGTTTGATATGGTTGTTTCATCACGCTTCCGTACATGGAAGTCCCTTTAAATATCTTGATATTAATTCATGCCTTCTGGCAATTTAGGGTATCCCGTGTTATGTGGAATCCCTTCGGGTTCTACCCGAGTGTTTGCTTTAACACTTGTGTTCTCCACACGATATCTCGTTCAACTACTGTTGATTCCGGCACCCTTCACGGATTGCTCCTGGGTGTTACTGAGTTACGCCATTACATCTGGCTTGTACTCATGGGTATATATAGTTTCTTTCCCCATCTTGCGGTTATATACTTTGACTATCCCGTTTAGGGTTGTAACGTCTCCCGTTATTGGGTAGATCATTGGTACTTTCCTTTACCTTCTTGGTCAGGTCATTATTCTCTTCAGTGAGGTATACTGTGGGAATTCTATCCTGTTATCGAACATTAATATGTTCATTTTAGGCTTTCGCCGTATTGCTTACGCTGGTTTTCATTCCAATTATTATGTATTTTCTGAGACATATCCAATGTCTATACTTAATACTCTGTGCTTCCCGCACTTCTTACCTTAGGTCCGTCATCTTACTAGGTTCTTGACTCTTTTAGCTTGGTAAGCTTCTTTGTGTTCTTCGGTCATTCACGGTGTCCAACTGTCTTGGTTGAATTGGCTCTTTTGTCTGTAATATGGAGTGGGCTACTTCCCGTGTTCCGTACTCTACTTGTATACATACATGGAGTATCTTATTGATACGTTACCACTTACCCGACTAACTCATAATTGGTCTGTCAGGCCCGCAAGCTCCTTCGGAGTGCGGTCGTTCCATGTCTCGTTTGTGTAGACTTGTAGTGTCGGTCACATGCCTAGGTGAAGTATTCTGTTGTCAACTCCTCTTATATCGTCCTACGATAACTTACCTTGGTTCTCTGGTTTGGTTTTAAAATTTTGGGGTTTCTTTGGAAAAATTTTGCGTTTTGAGAGAAAATTTTGAGTTTTGAAAATAAAAATCTTTACGGCATTTCAATGCCGGCTGCTTCTTACCAGATCTAGCTTCTCACCGACTAGTATGCTCTCCAGTACAGTGGTCGGGCCGTTAGGCCTTTCCAAATTTTCATTTTGAAATTCTTAGGGTTGTCTTGACATATTGGCTTCTCTCGCCATCTTGGTACTTACTAAGTACTAGTTGCTTGTCAAAGCTCCTCTTAATAGTCCCATTTTTACTACACTTGCCGTGACAAGTGCGCGGTACAGGCGGTTTTTGGGTTAACTTATACCGGACATGGTATTGTTCACGTTGTATTTGATAGCCTTGTCGGCTCTTCCTTGATCCTTTTTTTGGATAACTACTCCTTAGAGATGCTTCTCATTCATCTTGACATGACTGTCATTCATTAGGTGCTTCTCCACTCTCAGAGTTCCTCAATTACTTAGTTCTGTGTTCTACCTCGTTGCTCGTTCCCACGTCTTTACTGTTGTTACCGAGGTTTAGTTCATTTAGGCACTGCTTCTGTAGTCCTATTCGGGTATGTCCCATAGTTATGTTATGCTTTACTGTCTGAGCTATGCCCGTTTAGGTTATTGCGGGCCTCTTCGGGTGTTGGTAGGGTGGGTGTTCCTACTCTTGACCAAATTCTTAGTCAGTTAGAATACCGCCTTGTTGCACAGTTGGTGCTTTCTTCTTGCTGCTGCTTGGCCGGCCGGGTTCTCGCGACTGCTAAGAATGTCGCCCCATGCTGCCGCATGTTTCGGTCTCTTTTAAGTAGGATGTCTCGACCTCCCACCATTGAGTGCGGTTATTGTCGTTCCAAGCGGGATCCCGTCCTCTGGGGTTTCCGGTTCTCGGGATCTACCGCATGGCAGGTTCTGGTTTAGATTGAAATATTTAATAACTGCCAGATTGGGTTTCCCTGTCTCTCTAGCGTTCTTTCCCGAGCTTTTAATGGGGGAGTTGTGGAGGGCGGGTTTGATATTGTATAGGTATCCAGTTCATACTGGAAGTTCCTAACTAGCGCATCTCTCACGCTACCCCACCAACCCTATCCCTAAGTCTCTCATCTAATTCCTACTCGGTATTTTCCCTAAGCTAGGTATTTCCAGTCATCAGAGCGATACTTCGCTCTGATACCATTTTTTGTAACACACCCCATGCTAATCTCGTCATTACCATCTTAAACTGTCACAATTTAAACCATTAACCCCTCGCAGCGGAACTCTAAATACACAGAGGTGATACAACGCCGTTAGCCACCCATATGGCTAACCAGGCCTATCTCACATACAGTAACAGTCTGATTGACTGGAACAACCGAGTACACATTACAAATACAATACTCAATTCATTTCCTTACTATACCGAGTCTATAATATACGGATGCCGCATACTATTCGTTCTTACACCTCTTCAAAGTACACCAAGTAATTAAAATCTAACTACCATGCTAACCACCGACCCCGTCCTACTCTCGAACGGTAACGTCTTCAGTGTACATGCGAATAAAAACGATGCCCCTAGGGGCTCAGCTTAAAGCGGCATATGAAATTCGCATACCCCGAGCGCTAACCGGGGTACGCCGACAACTTTTGTCGAGAGCATGAGATTCATTTTAATTCAATCAACATGCAACATAAACTACATTACATATGTACACTCACAAGGATTCACATTCAACCATGGAATTCAATCCTTACCTAACATAAAACAAGGTTGTTAGTTGTGTAAATTTACTCTAGGCCTTGAGGGTTATACCTCACCATGCCTTGGTTACTTGTTCAATAACTCACCCATACACTGTGGTTACTTAATCTCATTCTCACCCATTCTCTCGGGTTACATATTCTTATTCTTGCCCATTCTCTCGGGTTACTCATTCTTATACTCACCCACACTCTGGTTATTACCTTTATCTCACCCACTCCCTTGGGTTACTTATACTTATCTCACCCACACTCTTGGGTTCTAATACTCAAGCTCACGTAGTTCTCGAACACCTACAGGTCTTCCTACGCTCTTCTTGCTTGTTTCTCTTAATACTACTCAAGCCAAAACTCATGGCTTTCGAGCTTAGTTTGACTAGCACCCGGAACTTGCTCTTAGTTCCTACAACTTTCACATAGGTCCGACTACTCTCGGACTTCTCACATTCCCATACACTCCTCTCTCGAAGTTATAATATATTTAGGCATAATCTAGGAGCATCTCTCTCTCGATGTTCCTAATGATTAGGGAACATTGCTTAAATTTCGGGGTATCTTAGTTTCAAGGTTATCCATACATTTCATATACTTATCTTTTCGGATATTTTCGTATACAGGGTAAAATCCTCTTATAGGAGGTCGACCATGTCTCAAGGGAGTTAAATGGTCCCTTAGGTCTCTTTTACCTTTCTTATAAGTTCACATCCGTGAACTAACTTCAATCCTCACTACGAGTTCATTTATCTCTCCACTCTTATTTATTTCGTGGATTGTTTCAATATGGTTTTCTACTACTAACGTATCGGGTTATTTACTCAACCCTACATC
This sequence comes from Limonium bicolor, assembly GCA_023374045.1. NCBI lineage: Eukaryota > Viridiplantae > Streptophyta > Magnoliopsida > Caryophyllales > Plumbaginaceae > Limonium > Limonium bicolor. The sequence goes on from CM041781.1 coordinate 56,220,097, forward strand.
TCCTCATATACTAAGGAGTTCATAGTTTGTGTTATCGTTACACTTTAATCGGTAGCTTGTGTGTTTGCTCGTTTCCATTATTTATGAAACTACTCGATCTACGAGTTTCTACACAATCGCTACTCACATTGAGTTGGTCTACACTCTACGTTAGACCACACGGGCAATACAGTATGTTAGCTCATTCAACATACAACAAGGCATACATAATCAAACATGGTCATTTTCATAAATGCATTAGTCTTGATTAAGCCGGCACACAAACACACAAATCAACGTAACTCGGTTAGTACGCGGGGTATGAGAAAATCATAACCTTTTCACACCGGGGTTTTTACTTTTAACCGTGTCATCTTACCATGCTCGGTTCACACACGATCCTCTGATAATGTTCCAAACATTATTATTAATACTAAACTCATACGGTACATAATTAAATGCTACTCCCGTCTTACCCCCCGTTAACTCTGTTTTACTCTTGTTAGTTTGAGTTCTCAACTCTCACTCACTTCTAACACTTTCTTAGGGCCTTTACATGTCACCAAACAATGCCTAAACAATCATCTAACATCATTAACATTCAAACCCCCATCATTTAAACCCTTAGAAAAAACAACACTCTGTAGATTCTGGGGGTGGTCCCGGACTTGGTCTCTACCTAAATCCCGGGACCAAATACATTGCCGAACTCTCGGCTGATTTTCATGGGTGGTCCGTGGACCTTGTCCACTCTCAAGTCGCAGACCAAGTACAGGGGTGACTCTCTCGGCCCTAATATTGAAGGGTGGTCCGGGACCTTATACATCTCTCTCTTAAGTCCCGGACCAAACCAGAACTTGTACTCTCGGCATGAATTTCACTATGGTCCCGGGACCTTGGTCCCCATCTTAAGAAGTCCCGAAACGGTCTGGTTATGTACTCTCGGGGCTTATTTTGTGGTGCGGTCCGGGACTTGGTTCATATCCTAAGTCCCGGACCCTGCTAAAAACTGTTACTTAAGTGATTTTTCATCCACCTCTAAATCAACCCTTAATTCATATTCAATCTCTCCTAAATATTTCACATGTTTCCTACATGTTTAATCACCTTAAAACATGCTCTAAAACCTCTCAAAACATAGGTTTAATCCTTACTCAAGTTCTTGCTTCAAATTCACATTTTTCCATTCGCATTTCAACATTTTTGCACACTGTGCATTTTCTAACTTCTCTTGGCAATTTGCATTTTATTCTCACTCCTTTGACCACTCCAAATACTCCAAGACAATGCACTTTCTCATGCCAAGATCATGCACTGCCTCACATGCCTTAAAATCCTCATTGTTTTTCTTAAACTCCTAAGGCACTTAAACCATCTCTTTGCTACAGATTTTTGCACATCTCCCCACAACATTCTCTCCTACCCTTGGGTGATCATCTGCTCAATTCAAGCTCCTACAACACCTAGCTAACCCTCGAGGTTATTCCTTCACTCAAAAACATCACTTAATCACTTAGATTTTTCAACCGGAATTTCGCCATAGCCGGCTACTTTTCTAACATTGCCCAAACTCATATTCTCATATAATCATCCTAAACTAGCCAAACCCACAAGGGTTCTAACAACACACATAACTTAACAAAATGCTCATCAAAACTCCAAATGCAACATAATACATAATCATAAAGTGCATGCTTTAAATCAAACACTTAATTCACAACTCTTCCCCTACTTGCATAAATACCACACTAGCCACATTTACTACCACAACTATGTTTGGGTTCATTATTTATTTATATTCTCCCTTCCCAATTCTAAAAGCATTAAGATAGGCTTCAAGGTAGATTTTTTACCTTATCTTCACAAGCCTTTCCTTTGCAATTCCTTTCTCCTCTTCTCTTCTCCACTTCTCTTCACTCCAAATTTATGCAAGCAAATCACTTGCCCATATCTCTAAACCCAATATTCAAATTGGAAATTAAGCACTAAGCACTCTCTTAGGTTCACTAATTAATCTAGAATTCACAAAGATGCTTAAAGCCCAAGTTAGGTTTTTACCTTGGAAATTCTTGAATGGTTTTCAATTCTTGAATCTTATGGAGGGGTTCCCACCACCATTTAAAGCTTTAAAAATAGCTCAACAAAGAAGAGAAACGGCTAGTCATTAAAGAGCCAAAAATCGGCCAAGGAAGAATGGAGAAAACAAGGGTTTTTTAGGATTTTTACCTTGGATGAAAGAGGAAGCTCAAGCTTCAAGATAGTGTGCTTTTGTCTTAAATGGCCAATTGCCCTGAAAATGAAACTCATCCTTTTTCGAATTTTGAAAAGGGAGGATGATATAGTTTTGATGAGAGGAACGACAAATATGTGGTTATTTTTTAGTTTGGAGCTTGAATAAAGCTTGAGCAAGGAGAAGAAGTGGAGGAAGCCATGGGGGCTCCATTGTCGTTCAGCAACAGAGAGGGAGGAGAAAAATCGGTGGGAGGAAGAAGAGAGGAAAGAGAGGGGGGAAAAAGAAATAAAGGAGGAGAGAGAAGGTGACCCCCTTTTTCTACTTTCTTTTCCTTTCTTTATTTTCTTTCTTTCTTTACTTATTATGGGTCAAATGGAGGGATGGTCAACATATAAAACCGGCCCCCTATACATTAGTAAGCTGGAGCGTTTTTCGTCTTTTACAGAAAACGCTCGTTATTTTACCCGGTTTGGTACTATTCACCTACCGGGCCCGTTTTTCAGATTTTTCTCGTTTCTTTATTTTTAATGGGTATTAAACTTCCATTAATACTTAATTACATTTATATAGTCAACCATAATTTTTACGGGTCAATTTGACCACTTAAAGTCACGTTTTCGGGTTTTCTCGAAAAACGTGCTTTAAAACTCTGTTAGTGTTTTAATCCATTATTTGGATCCGTTTTCTTCAGGAATCATTCCCGTATATTAATTAGGCCTAACCAAGCCTTAGGAATCCATCTCGGACCCTTACGAGATCATATATCTCTTATACTCATTTAATGCGCGTTTTAGCGTTTTTCGCGTTTTACGCGTTTTCTCTTTTCTTTTGGTTTTATTCTCTTTACCAATGCTCTTTAGGCCCCATTAGGCCTTTAATAATCATATTAGAATAATTTATTCACCACTTTTAAGTCCGGGATATTAAAGTGATAATCAAATATAACCCGCATATGAATTGACCACCGATTATAATTTTTCCATCTAACACCGTAATGGATATATAGGAGCTCGAACTAGAGGATCCGTTCATTTTTTTAATAGCACGACTACACTCTGTTTTTTTTTAATGTGGCTCTCTCTTACGTGGGTAACACTCAATTTTTTTTTAGCTCATGTGTTCACTCGGAAGAAAAAAAATGAACGGAACAAGAGTGTACCTTTTGTTTTGTGAATGGCTGGTAAGAAAAGAATTGAAAAAGCAAATCACAACTAGACAAAACAAGAGTGCACTTTCCTTTTCCTGGACGTGAGTCTTTTTTTCGGTGGACAGAGCTCAGTTGGGTTTTGCTGTGGACCGACAGTGGTTAGTGACTGAGGCAAGTAGCTGGTAAAGATTGCAGGTGATGGAAAGGAATAGTGCAGAGGAAGGTTAGGTTTTTTTTCTATAAGGCTCTGATACCACTATTAGTTTTATAGAATAAGACAATAGAGGAGGAAGAAATAATATTAAAGACTAATTTGCATTCTACTTTGGACAGCTTACTAGGCTATCTATTTATAGAAAAAATACAACGGCTAAATGATAATTTGTTAGAGGTCTAACAATCAACGGAAAAATAAAACAAATTTGACCTACTCTTTAGCTAATGAATAGGAAATGAAAAAACTAAATGATAATGAAAATGTGACTACAATAGAAAACAAATTTAGGATTAATTTGTAAGAGTACCTACATCTGAGAAATGGCTCATTTATGGACAGTTGTTGGTGCAAGATCCTACTGCATCTCTCACATGAGCTTACATCAAAGCGTCTATTATACAATCGGAAGCACGGTGTAACGTACTTCCGGTCGCTGACGTGGCATCTTCAATTATATGTTAGTTTTGATTTTTATATGTATATTTTAAAAAATTATATAAAACAAATCATTTTAATTTCTCTGCTAATTTAGAAACTTTTCAACAATTTACGGTTTTAAAAGATTCATCTATCTTAAATATCTACAAACATGTTCTTGTCGCAATTATCATTGTTCTTCTTCTTTTATTTTTTTCTCCTCGATCTTGTCGTAATTATCATCATTTTCTTCTCTTTTTTTTCTTCTCTACTATCTATCAGTTTACATTAGATTCATATTGGTCCAAAAATTTTCGCTACTGGCATCGATGAATAAATCGACAAAATTGAATGATGAAGAACCATAGAAACTTCTCAATGGCGTACCACACGTAAGCTATATAACCATCGATCTCTTTATTTTTTATCCAGTACATGATAGATTTTAATTATCTCACGCTTCTTTCATCTTCAACCAACTGGCCGCTCGTGAGAAAAAATGTTAATATAATTTGTCTGTTTAAATTTGAATTACCATTTTAAAAACTTTCAAGTTTGTGTTCAGATACTATGTACTAGTTGTTCAAGTTTTTAACACACTTTGTTCAAAATTTACTTCATATTATTCCATTTTTAAAGTGAAATTTTATGTTCAAAAATATAAAATTAGTTATTCAATCTTTTGAACCATATGTTCAATTATTTTCTACAATTTGTTCACACATTTGATACTAGTTGTTCATCCAAAAATTTATCATAAAACAATGTCAATATAATTATACCATTTATATATCTTTTGCCATTTTTTGAACATTAGTTGCATGTTCATGTTAGCAATGCATGTTGTTCAACATTTTAAACCATTTGTTCAAATTTATTTTATATAGTTTCTTAAATTTGCTCAAATTAAAATACCAGTCTAGTTGTTCGTGGATAATTATATAATAAAAGAATATTACTACAATTTAACAATTCTAAATTGGATTACCGTGTCAAAAATTTCAAGATACATAGTAAACTTTTAACACACTTTGTTCAAAAAATGTGTTGTTGTTCCCTTTTTTAAAAGCTACATTCATGTTTACAAATACAAAATTAATTGTTCAATCTTTTGAACCATATGTTCAACTATTTTTATAATCTGTTCAAAAATGTGATACTAGTTGTTCATCAGAAATTTTATAATAAAGCAGTATCAACATAATTATACAAGTTCTATTTTTTCATCATTTTTAAACATCAATTACATGTTCATATTAGCAATACACGTTGTTCAACGTTATAAACCATTTGTTCAACATTATAAACCATTTGTTCAACATTTTAAACCATTTGTTCAACTTTTTAAACCATTTGTTCAACATTTTAAGCCATTTGTTCAATATTTTAAGCCATTTGTTCAACATTTTAAACCATTTATTCAAAATTTATCTTATATTATTTATAAAATTTCCTCGGATTAAAATTCTAGACTAGTTTTTATTACAAATTATATAATAATAAAGAAATATTAGAATAATTTTCCTCTAAAACTAAGATTTTTGTACTTAACAGTTAATAAATTTTTTAGAATGACTTTTTTAAACTTTCAGATTTTCCTCAAAAATCCGAGATTTTTTTTTACTTTAATGGTTACTAATTTTTTTAGAATTCTTGTTTGAAATTTTTCAGAATTTTTTGTGACGATGAAAATTTTCAGAATTATTTATTTTTAACTTTGAGATCTTACTCTAAAACTGAGATTCTTTTACTTAAGAGTTACTAAATTTCTAGAAATTATATATTTTAAAATTCTAGATTTTTCTTAAAAATTGAGATTTTTTTACTATACTAGATTTAATTAATTAAAAATATAATTTTAAATTATAAAAAAATTTAACTATATCAAATCCAGGTGACCATCCATGTAAGCGGGGAGTGCAACTTCCGGTGATGTGATGATTAAAATCGACAATAGCAAGACTTGACATAGTGAGCTGGAAGTGGAACTTACTTCACGTGACATTATTCTTCCTTAACTTCCCACATCTTCAACTGGGAGGACTGAGACGTAAATGCAGCCGTACGTGGACCTTGTCCACAATTTTTTTTTTTTTGGAAAATAGGAGATATATATATATATATGCATGTTACGTAGGCAACTTGGCTCAAGAATGATGAGATATCTGATCGCGCATTTCATGGCTGATTGATCGAACATGCACGGAAATGCATACATATAGTTATTGCTCAGAAAAAGAAGTTTTCTTTTTAAAAAAAAACAAGTGGTCTCTAAGAACTGACCACGACCATTTTTTTATTGCAAGGCAAAGTCTATTATTTTTAATGCGAAGTTCACTTTCGGTTGGTTAGAACGTCATCCGATAGCTGGTCAGTTTTCATTTCCAATTTCACTCTTCAATGTTCGGCATGGTTTTTTTTGCAGTTGTTTTGTAGCTGTTTTGGTCTGGTTGTTTTAGTTGATTGTTTTGGTGTTTTACTGGTTGTTTTATGCTAATTGTTTTGTGGCTGTTTTGAAAACTAGTGTTTAGCAGGTAACGGTTTCGTCTGGCAGTTTTGAATAAGCTATTTATGTTAGTTTTGTGCAGTATTTACCGTTTTCGATGTTACAATTAAAAGTTTATATTATAGTTTAAAACATTTTTCATTAGTAAAGTTAAAATATATGTAGATATTTAATTATAGCCTTTAATTATTATTATTCTTTATTAATATTTTAGTTACAATTAATTTACAATATGTATACATATTAATTTATAAATAAATTTTACATATATTTAAAAAAATAAAGAAATAAATCATGTTATTTAGAGCAAATATATTAGATGTTATATATATAAATAAAATTTTATGGACTATATATTAATATTTAATATAAAAATTTAAATGTATTAATAGTTAAGATTATTTTAATTTTTAATGGAATAAATAATATCATTGAAATGAAAAAGCAATTCTTTCTAATAATAAAATAATTGACTGTAACGTATATATATATCATTTACTATTTTATCATTATATATTGTTTAATTGTATAATTATTACATATATTTGTAGTTAAAATAATATATTCTATTCAATTAAATATTACTTAATGAAATTAAAAACATAAATTTAAATTTAATACTGGATATGCCAAGAAATGAAAAATAAAATATATTAGCATATAAAATTATTCTTTAATTATTAAGCACTGTATAAAATATATACTAACTTTGATATACTGACAAACCATAATAGTTTGTACAAATAGTTTTGTAATTAATCATTACTTAACAAGTTGAATACTTCTAATTGATATTTCTGAAATATACTACAATTATTTTGTACTCTAATAATTTTGATATAATTGAAAGTTTACATCGTAATTTTTATTAGTTTGCTCTTTTTGTTGTAGAATATTTTATTAAATTTGATAGATAGTAATAGTTTTAATTATATCTATATATTACTATATGTAGATATAATTAAATATTCAGATTTTATACCTTATTTTAGCAATATAGTCAAAAGTAAAACTGATTATTTTGTCATTTTTAGTAATCGTGTACCTCTTCTATCTAAAATACAAATATTTTTTTGTTTTTTATTACAAATTTTATAAATTATAAAACATTAGAATTACTCAAAATAATTTTTAGTATAAGTTTTTCTAAAAACACTATTACTAGTTTAAAACTATTGTTTTATATTGTTTTCATTAATTTTTAATTTAGTATACCAATCTTTATAAAAAAACTAAAAATAAAAAAGGGAAATAAACTTTTTTTATATATTAATCTATATATTTTAATTTTAATTTAATTTTATGTCAAATTTATTATATAATATCATTTTTAAAATATAATTATAAATATTTTAAATTTAAATTAATTTTTAAAAATTAATTTTTAAATATTAATTAATATTATTAAAATATTCTCGTCCCTTAATTACAGTTTTCTGGCTCCGCCTCTGTTTACGGTATTCATTCTCTTTGCAGCATAACTGTTGGTTGTTTTGTGGTTGTTTTGTGCTGATATATTTGGGCTGTTTTGAAAATTGTTGTTCGGAGGTGACAGTTTGACATTTTTTTTATCAAAAATGCCAAACTCAAAAATACCACATTTATACTACAAACATACCAACACCGAACGGAGCGTTACAAACAAAAATGTCCCCTTCCGTTTTCAATTTCTCCTACTCTGATTATAAATTCACATTGTTACATGATTATGATTAATTATGTAATCAGTTCCACCTATTACAGGAATTTAATTAAAAAAATTCAATTGTTCGAGTAAATACTTTTAATATCATATGTATAAAAAATCATATTTTAAAGCAATAATACCATATAAAATTGGTCCATCTCATTTTGTTCATAATCCGGACTAGAAAAAAAAGATAAAAAAATTCGTCATTTTTATTATTCTTAATAGACACAAACATAACCATTTCAAGACAGTCTTTTTTTTCGTACCATTATAGACAAGTAGAGTGGACCAAAAAAAAACCTTCTTCAAACGATCTCTGTCTCCCTCGCCTCATTATATCACGTGTACGACGATGACAGTCTGTTTGTGAACGAGCACCAACCCTTCTCCGACACCTCGCCCCACATGCCACTTTTCGAAATCTTTTGTTTTGTTTTTTTTAATAATTTGGGAATATAGCCATAATATTGAAAATTGAAATGACAAATGGATGGGTTGAGATCGGGCCTCATTAAAACCTTCCTAAGTAAAACTTGGTGGGAAAAAGCTTAGGGAGGAAAAAGAATGTCACCATATCCAATTACAAACTTAGAGACCAATCTAACTATACAACCAGGACAAATACTAACCAAGAGGGCAAAGCGCTCACAATCCACTAAACATCAAGATGTTACCCCCGCAAGAGAGAAGAATAAGAAAATCAATCGCACAACACACGAGAACCACAAGACGAAAAATAAGATAATCCCCCAGAATAAGAATAAATCCTAGAACCTCCTAACTCCTTACCATGACTTCACCATGGCCCAAATAGGGCCTACTGGAACCAAAAAACCAGTGCCGGCTTAGAGGGTGTGTGCCACGGCACAGGGCCCCTACTTATCGGGGACCCCATTTATTAAAGGTCTTGTTATTTTTAAGCTATAATTAATTAGTTAATAGTTTATATAAAATATTATAAGTAAGAAATTATAAATAAAAAATCGGATATTTTATTAATGAACTTTATTTGTAAAACAATAAACTAATTAATAGTAAAAATTTGACATAAATTTTATTATATGTACATAAAATTCAATATTAAAATTTTATATTATATTTTATATAAAATAAAATATTACCATTAGAATATGGTATTGGTAAATAAATCTTAAAAACTACTAATCAAAAATGTTTTTGTCTTAAAAATATATATAAAAATGAATAAATAATTATATTTAAAAATTTTATCACATAGTTAAATATTTATATTTCTACATATAATGTTTTAAAATTGTAATATCTTAAAAAATGACTTACTACTAAATAATTATTAATTAATAAGCAACGAAATATTTTTTAAATTAATATGTAATTATAATTTTTTACAATTTCTTTTATATATAATCTAGTATCTTTATGTATTATGATTGTGTATTTGAGTCTGCACATGGCCCCCTATTTGATTGAGACGGCCCTGCAAAAAACCTAGCAAACAGAGGCAAGTCTTCCCAAGAGAACCAACTCATCATCACATCCTAGACATACAAGTCCTCTTCACGGTCATTGCAGGCCGATCATTTCTGTTGAGACTCATGTGCCTCATCTGAGCATGGATTCGATTAAGAATGTTAACCTTTGTTAGACTTGGATTAGGAACTTCACACCCCAATTATATTAATAAATCAACACACTCTTCCGCTTCTTTTTCTGGGTTAATAATTTTTCCCCTTTCATTTCTCGCTGGAACTTCCTTATTAGACTGCGGTGGTGGCGACATAGTATGATGAGGCTCAACAACCAAACTACCACCGTCTAAATTAATCGGGGACCAAACAAGGGATTGCCTTGTAGCTACATCCACTTCCCCGTAACCATTATGGATGCGTTCGCCTCGCATTTTATGCGCATTTTTTGACAGCATAAATGTACAGCATATGCTGTTTTGGACTCCTTTATTTGTTTTTGCTGTTCGCCTAAAACAGCATAAATGACAGCATAAATGTCAGCATAAATGCCCGCAGCAAATGCTACTTTTTCATTTTCGTGCTTTCACTTCCGTTTCTTTACTCACTTCATAATGTAATTACTGTGACTATTGATTTAAAAAAAAAGAAATTTTTTACAAGTTACTTTATTTATTACAAATTACATAATGCTTTAAATAATTTATAAAAAATAGTATTACATCTTTAGCCAAATTTACAAAAATTCACATTTATAATACAAGTCTATAATATATTATTTGTAATACCACATAGATTAATAAAATTAAAAAAACGAATAAATATACACACTTGTTGATATATAAATTAAAATGTTAAAATAGTATATAGAAATATGTGCATATAAATTTATTAACATACAAAGTTACAAAAATATTATATATTATTAAAAGTTATAATTTCACTAAATAAATTCACATAACATTATCAGAAAATTTGAATAGCTTTTTCTCTTTTGTAATGCTTTTATATTTGTAAGAATTATAAAATTTAGATAATAAAAATATATTGTTTAGGAGTTACAAGTTTTGCTTAAATAATAGAAATTAAAATTTTATTGTTTGTGAATTTTTTTATTTATTTTTACTAACAAAATAAAGTTATGTAGTGTAATATAATAAATTATAATTGTAATACGAAAACGGTAAACGCACTACATATAACTAACTGAACCAAACATGCAGCAGATATGCTGCACTGCCAAACAACCGTATTCAAAACAGCTACATTTATACCAACACATTACTGCCAGCAATTATACTGCATTTATGTCAGTATTCCTGTGTAAATATGCTGCATTTATGCTGCCAAAACAGTCATACCGAACAGAGGCTATGAATACCTTCTACAGATACTTGGTTATCCTGACTCCCATCATTTTTGTCTTTATCCAAATCGTCCTCCCTCGAGCAAATAAAAATCTGTCTAGGAGACTCATGAAATAAAAAATCGGGAATGATATCATCTTTGTCATAATTCTCCACATCTCCCTGTCGCGCCTGAGAAAAAGAAAAAGCAGCAGCATCATTAATTTTTTCGCCTCCTGAATGTCTCGCCTGATCATCTTGCACTGCCCCGAGGCCCACTTCTCCAAACACCACGTGGGCCATATTATCCTCCACACAGTACCCAACGGCGGGCGCGGATTCATTTGATACAGAGTTTTCAATTTCCGCTTGCAGGCTGCATGGGGACATGGGCCTGACTCATTAAATGAGAAATGTAAGGAGCAGCCGTCTGACTACCTCCAACGAATTCTTGCTTTAGTGTGACCCTGTTCTTGACAAAAACGCACGGTTCAGAATCAAATCATATCAAAGTTAATAGGGAAAATTCACGAGATACCCTGTTTTCTTTCGTAATTCACAATATATCCCTGTGATTTTAGTAATTCAACTTTAAACATGCTTAAATGTTGTCCAAAATTGATGAAACTTTACATGTACAATGCTAAAGTGTTATATTTTGGTCCAATATCAAATTTGAAGTTTTTTAAGCTCACATGTGACCTGTGGGACCCAATGAACAGTCACATATTCATTAGGTCCCACAGGTCACATGTGAGCTTAAAAAGCTTCAAATTTGATATTGGACCAAAATATTACACTTTAGCATCGTCCATGAAAAGTTTCATCAATTTTGGACAACATTTAAGCATATTAAAATCACAGGAGTATATTGTGAATTACGAAAGAAATATACCGTGAATTTTCCCAAGTTAATATTCATTGCTATTACAATCACTACGATGGTACAAATACTACGTGCGACGTAAAAGAACTTACATGAGCTCATGCTAGTTAGTAGTTACCCCAAGCTCGTCCCCCGAGCTATATGGTAGACATCAATAATAAAAGCTAAGTATGACTACCACAAGACTATAGTATCTACCAGCTGAGCAATATGAAACTAATATACATATATCAACAGCAAATATGAAAGATTTTTTTTTTCATTATTGATTAAGGCTTATAACTATGGATGAGAAAGAAAAAGCATAGCCAAGATGATAAATATATGTCACTAAAGTTTCCAACTGTTTTTTCTCTTATTATATAGAAAAGCAGGGGATACACAGGACTCAGTGTAGCTTTGAAAATTTAGAACATTGTATTTTGTAAACACACCCTTCAATTTTATTAAATTGCATTACAACCCTAAGCCAATATATAGTCATCCAAAATACAGTCTAGAGCATCATCATCCAATAGTCATTACACTTGTACAACTTACACACACCAAAAAGAACCATCTCTTAAAATGATATGTCTAGGAGGCTGAATCCATGAGGTTACTACTAAAAGCAACAAGGGTAGCATGGACTGTCGCATGAGTAGTAGAGCAGAAACTAACCAGACACGCGACTCAAAGACTAAACTACACGTTATAGTTAATTCTAAAAACTAAAGCAGGTAATAATAAACTAAAAGTACACCGGCAGAACAACACAACTACAACTAATACCAAATGAAACAACTAAAAAACACAAAAAAGAGAACAAAGTCATAGTCGAAATAAGACACAAGATCAACAACCAAAAGTACTTTATTTCTCCTTGGCAAAATCTGTGGTGCAAAATGTTGTCAAGAGAACAAGGGGTAGGTGAATGAATGCATTTCAGCCCAAGTAAGGATTGAGGGCCTAAAGTGGCTAGTTTTCAAGCCCGGATGGCTTGGGAGCTAGGTTGTTGGACAATTGCTCATATGGGGTGTTACAAATGGTATCAGAGAGAACTGAGAATGCAAATCGTCCCCACATTGGGTGAGATCTTCAACGAATCCAACATGCAATCCAAAATCAAAGATTTGCTGCCCAAAACAAAGCTAAGGAACACTCAATGAAAACCCGATTGGCACCACCACTGAAGCTTTGTCCAAAAGAGCTCGAAGTGCAAACATGCGTGGATTGAAAAGATATGAGTCATACCCAATCGAGCAAAATAAGCAAATTGAAGAAGCCAAGCAAGCCCCATACCCACATGCAACCCCAAAACCTCCATTGAATGAACAAAAGGACACCTACAAACAATAGATAGAGGAGATAGAGCTACAGAAAAACTCAAGAAACTAAGAATCTTCGCTGAAGAAGGAAAGGAAAACAGGAAGGAAAGAGAAGGAAAAAAGAGGCAAACCACCACCCAATGAAGAACTGGAGAGGGCTACGGTTAATCGTTGTTTGGTCCGTGTGTGCTTTTGTTCGGGGCATATGAGTTAGACTATTGTGTAAGATGTATGTTGTAATTGGATGTGTGAGGTACTCTTTTTCCTTTCTAAGCTTTTTCCCACGGGGTTTTGCTTAGAGAGGTTTTAATGAGGCCCGATCACAACCCATCCAGAGTTTTAATCAAATAATATGGCTATATGCCCAAATTATCAAAAAAAAAAACCACCCAATGAAGAAAGAAAAGCAAGAGAGTAAAGAGCAAAAGCCTCCGTCAAAGGAGGTAGGATAAACTTACCGAGTATGATGGCTATGTAGTAGAAATGAAGATGTGGAAGAAAGGAGGAGAAAAAGAAGGGTAGGAGGAGAGCCTCTGCTCTGTGTTAGCATTTGATGTCATCATGTGTCGTTATTTGATAAACCTTTTCAACATTTAGAACATTGGCATGTGTAAGTTTTAAATTGTACTCTCCCCTTCCATATCCTATATAATGTTAGTCATTTCAAAAATATATTTGGACTTAAATGTAAGTTTTAAAAATATTAGTCACTAAGTACACATTGATATATAAAAACTACTATTATGATGCTATCTAGCTTTGCGCTTAAAAGAAACAAAGCGCAAAACCATCAACTAGAGGTTCCATGATAACCTGTTCCCTCGCCTACATCCTCCTATAAGTTCCAGTGAACTACTCCTTGGTCAACTATGAGATTTTTGCTTGGGCAAGGAAAACTGGATCACAAATTGCTGCTACAATCAAGAACCTAAAATGAGCCCAAGGAATAGGGAAACGATTGCTGTCTTTTTGTTTATTTGTTAACCTATTTTCAGTTTTCTATGTGTTGTACACTTGTATGTACGTTGGCAAACCAGATCACTGGTTAAAACATTGCTACGCTTTGTAGCCTACCGATCAAAAAAACTATGACTAAATAGAGGTGGCAGTTCGGGTCAATCGGTTCGGATTCGGTTCGGTTTGGTTCGGGTTGATTTCAAATCGTTCAGTATTTGGTTCGGGTTGGATCGGGTCAGGTGAATTCGGTTTGTTTGGGTTGAGTTTGGTTTGTTGAAATTTCGGGTCGGTTTGGATCGGTTTGGGTGACTTTCGGTTTGGTTGACTTTCGGCTAGGGTGACCTCGGGTAGGGTAATTTTCGGTTCGGGTTAGCCTCTGGTTTATTCGGTTTTTTCGGGTCACGAGTCTAATTCGGGTCAATTATTCGGTTAAATTCGGTTAACATTACAGAATCAAGCAACTCAATAATCATGATATGTAAATTTGACTTCAATCAATCTCAACAAGTATGAATGTATATAAAAGATTAATTTAAACTAATAATTATAATTTGCATCATGTTATACTTTAGTAACCAACTCTTAACTTAACATAATTATTGATGTAGCTTTAGATTATTTAATAGTTTCATTATTTTGAGATGAGTACAAATAAAGTATTTTTGTGTATAGTTATTAAATTTGTATCAAAGTGTACTAACTTGGTTTTTCAATATATTAATAGTTAGCGAATGGAATTAGTTAATAAGTTTTGATATGTTTTTTTTACAGTAGTTAAAAACTATTAATGATGAAGAACTATTCAGAAGCTTGAGAATTTTGCTACATAGGTAAAAATATTCAAGTATATTAAACATTTATGGATTTCACTAATAAGGAAGAATTATTCACAAGATTGGATAGAGGCTTGAAAAATTCAAATTAATAAAAACACCTTCAATATATGAATATTTAATACAAGAATGATACGAATCACTGAAGAATTGGAGTCTAAATATAAAAATATTTTTGGTTCTTATGAATCTATCATTGAAGAGTAACGCATTATCATCAATTATCATTAGTTGTGCGATTAATGAAGATGCATGATAATTAATTACTTTAAATTATAATGCAATATTTGTGGTATATTTAAAATAATTGTCTTGTATATAAGTTTGTTAATACTTTTTTATACGTACGCCACTTATTAAGTAATGATTAACTGTTTTATTTTCATTGTCTCCTATAATTAATGCAATATACTCTTTCAGGTGACAAAGGATATATTTATTTGGGTTGCACTGGATTCGGTTCGGGCTCGGTTCAGTTGGGTTTCGGTTGGTTTCGGTTCGGGTCACTTCGGATTTCAGGTCATCGTCGGGTTATGGGTGAATTCGGTTTGGTTGATTTTGGTTCGGATGACTTCGGTTCGGATGGTTGTGGATTGTGGTTTGTTCTCGGTTTTACAATAATACGGTTCGGTTTGATTCAGGTCGGTTTATTTCGGATTTCGGGTCATTTTTCAAGTTATAGTTTTCGGTTGAGATTGGATTCGGGTCGGTTTGGTTCGGTTCGGTTTTTCGGGTTCGGGTTACTTTTGCCAGGTCTATGACTAAATACATCTCACACAACAAATAAATAGCAAAGGAAACAGACAAAAGAAAGCAATGAACTATGACCCTGTTGAATCCAGGCTCCACCCCGCCATTAAAAGCAAAAGGCACAAGCCACCTAGGTTGAAACTCTTATACAAGCAGAAGTTCTACACTATCAATTTTTTCATCACCGACACCTTGAAACTTGTGCAACGAATTCTACCCTGAACAGATAATTCTAACCAGAAACTATAACACCCAGATCTCAGTTCTCTGCAAAAATATAATCAAGATTCCTAAGTTCAGTAAAAGTCGGAACAAATTTAACTACCCCCACTCTAGTTTGTTTTATCTTCCGTTTCTCAAATAGAGGAGATAAAAAGTGGTTTTAGGAAAGACAAAATGGTGGTCCTAACTGACGAGCACTCTGCATCTGCCTCTTCTACAACAGCAAGGGACGCTTTTATTCTGAACCTTGTCCACCAACCACACCCACACCCACACCTAGTGGATCTCTTTGTTACGGTTCTCAGTGAATGAAAAGCCCGGTGACAGCTTGTTCTTTTGTTTTTAACTTCTAAACATGGGATGTCAGATTTTTACCCTTCTGAGTGGATCTGCTGTTTGGTGATGGGATGCATGATTTGATCTTTCTTTGTATCTTACCCCCGACTCTGGATGCTTGATAGTAAAAAACTAGCTCTGAATTATTCTTTCTGAAAAAAAACAAATCAGAACTGAATTAGTGAACATAAACAATAGTAGAGATAGAGAAATTAAGGATTAAACCTGTTGAAGACTACTAAATGAATACGTTACACCTGTTTTCTTCTAGGTTGTATTACTTTGACAGCGAAAAAGGCGAAAAAAGCAACCCATTAAAATATTTGGCGCCCCTCACTAAATTCTATGGTTAATGAGATTTGTAAATCGGTGTTTCCTGTTTGGAGAAGAATCAACACAATAACTAATAGCATAAAAACAGATCCAAATAAAGTATAAAACTGATATGCTGCCTTGATCTTTCTTTGTCTTGAACCCCATACCCCTTTGAAAGAGCAGTACAGCAAATTAAGGGTTCAATTACAGAATTAATATGTCATGCTTTTTTCTACAGTAGTCATCAGAATTGAGAGGATCGAAAGAACAGAGCAGAATTGTTCAAGATTTGATACAAACTTTGAAATAGACTTAGTTGTAGAATCACTAATCAATCAAGGTTAAACTAATGTTATATAAGTTGTTAGACCAGAAAAGAAATTATCTTTTTTGGACAATTGAAATAGTTAAGATTATATAACTAGGTTGTTGAAATAACTTCAACTAAACAATCTCCTTCCTCATCAATCAACTTAGTGTATCGTACAGTTTAAACATAAGACCGAAACAGAAAAGCATACAAAGGGTTTGAAGAGTAGTAATGTCATCTTCTTGCTTGTATCTAACCTTCAAGCACACTATTGACCCATTCCAAACCATCTTTTTTTTTCCACAGCTGAGCACCATTGATGCGCATCTTTTCTTTTGTCTTATTTTTATAATCTGTTGAAACTTCGCTATTTCAATAACCGTGGTCGTCGCGTGCCAACCTCCATTGTCCTTTCACTGAAATGTCAACTTCAACACACTATATCAGAAAGAATAAAAAGAGCTACCACTACTAGTTTAACTTCATCTACTTCTCAGCTAATAGGCTGCTTCCCTTCCCGTACTTAATAGTATAGGTACTGTCAGTTTCACATTAGTAGTAGGTACTCTCAATTTCAAGCCCATTATTGGATTCATCATTACATTATACATAAAAAGTAGGTTGGAAAGAAGGATTTTCATACTGTTTACAAAAGAAAGTGAAGGGCCCCAAAGTAGGAGTCCTGATTCCAACGGACAACATCTTACCTGTCCAATATTAAATGTCAGATTTAGTTCCAAGGAAATCAACCACTAGAGTGGCATCCTTCTATAAGAGACCAATTGCTCTTCCTTCGAACATCCAAGTGGGGCGTATCACATGTCGCGCGACTTACATTTTGTACCACAAATAAAGAGAAGAGCTTGTGAGAAGTATCCTCCCAAATTAAATGCCAACAAAAGAATGTCACTAAAGCCCATGCAACTTTCAGTAGCATCTGGCAAACCATTTAATGTGGGCCAACTATGGAAATCGTGGAACATCTCTCTTCATAAGCTGTATGGCTTTACAAGGCAAGTTTTTCACACAAGATCCACTTGCGCAATTGGGGTCATCAATACATGCAGTCTTTGGACAAGCAAGAAACGCTCACCTGTTTGATTTTTAGATGCGATTACTCAATTCAGTTGTGGGATGCAGGTGTGGACAACAAAATATGGTAGTACCTATAGGAGGAATGAAGTGTCGTGAATGACGGTGGTGGGAGAAGAAGGTTACTCTCCGATTACCCAGTCTGGAAGAGTCGTCCGAGATGCAAGGGAGGTGCGCCGTGAAGGACGGTAGGTCCCTAGGACAAGATCTCTAGTAAGATGTTCTGTGTAATGTCTATGTAAGGTAGGACTAGAAAAGTTATGTAAGAGTTGAGTCGGTGTTATTTGATTTGCACTTGTGACACCCTAGGCCATATGCCTATAATTATCAAAAAAAAAAAAACCTATATACGAAAAGCTACATATATATACAAGGCAACTCCAAGTCAGACAAATTAAAAAAGATGGAGTAAATTTAAGATCAATAGAAGAAATATCGATCATCGCTTTCTTGGTAAATTGTATACCATACATAGCTAGAAAGGATAGTTGAAGATCTTTAATTTAGGTTCTATAATGACATTACAGATGCCATCTTTTTTTTTTTCATTAATTGTTCACAATCCTTTATTGCTGGGACCCGAGCAGATAGCTTGACTTCAGCGCAAAATGAAATGAGTAAACTCGATGCATTTTCGCTCCTTTGTTTCCTCTATTTAGGTCCAGTACGTAGACTAAAGTACAATAATGAGACAACTTTCTAGCTTCCTGGACTCTTTCTGGTGAAAGTAGCACCAATGGTCTGAGTTAAGAGTTGTTCCACTAACAATTGTATGTATCACAGGCCTTACTGGCCCAAATTCACCATCCAAGTACAGAAGCCTGAGGCCCATCACGAAAATCACAATGACTTAATTAATTGATGAAATCTTTCTGTTTCCTGTAACTAGTATATATCTAGATAGCCAGGGAAGGCTCAGTAATTTGTGGGGTCCTGTGCTAAATTTTTTAATGAATCTTTAATAAATTAAAACTTAAATATAAAATATAAAATTATTATTTAGGTATGTTACAACATAATTTTATATTAAGTTATGTAATGAGATAAAATATCAAAAAATGACAATTCAAACAAACTAGAAACTGTTTACTCATTATTGACTAATCACTTACAAATATTCATTCTGCTAGCATTTTACAACAAAATCTTTGAAAAAATAACCGTTAGTACTTGATTGGATGGAAGAACGTAGTTGAAGAGGTCATTGTTTACATAGAAAAAGAAGAAAGATTAATATATCTATATTTTTTAAAATAGATATTAGGGAAAATTCACGAGATACCCCTGTTTTCTTTCGTAATTCATAATATACCCCTGTGATTTTAGTAATTCAACTTTAAACATGTTTAAATGTTGTCCAAAATTGATGAAACTTTACATGGACGATGCTAAAGTGTTATATTTTGGTCCAATATCAAATTTGAAGTTTTTTAAGCTCACATGTGACCTGTGGGACCCAATGAACAGTCACATATTCATTGGGTCCCACAGGTCACATGTGAGCTTAAAAAACTTCAAATTTGATATTGGACCAAAATATAACACTTTAGCATCGTCCATGTAAAATTTCATCAATTTTGGATAACATTTAAGCATGTTTAAAGTTGAATTACTAAAATCACAGGGGTATATTGTGAATTTCGAAAGAAAACAGGGGTATCTTGTGAATTTTCCCTAGATATTATTAGAATATAAACAATTTATCTATAATTTTATTTATTTGTCTGACTTAATACTGTTAAATTCAATCAACTATTATTTATATGATCTGTTGAATAGGTTACAAACTTTCATAGTCTTTTAATTATATAAACTACAAGATAATTGACTCTACTAAAAAAAATAGATCCCAAAAATTTGGGGCGCACTTAAATTGGAGGCCTGTTCCATATTATCTCCATGTCACCTCCATAGCCACCCCTGTAGATAGCAAGAACATGAAGTGTGAAATCTTTCTCTTCCTTTCCTCACTTTTCTCTCGATCAATATAATGAATGCGAAGCAGTCTTTTAACAGAGAACACCCCGGATTAAAAAAAGCTAGTCGCTGAACACAAGTCAATACTCAATAGCTATTGACAAAGAATGAAATAAACAGAAATGAAATAATCAGATTTACGTAGTTTGGTAGTTGCCTACATTCGTAACAGATAGGGAGAAGTATTTCACGCATACAGGGGTGTGAAATGTAGTTCCAGATAACAACTTTAATCTATACTTAGAAACAAAACTCCTGAGGTCATATTATCCCATCACAACTAGGGATTATACATCATCAAATGGTCATACCCTCTGCATTCGTTAAACACAAGAACAATTCACAATACGCACACACAAAAAAAAACACTTTGCTCTCCCTCTTCGCTCGTGCTCTTTTTACCTTGTTCCTAGTTGAAACTTGCAAGTGACTTCTTGATTATGGGTACATGGCCTCAGGGTGTTGATGATTTGGTGGAGTGCTGCTCTGTTCTTACCCTCATCACTGAGGAGGGAGCTCTGATGGAAATGGACGATATCGTTCAGCTAGAGCCAATCTTGTCGTTTGAGCCCTGTCTGTTGGCAAGATGTTTCATTCAAAGCGAGTTGACGTTGCGGTGCTCGAACGTACTATGGGTCTTGCATGGCAGCAGGAGAATACTTTTACGGTACGTGCTTTGGGTTCCAAGCTCTATATTCACTGGTGCGGATAGGAGCAAAAAATGTGGTCAAAACCGCTCATAAAGACAGTTCTGAACCGTCTTTTTCACCTATCTTAAGCGACGGTTCCAAAACCATCTTTTAAAATGATATTAAACGATGGTTTTGGGTGAACCGTCTTTAAATGCTCTTGGGCGCAAAAAAAAAAAGAAGTGAATCTAGTCTAATGCGCATAGATTAATTTCCATTATATAGTGGTGTCTGGATTTGAACTCACGACCGATGGTACCCACACACGCGTCCCCAACCACTAAACTACAACATCAAACTCATTCATTTTATGAACAAAACACATATGTAGCAATTATAACTTAATCTTTTAATTATTGGAATTTTAATTGTTATTCCAATTTATGTTCACTCCTATACAAATTATAATAAGTAGTAAGACATCATAATAGGTAAATAAGCATCGTATTATATACATACTAAAGATATTATAAGATTACATATATGTGCATATAGTTACAATGTTTATTATAAAAAGACTAATTTACTAAAGTAATAAATTAATGCTAATTATGAAATATAAATTTTATTAAATTATATATACATGCAATATCTCACTACCTATTTTGTGAATTTTACCCAACATGTAAACTAATTTAAATATTTATTACTCTATACTATTTTTCAGACTTTGTTAATTTATGTTATCTTTTAACATATTTTAAAAGACGGTTTCCACCAAACCGTCGCTTAATAAGTTCATTCCGCGCGTGTCTACTTGTTTTAAAAGACGGTTTCCAACAAACCGTCACTTAAGGTCATTTCGTGCGCGCGTTTACCTGTTTTAAAAGACGGTTTAAGGCAGATCGTCGTTTAAGTTCTATTTTAAAAGACGGTTTCAGGCGAACCGTCGTTTAAGTTCTATTTTAAAAGACGGTTTCAGGCAAACCGTCATTTAAAATACTTTAGCGCGCTGAAATCACATGACTTAAAAAACGGTTTAAGATTATATAACTAGGTTGTTGAATTAACTTCAACGAAACAATCTCCTTCCTCATCAATCAACTTAATGTATCGTACAATTTAAACATAAGACCGAAACAGAAAAGCATACAAAGGGTTTGAAGAGTAGTAATGTCATCTTCTTGCTTGTATCTAACCTTCAAGCACACTATTGACCCATTCCAAACCTTTTTTTTCCACAGCTGAGCACCATCGATGCGCATCGTTTCTTTTGTCTTATTTTTATAATTTGTAGAAACTTTGCTATTTCAATAATCGTGGTCGTCGCGTGCCAACCTGATAAACTTTGGCCCAATGCTTCGTTGAAAGCTTGCAAAATCCAGAACCAGGAAGAACTGGGGTTCGGTACAGAGGAAAGGGAAAGAGGGAGAACTTCTCAATCTGTGAAAATTAGATAAGCAGTACAGGAAGCTCAACCCTAGAAATATAACCTAACCCAACGGTACTAAAACCCAAACGCAGCGTTTAACTGGAACAGGAAAATACAACACAGTGAAACATAACTTATATCCTCAACACCCCCCCTCAAATCCTACAAGGATTGCAGGATTTGCAAACTGTAAAGTGTCTGATGTAATTTCATCTTGATAGCTTCTCATGCCCAGTTTCTTGATCAGAACTGGGTACCTCTTTCCAGGCAAAGGCTTGGTCAACAAATCTGCAAGCTGGTCCTTAGAAGATACAAACTCCACCGAGATCAAACCATCCTGGAGTTTCTTCCTTACAAAATGGACATCCAGCTCCACATGCTTTGTCCTTTCATGCAAAACTGGATTTCTGGCGATATGGATTGCAGATTGACTGTCGGACTTGACCGGCACCGGTGTAATGCTATCTACTCCCAATTCATTCATCAATCTTGTAAGCCAGCTAAGCTCCGCGGTCACCTGCCGCATGGCTCTATATTCAGACTCTGCAGAAGACAAAGCAACAGAGGACTGTTTTTTAGATTTCCAAGAAAAGGACTCCCACCAAAACAAATATAATATCCACTAATAGAGCGCCTGGTATTCGGGCATCCAGCCCAATCAGCATCACATAAGGCTACCAAATTATAATCAGATATGTTATTAAACAAAAGCCCATAGCCAGCAGTCCCTTTAATATACTTAAGAGTATGTAAAGTAGCCTGAAAATGCAACACTGATGGAGAATCTAAAAACTGACTTAGGACTTGTATGGCATAACATAAATCTGGCCTGCTGTGAGACAAAAAACTTAACTTCCCAACCAAACGCCTATAAATACTAGGATCAGTTAAAGGTTCCCCCTCATTTCTTCTTAATTTAACATTAACCTCTAAGGGGCTGACAACAGCCTTTTGCCCATCACACCCAAATTCTCTAATCAGATTATCACAATATGCCTTCTGTATCAACAAAATCCCTTATGTAGTTCGCAGAAACTGCATACCCAAAAAGAAGTTCAGATGCCCTAAATCTTTTATCTTAAACTTTTTGTCAAGCTCAAGCTTAATGGTTTTAATCAGTCCTATGTCATCCCCGGTAATTAATATATCATCTACATAAACCACAAGGAAACAACACTTACCATCAGCCCTTTTAGTAAAAAGAGAATAATCGTTCAAGGACTGTTTGAAACCTAAACTTCCTAGGAACTTACTGAGTTTTTCATGCCACTGTCTAGATGCCTGTTTCAAACCATACAGAGACTTTCTAAGCTTACAAACCTTTCCTGAATGTTCCAAAGGATGCCCCTCAGGGATTTCCATAAACACATCCTCATCTAAATCGCCATGCAGGAAAGCATTATTTATGTCTAGCTGTCCTATATGCCATCCCTTTTTAATAGCAAGAGAAACCAAAGCTTTAATAGTGGTAAATTTTACTACCGGAGAGAAAGTCTCCAAATAATCAATCCCATATTTCTGTGTGTACCCCTTTGCCACTAACCTAGCCTTGTATCTCTCTAGGGACCCATCCGCATGAAGTTTTATTTTAAATACCCATTTACATCTGATAGGCTTCTTACCAAGAGGCAACTCAACTATTTCCCAAGTCCTATTCTTGTCTAAAGCCCCAAACTCATCATCCATAGCATTTTTCCAATGAGAACTTCTAATAGCTTCAGAATAAGTACTTGGCTCAGTAAAATCTAAAGAGCTAGCATTAAAACTGCTATGGGTACTACTGCAGTGAGAAAACACATACATACAATTCCTTGACAGAGCAGAAGAGGCAATGGTTTCCTTTTCATCCATAAAAATCAGCACATAGTCATCAGCCCAATTATTCCCAGCACATGAAACAGACATGGCAGCCCTAGTTATTCTATCATTTAGTATTGCTGAAAAACAGTCAGAGAAGGACTTATCTTTTTTAGGCTTGCAGGAACTGCCTACAACATATTCATTCAGATACTTTGGCCGATGTCTCTCCCTGGTGGAGCGTCTCACAGACCATCTTCAACTGGAGCTGCAGCAGGTTGGATTTGAGGTTGTGAATTTCCATCAGCTTCCTCCAATCTCTGTTCCTCCAAGCTGTGAGACTGATCCACCTCATCTACTCCAGCACCGGTTTCTGTTTGGGTGTTCCAAGAGCCATCTGTCTCATTTACATAATCAAAGTCCTCACAGAAAAAAATGGTCAGCCCAAATCTCATCTGTATAAGTTTCTTCATGAGGCTTATGCATCTCATCTCTAAAAGGATATAAATTTTCATGAAAAACAACATCCCTATTAAAAATAATCTTATTATTATCCAGATCCAAGATTTTGTACCCTTTCTTACCATAGGCATAGCCAAGAAAGATTCCTTTAACAGACTTAGATGCAAACTTATCATGCAAAGGTTTATTAATATTGGCAAAACAGAGGCATCCAAAGCATCTTAATTCATCATAGTTAGGTTTTTCATTGTAAATGATCTCATAAGGACTTTTCATGTCTATACTGCTCAATGGCATCCTATTTATCAAATAAGCAGCAGTCATTATACTATCACCCCAAAACCGTAATGGAAGTTTTGAATGGAACATTAAAGAACGTGCAATTTCAAGGATGTGCCTATGCTTCCTCTCTACTACACCATTCTGCTGTGGTGTGTGAACGCAAGTAGTGTGATGTATAATGCCATTGTTTTTGAGAAAATCAGAAGCTGCCCTAGAGCTACCAAGCTCATAAGCATTGTCTGTTCTTAAAATCTTAACCTTTCTATTAAACTGATTATGGATCATCTTCAGAAACAGAATGATAATGTCAAAAGACTCAGATTTGGAAGAACACAAGTGAATCCATGTTGCCCTACTCTTATGATCTACCAAAGTGAGAAAATAAGAGTGGCCATGATATGTTTTTGTTTTATAAGGACCCCATAGGTCAGCATGGATCAGATCAAACAAATCATATGTCTTTAAAGAAACAGAATTGAAAGGGAGTCTATGACTCTTTGATCTACAACATGACTCACACATGAAATGTTTATTCGCATCAGTCTTCCCAACTAATCCAAGTTGTACGGTACGAAACGTATTACAGCAAGTGTACTGGTCTGTCGTAGCAAGTTTTCCTAGGTGGTATTCCCTAGGTTATCGAACCAAAGGAGGCTGTGTCTAGTTTGAGTCTTTAATCTATCTAACTAATAAACTGAAAGAAAATAACAATAATAATTGGGGGTTTGATTGCAGAAATTAAATAGACAATTTAATTAAAACAAAAACAATTAAAAGTGAGTTTCTAATAAATCTAAAGGGTGAATCCTGGTTTACTACTTCTCCCTAGTTTATCAATTCCCTTCCTGAGTGTTTTCTAAATTCTAGATTGCAACCCCAGATCTAAATTAATCTAAAACCGGTCTCCCGCAAGATAGATTCTTACTAGCAATTCCCAAATCCTAACTCTCGTTACGAATTTACAAATTAACTAGTAGCGTTAATTATTCATCTGGTTTCTAGTCAGTTAATCCCCAGGAATTACCATCTGTAGTTTCACTGGTAATATTCCTATGGTCTAATGAACGCCGCAGTTCTCACTTGTAAGCAATTCATACCGAAAAAAAAACTCAAGCAATAATTAATCACAAGAGAATTCAATGAATAACTAGGAACAAAACTACAATCTATATAGAATTTATATTTAACAACTCAGAAAGAAAAATAATAAACTAGTTATCCATAATAAAACCAGAATTCTAACAATTACTCAGACATCGGAGACAAAGAAATAATAACAATAATTAAGAGATTAGAAAACGTCATCTAATTGAAGAACGATGATGAATCCACTCTCTGCCTTCTGCTCCGGTCTGTCAAGACTGACTGATAGTTTCTCTCTGACTTGTATGCTCTCGGCGGCTCTACACCGTTTTGTGGTTTGCCAATTCTGAATATCTGTCTCGTAAGGTTCTGTATCGTACTCTCCTCTCTGTTTGTTCTCTGGTACGGCGGCTGCTCTCGGGTTTTGAATTCTTTCTTTCTCACTGTCTTGCTCGGCGGCGCTAGGGTATGGAGACTGTCTTCTGTCGTATGATAAGAAAATATAGAAATCATTCCCTTTACGTACAACATGATGCCATCGATCCTCTGAAATTGTGAACATGTACAGCCCATGCTTATGCCAGCCGTTCAATGTCTTCTCTTGTCCATGATAAGTGCATGCGATTCCAAGTGCAGCTCGTGGACTCAATCATGTCATGGTCTGCGCATCAATAAGAGAATGTCGGCCCAGTAGGAGGCAATCATGGCCTCTCTCGTCGTCGGCCCATAGATAAGTCAGCAAAAGACGTCTCCACGTCCAGCCCATGTAAGCAGCTGCGTGGCCTATTAAATTTGGCACGACCGAGAGTAGAATATTGGTCCGGATGTACCTAATTTAGGCAGTAAGTCCTCTTCGAGTGTTGTCCAGTTTGATCGTGACGTTTTTGACATATGTTTTTAGATCTTTTCTTCAGCGTTTTTAACCTGATTTAGCATAAAACCACAAGTAAGGGGAGTTCTTCGCATATAACGTAAAATAACATATAAGTAAGGCATTTATCACATAAACCAATAAAATATTAATCACATTAAGCATAGAAACATAGATAAATTCCGCACTTATCAACTACCCCACACTTAGCTTTTGCTTGTCCTCAAGCAGATAAAGAATATAACTACTCCAAACCGAAACATTAAACTCCAGGATCAAACATAAGCAGAAGGAAAACAAGCAAAATGACAATCAAAAAATCAATCTGCTTTAAGCCATCAGTTTTCGCAAACAGTGAATAAAGAATAATTTTAATAAAAGCACGAATAAACTGAATTGTAGAAACTGAAACACAGATTAGCTTAGAACCTTCCACCAATTTCATTCCATTACCATTTGGATGACAAGGGGTGTGAAGTAATGCCTTATTCCGCAATACCTTTCAACACCACGCACTCATGATCAAAAACTAAAAAAAAAACAAAAAAACTGCAATTAAATATTTCGCATGCAAAAACTTTTCTTCTTCACGAAATAAAAACAAATGATTTATTTAATTAATTGCATAGTTGTTCCTTCACCCAGACTTTTCTCTTTATCCATGTAATGGCCTTGGGCCAACTATCCCAGATCACACGACCTTAGGTAGATAGGTGATAAAGCACCCCGAGGACTTAATAACCAGATAAAAGAGGCCTGATTCGGTTTAGGAAATTTTTGATCAGAGGAGTACCTTGCCTTATCCTTTCATTCCAAACATTCATATCATTCCCAAGATCCAAAGCTAAATGCATTTAGTTTCCACAATCAACCAATCCATCAAATTTCAGTGAAAATAGAGTAAATTTAAGAAAAACAATTCCGAATAGACAACTTTTAAGCAGAAAGACTTTTAAGGTTGTCATCAGGCTCAATTTCAAACTTCCACAGATATTTTCACACAAAATTCAACATTTAACAGCAAAGAGAAGCATATTATTTATCACTTGAAAACAATCAAAAACCAGTGGTCTGAAGTGATAACTGAAGGTCACTCTCTACCCCACACTTAAAATTAAACAATGTCCTCATTGTGTGACAAAGCAGGAGTGAAAAACTCAAAGCTCGCAGAAAGACATTTATGTCCGAAGGAAACATGCAACAGAGTAATCATTAACAACAAACTAAAATTAAATGAAATTAAAACTAGGACTCCCCTGGATTTTGTTGTTACTTCGTATGTAGAACGACCCCACCCCACACTTGAGTTTTACTCAAGTGTTGCAGCCTGGTTGCAGAATCACCATGAAGAATTCATCTGAAAAGAAAAACAACAAAGCAACCAAAACTACAAACGGAGTTAAAAGTTAATAAACAACAAAACCAGGAAAATTACAAAAAGAAATTAAAACCAACATTAAAAACTAACTAAATATAGTACTAGGTTGCCTCCCAGCCAGCTGCCCTTCTTTAACGTCTTTGGCTAGACCATACCTCCCTGAGGTCAACCAGGATCGAATATGAATGTCGATGTGGGCGCCAAAGGGTGGGCGGGGTGGGTATTATATATCTTCACAGAACGTCCCCGATCAAATGGAAATAAAACCTTAACACTCCAAATATAAGTGTGTAAACTCCACCGATCATGCATCAGGTGGTTGTGTTGAGGTGGGTGATCAATGTGAAGATCACACTTTGGCTGGTCCTCCTTCTCAAATTCAAGGATGTAAACATCCTTGTCATTCGGTGGAAGCTCAAAGGCAGAACCAATAAGAAGATCAACTTCAACATGAGTTAAGGGCTCCTTGAAGTCGATGAGATAACTCTGCTCTGATGGCTCATCAGCAGGTGCAGGAAGAAAGTCAACTGGAAGACTCTCTGGCTCAGGTACGGGTGGAGGGGGAATAGACTGGGCAGATTCACGAATTAGATCATTCTCTAACTTTGTAGCTTCATCAAATTGCTCAATCTCTAGCTCTGGTCTCTCCATGATCTCCACCTCAGGTGTGTCTGCAACTTCAGGGATCGAATGATCAAGCTGCGTATCACTCCACTCTGCTACTGCTGTAGGTTGTTCGATCTCAGGAACCGGTTCACATCCAAGCTTTTGTGATATTTCATCTAGATGGGCTAAAATTCTTGCATTACTTTCCCGTATCTCCTTCATATCCATCCTGAAGGACTCATGCCAACCGGGGTTTGATTCTCCATGTTTTTTGTTAAAATCTGCAAGAGCAGCTACCAAGCTAGATAGATTATTTTGGCATTGTGAACTCTCATGATCCCCTCCACATGTCTGGCAGATAACCCACTGGTTGTAACTTTGTGCAGGATAATAGTGTTCCGGAGCATCCTCCAAACTAGAAGAAACAACTGGACAATAAGCACGCTCGTGGTCTCCTCCACACCTTTCACATACAACCCATTGGTTGTAATATCCAGGCCAACCTCTTGACGGATTGTAATATCCAGCCATCAAATCAAAGTACCTCGAAATAAAAAGAAAAATAAATTATATACATGTGGAAGAAAATAAAAATAAAAGTATGTACATAAAAATAAAATAAATAAAAACAAAATCAAAATAAACAAAAACCTATCAAAAATAATTAAAAAAAAAACAGAACCAAAACAAAATTAAACGAAACAATAAATAAACTAATCTAATAAAATAAAATTCCTAGAAACTAAAATAACAATAAAAATAAAAACAATCAAACAAACCAAATTAATTTTCAAACTGAATAAAAATAATTAAACAAAATAAACTGTAATTAACGTAAACATAACAACTAAACTAAGTTAGAAAATAAAACCAACTAAACTATGTAAATAAAACAAATCCAAACAAAATAAAATAAAACTAACCGAATTGAAATAAAATAGAAACAAGACAAAAGTAATCAAACTAAAGAAAAACTAAAAAAAAACATAAAGTCTAACTAAAGAAACAAATACGAATGGAATAAGTCTAAACAAAAGTGAACGAAAGCAAAACTAATTAAACTAAACTAACTCTAAACAGAAAAAATAGACTAAACAATGCTAAATAAGAATTGATCTAATTAAATAAAAATCGTAAAAAGAAGATAAAATTAAAAATTAAAAGAAAATAAAAATAGAATAAAGACTAAACTAAATAACCGTGCCTCCCCGGCAACGGCGCCAAAAACTTGTTCGGGGTAAAACGTATTACAGCAAGTGTACTGGTCTGTCGTAGCAAGTTTTCCTAGGTGGTATTCCCTAGGTTATCGAACCAAAGGAGGCTGTGTCTAGTTTGAGTCTTTAATCTATCTAACTAATAAACTGAAAGAAAATAACAATAATAATTGGGGGTTTGATTGCAGAAATTAAATAGACAATTTAATTAAAACAAAAACAATTAAAAGTGAGTTTCTAATAAATCTAAAGGGTGAATCCTGGTTTACTACTTCTCCCTAGTTTATCAATTCCCTTCCTGAGTGTTTTCTAAATTCTAGATTGCAACCCCAGATCTAAATTAATCTAAAACCGGTCTCCCGCAAGATAGATTCTTACTAGCAATTCCCAAATCCTAACTCTCGTTACGAATTTACAAATTAACTAGTAGCGTTAATTATTCATCTGGTTTCTAGAGTTAATCCCCAGGAATTACCATCTGTAGTTTCACTGGTAATATTCCTATGGTCTAATGAACGCCGCAGTTCTCACTTGTAAGCAATTCATACCGAAAAAAAAACTCAAGCAATAATTAATCACAAGAGAATTCAATGAATAACTAGGAACAAAACTACAATCTATATAGAATTTATATTTAACAACTCAGAAAGAAAAATAATAAACTAGTTATCCATAATAAAACCAGAATTCTAACAATTATTCAGACATCGGAGACAAAGAAATAATAACAATAATTAAGAGATTAGAAAACGTCATCTAATTGAAGAACGATGATGAATCCACTCTCTGCCTTCTGCTCCGGTCTGTCAAGACTGACTGATAGTTTCTCTCTGACTTGTATGCTCTCGGCGGCTCTACACTGTTTTGTGGTTTGCCAATTCTGAATATCTGTCTCGTAAGGTTCTGTATCGTACTCTCCTCTCTGTTTGTTCTCTGGTACGGTGGCTGCTCTCGGGTTTTGAATTCTTTCTTTCTCACTGTCTTGCTCGGCGGCGCTAGGGTATGGAGACTGTCTTCTGTCGTATGATAAGAAAATATAGAAATCATTCCCTTTACGTACAACATGATGCCATCGATCCTCTGAAATTGTGAACATGTACAACCCATGCTTATGCCAGCCGTTCAATGTCTTCTCTTGTCCATGATAAGTGCATGCGATTCCAAGTGCAGCTCGTGGACTCAATCATGTCATGGTCTGCGCATCAATAAGAGAATGTCGGCCCAGTAGGAGGCAATCATGGCCTCTCTCGTCGTCGGCCCATAGATAAGTCAGCAAAAGACGTCTCCACGTCCAGCCCATGTAAGCAGCTGCGTGGCCTATTAAATTTGGCACGACCGAGAGTAGAATATTGGTCCGGATGTACCTAATTTAGGCAGTAAGTCCTCTTCGAGTGTTGTCCAGTTTGATCGTGACGTTTTTGACATATGTTTTTAGATCTTTTCTTCAGCGTTTTTAACCTGATTTAGCATAAAACCACAAGTAAGGGGAGTTCTTCGCATATAACGTAAAATAACATATAAGTAAGGCATTTATCACATAAACCAATAAAATATTAATCACATTGAGCATAGAAACATAGATAAATTCCGCACTTATCACAAGTCTTACAATCTTTTCTCTTGGAATATGCCCAAGTCTATGATGTAACAGACTCATTCTTTCTTTACAATCAAAACCAAAAATGACATTTTTATCAGTACAAGCACAAAAATCAGAAACAAGGTTCTCTTCATCCAGTTTATCTGCCACATAGTCAAGAACATACAGCCCTCTGTTGATTTTCCCAATCTGAACAAGTTTGCTACTATCACAGCCCTGATAAAAACACAACTTGGCATCAAAAACAAATCTTCCCTTCATGTCATGCGATAATTTGCTAATGGACACCAAATTGAACTTAAAAGCAGGCACGAACAGAACATCTTTTAAGACTATCAGATTATTAACTACAACTTCTCCTATGATTTTCACATATTGGGGGTGACCATCCGGCATTCCTACCGTGTGGGGATTATCAAGCACAACATATTTACTAAAAAGCTTCAGGTCCCCACACATATGGTCTGAAGCTCCGGAGTCAAGAATCCAATCCAAATTATTAAATAGGTTATCCTTTTCCACATTCATACTCAGATAATTTATATACTTTAAACAAGATGCAGAATTGAAAGTTTTACCACCAAAACCACCAGAAGGTTGAGTGTCTGTTTGCTGACTTCCCTTGAGTCCATCTTGATTCCTGCTGATGTACTCGAAGAGTCTACTCATTTGGTCCGCTGAGAGGATCCCACCAAACGGATCCTTCCCATCATTTCTCTGCTCCTCCTCTCTGGAATCTAATAGACCCGAAGCATTTGCAGCACTCTTCCTCGGCCTTGGGCTTCTTCATCCCTGGGGATAGCCAATCTTTTGGAAACATCGATCTTCTGTGTGGCCCATCTTGTTGCAATGCCCACATTGGAGGTTGCTTCTTCTTGGGTTTGAGCCCTGACCTCGATAATTGCTCCTCTTGGCTTGTTCAGAAGCAAACGATAGCGAAGAGGTTTCTTGGTTAGTGGATTTGCTCAGAATTTTCTGTCTCTCCTCTTGAATCAGATGGGAGAAGACCACACCTATCGATGAAAGGGGGTCTTGCATTAGAATGTTCCCTCGGATCACACTGTATCTATCCTCCAGACCCATCAAGAACTGGATTAGCCGTCTGACTCTGATGTACTCTTTAAAACCCTTCGATGCATCACATGTACACTTTTGACAAGAACAAGATGGAATAGTCTTGCTTGCATCAATCTCATCCCACAGAAGCTTTACCTTGGTGAAATAGTCGATGACGGTGTCCCCTCCTTGCCAAGCTTGAGAGAGACGTTTCTCCAGTTTGTAGAGCTTTGTTCCATCAGCCCCATCGTATCACTGACACAATTCCTTCCAGATCTCTCGGGCTGTGGGGGCGAAAAGGACACTGTCCGCTATTCTCTTTTCGAGGCTCATCAGAAGCCACGCTTTGACCATATTGTCACACCGTGTCCACGCCTTAGCCTTTTGCTCTGAATCGGTGGGTTTGGTGACGGTGCCATCAACAAAAGCCATCTTGTTCTTTGCTCCCAACGCGATGGAGACTTGCATTTTCCAGCAAGGGAAACCTCGACCTTCAAACTTGCTCGCCAGGGCATGGCCAGGTTGTTCGGAGCTTGCCATAAAAAGAGGATCTCCATGGTCTGCGACAGTTTCCTTTTCGTCGTCGATCTTTGGTGGGTCATTCGACATCTTGAGGGAAATAAAAGGAAGAAGCGGAACAAAACGAAAGAGGGAAAGCGGAAAGGCGGAATGACGATAGTGAAATAAAACCGGTGAAAGCAACAATCACCGAAGCGGCGAACCAGAAGAAGCAGTCTCAAAGGGCGGAACAACAACATACCAAGAAAGCCGACAAAGGCGAATCACAAAGAAATTGGAATTTTCAGAGAAAGAAAGAAGACGAAGATCACAAAACGAAGCTTGGATTTTGTTGCTCTGATACCATGATAAACTTTGGCCCAATGCTTCGTTGAAAGCTTGCAAAATCCAGAACCAGGAAGAACTGGGGTTCGGTACAGAGGAAAGGGAAAAAGGGAGAACTTCTCAATCCGTGAAAATTAGATAAGCAGTACAAGAAGCTCAACCCTAGAAATATAACCTAACCCAACGGTACTAAAACCCAAACACAGCGTTTAACTAGAACAGGAAAATACAACAC
Source organism: Limonium bicolor (assembly GCA_023374045.1). Classification (NCBI taxonomy): domain Eukaryota; kingdom Viridiplantae; phylum Streptophyta; class Magnoliopsida; order Caryophyllales; family Plumbaginaceae; genus Limonium; species Limonium bicolor. Next base: position 56,253,550 of record CM041781.1, read on the forward strand.
AGGGAAACATAACTTATATCCTCAACACTCCATTATCCTTTCACTGAAATGTCAACTTCAACACACTATATCAAAAAGAATAAAAAGAGCTACCACTACTAGTTTAACTTCATCTACTTCTCAGCTAATAGGCTACTAGTTTTGTGGCATTTGTGTATTTGGCAGTTTTGGCAAAGATGCCAATACTACCCTTTGACTGTTCAGTTGACGTAGTTTCTAGGTTTTGTTGGAGATGCGCATAATTGGACGCTAAAACTCTTTCGCGCCGCTCATCTTCTACCTCCGTTATTCTCTGTTCTCCCTTGTCGACCTTGCTTGTCGATTTGCAAATGTCTCACTAAAGCCCGTAGCTGCCCGGACGTGTCGTCTTCTACCTCCCTTCTCCTTTCTTTTCTTGTGCTACTTCCGTTTTTGGGTGTTTGATCTCGGATCGCCGGCTCACCGCACACAGGTAAGTGAAGCGTTGTGCACTTCGTTTCTTCCCCTTCCCCTTTATCTTCTACCTCCGATACTCACCGGTGGTTCAATGGCTTCACCGGTTCTTCTCTGAGCACTTTCTCCCTGAATCTTCTCCGACATCTTCGTCGCTTTCTGTTTTGGTCCTACCTTTCGAGCTTGGTAAGTTTCCCTGCTTCCGATTTGCTCCTGATTTGAGAAGAAAGGAAAAAAACGGGTTGAGACCCTAACACCCTGCTTGCATTTGTGTGCTGCTTCGGGTGTTTTTTGTTTTCTGATCTGCTTCACTCGCTTGGTTTGTTTAGCTATCTGGTTGGTTCATGCACCGCTCCCTTTACTCCTTCTCCCGCTTCGGTCGTACCATCTACTTCTCCAAGGTACACGCCTCACCATTTACGGCATTTAAATATTTATGCATGTGTTTGAACATCCATGCTCTGCCGCGGATTCGAATCTGGCCTGTGGAATGTTTCTGGAATTGTGGTTATTTGGTTTGAAATCGATTGGAGCATTAGTTCTGGAATGTTTCTGGAATTTGTGGTTATTAGGGTTGAAATCGGTTGGAGCATTTCTTCTGGAATGTTGGTGGAATTTGTGGTTATTTCAGTTGAAATCCGTTGGAGCATTTCTTCTTGAATTGTTTCTGGAATTGTGGTTATTTGGGTTGAAATCGGTTGGAGAATTTGTTGTGGCATTCCTTGCTTATCTGGTTATTTCGGGTGAAATATGTTGGAGCATTTCTTCTGGAATTGTGGTTATTTGGGTTGAAATCGGTTTATTGAATTTGTTGTGGCATTCCTTGCTTATCTGGTGGTATTCACTGGTTTAATTACCGCATCTGTTGGAAAATCAATTGTTGTTCCTATTTGATTAGCTTCGTTCTAATTAGATGGTGGTGATCCAGGAACTGAAAATAATGTTGACATTAATAAAATTACCCACAAAATTGCGGACAAGTGTACGACACCCGTCATTTGTCCTAAACTGGAACTCATGCTTATAACGGCCGCCCCACATTAGGATGTACCCGAAACACCTTGGCCCGATTCCGAAAAATTTGATTCGAACAGATACTAAATTATGGGTCGTTCTATTGTGGTAGACGCGGTAGTTATAAGTACAGTTGTTCCTTTAGTTGGCAATTGGGTGTTGAGTGTCTACACTTGTCTGCTCAGCGATGATGAGGGAAAACAAGCTCTGAGCTGAATAGTCCCGAACAATAAAATGAAGCGATGACGAGGACAAAATAACTCTGAGCTTAATTGGTAGAACAACATCATTCGTGATCAGTTGATGGTCGGTGACGTGATGAAGCAACCAAATGGCATCGAGAGTACTCCACCAATCTGCAGAGAAGACGCAACAATGATGGAGCGGCGGCAGATGGCTATCAATTAGGATGTTAACGAATATTAGTAGCACAACTTTATTGAATTGTTGTACATTTTCAGACTAAGTAAATGTACATTCGTTGTTTTAACGTTGTATTAATTACAATTGTGTTTTGAAATTCAAAATAAATTTCTAAAAGCATAGTTCATGCATATATAAGTATTAAAATTGTCCAATAACAATTGACCACACATTGGTAGTTGATACTAAATTGAATTCCAATTTTATCTACTTATAGATGGCCACTGAACCACGCAAAAAAACATCTAAGGGAAAGAAGGGAAAGGAAATAGATGATGGTGAAAGTAGCCTTACCAATATCACGTGGGACGATCAACCAACAAGTTGCCTGATTACACTAATGGGTCAACACTATGTGCACTCTCTTGGACGAAATGGAGAGGTAGTAAGCAGAACCGTTAAATGGCCAAGTGTTTTGAAGGAATTCAATGCCATCTTCAAGAAGGAATACACTTACGCCCATTTCAAGTCCAAAAGGGAAGGAATTAGACATCAGTGGGTGGATTGGAAAAGGCTGAAGGGTTCAGGCACTACGGGCATTGGGTGGTCTGCTAGCAAGCGTACCATTGACGCTCCTGATGAGTGGTGGGACGCTAAAATAGCGGTACACACAATTCATTAGTTAACATTCTAAATTGTTTTTTTTTTTCATTTGAACATGACTAATTGTTTTTATATTCCGTAGGAGGATAGCTCGTTCTTGCGCTTCAGGACTAGGGGCTTCAGCCCTGAAGAAGAGGACTACCTCCAGCTAGTATTCGGTGACTGTGACGCGAAGGAAAAGAAAAAGTTCAGCATGGGCACTCCTATCCCAACGTCAGACGTCGGCGATACTGAAGGAGAACTCGATGGTTATCGGCCATCGTTCCACCACGACTACACCAACGGGAGCGAGTCCTTCATCAACAACATGGGGGCGATCAACTTGGACGATGATTTCGTCCCCATGCCAGCTTACGATGGCACAGAGACTCCGACACCTACTTCTACCCCTACCGGGCCAGCTGCGTCGTCTCTTCTAGGAAAAAGGTCCTCTAAGTCTGATGATTCTTCCGGATGTCAGAAGCAGAAGAGGGTTAGGAAGAAGGACCGACATGCGATTCAGTTGGACATGATTGCAGAGCGCGGTACTGCTACAGCTTATGCGCTTAACATATCAAATCAGTTGTTGGAGGCTTTTACACAGCAAGCTATCAGTATTCAAGACGATCAGTGGACCGAAAATGAAGCCGCTAGAGTTTTGCACAGTATACCTGTAATACCCCAACCCGAAATCCAATAAACTGAACGGCGATCAATCCCAAATAAAATACAACTGCAACGGAAATAAATACAACAACCGGGCGGTATTACAATGCCGTTGGCCACCCTTGTGACCAACAAGGCTAAGTCCAAATACAGTCCTCAAATGTCACGGTCTGGAATACAGATACAACCCGAGATACTAGGAATCAAACTCAAAAGTACAATACTGAAATAAAACAATTAACTAATAGTAGACTCCCAAAGCTTGGTCTACCCCACCTACACTCAGTGTGGTGATCTCCTCAACTTCAGGTACCTGAAAAATGGGGGTGCCCCCAAAGGGGCTCAGCAAACAATGCTGGTATGGAAAACGTGCAGCCCATCGTCTACCGGGCCACACCAACTACTTTGTCGAATACATGCAGTTCATTTTTATAAAGCTGTAAACAAGCATAGTCTGACAATAACAAGTATCCATACAAGGACAATAATGTCACATAGAACAAGACACAGAAGGTCGAGTTAGCTGAACTGAAATTATTTACTGATAGTCGGTCCACACAATGGGACTGACAGTTATAACTGAATATCTGAAATAGTGGAGGTATAGTGACCTCGTTATAGAGAAAGGTTGGGTATAAAAACCCCAGGAGATACGTAGTTAAACCCTGAACTGAATGGCGTGGGAAATAAGAACCCACTAGAGGAATAAAGTCTTCCTCGAACTGAAGGGCATTTGAATCCCGGAAGGAATAAAGTCTTCCTCCCAACTGAATGTTCCGTCGCGACGTAGATAGGAGACGACCTGAGACAGGTACAGCTCCTGTAGCATGCATGGCCAGATCCAACTGGGCTCCTCATTCTCGTAGTATAGAGTTGTTAAGTGTCATATAAAGACGTTAAACAAGACACAATGTGTATTGTCAATTATCACGTTTAGGATAATGACGTTTGTTATAAACTGAAGTTAGTGAGAGACTTGAGTACAAGTCCTCGGTATACTGAAACGCAGGTATTTAATCCACTGGTATAGTAGTGTTTGTATGCGTGGGACATACACGATGTAGTCAGCAACATTCACGCACATAAAATAATACCACAGTGTGCAAGAGTAAAACAACAGTTTACATTAATTATCTTGGTCGTTATTTCAAACAACAGATAGCACACAAGCCGGTGTAATCCGTTAGAAAACAGGTTGCAAGAATCCCATACCGTTCACCGTAGACTGTACTTGTTTAATTCCCGGTCAACGTCTGGTCAAACAAAGTCCTAGAATAGGATTAACTGAGAGGGTTAATTTATGTTACCCTTATATAATAATTCTATTGGATCATTTAACAAATCTCGTATTTGTTATTTCATGTGAGGTTTATTTCTTTTAATTACCTCATGATTTAATGTATAACTTATTTGTTATTCCTTTTGATTTATTTATAAATCCTTTAATGCACATATATGTGTTTATTGCATTTGTTGTTTATTTTATTTGTCTAGGTGACATAACAACTTATAATTCCTTAACTATATTTATATGTCATACATAGACATAAAATTCTTATAGTTTTATTATTCTCCTTTTTAACCATAAATAATATTTATTGTTTATCTTTTAATTCCTTATAACCATGTAAGCCATAGTTTTAATCCATAATTCCTTTAATCAAAATTCTTTCTTCTAAATTCCTCCAAATATCCATGTAGGACCTATATTTATTTTAATCTAAATTCTTACTCTTATATTTCGGTTATTTACAAAACAACCTCATAAGTTCATAAACTTTATATTAAATTCTAATCTCTTTATATATAGAGTTTTAATTTCTTATTTAGCTAAATTACAAAGCCATCCCTATATTTTGGTATATAGCTTTTAAATATTATAACTCTCAAGAATTACAACTTAGCCCCTTAAATTCTCGGCTTTAATAATTTATTTCTTATAATTACAATCTAACCACAAAATCTTATAACTTTTACATAATGACATGTAAACTATAGTTTTAATTTTAATTCTCCATAAATGCCAATATATATTTATAAATTCTAAATTACCAAACTAACCCCAAATAATTCGGCTTTGGTCTTGAACTTTCCATTAATTACATTTTCACCCCAAAACTTTCTAATAGTTACTTAATAACTTATAAACTATAGTCTAAATATTTAATTCCTTAAAATTTCGAAAGTGAACCTAATAATTCTCTTAATTATGAATTCGCCCACTAATAAATTCTAAACTTTCATAACAACTTTTATAAATTACATAATAGCCCAAAACTTTATAAAAAGTTATTTCAAAGCTTGTTTAAATTATCTAAAATTCTTAAACTTAATTCCTAACCTTATTATATTATAATTACACCAAAACCCTTTAGCTCTCGGTTTCACAATATTTGCACTAAACTTTGTAAAAATTACATTTAAGCCACATAACTTAATTAATTAGCCATTTAAGCACTAATAAATATTTTTAACTCACCAAACTTTATAGTATAAGTTTATATACAAGTAGCTCATTAAATTCCATTTAACACCTAGAGCATTCGGCCATATTTTAAATGAGACCATATGTATATAAAAGTGGATTTATATGTCTAATAATTATAAATAAATTCATAGGAGTCATGTAACTCATGTATAAATTATTGTAAGTCTTATATTGATTCTTAGCTCAAAATAAAACATTTTTGCCCTAGACATTTCGGCCTTATTTTATTTGTAACATAAATAAATTCTATGACACAAAAATGTGTCTTAAGGTAAATATTTTCTATATATGTTATAGATTATATTTTTGGCATATAAAACCATATAGTTTCGGTATTATTTAGCCTAGGAGATGTACATAATTTTTGTACAATTTTTGAAGCTTAACAAAGCTTATAACATAAAGATTTACTTAGTAAACTTACTTCTTAACAAAGGTGGTTAAGTGCTTGAACTTCTTCTTGAATCTCCAAGCTTTCTCCTAGGTAAACTTGATGCTCCTCTTCGGTTTTATGCAAGAGGTGAAGGTGTTTAGGAGTTAGATCTTCAACAAGATCTTAAGTAGATTTGTAAGTAGTTTTACAATACTTTACCTTAGACTTTTTCTCTTA